>JAUPFV010000002.1:287123278-287862862 GCA_036936605.1 Limnanthes douglasii subsp. nivea
CCCCACAAACTGGTTTTGATAAGGGAAAAGATAAAGTCCCTCTCAAGAGAATTCAAACAATCAATGAGTCCCTCATTGGACGAGTTGACCCTAATTTCACCAAGGTTAGTGTCAAATATCTTTTGCCTTGCAATTAATATCATATATCTTTTTCTATGGATCAAAACTAGAGAGGATTTTGGCTAAATGGGGATTCCATGACTCAGTGTGAGTTAGGCTACCTCAATCTTAAGAAACTCTAATTGATTGTAGAGTAAGTGAACTGATGGTCTACACCGATATGCTCAACTGAGGCCTTCGATTTCCCTTCCATCCATCCCAATTGCTATTGGTTCAAAGATCAAACTTCATCCAGAAGTTCCTTTTCTATCCATCCCATCTGATGTTCCTCCACTTACAATTTTAGTATATAATCTCACTTCTCCATTGCTTCCCCTTGTTGATAAGCTAGATATTGGAGATGGTGATCAAATGGAAGGCTTAGGGAACTTTGATTTCGATGCTTTTGATTCTGCCTTCCCTAAGACTGCCAATACAACAATTGATGTGGTATATGATGGGGTTCCCTTCGAAGTGTCCAAGGAGAATGATGGGCTAGGATAGGTAGTTTTGGACTACATAAGGCCAATTGTTGATATGAAATACAAGTGAGGTCCTAAGTTGAAGATATCTTTTCTCTTCGGACTGTGAACCATAATTTAAATAATCTTGTTGAGGAAGAAAAATGAAAAGTTGATAATCTAAACAGAGAAGTGAAATCCGTTAAAGATGAGCTAGTTCAAGAAAAAGTCGATCACAACAAGGCTACAATCTGATTATAAGAGCATACAGTCATATACTTCTGAAGAGATCACCTCTTAAAAAATTCAAAAAACCATTGACATAACTACTATTCAACGTCTGTCTGATGAGAAGAAAAAACTTTGAAAACCTTCTCAATAAGAAATAAGATGAAATTACCTCTCTCAAGGGAAAATCAGTTCGAGATATAGCCGATGCTGAAGATTCTTATGCAGAAAAAGTGATATGATCTTTGCAACAAAGAGATGACCCAGTCAAGTCAGACATGGTATTGTTGTTTCATATGAAATTTCCTAAGTTAGCCCTTGTAAAGCTGTGGGGACATGTATAGATGACCTGTTACCCCATTATAATATACATTTAGCTGATCAACTTGGTATCTTTGTTGACTCGTATGAAGATGGTTCAGATGAAGAGGACTCCGGTGGTGAGATTCTAAAAGGAAAAGAAGGAGGAAACACCGATGGGAATGCGCCTTGAGGCTAGTGTGTTTGAATTTTGTTACTAAGTAAGTCTTTGACATATACAAGGCATTTTGTTTTTTTTATATAAATATGTTTATGCAAGTTCTTGGATTGTCCAAGGCATTTTGTAATCTATCAATTCCTTGGATTACTTAAGACACTTTATATTATCAATCTTGCTTTTTTTTCTATATATTCTCACTTTCATTTTTACTCGAACCTTATTATACATGTTTTTTTCAAAGGTGATTAAATCTTCGGATAAATGGGCCATTCAGAGGTAATCTTTTGAAGGAAATAAAAACTTGGCACACTTAATCCACTCAAAGGTAATTCATTCGAAGGCAATACAAACTTAATATACTTAAGCCATTCAAAGGTAATCCATTAGAAAGCAATAAAAACTTGAAACACTTAAGCTATTCGAAGGTAATCCATTTGAAGGAAATAAAAACTTGATACACTTAAGCCATTCAAAAGTAATCCATTCAAAGGTAATAAAAGCTTGATATACTTAAGACACCTCCATAAAACCTCCCCTCTTCACCAAAGTAGGAAAGAGTATGCCCGATAATATTTACATTGTTATAAACAAAGTAAATATTTATAAGATAAGCCTATTCTAGATACAACCTTAGATGTTCAATATTCCATGGATGCCTTAATGGATTTCCTTCCTGATCAACTAGCATGTATGTTCCCTGCTTAACCTTCTTATTCATAGTATAAGGCCCTTCCCAATTTGGAGCCAACTTTTTGAACTTCCGATCTTTGGTGTGCAGAAACACTTTTCTTAAAACTTTATCTCCCCCTTCAAAAGTCCTTCTTCGTATTTTAGAAGAATACATGCTTATCATCAAACCATGGTAAGGAATAGTTCTCAAGTGTGCTTTTACTCTTTTTTGTTCAATCAGATCCAATTGAGTTCTTAATGTAGCTTCAATATTTTCTTCAGAATAATTTTGAAATCTGAAAGAAGGAAGGGTATCTTTTACAGGTGCAATTACATCCATCCCATAAACTAAGGCAACTAGAGATTCTTGTGTGGCAGTGTGAGGAGTGGTTCGGTAAACCCATAGTACCTCTTGTAAGTAATTAGGCCATTTACCAGCTGCTCATTCCAAGTTCTTTTTAAGTCCCATCAAGATATTTATGTTTGCTATTTCTATTTGTTTGTTGGATTAAGGGTGAAAATGTGAAGAAAAACAATGTTGAATTCTTCTAGATGCACAAATTGTTTATATATCTCTGTTGTCAAACTGAGGGCCCTTGTCTATGGTAGTGCATCTAGGAATCCGAAACAAACAACAAATATTAGATAGGATAAACTTAATTACTTCTTTGGAAGTTGTTTCAAAGATGGGTGAAACTTATATCCATTTTAAAAAATAGTCAATTGCCAAAGTTATAGTTCGACACCCTCCGATGCCATTGGAAGGGGTCCAACTAGGTGCAGCCCCGTCGATCAAAAGGTACTGCTTCAGATACTGATTTAATTGAAACTGCTGGTAGATGTATTGAATTTCTATAGCTTTGACATGTATCATATATTTAAACTAACTCTTTAGAATCCACCATAATAGATGGCTAATAATATCACGCCAACAAGACTATTCGGGTCAAGGCCTTATAGCCACAATGAGCTGATCCTTCCTCATCATGTAATTATGATAAAACTGCTTGGAATTCAGTAGGTCCGGGGCAACGTAATAAAGGCTTACTGAAAGATTTTTTTTATAGAAGACCCATCTCAAAACCAAAAACCCATGCGCTTTAAACTTCAACCTTTTGCGTACCCGTTTATCCTCAGGTAGGGTTTCATTAGTAATAAATTGTTGGATATCATATCTCCAATCTTGACTCTCTATGACTGATATTTGAAAATTATCTTCAACATTAACATACATTTTAAGAGTTGTTACTATAGAAGGGCCTTCTTGTATAAGAATCCAAAAGTACACTTCGACATAGCCACAATGGCCAAAGAATCAACCATTAAATTTTCCGATCTTGACACATGTTTGTACTTAACATATTTGAACCAAGTAGAAATTTATTTTAACACCATTAAGTATTTCACCAACTGATCTCTTGGTTTCAGATTGTCCTTGTGCCTGATGAATGATTAATTGAGACGCACTCAACAGTTAGATTCTTTTGGCACCACATATCGTAGCTAACCTTAGACCTGTTGGAGCTGCTTCATATTTTGCTTCATTGTTCGAAGGCTTATACCCGAATCGTATTGTTTGGTACATGATATCCCCAAAGGAGGAGATCAAGCAAATCTCAGCCCCACATCCCATCATACTAGATCCACCGCCTCTTCGAACTACCCATTCTTTATTAGATTTGTTAATTTGAGACTCCTCATACGGTCTTTTTAGTGGAATTCAACCAGAAAACCAGCTACAACTTGAGATTTGACTATTGTTCGAAGAGAAAAATCAATATCATAATCCCCGAATTCAACATACCACTTAGTCAACCAACCTGATACATCTGGTTTTTATAATACGTTCTTTTAAAAGGAAAATAAGTTCGAACCGTGATAAAATACGCTTGGAAATAAGGCCTCATTTTCTACCGACTATTACTAGAGCTAAAGCTAGCTTTTCTAACTTAAGGTATATTTTTCAGCATCTAACAAACTCTTGCTAATGTAATAAGCACGGCAGCAATAGTTGTCACCCTCTCAAACTAATACCGCATTCATAGCATAATCCGACACTGCATGGTACATATAGAGTCTTTCTTCCATTACGGGTTTAAATAGAGTTTTTGAGGAAAATAAATATTGCTTGATTGCGAGGAATTCTTTATCATAATTTGGGGACCAATCCAATTTTTTGGCATTTCCTAGCACTTGGAAAACTGTACAGAGTTATCCAATGAGCTCAAAATAAACATATTCGAGGCTCTGAACCTCGTAGTCAATACCTGAACTTCTTGGTGGTCTGAGGAGGGTCCATAGATTGTAAGGCATTCAACTGATCTGGGTCGGTTTGGATCCCATATTCATCGATGATATAGCCCAATATTTTACTAGATCAGACACCATTGGTGTATTTCTCAAGATTCAATTTTAAATTGATGGCTTCCAAGTTAGAAAAGGTTTTGGGGGTCAGGTATATGATCTTCATCTCTTAGCCTTTTTACCATAATGTGATCAATATAAACTTCAACAATTCTCTCGATTTGGCTAGCAAAGGCTGTACTCGGTAAAAGTATCAATAAAAGATAACAAACTTATTTCCCAAAATGAAATCCACCAGTTGATCTATTCGAGGCACAAGAAAAGGATCCTTGGGACATGGTCTGATGAGATTTATAAAATCAATTAACAATCACCACTTGTCATTCTTATTTTTAACAAGTACTAGATTTGCAGTCCAAAATGGATATTGGAATTCCCAAATGTGACCCACCTTAGTTAACCGATCCACCTCTTGGATTATAGATTCAAGCTTTTCTTTAAAGAAAGTTCTTCTTCTTTGTACTACTAGACCTGCATCGGATCGCACAAATAGTTTATGGCAAATGATATATGCTAGCACTCTAGTTACATCCTTGTTGCACCATGTAAATATATGTAAATTTTTAGATAAGAAAGATAATAATCTTTCTTTCAACTTTGATGGCAGTTTGGTTCCAATTCTGATACCTTTTTCTTCTCTCAGACTATGAACTTCAACCTCTTCTACTGGAATAGCAGCACTATGAGTTTCTCTTGGACCATCTATCTAGTTCGGATCCGAAAAAGACTATAGTAATTTCTATTCCTCTTTAATTATCACAGTTTCCAGTGATTTTGGAGCAAGAGCGGTGACATAACATTCTCTAGCCACTTTTTGGCTGCTTCAGACCAACCCTACTTAACTTCCAACCACATACTTGAAAAACTAGTGAGCAGTTGACGCTACCACATGCATCGTTGACAACGAAGATTTACCAAATATTGCATTATAGGAGGTCAAGCAATGTACTACCACAAACAACACTTTTACCATTTTTTAAATGGTCATTTAACTATGAATGCCTCACCTTCAAATTCCATAATAAGTTTGGAAGAGTTTCATATGAATCCTACTATAGTCCTGTTTGACCGCTGAATAACCGAAAGATTCTTCATTTGTTTATAATGGATAAAAATAAGACATTTGTCGAGCTGTCTGTTTCAATTAATATTATTCGGATCTCAGTGCCCTCAATAGATGCTCCTATTACGACAATATCATCATGGGGGGCTGCAAATCCCCTCAAGTCATATTCGTCAAACATTATGAAACAAGTAGGGCTTTGATAAAGATGTGTAGAAATATTTCCTTCCAATTGTGTCGTCAAACTGACTACATGTCTTTTTTCTATAAGAGTTTGATAGAGATGTGATTGTATCTCGTTCAAAAATAGTTAACAATTCGAAGAATTGGCACAACTTGGATAATTTTCCATCATTATTTGTTATCATATTGATATGATTCTGATCTGGTTCAGGATCCAAATACTCCAAATCCACTTCGAATTGTTCAATAATCACCATTGTACTATCTTGTTTGGATGCTTTGGTATTTTTTTTTCGGGTATTGGGTGATGTAGTTTGAACCCCACTTGTACTAGGCTGTGCCCTATTGCATGGTTGCTTGTTACCTCATTGTGATTTCAAAAAAAATGGTCAATTTCCTATTTTCAATCAAAGCTTGTATTTCTTGTTTTAGAGCAATACATTCTTTAGTATCATGGCTCAAGTCGTTATGGTCCTTATAAAATCGTGTATTTTTATTTTCTCTTGGAGTTTGAATGAGAGTCGGCCTTCAGAATTGTACAACATTAGTTTCCCTTTCATAAATAGTATATATATATATATTCAATTAATTTTGCATAGTAATCAGGTTAGACCTATTGATTTCCCCTTAGCCTTGACTGTTGACCCTGATTTTACTTACTCTGTCTGGGCCGATGAGAAACTTTGCCCGAGTCCCTAGGTCGATTATTAAATGTAGCATGTGATTGAGTACTAGCTTGTGGGATATAAGTTGTAGGTGTAGACTTATACTGATGAGGTTGCCTTGATTTTTTAGTTTCTTCCACCGTAATCTGCTTTCCGACATGGTTCAGCAATCCACCCTAAATGTAAGATTTTTTCCGAATCCGTGATCAGTCAATTCTCCAGCCAACAATCCCTGCCGAAGTGAGACTATAACCACATGTTCAAGATAATCAGCTAACCCATTCTTAGTGTTTACAAAATGGTTGATTTAATCCTTTAGTGATTCATTAGGATATTGTGCACAATGCATTATTGTGTCACCGTTCCTTTTCCGTTCTTTAATTACTACAAGCTGCCTTAGAACGCCATCCGGAACATATCGAAGTTCTTGATTGATCATTGGGGTAATCTATTATTCCATTTCAATGCACTATCTATAAACGTTTAGGAGAAAGCTCTACATAGTAACTTATCATCATCATCAAAACTCATCATACATTTTTTAAATTGTTTAATTTTTTTTATCATGATCTTGACTTCCATCATACTTTTCCATTTTTGAACTATCAAACCGCCTAGTCAAATACCCGAAAAGGATTTTCGAAGAAAACAATGACTACTTCTAATTACGGCTAAAAATCGTGACTGGTCACTGGTGTTTGGCACTTGTTGCATTCTTACCACTAAGGTTCCTTCGTCCTCAAAATGGGTCATTATTGTTTAAAAATGTTGCATATATGGTCACTGTTGTGTGTTAATTAACCATACAAAGACATTTAGAACCCAAAGTAATAATATTTTTGTTACAAATACATTTATTAGATATTTGCACACCCAAAATACCCCTAAAACCTATTTGTATCTTTGAATTTAAAATGTTCAATAACCATATTTGTAGTCACACTAGTGTTGATCTACACTCTGTTAATCATCAAAAAGTGGTATTTTGAGTGTGAAATGTTCAATGACCATATTTGTAACAAAAACATTATAACTTTGGGTTCCACATGTCTCCGTATGGTTATTTCATATGCGACAGTGACCATATATACCATATTTTAAAACAAAAATGACCCGTTTTGGGGACGAAGAAACCTCAGTGGCACAAATGCAACAAGTGCCAAACACCGGTGGCCAGTCATGGTTTTTAGCCTCTAATTACGGTCCTGTTTGAATATTGATGAGGGAGAATAAAAGACATGGTAAAATTGTAAAGAAGAAGTTTGTTAGGAGAGAATTGCAAAGAAGAAGTTTGTTAGGAGAGAATTGCAAAGAAGAAGTTTGTTAGGAGAGAATTGCAAAGAAGAAGTTTGTTAGGAGAGAATTGTAAAGAAGAAATTATATTAGGGGAGAATTGTATAAACTATAGAAGAGATAGCTATTATGAGAAGGTGAAAAGATATAGGGACCAAAGATGCAATAGACAGGAATTAAAGCGTGTGGGACCCGCAATTGTACTATAAAAGGACCACACACGCTTCACAGATCCTAAGATGAATAAAATACTACTTTCTCTCTCTACTTAAGCTGGTACTTACTTTCTCTCTCTAAAAAGATTCCTTAGCTAAGTTCTTAAGTCTATTTTGGCACTAAAAGATCTTTGTAACGCAAAATCACCCTTGAGCACTCTTAAAACTCTTCAGTGGCACCGTCTGTGGGAAACGAAGATTGTTTTGACGACAATCGCTTCCTGGAAATAATTCCTAATCCGAGGGAAATTATGGAAAAGCAAGGGGACGATTTTGTTAACAATTGCGAGGAGAATCTGGTGGGTGACGACTATCAGAATGACATGGAATACGAGGCTCATGGGGGCCAGTGCGTTGGAGACGCTTTTGATGACTCGGACTTGTTGGCTGGAAGGAACGAATTGTTGCTGGAGATCGAGAGATTGAAGGCGGAAAATGAAACTGTTCAGGAGAATCTTCGCTCGGAGGTGAGAAGGGAGCCAGATAGTGGAAAAGAGGAGCGTGAAGCCGATTTTCATCCTAGAAATAGGGATGATAGATATATGGGATATGAACGACAATCTTCGAGGAGGAAAGAAAAGCAACGTCTGGAGTCACCTGACTCGAGCGATTATTCCCGTTACAGTTCGTCGGAATCATCTCCTAGGAAAAATCACAGAAGGAAAAGACATGGTCGAGGACACGCAGATCACCGGAGGGGAAGAAGCTCGGAGAGAAAATCGCCGAGGGAGAAGAGTTATCATACTCGAGTAAATGAGCGGGGTTATGGACAAATGAATTCTCCCGTTGGAAACCAAAACGTTGGCCCACGAAACTCGGAGTGAAATCATCAATATACTCTACCATCCGAGGATGGATTGTATTTTCCGAGCAATGAAAACTTGAGATCTAATGTTTATCGGGCGGGTCATAATTGGAGAGCTTCTCCTTTGTCCCCGGAAATATTGGTGGGCAATCTCCCAAAGAATTTCGATATCTCGAAGTTAGAAAAGTTCGATGGGACACAAGACCTTGATAACCACATTGAGCAATTCAAAAACTTCCTGACTAATTTCGATGCCGATGATAAATTGTTGTGTAGAGCATTTTCTCAGACCTTCAAGGGGGTAGCTTCCAAGTGGTATAATAGGCTTCCGCAGGGCTCGATAAAGAATTTCGACATGTTCTGGAATATCTTCAGACAACACTTTGTGGGGAGCAAAAAGTTCAGAGCTAATGAAGATACGATAATCTATTGTAGACAAAAAGTTGGGGAAAGCTTGAAGAATTATACCAATCGATTCGTCAAAACGAAAACTGACATGGAGTATTGTAAAGACTCAGTGGCACTTGCAGCTTTCAGGATGGGCCTACTCCCTAGACTATTAAAGCACATGGTGGCGGAGAGTCAGGCCATGACATTCAGAGCATTGCTGGATGAGGTTGAGAAGAGAATTCTGGTGGAGGAGACTCAGGCATTTGAGAAATGATCCGGTGATCAATTGGATCAGAACCAGTTTCAGAGATCTGAGTCCAGTAACCAAGGGCCTCGTGCCAATGTTCAAGCCAAAAGTACGGGTCAGTATCTGCCGAGGCAGAAAACAAACCCACAATATTATGGCAACGAGTAAAATTACAATCAAGGGGCTAGACCAATTTCGAACAAGTGGGTTCGACCAGACTACTTCGCGGAGTTAACGGAAAATGTCGCCACAATATTTGATAAGGCAAGATCAACAGTGCCGTTCAGGAAGCCTTTTCCTATTCAAACTACGAGGGAAAGAAGAAGTGTTAAAAAGTATTGTAAGTATCACAAGGATATCGGGCACGATACGAAGGACTGCATTGCTTTGAAAAAATAAGTGCAAGCTTTGATTGAGAATAGAATTTTGCTAGAGTTTATGAAAAAGCATTCTCAGAAAAATACGGCGGTAAAGGCTATTCCAAAAATCTCTGACATAGCTATGGTGATTACCGAGGAAGTTGACGTTTTTGATATTGAGCAAAAGTATCTGGATCCCAAAGAGGGAAGGAACAACGTAAATATGGTGGAGAATTTATTCCGAGGGGGAAAGTAAACGACCTCTGTGCTTTCTTTGAGTCGCTGGCAATATTTGGTGGGGATACCATCGCAGGGAATTCTAATAGCTCGCGGAAAAAGCATATGGTCAATCTGACTACCCAGATTGAAGCAGGGGTGTCGGCACAAATGCACCGTTTACCCTCCCTCATCATATGTTTTGATGATGACGACATGCGAAATATTGCGGGCCCGCACGGAGATGGGGTGGTGATTGCCGCAGGTATTGCTGGTGATCAAGTTCAGAAGATACTTGTTGATACAGGAAGTTCAACGAACATCTTGGTTATGAGCACTTACAGGAGAATTTCTGACCCACCGGTTATACGACGATCAGACAAAACCATAGTAGGATTTACCGGCGCCACAGTAGTGGTTGTGGGAGAATTTCAGTGTGTGGTCGAATTAGGTCGTGGGCCGTTCAAGAAGGAGGTGGAAGTATTGTTCATTTTTGTCGACGCACCAACTTCGTATAATGAAATTTTGGGTGACTCTTGGCTTTCCCGAATGCGTGGTGTGATTTCAACGGTGCATCAGTGTCTGAAATATATGGTAGGAAAATACATCGGGACAATCAGGAGCAGCCAGAAGATGGCCCGCGAATGTTACCAGATCGCTTTATCTTCGAAGGGAGTTCGGGGAGAAATATCGGACAAGGCATAGAAATTAAAGGGGCCTTCCTCGGAAATCATTCCATGTGATGATCCGAGGGAGACCCCCAGATTCATGGTCCCAGAAGAGGATTCCGAGGAACATAAATTTGGAGAGGGCAAATTTTTGAAGATCGGAGTAAAACTTTCCTTTGAGTTCAGAGAAAGATTAATTGCGTTTTTGTCTAACAAACTCAATATGTTTGCTTGGTGTGCACAGGATGTTACGGGAGTACCATCAAAGATAATATGTCATAAACTTGCGGTACGACTTGATGTTCGACCCATTGTCAGAAAAGGATACCAGTTTCTCAGGAGAAGGCTGCATCTATTCTTTTGGAAGTGGAAAGGCTGTTAAGCATAGGCCACATTCGCGAGTCACATTATCCCGTATGAGCCTCGAATCCAGTCTTGGTCAGGAAAAAGAATGGCAAGTGGAGAATATGCGTGGACTTCACAGACTTAAACAAAGCTTGTCCTAAGGATCCATTTCCGGTGCCCCGCATTGATCAGTTAGTGGATTTGACTTCGGGCAATCGATTGTTGTCTTTCATGGACGGGTATTCAGGGTATAATCAAATCCGGTTGGATGCACACGTCCTTTATTACCGGGAGAGGGTTATATTGTTACAAGGTTATGCCATTGGGGCTAAAAAATGCAGGGGAAAATTATCAGCACTTGGTCAACAAAACCTTTGAGGGACAAATTGGTCGGAATGTCGAAGCGTATATCGATGATATGCTAGTCAAGAGTTTGCAGGATGAAGATCATTTTATTGACCTGAAGGATACTTTTAATAATTTGAGTAAGGTCAATTTGAAACTGAACCCGGAAAAGTGTGTTTTTAGGGTACGATCGGGCAAGTTCCTTGGATATATGGTAAGTGAAAAAGGTATCTAGGCTGACCCAGACCAGATAAAAGCTTTAATCACCATGACTCCACCTCGAAATATCAAGGAAGTCCAGATCTTGACAGGGAGATTGGCAGCGCTGAATAGATTCATTTCTCGATCCTCAGACAAATGTGCACTTTCTTTAAGGTATTACAAAACGGGAAACAATTTAATTGGACTGATGAGTGTTCAGCAGCTTTTCGCCAAATTCAGGAATATTTGACATCCCCTGATATACTGTCTAAACCATTGGTGGGGGAAAGATTAATTATTTATGTAGCATATTCCGATTGTGCGGTCAGTGCTGTTTTACTCTGAGAAGAGGACTCTCTTTTGAAACCTATCTACTATGTCAGTAAGAGTTTGTTCGATGCAGAGAAACGATATCTCAAGTTGGAGAAGGTAGCTTTGGCTTTGGTGATAGCTGCCCGAAAGATGAGACCTTACTTCCAGGCATATCCTATAGTTGTTCGAACGATATTCCCCCCAAAGGGTTTGTTACAAAGGCCCGATATCTCTGGGAGGATGACTAAATGGTCCGTAGAATTGGGAGATTTTGACATAGCATTTGAGCGTCGAACGACGATAAAATCCCAGGTTTTGGCTGATTTTTTGGTTGAATTCCACTCAGACAGAGAGGACATGTAGATCATCGACCATTTTGATGACACAGAATTGTTGGTACGAATGGATGGAGAGTCGAATAACTCTGGAAGTGGTGCGGGTGTCCAATTAATTTCTCCAGAAGGGATAACTATGTTTCAAGCTATTCGATTTGGTTTCAAGGCAACTAACAATGAAGCGGAGTATGAGGCAGCATTGGCGGATTTGCGTTTACCTCGGATATGTAGGGCCAAAAAGATTAAACTGATCAGTGACTCACAGTTGGTGATGAACCAAGCGTTGGGGGAATCTGAGGCCAGAAAAGATAAGCTGATACAATATCTGAAAGCATTAAAAGATTTGGTTTCTGAGTTTAATGGGGTCAAGTATGAACATGTTCGAAGAGAGGAAAATGTCGTCCCGGATTCTTTGGCCACAACCTCGCGCACGGAGGGATACCCATGGGTCTTGATTCAGGAGCATCCTTCGGCCATGATCGATGCGGAGCATTCAATTAACATTAAAGAGGTAAGCAATGTGATCACAAATGATTGGAGGTCAGAAATTATTGACTTCTTGGAAAACGATACTTTACCTGCTGGAAAGTACAAGGCTAGGAAGATCAGGTTCAAGTCTCACGGCTATATCATGTTGGGAGGCGTTCTGTATAAGAAATTTTTGAGCCGACCATTACTAAGGTATCTGAATAAGGATGAATCGTAATTTGTCCTATCCGAATTGCACGACGGGGAAGGTTCAGCCCATTGTGTGTATAAGGCGTTAATTCGACGGGTGTTTCTGGCTGGTTATTATTGGCCGACTATTTCTTCGGATGCGAAAGACTTGGTAAAACAATGTGACACGTGTCAGCACTATGCAAACGTAATCCACAAGCATGGGGTGTTATTGGAGAGTATTTCAGAGGTGGTCCTATTTGACAGGTGGGGCATTGATTTAGTTGGGCCCTTACCAATGGCGTCTGGAGGCAGACAGACTATAATCGTAGCGGTGGATTATTTCTCTAAGTGGGTGGAAGCGGAACCCCTAGCAGGGACGAAAGCCAAAGATTTTATCAAATTTTTCGTTTCAAATATTTGCTGTCGCTTTGGCATACCATTGCAACTCACAACTGATAATGGACCTCAGTTTGATAACAAGGAGTTTAAAAGCTTTTGCCTTTCCAGGGGCATATGATAATGTTTTTCTGCCCCATTTCACCCCCAAGCTAACGGATAGGTGGAAGTGACCAATCGAACAATTCTCGATGGGTTGAAAAATAATTTGGAAGGAAAGGCAGAAAGATGGCCTGATTATTTACAAGAAGTATTGTGGGCTTATAGGACAACGCCTCGAACTGCCACTGCTGCATCTCCGTTTGCATTAGTATATGGTATGGATGCCATTGTCCATTCAGAGATTATCTTCTCATCATATCGTGTGACAACTTATACAACAGACTTGAACGATCAAAGCAGAGCCCTGGAATTAGATTTGGTTGAAGAGAAAAGACAACGCGCACAGTTGAAGTCTTTGCATTATCAAACTCTAATGAGGAGTCGATATGCTTCTAAAGTAAAGCACAAAGATTTTAAGGTGGGGGACAAAGTGTTACAAAAAGTCTTTCTGCACACTAAAGAGAAGAGTTTTTGAAAATTGGGACCAAATTGGGAGGGCCCTTATGAAGTAATAGAGAAAGTAAAACAAGGCACGTATCGATTAAAAGACAAGGAAGGGCGATATATGCGGCTTCCATGGAACATTCAACACTTAAAATTGTATCTTGAATAAGGAACTAGTTAGAACGTAATACTTGTCCTTTTATGTATCTCCTGGTTACAAAACATAGCAAGGGCATACTCTTTCCTACCCTGATAGGAACAGTAAGGTTTTAACGAGGTGTCACTATGAGCTGCTTAATACAACGTATTTTTTGCCTTAAACTTTTATTTGGGTCACAATATTTTGTGCCTCGAATTGTTTAATAGTTTGAATTATTATTTGGGTCACAATAATTTGTGCCTCGAATTGTTTAATCCCTTATACTATTATTTGGGTCACAATATTTTGTGCCTCGAATTACTTGATGCCTCGAACTATTATTTGGTTCACAATATTTTGTGCCTTGAATTGTTTAATACTTCGAATTATTATTTGGGTCACAATAATTTGTGCCTCGAATTGTTTAATCCCTTAAACTATTATTTGGGTCACAATATTTTCTGCCTCGAATTACTTGATGCCTCAAACTATTACTTGAGTCATAATATTTTGTGCCTTGAAGTTCTTGATGCCTCGAATTATCATTTGGGTCACAATATTTTTTGCCTCAAATTTCTTGATGCTTTGAGCTATTTTTGGGTCATAATATTTTATAACTCAAATTTCTGGACGCCATAGTTCATCTGATGCCTTAACCTATTTCCCCTAAGCTAATCTTAGCATAGTTCATTCTGCATACTACGACGCAAGTCGGTATAAATTAATTATTCAATAAATATTACGATGAGAGTTCGCAAATATTTAGGATAGTACGACAATTAATAAATTACACAATTACCATTCCAAGCTGTGGCATACACAAAAATCCGAGGGATACATCTCCTCGCATAAAGTAAGAGGGGCTACACAAATCGCCTTAGAAGGTCTTATACACAAAAAGCTACAAACTATGCTACCATTTTTTCCTAACTACTCAGATTTATCCGGGGAATGACTTTCCTCAGAGTCTGATGACTCACTCTCACTCACGATAATATGAGGAGGACGGAGATCTGGGGACACGAGCTTCCAAAAGGTTCCTAAGTCATATTCGGGGTGCTCTGCATGAATTTGAGTTATCAGGCCTGCTCGAACTGTAGCATCTCGAACAACAAGGTTGTTTGTACACTTAGCCGCATAGGCATTCACGACCTTTTCCTTCTCCTCCTCCACCTGCCGAGGAAAATCTTCGATTCGCTTCACCAATTTTTCTCTGTCCTTAAAAATCTTTTCATAGTCATCACACCAATCGCTAAATCCCTTGCGTGCCACTTCATGACCCTTTTGGTATTCGATCAAGAGTTTCTCTTGAGCCCCTGTCTTCTTTTGGTAGAGGTCCATTTCTTCCTGGCAGCATCTTTCGAGCATGATGACATAATTCTCAGAAGCAGATAGTTTTTCATACAGTGCATCTGCTTGGCTCTCCACGACGGCATATTGTTTCTTGGCCTCTTCAAGTTGCGAAACAATCAGGGATGCTTTGAACTTATAATGATTTTTTCAATCTTCTAGATACTGCATCTTCCTTCCCTTAATGACAGAGGTATGTAGCAAACTTCAAAGACTTAATGAAAACTCATCATCAAGAGGAACTTCGAAGGAGTTGGTGGGTGAGCCTAACATTGTGGGATCGTAATCCGAAGTCTCCCCCATTAAAATGTTAACGTCCACATTCTGAGGAGGGTTACTTCGAGGAATGGGGAGTAGGGCCAATACAGGGGAATTTTCGATGAGAGCAGGCCTTGAAGCCTTAGTTTGGGGAGAGTTTGGTGTCTGGTTAGAGTTTTCCTTGGAAGAATTCTCTCTAACTTCCTTTTCGAGCTCACTCAGTATTTCTTGGAGCTCGTTGCCCTGAGCGATTTCTTGAATATCATCTTGCGTTTTGCCATCCTCGAGTATTTCTTGGATGGGCTCCAGAACAACTTTATTTTTTTTTTCTCTTGCTTTGGTGTCTATCTTCTTTGGTGGATGGATATATTTGGTTGGAGGGGAATTGGAGTCGGGTATCTCAATGATGGCAGAGGGAGGTGGTTCCTGATTGGTGACTATTCTTTCGTTGTCTGACTGACGATCCTTCGTGGAAACCTCTTCGTCGGATTCACTAAGGTGACTCTTGGCACGGGAATGCTTTAGGGAAGTATATGACTATGTCTTTTTTCGTCACATGGTCTAAGACTTCTTGTTGTGGGGGAGGGGTCATGAGTTCTTTCAGGGTCAATCAGTCAAGAGGATTCAACATCCACAACCGGGCCATGGCTAAATTTATGTTGAAGAAGCACATGCAAAATCTATTTTCCCAGTGTTCCTTAGCCCACTCGCTCAATTTGGTGAAGACAGTAGTAGCACTCTCTACATAATCCGAGTAGGGTTTTGAAATACCTGTCATAGCTACAAGAATTTTCAAATCAGCATGTTATTATCCGAGGAGAAAAGATTACGAAAGATAGTCAACTTACATTTATTGGTCCACATGAGGGATAGCCTGTGAGGATTCGAAGGCGTCGATTCTGACCCTGTCTCCCAGTGACCAGAGAAGAAGATAAATTGTTGCTTCCATTTTTTATCCGCCTCCAGCAAGTCTTTTAACACTTTTTGTCGTCGGCTAAAGGTTAGTGAGTGAAAGGGAAAAAATGGATTCCTTGCTAAGCCAGAAAGTCCGATCAGCTCTTCTAAGAAGAATTCGATGCCTGAAATCCTTGAAGCCATGATGATGGCCATAAGTGTGAACCACATGTTTGGACCAGCTTGTGAGGGGCAGAGACTAATCTTGGCAAAGTACTCAATAAAGAATGGGTATAAAGGAAACCTTAACCCCCAGTTCATAATTTCGGTATATACAATCATTTCATCATCCCTCACAGATAGAGGAGACTCACCTTCCGAAGTAAACCTTATGTTAATGTACAAAGGAATGCACCGCCGGGTTCTCAGCATGGGCTCTTCCGAGGGTGAGAAGTACTTATATTGTATGTTGTGTAATGCCACCAAGTGTTTGTTCTCGATCCCTCCTATATTGTTTCCTACAATGGCATCAAGTTCTAAGGGAAACGTAATATCTCCCTTAGACTTAGGTGCAATCCGACGAGCTAGCTTCTCGGACATTACTGGATGCCTAGTAGCCGCTTGACTAGACGATTCTGGCTTAGGGATATCCGAGGCGATTCTTTTTCCTTTAGCAGCCAGTGCTTTGTTTCGCGTGTATCGAAGCTCTTCTTCAGTTAAGATTTCCTTCCCGGAGAAAATCGAGGGCTCCCGGTCGCTGTGATGGAAGGAGTGGCTGGAAGACTTGATCCTGAGTTTCCATTTTTAGGATGGGGGTTTTCAGCGATCAAAGCCAACGGGGAGTTCGAAGTCTCCGAGGGCGTTGTTTTCGCGCGTTTGCGCTCCTCAGATTTTCTCTTATGATGTTTTTTCCTTTTCCCAGACAAGTGCTTATGTTGTTTATCTTTACCCATGAGGTCGACTTTGCTTTGATTAGAAATTAGGCTCTGTCGTGAAACTTCGAGGGGTATGATAACAGTGGAATCTTCTGGTGGAGGCCACGAGCCGTAAAATGTAGTGACAGCAGGTTGGGTTTGGGGCTCAATGTATTCACCAGCAGCAACCTTCTCTTTGAATTTTTTGCTAATAAGCAGCCACTCTGGAATCCGACGAGGTTTATAAGCCAGCTTTCTCTCTCTAGAAATTTTAGGATGTAAAATTTGCAATGCTAAGGAGGGAGATCATTATTTATAGAGGATAATGGGCTTTTCGGGTCAGTCAGGCTTGGGGGTATTTTCTCTTGTTTGCCTAGGGGCATTATGGGTACCATAGGTGCAAAATTGTTGACAGAAAAAACGCGGGAGAAGCTGCAGAGGCATAATCCAGTCTAAGGAATATGACATGATCTCTAAAAAGATGCGCTGACAAGAAAGTACGACTGCTGACGTTATATCTTTTTTATTCAATCATTGCAATGTCTTAGCGTAGTATTGGTGGCTATGATATGCTGATACAACGAATTCCGATGGGCGATATTACCAAGGCTTGAGTCAATCCTTGCTAAGCCATTGCAAGAATTGGGGGGCTACTGGTTAATATGATGTAAAAAGAAGTCTATATTCGAAGGACGCGTTAGTTTGGGAGACATTTTATCGTAGGGACATGTAGCACTTAAAGCATTGTTCAAAGGCATGTTCAAAGGAGCGGATTTTCGAGGAGAAATTTAGCAATTAAAAAGGAGTTATCCGAGGAGAAGATGTTCGAGGGAGTGGATCTTCGAGGAGGATTGAAATGACCAACGGAGATTTCTTTGCAGTATATTTTCACTAGGACTGAGGGGCTACTGATGAGGGAGAATAAAAGACATTGTAAAATTGCAAAGAAGAAGTTTGTTAGGAGAAAATTGCAAAGAAGAAGTTTGGTAGGAGAGAATTGCAAAAAAGAAGTTTGTTAGGAGAGAACTGTAAAGAAGAAGTTTGTTAGGAGAGAATTGTAAAGAAGAAATTATATTAGGGGAGAATTGTATAAACTATAGAAGAGATAGCTATTATGAGAAGGTGAAAAGATATACGGACCAAAGATGTAATAAACGGGAATTAAAGCATGTGGGACCCGCAATTGTACAATAAAAGGACAACACACGCTTCACAGATCCCGAGATGAATATAATACTACTTTCTCTCTCTACTTAAGCTGGTACTTAGTTTCTCTCTCTAAAAAGATTCTTTAGCTAATTTCTTAAGTCTATTTTGGCACTAAAATATCTTCGTAACGCAAAATCACCCTTGAGCACTCTTAAAAATCTTCAAATATGCGATCCTTATTAGGAGTATTAAAAATACTAGGTTCACATTGTACATCAAACTGATCACTTAGTCAATGATCTATACTATGTTCTGCAAACTATTTAATTTTCCTTTGATAAATATTTTTCCCTTTGCTCTCTCGACCTCTCTTCTTTAACGATGAATCCTGTTTACTTGATTTTTGATGATTTTTAATATACTTTTTAGCTAGATTTTCTTTTTTCTTTTTATGTCGATAATCACTACCCAAAGAAGAGGAATAAACTTTTGAATTTGATTCAGTTGTAGACCCATCAACCTAATCTGATGTGCTTGTATAATGTTTAACCCAGTGTTTTAACTTAGATTCTTGATGGGCTCTAGGGAATTGATCATCTGAACTTTTCTTGAGATTATTGTCTGGCTCATCAGGTTTAGGAGGTTCTTATCGATTCATTTTACCTAATTTTTTCTCAGTTTGCCTTTGGGCTTTTAACGCCTCAATCTCTGATTTTTTTTTTCCACCAAAACCCTTATGAGCTTCAGCTTTTCTCTCAACCAAGACACTAATGTGATTTTGATTTGCCTCCAGTCGATACTTGCACAAGCTTATAATTATTTTCTACCAAAACCTTCACATGCTTCCTATTCTCTTCTAGCTATGACTTATATATGCTTATGATTCAGTTCTAGTCAAGACCTTTATGAGCTTCTGATTTACTTCTTGTTGAGAGCTCTATGAGTTTCTGAGTCGCTTCCAAACGAGACCCATATGGGCTTTTGATTTCGTTTAGATTGACATTCCCATGGGCTTCTAAGTCGCTTCTAGCCAAGACATCATTGAGCTTCAAATTCATTTCCAGTCAAGACCCATATAATTCACTTCTTCTCGAGGACCCTATGAGTTTCTAAGTCGCTTCCAACCAATACCCATATGTGCTTTTGATTCGTTTTACATTGAAACTATCATGGGATTTTTAATCGGTTCTAGTCGAGACACATATTAGCCTATGATTTGTTTCTAACCCAAACCCTCATGGACTTCTAATTCTCTTGCCACGGAGACCTCAATAAGCTTCTAAGTTTCTTCAAGATAAGACCACCACGGGCTTCTGATTCACTTCCAACTGAGGTCCTATGAGATTCTAAGTTCCTTCTACCCGACACCTTCATAAACTTCTAATTTGCTTCTAATCGAGACACTTATGGGCTTCTGATTCGCTTCTAGCGAAGACCCACATGACCTTTTAAGTATCTTTTAGCCAAGACTACCACAAGTGTCTACTTTGCTTCAACTTTACACCTCTACAAGTGTCTTCTTTACTTGTAATTAGCACCCACATAGGTTCAATGCGCTCTTCAAATCTTTTATTCTACCAGATTCTGCAATGCATAACCAAAAATTCATTGCCTTATTGTACTCTTATCCTCTTGAAAAAATATTAAGTTTTTTTCTTCAATGATGGTTTTGGTAGACGAGGATTTTAACGAGGCAAGTTAAAGAGGTGACTGATAAGTACCAAGTAAATATCTACGAGGCTACTATGAAAGACTATAACAAACATCAAGTTGAAGGGAATGATCATATTCTTTTGTTATCAAACTCGCAAGGACTAATAGACAGCTTATGTATGGATTAACATTCAGATTGCCCCTCAGCTTTGGATGAACTATATATATATATAAACATCTCTCTAAATTCATAGAAAAAAATTGACAATCATTATTCAATTCTTAATTTCTTTTGTCATGCTTTCTTATTCTAAACTATATCTTTAAAATTATCTCTTTGCTGATCCGAATAGATTAGACTATGTCGCGCTTATAATTTTATATGTCAATTAAACATCTTTACACCAAAAATTTCAATGATAATACAGTATTCAGAATTTTAACTTGAGTTTTATTGAATCATTTTATAAATCATTAATTATAAAATTCACACATATTAAAGTATTAATATATAAAGTTTATTTATTTCTATTTCTTAAAGAAATTATAATTATTATTTAAAAAAAATAAAAAAAATAAAGAAAGAAGTTTGTTAGATCATTTAATTAAATTTTCTCTTTTATAAATACATTTTATTTTTGGTAAATTAAAACATTAGATAAGTGAAAAAAATGTTCTGTTTTTAGCTTTAAAGAGAGCTGAATCCATCAAGAAATGTAAATACGAGAGATTACATTTCACCACTATATAGTTATAATATGAGAAACTAATTAAGGAAAGTACATAGTCACACATAAAACAAGAGCTCTATAGCCTACATAAAAGCTTGAGCTAATCTTTTATTCTTTCCATTAAACTTACTAAGGTTAATTAGTGCATAGCTTGATAGGGCTTGAGGAGTGGAACCAGTGAGCCACTTAGATGCAGTGACATGACTTCGTTGGTGGATCCAACGATTTTCCCACCTATGAACACAGCTGGTACAGGCGTGCCATTTCCCAACCTGACCAGGGCTTTCTCAAGCTCCCTGAAATCTGGATCATGGTCGATCTCATAAATAGTAGGGTTCACACCAAGCTCTTGAAACAGCATGCGAATAGCAAAGCACAAGCAACATGAGTTCTTGCTAAATATCACCACTCCCTTGTCTGAAGTTAGCCGTGCCACTTTATCCATTTTGTCTAACGATTTCGTTCTCGTTAGGAACAGAAGGTGCTTTGGGTTTATTGGTGTGTATAAGAGATTCAGCCAAAACCCACAAAAGACCAGATCGAGAACGATCTGACCGGGGATTGAAGCTTAAAAGCTCGATGAGTTTTAGTTATTAAATCTTCTTATAGTTGGCTATTTATAGGATGGGAGCTGGTGTTGAACTCCATCGTTTGAGCAAAGAACATTGAAAAGATGATATGCTTTCTTGGATGCCATTATAAGTAAAGGTACTTTGAATGAAACAGACTGTGCTGATTCGTTCTCTTTGACTGCACAAGTTGGCTCTGTTAGACTCCACCAGTTGGCACAAGTAATTTTTGTTTTGTAATTATTGACGTTGGATTTAGAACTATAAAATATTGACTGCACAAGTTGGCATAAATCTGGCTCTGTTAGACTCCCGAGATTTACCGTATTTATAATTTATCGCTATTTTTTTTTTTTTTTTTTTTTTTTTTTTTTTTTTTCGGAGGGAACCCGCAGCCGCTACTCAGAGTGCAATGAGTGCGCACAGGGTAAACCCTCAGTCTGACGCGATAGCCTGCAAACCAACGCCAGAAGGTAAACCACACAAGGTGACAGGCTCAGCCGAGAAAGCGTATGTAGAGGGACTCGAACTCATGACCTTTTGGTCATAAGAATGCCATACTCAACCAACTCGGCTACCCCATTGGGGGCTATAATTTATCGCTATAGTTATTAGCGAAGATGTTTATATCCACTATATTATTACGAGTACTATTAATATTAGGGCACCACTAGATTTATGTTTATTTTTGTTAGATCTGACATTTAATTTATTTTAATTCAAATGTGAAAAATCGAAAAGACCCCATTAATCATAACTAATTACAAGTAAGCATCTCACTCCAATTTTTTTTTTTTTTTTTTTTTAACTCTAAAACTCTCCAACTAAATGCTAGGTCTAGACATTTAAAAGTTTAATATTTTTTAATGTGATTGATAACGAAGGTTTAAGCTGTTTTCTATTTGATTTTTATTATGAAGGTGGAGCCACTGCTATAGATGTAACTTTTTAAAATTCGTAGATGTAAATACGAAGATCGCATAATATATTTGATGAACTTGCATAAAATCGTACCCGACATGCGATTTCATATAGGTTAGTATTGCTAACTATGCGATAGGGTCATTGCAAACCTACATGCGATATATTGGTGTCGAATCACATGTCATGTGCAGCTTATGGTAGTTATGTGTGCGAAATTATGCGTTATTATATGTACATATGTGAGACTAAGTGCATGATTATATGTTGTAAGAACCTGGGTCACCAACATTTATGATGCCTGATTACACAAACAAAAATTTACAACTGAAAAATATTATACTAAACCGGAATTGGATGCATAGGTTTATTCCGAAGCGAAAAAGATAAGATTCATCAACGATATTTATCTTTACGACTCTGAAAAATGAAGGAAAACTCGTAGGATAACCTAAAAATGTGAGAGCTACAATATTAATAAACTGCAAACTTTGAAGAAAAGAAAGTGTACAACCACAAAATACAATTGTCCATTTGAATTAAAATCGTATGCACTAGCTGCTTTTTGCAATTAGCCGTTACAAACGGGAAATACAACCACAAACATTGTGTCCAGCTAGATGGCCATGTGAAAGTTTGTAGACTCAACATAGATGAAGAAAAACTAGTCCATAGTTTTTCATTCCTTGGTTCACGTCCTAGGGAATTGCATAGGATATACAACGGTCATAAAAAATATCATGATATTGATATGATCAATCTAAAGCGCAATATTTATGGATAAAACTGAAGGAACAAAATTACTATGTGTGTGATCGGACATGTGATAAAACGGATTTGATCACCGATTTTTTTTACTCATCCCACAAATATTGACTTGTTGCATACATTTTCACATGTACTTATGATGGATTGTATTTGCAGTACGACGTTATTGGTGTAACTTCAATACAAATTGCGTTTACGGTTGGTTATGTGTTTTTGGGTGCGAAGAAGTAAGCCAACTAGTCATGGGTTTTAAGTGTTCTACGCGGTGTAATGATCAATAATATGTGTGCGTTTCCTAGTTTCATGGATGGTAATAAAGAGATTAAAAACCACTTAAATAATTTCAACAAGATCATTCTTGACTTGAATACAGTTGGTGTGAAGGTAGAAGATAAAAAAGTGTATGAACACTTTTATTATATTCTTGACTTGAATACAGTTGGTGTGAAGGTAGAAGATAAAAAAGTGTATGAACACTTTTATTATATCTGAAGTGAAGAAATTCATGGGTTCAAAAATGTTTTAAAGGAAAGTTATTTTGAAGGATGTCTCGATTTGAAGATGTGGTAAGTATGAAGACAAAACTTGAGGAGTGATATTGAATTAAGAAGAGAGAAAACTCAAAATCCAGCTTTAGAAGGCCAACTACTGACTGTGAAGTGAAATGTTTGCATTATAAGAACGAAGGTCACATTAGAAGTTGATGAGTTCGGATTATTCAGTCACAGCTCCATGTGCTATCCGGACAAGGGAAATTCGGACTTAACCTGCTACTGAACTATCCGGACAGGACAAAAGTAAAGAAATAACTAAACGCTTTTTTGACTAAGCTATGTGCTAATGAGCTTAATAAGTAAAATGGGTCCTTAAACTTGACCCGGTTCTATAACTTGACCCGAAAGCCCATGGGTCCTTAATTAAGGGTATAAATACCCCAACCACTTTCATTAATGAGAATAATGAACATTTAATACAACCAGTCAGCTCAAATCTCTCACTACTAAACACCCAAAACATTCAATACACTACACACTTTCCAAAACACTTTAGAAAACTACCCTCGATCCAAAATAAACCTCACTAAATTGGAGACCACAATGGGAGGAGAAGGTGCCTGAATCTAGTATTCAAAACTAGCAAAAAGACATGTTCTGATGGATCTGAACGAGCAAGCAATTCCACCACCTATGATGGAGGTGGTGGAGGAAAATAATGAATACACCTCCGAGGAACGAGATAAGTTGAGAGCTGAAATAGAAGCGTTGAGGGCCATTAAAAAGGCAGAGATGGGCTTAAAGGAGAAGTCAAAGGCATCAGGAATTCACCATACTAACAATCCAAGGGAGAATGATCCATCAGCAAAGACTCATTTAAGTACGAAAAAGACCCATGTCAGTTCCAAGAAGTCTCACCGGTCCAAGCTGGTGGAAAGCTCAAATTCTGAGTCCTCCAGTAACTCTTCGAACAAGGCTGAGCTTGAGAAGTCTTTCTCATCAAGTAGTGATGATGGGGGGTCCAGAAAGAAGCAAAATCTAGTTAATAAGTATTCAAGAAAGAGAGATAGACATGGGCGACATAAAAGAAATTTGGGCAAAAGGTCATCTCACAACCATAGTCACAGGCATGTGGATCAGCTGCTAATGGATCCTTTTGCTTTCCATGATGAACCAAGTATTTTTGCAACACCAAATGAATAAATAGTCTTTAGTCGTGGTAAAGATTGGAGACAATCACCATTGTCTGCCAAGATCCTGTCCGTAAACCTCACCAAGAGGTTTGATAGTACTAAAATGAAGAAGTATAATGGGAGTAAAGATCCGGACAATCATCTGGAGCAGTTCAAGAACTTCATGATGAATTTTGATGACGATGACAAACTTATATGTAGGGCCTTCTCATAATCTTTTACGGGAAGTGCTCTGAAATGGTACAACAGTTTGCCTCAGGTTTGTATCAAGAACTTTGACACATTTTGGGTTGCCTTCCGAAGGCAGTTTGTGGGGAGTAAAGAGGTTAAGGGAAATGGGGATACTATCATCCATTGTGCCCAAGAACCAAATGAGTCATTAAAAGACTATATAAGTTGGTTCATAAATACAAAGAACGGGTTAGCTGATTGCTTTGAGAAAGTAGTAATAGCTTCTCTAAGACAAGGGTTAAACCATGGGAATCTAGCTGATTCAGTAGCAAAGAAGAAGGCCATGAATTGGGGTAGCTTGTTAAACCAGGTGGGAAAGCAAATCAATGTGGATGAAACTAAAGAGAATAGGGTACACAGACAGGTGAGGTCTGCCCCAGCAGCTCCAAACCAAAATTAGTCCGGGTACAAGGCTGAAGAAGCCGGACAAGGGTCCAACAGGGCCAAACAGACTCAGTCCCACCCAAATCCAGCTCAGAGCCAGCAGTCCAGGAATAAACGAGGTCCTTGGGTCCAACCGGAGTGGTTTGCATAGTTAAAAGAAAATATGGCAACCAATTATGACAAGGCTAAATATGAGGTTCATTTCCGAAAGCCAGCAGCACTTCAATCTCCTAGGGAAAGTCGTAACCTATTTTTGCCAGTATCATCATGATATTGGCCATAACACCAAAGACTGTATTGCTTTAAAGCAAGAGGTGCAAAATCTCATCGAAAGAGGCAAGCTGGGTGCCTATGTCAAAAGAAGAAGTGAGAATAGGCCTGACAATGCTCCTCGAACAGGCCCTACGAACAACGTAGGAACATCAGTTTTAGAGGGGGCAATAGTGATCCATGAAAGATTTGATGTGGATTCAGAGTATTTGGAACCTGACCCAACTCGTAATAAGGTGGGAGTCATAACAGAACTGTTCAAAACGGTGTCCGAACTCATTACTTTCTTCGAGTCACTTACCATTTTTGGAGGGGACACCATGACAACACCAACTCCTTCATCAAGGAAGAGACACGTTCATAATCTAGCTAATCGGTTGGAGAAGGGCATGTCTTCAAAGCAGTCCCAAATTCATTTTCTATTTATAGTCGTTGATGAGGATGATCTAAGGGATATTGCTGGGCCTCATGAGGATGCTGTGGTAATAGGAGCATCTATTGGGGGTAGCGACATTAGACGAATTCTGATTGATACTGGCAGCTCAGCCAACATTCTCTTTTTAAGTTCTTACAAGCAGATGAAAAATCCGGTGGTAATTCAACGTTCAAACATATCCATTGTGGGCTTCACAGGGTGTTATTCGTTGTGGTAGACTGCCCCACATGCTACAATGTAATCTTTGGGAGGTCCTGGCTCTCTAGGATGAATGTTGTGGCCTCAACAGTCCATCAATGTTTGAAGTATGTAGTTCAAGGACAAGTGGGAGTTTCCAGAGTAGCCAAAAAATAGTAAGGGAATGTTATGCAACTGCACTTGCTCCTAAAACTTTGGGAGCATTTCGGGCTAATGAAGATTAGAAGTTATTGGGGCCTTCTGGGGTGGGGGTGAAATTGATGACCCCAAAAGACCCCTGGTGTTTTGATACCAGTAGAAGAAGTTGAAACCCACTCTCTGGCTGAAGGTAGGAGTGTTAAAATTGGCTCCAAGACGGCACCAGAGTTGAATATAAAGTTGTTGTCTTTTTTGGTAGATCACCAATATCTTTTTGCTTGGTGTAATACTGATGTGACCGGAGTACCTGCAAGGGTTATATCATACAGACTGTCCATCCGGAGTGATGTTGTACCTATTTTGCAAACAATGAGAGCTTTTTATAAGGAGAAAGTTGACGTAATAGTTCAAGAAGTCGACCGGCTTACCAAGATGGGGCACATAAAGGAGTCTCATCATCCTATATGGACTGCCAATCCAGTGTTAGTTAAGAAAAAGAATGGGAAATGGCGTATGTATATCGATTTTACTGACCTCAACAGGGCTTGCCCAAAATACCTATATCCAGACCCTCATATAGATCAGTTGGTGGACTCAACATCTCGAAACAAGTTATTGTCTTTCATGGATGCTTACTCTGGGTACAACCAGATACAGGCGGATCCAAAGGACCAAGATCACACTACCTTTGTTACAGATATGGGTCTTCATTGTTACAAGGTGATCCCTTTTGGGTTCAAAATTACTGGGGCTACTTGTTAGAGGTTGGTGAACAAGACATTTACTGATCAGATTGGAAGAAATGTGGAAGTATACATCGATGATATGATGGTCAAAAGCTTAGAAGAAGAATTGCACCTAACTGATCTTCAAGAGACTTTTCCCAACTTGACAAAGGTTAATTTAAAGTTGAATCCAGAAAAATGTGTGTTTGGGGTGCAATCCGGAAAGTGTTTGGGTTATGTAATAAGTGAAAAGGAGATACAGCCTGATCCAGACTAGCTCGATGCTTTGTTAAAAATGGACCCCCTCGAAATATTAAAGAAGTATAGAGGCTGACAAGATGATTGGCTGCTTTAAATCGTTTCATTTCAAGGTCTTCAAACAAATGTGCTCCGTTCTTTCAGACCTTGAAAGGTGCTAAAGACTTCAACTGGTCTCCACCATACAGCCAGGATTTTGATGAAATAAAGAAGCATTTGTCTTCACCAAAAACCCTTTTTAACCCTGTTGAAGTGGAAACACTTTATGTATACATGGTTGTGTCAGAATATGCTATAAGTGCAGTATTGGTAAGAGAGGTGGAAAATTATCCTCGTCCGGTGTACTATATCAGCAAGAGTCTGATAGATGCTGAGAAGAGGTACATAAAGCTTGAATAGCTGGCACTAGCCTTAGTGATTGCTGCCAGAAAAATGAGGCCGTATTTTCAGTCTCATTCCATCATCGTCCAAATATCTTTTCCACTAAAGAATGTTCTTCACAAAGCAGACATATCAAGCATGATGACCAAGTGGTCAGTAGAGTTGGGTGATTATTGATGAGTCCGAATTCAGCATGCTCCCCGGACATGGACAGATCAGTCCGAATTCAGCATGCTCCCCTTGGAATATCGAGCATCTCGGGATGTACTTGGAATAGCACTTGTGTAAATATTTACTTGTTTGAACATCCATGTAAATATTTGGGGGCATACTCTTTCCTCCCCGGTGGCACGGAGAGGTTTTAATGAGGTGTCCGGGCTGTTAAATAAAATTTGATGCCTTCTTAAAAATTTTCTAAGTATTTTTAAAGTTTTGTCCCTTGTCATACTATCCGGACTGAAATAACTAAGGACTATTTAAACTCTAGCCGGAGAACTTAAACACTCTCACTATGAAACAACTAAAGGCTGCTTAAACTCTGGCTATCAAAATTAAAACGAACAATGAAAGAAGATGATGGTTGCACAAAACAGAGATATTCATTGAATGAAATAACTTAAACTTGCCTTGGCCTTCCAAGGACTTTTAAATAGTCAAGATACAACACAAAAAACCTGTCCGGTCGAGCACCGGACGCCATTACAAAAAAGAGTGCCTTGGCCTTCCAAGGACTTTAGTCTGAATAAAAAAATAAACAAAGTAAATCATAAGTTAAGGTTGAGCCTTTGAGGATGGCTCACCTTCATACACCTTCTTGCCTTTGAAGTCGCTTTTCCCTTCGTCTACCTTCGTGCCTTTGGGATCGTCTTTCTCTTCATCTGGGCTCTCCCCGGTATGCTCTTCATCATCGGATGAGGACGCACTGGAGACTCCATGTTGATCCTCTTAAGCCATTGTATGATATGGAAGGTCATCATCGTCTACATAAAGCCACAAGTCCTCTAGGTTCCTCTTCGGATATTTTTCATGAAAGAGTAGAACCATGTCAGACCTCACATTCTCAATCAATAGCTCTTCGCTTTTAATCATCTGGTTGGCATAGGAATTGATCTTGGCTTGGATCGTAGCCTCTTGATCCCTTAACAAAATGGTTTTATCCTCGGTAGCCTTGGATGCTGCATTCTCAAGAGCAATCTTGTCAGTAGTTAGGTTGGTGATAATTTTGTCCTTTACCTTGGTCTCTTCTTTTGAGGCAGTAAGGTCCTTCTCCACTCCGGACAGCTTCTCCCGGAGGCCTTTGATGGTTTCCTCTAAAGTGGTGATTTTGGTGGTTCTTGTCTCTTGGCTCCTCTTCAACTCCTCGTTTTCTTCTTTCAACATGGTAGCGTTGGAGGTGGCAGTTTAGAGGTCTTCGGACAGTTTTTCCTTCTCAGACTTAAGTTCTTTAATGGTGTCTGCCTGACTCCGGACTTGTCTCTCCAACGTAAGTGCCGGCTGTACATTGCTAAGCAAGGAGTGCGCTATGGTATCCTTTTCACTAGAAACAATGAAAGTCTTACCGTTAAAATTGACCGTATTGGAGCTGCTCGGAGGAATGTAAGGCCCTGCGAAGTCGTCTCTGGGGAGGTTGAGGAAATATTCACCAAGTTCACCAAGACCGGTGATGTCTACTTCATCAATGTTAAGCTCTCCTCCCTCAACTTCATCAGTATGAAAGTCCCTTGGGATCTCTTCAGCATGTGTTGGGTCAGAAGGGTCAGCTTGGAAAGAAGGCTCTGGATCCCGGAGAGCAAGCTCATCTCCTTTAGCAGTCTTTTTCTTCTTGGCTGCCCAGTCTGCCCCTTCACTCCCCTGCTTGCGATTCCTCTTGGAAGCCCTTGGAGGTTTTGGGAGGTCTGCTTCCTTCCTTTCGGTCTCTTGCTCCACTACCTGCAAAAGAGCAGCATCGATCTGGCTCTGAGCCGGCCCCTCCGGGTCTGTTGGAGCATCCTTCTCAGCATCAGCACGATTAGCATCACTCACCACCTTCTTGCCTTTCTTCTTGCCCTTCATTTTGCTTGGGGCTTTGGCCCGGCCTGGCAGGAAGAGTGTCCCATCTGCTTCATGGGTCCTCTTAAGCACTGTTTCCGGAGAAGGTTGGGTGGTGAGCTCCTCCCAAGTTAAGTCTCTCCGACCTGTGGTGTTCCACAGGTGAGATCTTGCCAGATTTCCACTAGTGAAAGCATTGTGGAATCGGTTCCCCCAGTTATCTGCAGCCCAGGCATTGATTTTGCCACAAGTGACCTGTCCGGCCTTCAAGTAATCACCGAACTCCTTAGGCACTTCTGTTAAGACAAGAGAAAGACAAATTAATTTAAACCAACTATAAGAAGGAAAAAGTAGACAAAGATTTAAAATGGGAGACTTACGATCACTCCTCCACCTGCTTCTGAGGAGGCTTGGGTTCTCTCCGGACTTGATATTCTTTCCGTTTTCCCAAGCGCCACTGACGAACAAAAACTGGCTCCTCCATTTACTCTCAGACTCCAATAGATCATCAACAGCTTTGAAACTGTCCTCCATATTGAAGTGGTAGAAGGGGAATTGGTGATGTTTGCATAGATTGACCACTGCAGCAAACTCTTCCATAGGAAGAGGGACCCCGGACAGCCTTGATGCCATGATACATGACATTAGAGTATACCAAGCATTGGGGCTCAGCTGGCTCAGACAGAGTTAGATCAGATGAAAATATCTAACAATCTCTGGGTCCAATGGGAATCTGAGTCCACAATTAAATAGCTCCGTGAAGATGACTACTTCATTCAGCTTGCAATCCATAGGAGTTTCGGGATCTATGGGAATCCTTATCTTCACATTTTCTGGGATCCCCCATTTTGTGCGCATTCGACCCAGTTCAGCCGTGTGGATGAAAGCATACTTGGTCTTCTGTAAGGCCAAGAGGTATTTAAGTTCAACCCTGTGAAAACAAGGACCTACTTTCCCTTCGAGACACTCCGGCAGCTCCGGATGCCTCAAGCATAGTTTTTCTTTGCCCTTATCTTTTTTGGCAACAGCAGTGTTACTAGTCTGACCGGATGGCTCAGACTCAAAAGGGACTTCTTCAACAGAGTCCTCCATTCTTTCCTCCATGATCGTAGGAGGAATATCAGTGGCAGTGGCCCGGGGAGAATTCAAACTTGGCTCAGTCTGGCTTCCGGACTGCTGGTTTTCTGTATTTTCTTGACTTCTAGTCTCAGGCTGGGGCTCTAAGGCAGAAGTCTCTCTTTGAAGTGCTGGGCTGCTAGCCTCCGGACCACGTAGTCTTTCCCGGGGAGCTCTGATAGGCACTCCAGGCCCAGAACTGCTATTTTTTGCCCCCGATTTTGAAGGAGTGTTCTTAGAGGCTTGCCCCTTAACCAGCCGACTCTTTCTTCGATCGACTAACTTCTCCGGGGAGTTCTCAATATCTGATCCCATCGCTATGAAGGGTGCGGGTTTTTTGAAGCTGGTGGCAGTTACTCCTGGTTCGACGATGGATTCTGATTCCTGAACAGAGGAACCAGAGATGATGGGGGAAAGGCTAGGTTGGAATAACTTTCTAGGCTTAGCGCCTTTGGAGGAAGAAGATCCTCGATCTGACTCTGCAGCAGAAGAGATTGGTCTGTCGACAGGCGAAGTAGGTAACCCTGCTGCGATTCGTTTTTCCTTCTCAACTTCTTGTGCCTTCTCCAACTCAGAGAGGTTGAGCCACCCGCCTTTGATCAAAGCAGTCCTTGTTGTGAACATAAACTATCAAGTAAATCTTTGCTTTAGAGAGAGAAAGATCTAAGAAAATATGCAGAGTAAATATGAAAGAGATAGTAAAACAGTAGAAAGTGAGTTTGAATTTATAGTAAATCTGAAAAAGCAGTTGATTCCTAAGAGAATTCGAACAGTTTGGCAATAATTAAAAGACAGCGCTGATGTCACCAGTTGTAATTAAAGAGGTTGCTTTTCGAAGAAGGTGGGTTCGAAATTCAAGGTGAAAAAACAGCTAAAGCAACCAATCATAGTGTGACACGTGTCCCACAAACTCTCGCAAAAACCATTTTGAATTCGTGAAGCTTTATCTGTCCGGATTGAAAACTACTTCTGGCGTCGGGCTGTTTTTCAGGTCTCTGACAAGAATACTTGCTCAAACACCTAAAAAAGGGGCTCCTGATGAGTCCAAATTCAGCATGCTCCCCAGACACGGACAGATAAGTCCAAAGCCTCCGGACCGGACAGATCGGACAGATCACATGGACCGGACAGATCACTTTGAACACTATGACCATAGGACTGTTCGAACTATGACAAAAGTACTAAAAAACCTTAACACTTCTCGACTAAGCTACTTGCTCTCCTGCTTAGAGCTCATGGGTCTTTGAACATGACCCGGGTCCATTAAATATGACCCGAAAGCCCATAAGGGCCCAAACATCAGGGTATAAATACCCAACCACCTGCATTAACTATAGAAAATGAGAATTAACTGCTACCAAGCTGCTTAATTATCTCTCTACTCTCTACTCTCTACTCTAAACACTTAAACACCCACACACCACCATAAAACACCAACTGAAATTACCAGCCTACCCTCAGGCGATTATTATCCACACCAATTATGACATTGATTTTTCCCCACGAACTGCTATCAAATCTCAATCTGTTAAAGATTTCTTGGTAGATTTTCATTCGAATAGAAGTTCTAAACAAACTTAAGAGGAGAAAACTAAAAAAGAATGGGTTGTCCGGACAAATGGTGAATCAAGCACAATAGGTTGTGGGGCTGGAATTTGCTTAACCTGTTGCAGGCTATATTTTTGCATTCAGGGCCTCTAACAATGAGTCTGAATATGAAGCGGCTATTGCTGGTCTCAATTTAGCTTTTCTATGTGGGGCTAAAAGAGTGAGATTGATGAGTGATTCTCAGCTTCTTATCCACCATGCTCAAGGTCAGACCGAGGCTAAGAAGGAATAGCTGATCAAATACTTATTCGTTCTTCAAGAGGTGGCAACAAACTTCAAAAATGTTTTGCTATGAGCATATTCCTAGATCAGAAAATACGTTGGCAGATTCCATAACAATCATAGCATACTCTAAGTCCTACTTTTGGATTCATATACAGGAATTGTCATCTATACAATCAGATCAGAACAAAGAAGAAGAGGAAAGTTTGAGTATACAAGTAGTTCAACCTACAGATTGGAGATTTACCCTCTATCGATACATCTCTGATGGGGCTTTGGCTTCGGATAAATCCATGGCAAGAAGAATTAAGCATAAAGCTCGTGGTTTTTTTATCATAAGGGAGGTGTTGTATAAAAAATCCTTCAGCAGACCTCTCCTGCGATGTTTAGGGGCTGAAGAATCCCAAACTATTTTATCCGAACTACACGACGGAGAGGGATCAACACACTGTGGTTATCAAACTATAACCCGAAGAGTTTTATTGGTCGGATACTATTGGCCATCAATAATAGCAGATGCTAAGGAATTGGTGAATAAGTGTGATCCATGCCAAAGGTATGGTAACAAAGTTCATATCCCGGCAGTACCTATGGAGTCTTTTTCTGAGCCAATACCTTTTGCTAGTTGGGGATTGGATTTAGTTAGGCCTTTACCAATGACGTCTGGAGGGTGCAAGACTATTATTATAGCCATTGATTATTTTTCAAAATGGATAGAAGCAGCTCCTCTGGCAGGAACTACTTCAAAAGCTATTATAAAATTTATCTTGTCCAACAACTGTTGCAGATTTAGAGTTCCACAAAAGATAACCACAGATAACGGGCCACAATTTGATAAGAAGGATACAAAGAGTTTCTGTGCCTCTAGGGGCATTCAACATTGCTTCTCTTCTCCTTTCCACCCATAGGCAAATGGCCAAGTTGAAGTGGCTAACAAGACCATTTTGTCCGGTTTAAAAAATAATTTAGAATGGACTCCAGGAAAGTCGCCAAGCTATTTGCAAGAAGTGCTGTGGGCATACCAAACTACTCCTAGGGCTGCCACTCAGGAGAAGATTTGATGAGGAGTAGATTTGCTTCCAAGATCAAGCGAAGGGATTTTCGACCATGAGATAAAGTTTTGAGAAAGGTTTTCTTGCATACTAAGGAAAATCAGTTCGACAAGTTGGTTCCGAACTAGGAAGGCCCTTATGAGGTCTCCAGAAAACTTAAGCCTGAGACATATAGCTTCAAGAAAAAAATGGAAGGATCTTGAAGCACCCATGGAATATTGAACACCTTAAGTTAAATCTAGAATAAAATTTTTGTAAATATTTACTTGTTTAAAGTCAATGTAAATATTAGGGGGCATATTTTTTTCCAATCATGGTGAGTGGGGAGGTTTTAATGAGGTGGCCGGTTTTTCAATAAAATATGATGCCTTCTTAAAACGTTCGATGTGGTTTGACTAAAATTATTTTCAAGTATTTGATTTAATGTTATGGATCTTTGACAGATCAGATTAATGTGGTTGAATAATGACCATTAAATATGTGTCATCAGAGATATTAAACACTTTCACTTGAAATACTTTTGAAATAATTGGGGCTATTTAAACATTAGCTGTTAAAATTAAAAGGAAGCATAAAACAAAGCAAAATTTGATAAATAAGTCGGTCCGGGTGTAAACCAGATAACGTTACCAAAGTATAAAATATGCCTTGGCCATCCAAGGACTTTAGATGTTTTGAAAGACTTATCCGGACTCAAACCGGATACTATTACAAAAATGCCTTGGCCATACAAGGACTTTAGTAGTTCAAAAATTAAGAAAACACAAAAGATATTTAAAACCTTAGGGCTTATTCCCTTCAGATGTTCTTACATCACCTCCTTTATTGAGATCTCGGAGTTCGGCACTTGAACTCTCACCGGTTCCTTCCTCTTCATTGGTAGTAGAGTCTATTCAACTCCTATAGTTTTGTTTGTCACCAGTAGACATGGTATGGAACGAGATGTCTTCATACTCCACATATTTCCATAAAGGACCCAGGGTCCTCTTTGGAAACGTTTCATGGAAAAGCAGCACTATGTCAGACTTCACCTCAGCATACCTTGCTTCCAAGGAGTCTATCACCTCGTTGGAGTATTTATCAATGCTGGCCTGAATTTTCTGTTCCTGCTACTTCTCCAAGTCTTCTTTCTCCTTAGTAACCTTATACACAACATCTTCTAGGGAAGTGTTCTCACCGGACAAGGTCTGGATGACACCATCTTTGTTCTTCAGGTCCTCCCTTAATGTTGAAAGATCTTTCTCCAAATCAGAGCACTTAGTTTGAAGCTTAGTAATAGCCTTCTCTGAAGTAGCGAGCTTGGTTGATAGATCTTCCTTTTCCTTCCTCAATGCTTCAAGATCTTTCTTAGATTCCTCTATGCTCTGATTAGGATTGAGGAGGTTGGTTGACAGAGACTCCTTGTCAGTATTGAGACTGTTGATAAGGGTAGACTGGTTTTTCACTTGCCTCTCCAGATCAAGCACTGGTTGAATGTGACCCAGGAGGGAGTAAGCCACCACATCATTCTCTCCGGAGACTGTAGGACTTGCTATTGTAATTCACCATGTTAGAAGAGCTTAAAGGACGGTAGGGGCCAACGAAGTCATCTTTCTCAGAGTCGTTGAAGTAAAGATCAATGTCTTGGAGGGCACTGATGTCTACTCCATCAATCCCTCCTCTGGTACCTTCTCCGGATTGCATACCGGTGGGAATCTTCTCTGCCAAGGTGGGGTCAGTTGGGTCTGATGGAGGTAGAAATTCCGAAGGGCGAAGAGTTATTTCTTCCCCTAAGGTGATATTTTTCTTCTTGGCAGCCTTTTCATTACTGCTTGCTCCCTTTTTTTGGTCCTTTTTGAGAGGCTTTGGTGGATTTTGTGGTTCTCCTGCCTCCTTAACAGATTCATCTTCAACTATCTTGAGCAAGACAGCATCGATCCCTCCTTGTTTCCCCGAACTGGTCCCCTTTATGGCAGCCCTAACTATTTCTGTTGCATCTTTTTTCTTCTTTCGCTTCATCTTGCCGGGAGCCTTGGCTCTAGAGGGAAAGACCAGTTTACCATAAATGACTGAAGTAAAGAGCCTTGGCTCTGTTGCATCTTTTTTCTTCTTTCGCTTCATCTTTTTTCTTCTTTCGCTTCATCTTCCCCACGCTTGGAACATTGAGCACCTCAAATTTTATTTTGAGTGAATGTATAAATATGTAAATATTTTCTTTATCAGTTTATGTAAGTATCAGTGGTATACTCTTTCCTACCCTAGTGGCGCACGAAGGTTTTAATGAGGTACCCTAATAGACGACTTATATATAAAATCTCATTGCCTTCTTAAAATGATTTGCACGATGTTCATCTTTTTGAACTCAAAAGACATTCCAAAGAAGTTTGGACAAGAATGTTCATCTTTTTTTTTTAACTCAATAGACATTCCAAATAAGTTTGGACAAGATTGTTCATCTTTTTTAACTCAAAAGATATTCCAAACAAGTTTGATCAAAATGTTCATCTTTTTGAACTCAAAAAAAATTCCAAAGAAGTTTTGGCTAGAATGTTCATCTTTTTTAACTCAAAAGACTCCAATGAAGTTTGGAAAAAAATATTCATCTTTTTGAATCATACAACATTGAACGTTCATTAATTTGAACCAAGAAAGGTGGTTAAAGCCATGTGTCAAATGCTTTCACATAAAAGATATTTTAACGAAGAAACAAGTTGATTTAAATTGGAACTTTGAAAAGTTTTCATATTGGGAAATTATTTGTCTAAAAAAACATGAGTAAAAATTGTTTCAAGTCAAACATTTTAATATGAGGCATTTTTAGTAAATAATAAATTTGAAAAGCAGAATTACAACATAAAAAATCCTCACAATATGAGGGTATTCTTACAAAAGAAAGTTTCACATGTTCACCTTTACATATAATTAACAAAACAAGGAAAACAACACTCAAACTATGCTAATCGGAAGCAAAATTATCCTTACTACCTTCCGAAGAGTCAGATTCCGAAGACGAACTTTCTGAATCATCGGTAGTCTCGAAATCTTCCATAGAAACACCTACAAGGCGATACCTTTCAATAACGCGCTGCCAAAGACTACCTAGCTTCAAGTCCAAAAATTTCTCATGCATCTCTAACACCAAAGCGGATTTCATGTTGGCATCTCTTTCTTCAAGACGAGATACAATATTGGCTACATATGCATCTAGACTTTTCTTTTGCTCAGTCTCAAAATATTTCTTCAGAGACTCGTTCTCCTTTGACAAATTTTCAATGTCTACAACAAGACTCTCAAAGTATGTTTTAGTCTTTGCGGAAGATTAATAAGACCATCGATAAGAGTGTCTCGTTCGGTATCCCTGGTAACGAAACGCTCCTGTTCATCGTCAAACTTTATTTTCTCATCGGAAAGCTCAATATATAAGGAGGTAATATTGGATAAATGATCAACATATATCTTTTTATCTTTAGAAATTTCGTCCTCAACCTTTTTCAATTGGGAAGATACCGCTTCTTTCTTGGCAAGTTCGTCTGTCAAGTCTTTCACCTAGTTCTTCAAGTTGGTCACCTCGGTGGTCAGTCTCTTTACTTCAGTCCTTTTTTGGAGGACTTCATTCTTGTAATAATCTTTGCGGTTAGCTTTCCGTTTGAGGAGAGCAACAACATGGAGCAGTTTGTTTTACTCATTGTCTACAAAGTCGTTTTCGTAAACGTCAAAGTAAGTTGAGGCAGGGGAGAGATATTCACCTTCCTCAAAATTTTATTATTGACCACCAGTCTGTTTTTTCTGAAGGACAAATTCTCCTCATAATCGAGTCGATTATAAAAACTTTCTTTATAGGGGGTAAGCCCGGACAAGTTGCGTTGTCACTTTCCCCTTCGTTGTCAACTAGTTTCTTCTTTTTTTCGTCAGCAGTAGACCTTTTTGCCTTACAACCCCTTCTCTTCCAGCTAGTCTCACTTCAACTGAAGTTTCATTTTCAACATCCTTCTGTTTTTCTTACTGGACACTAGTTAGAGGGCGTACCCGGGGATCAAGTTGTTTTTGCCTTATAACCTTTTATTGCCTTGCAAAAACAAGAGAATAAAAAGGGTAATGAGAGTTCTTAGCCACACCTGAAATAAAGATGAGCTGCTCCATAGAAAAGGCTGTCATAGAAAACCTAGAGGCCATGATGTAGGCCATGAGTGTGTACCACATGTTAGCGCCAGCCTGAGAGGGGCTGAGTCCGATAAGGTTGAATTACTCTACTAGAGCAAGATCAACAAGTATACGAAGGACTCAATTCAGGAGTTGGTGTAAAGAACCAATTCATGATTGCGAACGGACAGTAGAGTCTTTCTAACGGTTGGAAACCGTATGGTAATGTTTCCGGGGATCGCCCACCACTCTCTAAGCTTTACCTCCTTGGTCAGATGGAAATATTTTTACTTTACTTTATAAATGGCAAGTAGATGTTTGGTTTCGATTCCGCGAAGGTTATCACCTAAAACATCTTCTATGTTCGAAGGTAGATCCGTGGCACGTTTCTTCTTCTTCTTGTCCTTCTTTACCGAGGAAGTTTCTCCTCTCCAAGGGGGGGGGGGGGGGGCGAGGATTAGTCGTAATTTTTGGGGGAGGAGAAGATACACCCTGACTTGGCCCAGATGATCCGGGGGGAGGATTCATTGCGGGTAAAACTTGTAAGGGTTGTGCCTCAACCACAACTATATCATTCTGTTCTTGATCATTGTCCGACTCATCAATCAAAGCCTTCTCTTGGATTTTAAGAATGGATTTCAAAACCTGTTCCAAGCGAACATCCCTTATAGAAGATTTATGGGGACTAACCTTAGGATTCGTTTGGGGGGACCCCTGCGGAGCTACCTGAGGGGTTGCAACGGAAGATGAATTTTTACCCGGATAGACTTTATAGGTGGATCGGGGGAACTTTTTCTCTTAACACATTCTCATGCATTTACCCTAGCAAGTTTTTATTTTTCATCACCCATCGTTAAGAAGGGATAAAATTTGTGAGCAGATTTAGATGGCGTAAGATCAACCTTATTATCCCTTGAACAAGCTTGACCCGGGGGTTGAACAACAAGTTAGGTGCATTCCCGGATTGGGGACGAGTTATCACGAAAGTTTGCTTCAAAGATGTCTACAGGTGTGGGGTGCCCTCTTCCACTGGAACTTCCACGAGCAGCAGCTTGGTTTGAGATATTGACCCAGGCTTAAATCGCTACTTCGTCCCTCGACTATCACGTTTTGTGTCATTTAGTCCCTCGACAAAAAAATCACGGTTGAGGGTCCCTCGTCTATAAGAAAATCTATAAATTCAGTCCCCGCGCGTGGTTTTTGCTGTAATGCTGCCACGTGTCACTATAGTTAAATGGTTTCCGTTCCACAGATAGTCCTTCGACTTTTAATTCCATTTTTACCCTTCGAATTTTATATTTTTTAAATATATATTTTTATTTTTATTTTTTAGTTTTTCTCCAAACAGTGGGGACTATCTATTTTGAGAAAAACTAAAAACTAAAAATAAAAATATATATTTAAAAAATATTAAATTTGAAGGGTAAAAATGGAATTAAAAGTCGAAGGACTATCTGTGGAACGAAAACCATTTAACTATAGTGACACGTGGCAGCATTACAGCAAAAACCACGTGCGGGGACTGAATTTATAGATTTTTGATAGATGAGGGACCCTCAACCGTGATTTTTTTGTCGAGGGACTAAATCACACAAAATGTGATAGTCGAGGGACGAAGGAGCGATTTAAGCCTATTGACCCACCTCCAAAGCTTATATTTTTTAAGATTGATAAACTCTTCAGGCATGTAAAAACAAGGAAATAATTTGGGATGAAAGTTAATCTTTTATCCCTTTAGAATAGGCGTTCTTGGCTCACGGATAAACATAAGTAAAATATTGTAAACTTAGAATTAGGGGAGGAAATAAATATTTATAGTAAAAGATATAGGTACCAAGGGACAGAAGGCGAAAGGTTAAAAAATCTCTGACACGTTACCTCTCTCACAAACCACTTCAAACAGCGCGCTGACATGCAATGGTACAAATATGACACGTTGCCAGAAGCGACTTCATCGTCTAAAATATCTCTGACACTATAACGGCTAGGAAGAGACACACAGACTTAAAAGAAACTATGGTTTAGGTGAGATCAACATAACCAAGGGTGAGGTCATAAATTCGAACAAGTATTATACCACATAATCTGAGGGGTAGCCATAAAACAATTCCTCTATGGAACGCAAACAACAAATTCGTCCGATCCGAGGATTGGTCATACAAAGAATTTTGGCTGTCACAGAATCCGAAGAAGTTCCAACGGAAGGAATAATCGCAGTCCTCATTCATATATCTTCATAAGGACTGAGGGACTATTCATAAATGGAGAAAATTATAGATAATAATAAGGAGTGTTATATAATATACAAAGACAAAATTTGTGTATTTAGTGATTAAGTACTAAAGTAAAGCAAACATAAGAGATAGAGGGGTTAAGGGATATGCCCCAAGAACTTGTTTGTAAATAGTAGAAGAGTGAGGTGAGATATCCACCTTAACGGTGATAATTATGTAATTTTACTATCCATCTCATGTACTATATAAAGGACATTCTATTTTTGGGAAAATGACCAATGATTAGTCAATTATTGCTACATTTATTCCCTTTGTCTCTTTCTGTCTACAAAATACTGATTTTATAATTAAAGTTATCTTATACGAATATTTATTGACAGACGCTCTCCTAAGAACATTTATGCATCTGAACTTACATACGAATTATCTGAGTTCATTAGATATGATGAGATGGTAAGTGAGTATGTAGAATTTTATTATGAAGGATACCTTAATACAATGAAGTCAACTTCATGATATCTTTTTATAATGTTTGGTGGGGTGGTTAGCTGGAGAGTTAGTATGCAAAAGGATGTTTCCTTGTAAGCTATAGAACCTGAGTATATGACTTCTACTGATGTATTAAAGGAATCCATATTGTTAACAAGATTGCTAAGTGAAATCACTGTTATGAAATAAGAAATTACATTGTGTTGTGATAATATTGCTCTTCACTTGATAAAGAATATGAAGTTCCATCAAAGTCGTAGATCTAGAACTTGTGTAACTTCTTTAATTTGCTATTATGAGCATGATGTATGATTGCCATAACATACACTATTTTGGTTCCTAATTATATAGATAAAACAACACATGTGGAGAGTTGATCTCTTGGAAATCTAATCTTGATATTAAAGAGATAAAGTGTTATTGCTTAATACAAAATTGCTAGAGAGTGTAAGCTTGGTTTGTAAGATGAAACACTTAAGATATTAAGTAATTTTAGAGTTGATGAATTGTTGAATAGAATCTCTTGAAAAACATTAAAGAACCAATGACAGTTGTAAGATATCATTAAAAGTTGATACTCTATTATAGGTGGTTTGGACAATACATATGTCTTTGTAATTTGTATTCTTTGAAATTTCTTATGACTCTTTCGTCTAAATAAAATCAAACATGTTTGCTCGTGCAATATGATTTTTCCATAATCCTAACCACGTAAATCATGTGTTGATTTTATTTCTCGTAACGGTGTAATCCTTACTGCTAGTTTTATTGGTAGGAAGCACCGATGCCAAAATATTGAAACAGACAAAATCTTGTAAAATTTAGGTTCTAAGAGTTTCCATAACAGCATAGAATCCAATAAAGATTGGAAACGTCGAGATCGATCTTCGTATAAAATTTAAAGTTGAAGCAAATATTAACTCTTACACATTCAATATTAACCCTAAATGGTTTTTGTTACGTAAATGGTTTTTGTTACGTGTGCGCTGTATTCAAAGATTGTGTGATATATTAACACCGGCGGCTTTGTGTTGTGCTCAGTAAAACCACTCCTCTTGATACAATGGCAGAAACTAAGAGTAAATATAAATAAGAAAACATACACTTCAATAAATTGACTAGGAATCTAAATCAGACTCCAATATCTTGGCCTATCAAACACACCGTAAAGTAGTCTTTTTACATGCACCTTTCAACAATCTTCTCCTTTACAAGATTATATCTCCAGTATTCTCTTGAAAAAAGAATTTCTTCGAGTAAGACCACTCTATTATCAGCGATATGAAGCACAAAATAAATTGATTTTTTATATGGCTGCATCAGTCTTCGTGAACATGATTCTTGATCAAATTAGTAACACCCTTTATTCTGATAGTGTACATCAAAATACTTTTGTTGAATCCTGAAGGCTCTGTCAGTGGGCGTTAAAATTGAAGTACAAAGATAAATATTTATTTTTATAAGTTTAAAAAATTGGATTATTCTTAGTCTGAAAATGAGAACAAGCGTTCTATTACAATTTTTTTCTCTATTTTATTTTGAATGAAAATAAATGTTAAATAAAATAAAATATTATTCGGTATATATATATAAAAGTTTTGATGAATTTGGAATTCGCTCACCTAGAAATTTCTCCTTACATATTTAAAGAATCCAATTAGATAGAGAATAAAAAAGTAATAAATGACCAATGATAGTGAATGTTCATCTCTTAATAAAAAGGTCACCGATTATAAATATCAAAGTTGGATTAGAGCTCATATGATCCATTCATAGAATCATTTATAAGACTTAAACTTATTTAGTAAAATAAAAAACTCAAAACCGGCAGAAGACTAAACCTTTGAGTCAATATATAATTCACTAATCAGTAGTCTTCTTATTCTTGTCGAATTAGTTGAAACAGGAATACATAAAAAAAACCTGGTAATGTTTAATGATGATAGTTCATTTTGCGCCCAGAGTAGATGGTTTGTGGATTCTTCCGATCGATTAGGTTGATTTGTATCTGAGTGATAGATGACGCTCTAGTTTTCCTCGTGGTGGAGACTTCGACATACAACATCCTGAGGAATTTGAGAGACTTCGAAAGAGATTGTTTCACTTTGAAGATGTCGGTCCTCTATTTCAGTCAAGCTGGTTTGTCTCTAAAGATTGGTTTCTGGAAAAGCTTTTCCTCCGGAGCGGATGCCTTGAAGTTTTTCACCCAAAGGGATTCAAACAACTTTATAATTTCTAATGCATGAATTCCCTCTATAACGCTACCACCTCAAATGGTTAAAGAACGGTGTGATGTCTAAGCGACAAACCTCCCAGGGAGACCCCTTCGAGCTGAGCAATTGGCCTTGTCTTTTGAAATATGACCTTGATATTGCAATGACCTCGAGAAAATGGTTTATAAGTACTCTGACCCTAGCGAGCTTCTCAATATGAGGTTCTGATAGGAAATTCTACAAAACGTCAAGCTTTGAATACAGGTGAAAGGAGAGACATTTTTTTCTCACAAGTCAGACGACTGGTCTTCTTTACGAATATTTTTAATTTCGGATTCGGATTCCCTTATAATCCCTGAATCAGGAAGTTCTTTAGTCCACTAGACCTTTTCCCATCTATATTAGTTAAAACACATGGAGGAATCAGATGTCCTTCTTAATCGCTTCTGAGCTGTCGGGGATTACACTCACGACAAAGAAACTGATTTCCGACTGCATAATTTACCACAATACAAACAACCCCAACTACGTCTCCATCCCGAAAGAACTTAAAGTTGTAAGAGATCTTTCAAAATTCGACTAGGAATTAAGGAAGTGGTTCGTTTTTGTTCGGGATGTAGGGCATGCTCACTTCTCTCTCACATTTATTAGTGTGGGCCCTACCTTTTGGTTTCTTACAAGAAACAACTAAGCATTAAATGAAGGGTGACTTACAAGCAACCTCCTTTCATTTAATGCAAATGGGTTTCTTGCAAGTAACCATTAGCTTCATTTGGAAGCATAAGTGGCTTCCTTTGTAAGCTTTGTTTTGCTATAAATAGGACCATGAGTTGGTCTTGGATAGCATCACTTGAATCACTTGAAACACTTCACTAGAGTGTAACATTGTTTGTAATATTGTGTGTGACACAATTTAGAGAGAAACACTTTGAGTGAGAGAGAAATACGGGTAGTGTTTAGGAGAATTTGTTTGAGTGATTTGTGAGATTACTATTCTCTTTTGGGGTATAATATTTGGGGTGAGAAAGGTGAGTGTATAACTCTTGAGTGTATGCAGTGAGACTCCAATATTTGTAATATTTTTGAGTTATAGTGATTCTTATTTTTCTCCCATGGACGTAGGCAAATTAGTCGAACCACGTTAAATTCTTTTTTCTCTTGTTTGTTCTTATTTCCGCATTCGTGGGATTATTTTTCCCTACAACTGGTATCAGAGCCAACTTGCAGCTCCATATCTTTATTCTTCGTACAAAAATGGAGGAACGTACGAATATTGGTGGCAATTCCATGATCATACTCACGCAAACAAATTATTCCATTTGGAAAACCATGATGGAAGATTTGTTGTATTGTAAAGACTTGTTTGATCCTATTGAATTAAAAAGAGTCAAACAAGGTGCAACAAGTGAAGCAGATTGGAAGAAACTCAACCGTAAAGCTGTTAGTGTGATTCGACAGTGGGTTGAAACAAGGGCGATTCGCGACACCGCAAAAGAAACCGATGCTTTCAAATTATGGAAGCATTTAGAAGAAATGTATGAGCCCAAAAATGCTCAAAATAAAGCTTTCATCATAAGGAGACTTGTGAACCTGAAACTTTATGATGGGCAAAGTGTATCTGACCACTTGGCGAAATTTGACGAGATTCTCGACAATTTGACGAACATGGAGCTGGCCTTAGCTGACGAAATCCAAGCGTTGATTTTGTTAAGTTCTTTACCGGATAACTGGGAAACACTTGTGGTTGCTCTTAGCAATTCAACACCACGAGGAAAGGTGACGTTAAGCATGGCAAAGGAAAGTATCAACAGAGAAGGAAAAAGAAGAGCGGAGCAAAGCTCTTTCAGCCACCCTCAAGGACAAGCATTAGTCACGGAGAGAGGAAAAACTAGAAACAAACATTTCTCCAGAGACAGGAGAAACAAAAGCAAGTTTAGAGGCAGATCAAAGTCAAGGGGAGACTTCACTTGCAACTACTGTCATAAACCTGGACATTTCAAGAAAGATTGTTGGAAGCTGAGAGAAAAGGAGGCTAAGGAAAATAATGAAGACAATAGAGGAAATGCAGCTGTCATATCCAACGATGGTGAAACATACCTAATTTTTGACGATGGACGTGTCAACCTTGCATGCCAAGACACATGGATGATTGATTCTGGAGCATCATTCCATGTAACAGCCGATAGAAGTCTTTTGACCACTTACACAAGTGGTGAGTTCGGTTTTGTCAAGATGGGGAATGAGGCAAGATGTGAAATTGTTGGTCGAGGTGATGCAAAACTGGAAACTAGCAGCGGTTGCAAGCTGTTATTAAAAGATGTTCGACATGTTCCAGACATCCGTATCAATTTGATCTCTACTGGTCAACTTGACGATATGGGATACAAAAACACATTTGGCAATGGAGTTTGGAAGCTTAAGAAAGGAAATCTGGTTGTGGCCAGATGTAAGAAGATTGATCGTTTGTATTATATAAAAACAAAACAATCAAGTGGAGTAGAAGCGAATGCGATCAAGTATGAAGAATCGGCGAATTTATGGCACGCCGGACTTGGTCATATGAGTGAGAAGGGACTTAAAATTCTCACGAAAGAAAATCGTCTGCCGAATCTTCCAAATATTCCTTTAAAGCAATGCACTCATTGTTTGGCAGGAAAACAACACAGAGTCGCATTTCGAGCAGGACGACCACATAGAAAGAATAATATTCTTGATCTAATACATACAGATGTATGTTCTATGGGTGACACAAGTATCGGCGGATCATTATACTTTGTCACATTCATTGACGATCATTCCAGAAAGGTGTGGGCATATCCTTTGAAGACCAAAGATCAAGTGTTGCAAGTATTCAAGAAGTTTCATGCCAACGTTGAAAGGTAAACTGGAAAACTTTTGAAATGTATTCGCTCCGACAATGGTGGTGAATACATTGGATCATTTGACGAGTATTGCAGGGTTCATGGTATCAGGCTTGAGAGATCGGTAACCAAGACACCGTAACATAATGGTGTTGCAGAAAGAATGAATAGAACTATTTGTAACAAGATTGTGTGCATGCTCTCCCATTCAAGATTGTCAAAGTCCTTCTGGGGTGAAGCATTGATGACGGCGGTAGATCTTGTCAACTTTTCCCCTTCAGTTCCTTTAGATGGTGCAATTCCCGAAAGAATATGGACCGGGAAATACATAAGTTACAAACATTTGAAGGTGTATAGTTGTAAGGCGTTCGTACATGTCCCTCGAGATGAAAGATCCAAGCTGGATGAGAAAACCAAAGAATGCATATTTCTTGGTTACGGATATGATGAGTTTGGTTATAGACTTTGGAATCCAAGAAGTAGAAAAGTTGTTCGAAGTAGAGATGTTGTGTTCTTTGAAGACCAAACTCTTGGAGATATGAAGAACGAAGAGAATGCAAAATCAGATGTCAAGACTAAAATTGACTTAGTTCCGAATGTACCATTTCCAGTTGAGTATGAGGATCATGGCGAGGCTCCCGACCATGAAGAGGCAGTTGACGTTGAAGGAAATCATACTGAAGAACCCCATTTGAGAAGATCCATTAGAGATCGTCGGCCTTCGACTAGATACCCAACAAATGAGTATGTGTTACCAACTGACGGGGGAGAACCTGAATGTTTTGAAGAAGTTGTGCTGCACATTCAAAAGAAGGAGTGGTAGAAATCCATGAAAGAAGAGATGAAGTCATTGCATGAGAACGACACATACGATTTGGTAGAGTTACCAAAAGGGAAGAAAGCACTCAACAATAAATGGGTGTTTAAGTTGAAGACTGAAGAAGGAAATCCACAACCAAGATACAAGGCACGGCTGGTTGTCAAAGGATTTGGTCAGAGAAAAGGTATTGATTTTGAAGAAATATTTTCAACTGTAGTAAAAATGTCATCTATTCGTGTTGTTTTTGGAATAGCTGCTAGCTTGAATTTGGAAGTTGAACAACTTGATGTGAAAACTGCCTTTCTCCATGGTGATTTGGAAGAAGAAATTTATATGAAGCAACCTGAAGGGTTTGAGACTAAAGATAAAGAGTATTTGGTCTGCAAACTAAAGAAGAGTTTGTACAGTCTCAAACGAGCCCCACGACAGTAAAAGGTTCGATTTCTTCATGGTGGGACACGGGTATAATAAGACTTCATCTGACCATTGTGTTTTCATTAAGATATTTTCTGAAAATAATTTTATCATCCTTATGCTTTACGTGGATGATATATTGATTGTTGGTCGTGATATTGGAAAGATAGAGAAGTTGAAGATGGAGCTCAGCAAATCTTTCGCAATGAAAAATTTGGGTCACGCAAAGCAAATTCTTGGGATAAAAATCACTCGAGATAGGGTGAACAACAAATTATGGTTGTCCCAGGAAAAACATATTGAGAAGGTTTTAGAAAGATTCAGCATGAGCAAAGCGAAACCTGTTACTTCTCCACTTGCAGGGCATTTTAAACTTTCTTCCAACCAATCACCTACAAAAGAAAGTGAGATGGAAGAAATGAATAAAATACCTTACTTTTCAGCTGTTGGCAGTTTGATGTATACCATGGTTTGTACAAGACCTGATATTGCTCATACCGTTGAACTAGTGAGCCGATTTTTACTAAATCCTGGAAAAGAGCATTGGGAAGCTGTAAAATGGATATTCAGGTATCTTCGAGGAACATCTCAATTATGTTTATGTTTTGGCAATGGTAAACCTATTCTTGAAGGCTACACTGATTCAGATATGGCTGGTGAAGTTGATAGTAGGAAATCTATTTCGGGATATTTGATGACATTTTCAGGGGGAGCAATTTCGTGGCAATCAAGATTACAAAAATGCGTTGCATTATCCACTACCGAGGCTGAATATATTACCATTACTGAAGCTAGTAAAGAACTTTTATGGTTAAAGAAGTTTCTTATAGAGTTGGGCCTCAATCAAGAAAATTATACTCTCCACTGCGATAGTCAAAGCGCCATTCATCTTAGCAAAAATCCAAGTTTGCATTCGAGATCGAAACATATTGATGTTCGATACCATTGGATTCGTGAAACCTTAGAGTCAAACCAGCTGAGTATTGAGAACATCCATACTGATGACAATGGATCCGATATGATGACAAAGTCACTGCTGAAACAAAGCTTGATGTGTGCATAGAGGTTGCCGGACTGGTAACACTCTCCTCCTGAGCAGGCGGGGGAGATTTGTAGGGCCTCCTCACTTCTCTCTCACATTTATTAGTGTGGGCCCTACCTTTTGGTTTCTTACAAGAAACAACTAAGCATCAAATAAAGGGTGACTTACAAGCAACCTCCTTTCATTTAATGCAAATGGGTTTCTTGCAAGTAACCATTAGCTTCATTTGGAAGCATAAGTGGCTTCCTTTGTAAGCTTTGTTTTGCTATAAATAGGACCATGAGTTGGTCTTGGATAGCATCACTTGAATCACTTGAAACACTTCACTAGAGTGTAAATTGTTTTGTAATATTGTGTGTGACACAATTTAGAGAGAAACACTTTGAGTGAGAGAGAAATACCGGTAGTGTTTAGGAGAATTTGTTTGAGTGATTTGTGAGATTACTATTCTCTTTTGGGGTATAATATTTGGGGTGAGAAAGGTGAGTGTATAACTCTTGAGTGTATGCAGTGAGACTCCAATATTTGTAATATTTTTGAGTTATAGTGATTCTTATTTTTCTCCCATGGACGTAGGCAAATTAGTCGAACCACGTTAAATTCTTTTTTCTCTTGTTTGTTCTTATTTCCGCATTCGTGGGATTATTTTTCCCTACAACTGGTATCAGAGCCAACTTGCAGCTCCATATCTTTATTCTTCGTACAAAAATGGAGGAACGTACGAATATTGGTGGCAATTCCATGATCATACTCACGGAAACAAATTATTCCATTTGGAAAACCATGATGGAAGATTTGTTGTATTGTAAAGACTTGTTTGATCCTATTGAATTAAAAAGAGTCAAACAAGGTGCAACAAGTGAAGCAGATTGGAAGAAACTCAACCGTAAAGCTGTTAGTGTGATTCGACAGTGGGTTGAAACAAGGGCGATTCGCGACACCGCAAAAGAAACTGATGCTTTCAAATTATGGAAGCATTTAGAAGAAATGTATGAGCCCAAAAATGCTCAAAATAAAGCTTTCATCATAAGGAGACTTGTGAACCTGAAACTTTATGATGGGCAAAGTGTATCTGACCACTTGGCGAAATTTGACGAGATTCTCGACAATTTGACGAACATGGAGCTGGCCTTAGCTGACGAAATCCAAGCGTTGATTTTGTTAAGTTCTTTACCGGATAACTGGGAAACACTTGTGGTTGCTCTTAGCAATTCAACACCACGAGGAAAGGTGACGTTAAGCATGGCAAAGGAAAGTATCAACAGAGAAGGAAAAAGAAGAGCGGAGCAAAGCTCTTTCAGCCACCCTCAAGGACAAGCATTAGTCACGGAGAGAGGAAAAACTAGAAACAAACATTTCTCCAGAGACAGGAGAAACAAAAGCAAGTTTAGAGGCAGATCAAAGTCAAGGGGAGACTTCACTTGCAACTACTGTCATAAACCTGGACATTTCAAGAAAGATTGTTGGAAGCTGAGAGAAAAGGAGGCTAAGGAAAATAATGAAGACAATAGAGGAAATGCAGCTGTCATATCCAACGATGGTGAAACATACCTAATTTTTGACGATGGACGTGTCAACCTTGCATGCCAAGACACATGGATGATTGATTCTGGAGCATCATTCCATGTAACAGCCGATAGAAGTCTTTTGACCACTTACACAAGTGGTGAGTTCGGTTTTGTCAAGATGGGGAATGAGGCAAGATGTGAAATTGTTGGTCGAGGTGATGCAAAACTGGAAACTAGCAGCGGTTGCAAGCTGTTATTAAAAGATGTTCGACATGTTCCAGACATCCGTATCAATTTGATCTCTACTGGTCAACTTGACGATATGGGATACAAAAACACATTTGGCAATGGAGTTTGGAAGCTTAAGAAAGGAAATCTGGTTGTGGCCAGATGTAAGAAGATTGATCGTTTGTATTATATAAAAACAAAACAATCAAGTGGAGTAGAAGCGAATGCGATCAAGTATGAAGAATCGGCGAATTTATGGCACGCCGGACTTGGTCATATGAGTGAGAAGGGACTTAAAATTCTCACGAAAGAAAATCGTCTGCCGAATCTTCCAAATATTCCTTTAAAGCAATGCACTCATTGTTTGGCAGGAAAACAACACAGAGTCGCATTTCGAGCAGGACGACCACATAGAAAGAATAATATTCTTGATCTAATACATACAGATGTATGTTCTATGGGTGACACAAGTATCGGCGGATCATTATACTTTGTCACATTCATTGACGATCATTCCAGAAAGGTGTGGGCATATCCTTTGAAGACCAAAGATCAAGTGTTGCAAGTATTCAAGAAGTTTCATGCCAACGTTGAAAGGTAAACTGGAAAACTTTTGAAATGTATTCGCTCCGACAATGGTGGTGAATACATTGGACCATTTGACGAGTATTGCAGGGTTCATGGTATCAGGCTTGAGAGATCGGTAACCAAGACACCGTAACATAATGGTGTTGCAGAAAGAATGAATAGAACTATTTGTAACAAGATCGTGTGCATGCTCTCCCATTCAAGATTGTCAAAGTCCTTCTGGGTGAAGCATTGATGACGGCGGTAGATCTTGTCAACTTTTCCCCTTCAGTTCCTTTAGATGGTGCAATTCCCGAAAGAATATGGACCGGGAAAGACATAAGTTACAAACATTTGAAGGTGTATAGTTGTAAGGCGTTCGTACATGTCCCTCGAGATGAAAGATCCAAGCTGGATGAGAAAACCAAAGAATGCATATTTCTTGGTTACGGATATGATGAGTTTGGTTATAGACTTTGGAATCCAAGAAGTAGAAAAGTTGTTCGAAGTAGAGATGTTGTGTTCTTTGAAGACCAAACTCTTGGAGATATGAAGAACGAAGAGAATTCAAAATCAGATGTCAAGACTAAAATTGACTTAGTTCCGAATGTACCATTTCCAGTTGAGTATGAGGATCATGGCGAGGCTCCCGACCATGAAGAGGCAGTTGACGTTGAAGGAAATCATACTGAAGAACCCCATTTGAGAAGATCCATTAGAGATCGTTGGCCTTCGACTAGATACCCAACAAATGAGTATGTGTTACCAACTGACGGGGGAGAACCTGAATGTTTTGAAGAAGTTGTGCTCCACATTCAAAAGAAGGAGTGGTAGAAATCCATGAAAGAAGAGATGAAGTCATTGCATGAGAACGACACATACGATTTGGTAGAGTTACCAAAAGGGAAGAAAGCACTCAACAATAAATGGGTGTTTAAGTTGAAGACTGAAGAAGGAAATCCACAACCAAGATACAAGGCGCGGCTGGTTGTCAAAGGATTTGGTCAGAGAAAAGGTATTGATTTTGAAGAAATATTTTCAACTGTAGTAAAAATGTCATCTATTCGTGTTGTTTTTGGAATAGCTGCTAGCTTGAATTTGGAAGTTGAACAACTTGATGTGAAAACTGCCTTTCTCCATGGTGATTTGGAAGAAGAAATTTATATGAAGCAACCTGAAGGGTTTGAGACTAAAGATAAAGAGTATTTGGTCTGCAAACTAAAGAAGAGTTTGTACGGTCTCAAACGAGCCCCACGACAGTAAAAGGTTCGATTTCTTCATGGTGGGACACGGGTATAATAAGACTTCATCTGACCATTGTGTTTTCATTAAGATATTTTCTGAAAATAATTTTATCATCCTTATGCTTTACGTGGATGATATGTTGATTGTTGGTCGTGATATTGGAAAGATAGAGAAGTTGAAGATGGAGCTCAGCAAATCTTTCGCAATGAAAAATTTGGGTCACGCAAAGCAAATTCTTGGGATAAAAATCACTCGAGATAGGGTGAACAACAAATTATGGTTGTCCCAGGAAAAACATATTGAGAAGGTTTTAGAAAGATTCAGCATGAGCAAAGCGAAACCTGTTACTTCTCCACTTGCAGGGCATTTTAAACTTTCTTCCAACCAATCACCTACAAAAGAAAGTGAGATGGAAGAAATGAATAAAATACCTTACTTTTAAGCTGTTGGCAGTTTGATGTATGCCATGGTTTGTACAAGACCTGATATTGCTCATACCGTTGAACTAGTGAGCCGATTTTTACTAAATCCTGGAAAAGAGCATTGGGAAGCTGTAAAATGGATATTCAGGTATCTTCGAGGAACATCTCAATTATGTTTATGTTTTGGCAATGGTAAACCTATTCTTGAAGGCTACACTGATTCAGATATGGCTGGTGAAGTTGATAGTAGGAAATCTATTTCGGGATATTTGATGACATTTTCAGGGGGAGCAATTTCGTGGCAATCAAGATTACAAAAATGCGTTGCATTATCCACTACCGAGGCTGAATATATTACCATTACTGAAGCTAGTAAAGAACTTTTATGGTTAAAGAAGTTTCTTATAGAGTTGGGCCTCAATCAAGAAAATTATACTCTCCACTGCGATAGTCAAAGCGCCATTCATCTTAGCAAAAATCCAAGTTTGCATTCGAGATCGAAACATATTGATGTTCGATACCATTGGATTCGTGAAACCTTAGAGTCAAACCAGCTGAGTATTGAGAACATCCATACTGATGACAATGGATCCGATATGATGACAAAGTCACTGCTGAAACAAAGCTTGATGTGTGCATAGAGGTTGCCGGACTGGTAACACTCTCCTCCTGAGCAGGCGGGGGAGATTTGTAGGGCCTCCTCACTTCTCTCTCACATTTATTAGTGTGGGCCCTACCTTTTGGTTTCTTACAAGAAACAACTAAGCATCAAATAAAGGGTGACTTACAAGCAACCTCCTTTCATTTAATGCAAATGGGTTTCTTGCAAGTAACCATTAGCTTCATTTGGAAGCATAAGTGGCTTCCTTTGTAAGCTTTGTTTTGCTATAAATAGGACCATGAGTTGGTCTTGGATAGCATCACTTGAATCACTTGAAACACTTCACTAGAGTGTAAATTTTTTTGTAATATTGTGTGTGACACAATTTAGAGAGAAACACTTTGAGTGAGAGAGAAATACAGGTAGTCTTTAGGAGAATTTGTTTGAGTGATCTGTGAGATTACTATTCTCTTTTGGGGTATAATATTTAGCGTGAGAAAGGTGAGTGTATAACTCTTGAGTGTATGGAGTGAGACTCCAATATTTGTAATATTTTTTAGTTATAGTGATTCTTATTTTTCTCCCGTGGACGTAGGAAAATTAGCCGAACCATGTTAAATTCTTTTTTCTCTTGTTTGTTCTTATTTCCGCATTCGTGGGATTATTTTTCCCTACACGGGATACGTGTTAAACTGGGATTCTCATAAGTTCGACTAAAATTAGTTTATTAAAAACTTATGGAGCAACAAAAACAAGTATTATTTATCAGCAACCTAATATTAAGTTATGGAATTTCTTTCCTTTTTGCTCGAATAATCATTACTTCTCTTTTTATGGTGTTTCCATAAAATATATGAATTTTTTATGCCGACACCGAACAAGGAAAAAAAACAACTCTTGAAGCTGGGTAGTTGGCAAAAATGCATGGGATAAAAAATCGCATAAATATTTTACCATCGACAACATGATTGACTTAGAGTTCTGGCACTTCCATGAAGATTTAGAGAAAACCTTCAAACTGCTCGCTCCAAGCAAAACTCAAAACAAACAATTTTCTCAAACATTGGGATTTGATCATTTTCTGAAGAGGATGAAGCAATATGTGTGTTCATAGTAATATGATGGTTCGAAAGACGTAAAGACTTCTAGTGGTGGATTTTAGTATGTAAAGGTAGAAAGAATTGACGTAGAAAGATATTCTTCTAACACCGTAATGGGCCATGGTTCCCACAATATTCCTAATATCTCCAAAAACACCCGAAATTGTAGTTGAGTTTTAAATCCCACATTAAGTCGCCACCCGATATGCAAACGTCTTGATGCGTATTCCGATAGCCACAGTCATCGCGCTCAAAGAAAAAGGAAAAAAATATCAAAGAGGAGCATAGTGAAGATATGCAAGGATATGTTAGGTGCACGATAGATAAAGAAGACGAGATCCATGAAGAAATGTTTTTGGAATTCCATTGATGCTTCTCCCGATCACAAGTTGGGAACCTTTTTGCAAAATGTTCCCAGAACAAAACATCATTCGGGTGTGTCATTGGAGATAGACATAAGTTTTTTATATGAACTTGAAAGAAAAGATATAAGAAAAGCTAAAAGCTTAAGTAAAAATGACCTGATTTTGGACTCTACAAACCTCATATACTCGGACTCCACAACTAATGCTGATGCCTCCCCCACTTCTTTTGCTTCCAAAGTTATTCTCGAATTTTCATGATTCGCAACCCCCTATTTCACCTTCAAATTTTAGTTCACTTACCTTATGCTTTCATATTATGTGCTTTTTGAACCGCTAATAGTCTTTAAGTCAAGACATTTTTGTAGTGTGCTGCCCCAAACATTTGTAATTCTTATGCAAATACGTTTTCATGAACCGAGAAATAGCTTTTCTCGAGGAATTTTATCTTTCACTTCATGTTCCAATATTTTTTAGCATTTTTGGTGCAAGGAATTCATTTTTACCCAAAGCCCTACAGCTAAAATCTCACAAATAGACCCATATGTTATGGGAGATTTCTTAGGAGATATAAAGATTTCAATTTAACCAAACCCATGGAGCTAAAAGCTCAAAAATAGACACATCTAGATTAGGAAAAATCATAATAAATGTAGGGAATTCTGTTTTACCCAAACCCCTCAAGCTAGGAGCTAAAAAACAGGCTCATCTCATATGGGAAATTTCATAGGAGATGTATGGAGTTTGGTTTTACTCAAGCCCCTAGATCTTGAAGCTCAAAAATAGACCCAACACTACACAGAATCTTATAATCTACTACTCTACTAGAGGCCTCTCCCCTATTGGGGTAACCCAGACGATGCAGTACTTGCCGTCAAAGTCCAAGGATTCACCCCTATAGATGGTGTGATTGTCACAATGGAATCACAACCTAGATAACCAATGTTCCTTAGGACTCCTGGTCCCTATATAATTATTCTCTAGCTCCGGAAACACTTATAGGATCCTCAACCCACTTACTTGGCCCATCTCTTGCTATTATTCTTCACATATTACACCAACTAGTCGCTATCTACTAATATCTGAATTGTTTCTCTTAATAGCGTACAATCCTTTGAATAGTGGAAAAACTTATCATGGTACGTGCAGAATTTACTGATTCTATACTCTCGAGGTCTAGCCATTGCAAACGGGGGCCTTAATTGCACTTGGTCCCTCACTTCATGATAAACCAACACAACACTCTCATTTAGCTCTGTCTTCACGCCTCATCTTTCTTCCCTGACATGCCACCCTAGTTTTGTCTGTTGTAGCCCGACGAGCCATAACCTGTAGTGGCTTTAAGGTTAGACCTCGAGCTAAGTATGGTCGTTATTGGGCACCGGCGGGCGAGGGGTGACGGTTAGTTATCAAATGATCCAACCAAAAATCATAATGGACATATTTCATCTAAGTTGATTCAATATGTCGCAACGGATGATCTATTAGGTAGACGCGATTCTCTATCCAAAATATAGTTATAATGCATAGCCTCCTCGAGGCGGACTTGCGCATCACATACTTTAATAACGCCACGAAAGTCAATAAATTTTTACTCAATACTTCTTCAGTTATTGGGATATCAAAACAAGATCTTACCTAAAGGGTGCGATGACTACCTCCTCGTGGCACTCTTCGATGCAGTTATTGGCGTGCACAAAACACTTTGTATAAACCTTCAAGATTTTCTCACTATGCTGATTCCAGAGTATCACATGGTATTTGTGTCCCATAATGACATTGATATCATAAAATTAATACCTGAAGAGTGCTTGCGGTATCTCAAAGCTTGCGATAGACCTCAGGGCTAACTCACCGAGCAGGTCAAAACCGCATTCATAGCAAACACGCAACACCATATGCGATCATCTTTGTGAAAGTTCTATGTGATTCCCACAAAATGCTTGATATGTCACTCTGAGTCTTAATACCTATCAAAGAAATTGAACATGCGAGCATCAAAACTTTGGGGTAAATCGTACGTTATAATTTTAAGGACTAGAGGATATGCTAACCTACCATAGCTATATGCATGATAAGGTTTCTCTAAAAATGCTTTGGAAATAAAATATTAATTTACACAATAACTCGATTCTAGGTGGTCGTACGTAGGTTCTTGCATTGTCGTTTTCCTCTGATGTCAAGGAGGTCGTGGCCTGAAATTGACTGTCCGTTTCGAAGTTCACGTTTGATCAGTCGAAGCCCCCACTTGCTTCCTATGGCCCACACTGCTACAGGCAAAAACCATGGGTGAGGAATAACTCCTTGTAGAGCATCTCTCTCGTCTTTTCTTCATCTGGCGTAAACTTATCCTACAACATATAAGGGCTAAAGCCCACCCAACACTAAACCTTTGGGTGAATAGAAATTTTCCTTATCAAAGTCTAAAATAATAGTACGAAAATTACCTTTGAATCTAAAAAAATTGAACCATGATACATAAAATATCACTATACCCAAGTAGATTTTTCCATAATAAAAAATTATGTAAAATAGCTACAAAGTAATGATTGGACACACATAGTGACAAAAGCTGGGAAAATTGAGTAAAGTTAAAACTTCAATCCTGGGGTCAATAACAACTTCCTCGACTAGAGGTGGAAAACGGTATGAAACCACAAAACGTAGTGCATGAGGAGAGATAAATTTTCATGAGTTCCAACTGAATTATACGTGTCGAAAACTAGCACTTACAACAATCATCTGCAACTTCTATAAAAGAGAAGAACTTGCAACCAACAAAACAAAATGAGAAACAAAGTACAAGATTACATCGTTCGAACAAACTTAGATTCAAGAAATCTAAAATAATATTAAATAACATACGGTGCAAAACCCTTAGGTACGAGGGCGGGAAAAGAGCAATTTGTTTTTAAAATTCCTCCCTAGACAAATGTGTTAAATGACTGCGCGGGAACAAATACGCCAAACATTCTTAAACTCTTGAGTTTCTCTCATGTTTTTATCTTATTCTAACTTTTTTAGGTCTTCGAAATCTATATATCAACATAATTTAGACTTCAAAAATGATTTTAGATTATCTATCTCGTTTTTTAAATACATCGACACTAAATTTCCTATCCATATTATTATTATTATTTGATTTTTTTAAAAATTTAAATATCATTAGATTTAAATTTTAGATAATAATTTTATTTAGAAGAATAATAAACATGTTAGCAAAAATTTAATTAAAAATGATTATAATTTTTTTATTAAACATACAAATACTTGATTTTTATATAGTTTAATTTTATTCGAGTTATTTTTACTATTAAAAAATATGATCTCTAGGTGATTGTGATGATAAAAAATGGAAGTCTTTAAATCTGTTTTAGAAGACACAGTCCTATAACGAAATTCATAAGTTATAGTGTGCGGTTGAAAGCTTAAAAAATTCAACGTATCCGTTACCATAATAGAAGATGAGAACTGTTTATTTTAGATTTTTTTAAAAATACAATATTTTACTGAAAATAAAATTCTTTCTAAATTAGATTTATAATTATTCATGTCATCCGTAAACATTGCATCAAAGTTATTTTCTCTGATATGTAATATTTTGTTTTTTATAAGTACTAGATGACCTTTTTAACTACCTTATAATGATCAATGTATGAATTACTCATATATATATATATATATATATATATATATATATATATATATATATATATATACCCAAACTCTTTATTGTATTTTTTTATATACAATTGATATACACTGTAGCATACATTAGACTTTCAACAACTAAAACAGATGAATCTTCTCATAAATTTTTAAAGTTTCTCTAAGATTCTAATTTAGAAATAACTCATCTGATTTTGCTACATTGGTTTCTATAGGCTAGTTATTTTTGATGCTATGACATTGCATCATGCTTTCTCATATATTTCGAACCCACCACGTAAGGTTATGACATTGCAGCATGACATACCTAGTGTAACTCGAATGATCCTGATGAATATAGAATCCCAACACGTAAGGTGCTTAACCCACATCTTTCATACCATTTTTGCACCATAAAATCGTCAATGGTATGCAAAAAAGTCATATTAATAGTAGCCGAAAGATGTCATCGACATAAAATACTAAATAAATTGTTTTACTTGCACAAAACGTTTAATACAAACAAACTTCTACAATAAAACTAAGAAACATTGTCTTAATATCATTTTCTTGAGGCTCAATGTCAAAATACGCGACTAAAGACAAAAGCGTCCTAACTAAATCGTTTAAAAACACTGGTGGAATGTCTCATCATAGTAAAAAGGTTCACGTCGGACATACACTTTTTGCTAAACATTTTTTATATTTTATCATATTTTATTTTAAGTTATGCTTAGTCTTAAAATCTATTTACGACCAATTGATTTATTTCCTTCAAATAACACATAAGGTTCTAAATATGATTATCTATAATTTATTTATACTCTTCATTTATTGTGTTTACGTATAATTAAAAGTTTTATTTTATCATGTCGTTTTAAAAATTAATTAGATTAATTTTTTAGTTTAAAATCCCTTATTTTCTTGTAGATATTTTATATACTATGAAGGTATTGCATCATCTCTCCATATAGACCTATGTAATATGAATAAACTCTTTAACTTGCATAGTTCTAGAAATAATTGAGTTTGATTATTAAGAACATCATCAATTAAACAATATTTGGGTTACTAAACCTCTCGTAGTCACAAGGTAACCATTAAAAAACAAAAATTTGAAGATAAATATTTAGAGAAAGCTACTAGATAGAGAAGGGAAAATTATATAAATTTGCTTAATTTTCGAAAGGTTTTGTCGAAACTTAAGCTGATTTTTATAATTTTTCCTCAAAACCAATATTGTTCTCACGATATTTTCCTACAAATTAAATATTATTAAAATATTCAACGTTCCCGTTTAAAGAGTTATATACTTAATGATATAATAAAGCTCATAACCTCTAGAATGGTCTAACCGTCAAATGCCTAAAATGCTTCACTTGAGTTGTTCATATGCAAATGTGTAAGTTCCTTAAACAAGTATCTAGACCCATAAAAAGTTCATACTTAAATGTTGATTCAGTTGATACCTATTTGGAAGACTTGATGCACAATTAATAGTTCTCTTTAAAATAAAATAAGTAAAGATGTATGATTTATCACAATCCAAACCATTTCTTATATCGTAAAATTTCATCTTTTGGATTCACCATTTATTATGGATAAACCTGACATGACATATTGATGAACTATAGAACACTTCTTTAGACGAAGAGTAAATAAATCTTGATATTTTCACATATATTTTAATATATATTATTGTATTCACCACCATAGTCAGATTTAACGACTTTAATTGTTTTATCAAGTTGTCACTCCACCTCATGCGTTAAAAATAAACATGATATTCTACCTTACATACTTTATATGCCGACGCATCTATTATAATAAAATAAACATGATATTTTATTAACATGTAAATAAATGTAACCATTATGTCGTACAACTAATATAATTAAAATCTATTTAAAAGAACATAAAATATAAAATATTATACGATAATAAAAAAATATCCACTAGTTACAACAATTTAAGAGTATAAGTAGTTTTCATTTAGAAAGCATTCTTATACACTGTAAAAAAATATAGTTTTTTTTATCACTAAAGCTTTCTTTTTTGGAGTGTCATGTTAATACTAAGTTAATACAAGCATAAGTGGTTACCATTGTGTCAATCCACCAAGTATTTCTAACAATTGAAACTAAATTAATATATGACTACCATGGATATTATTCTAGTAACATAGATCTCTTGTTCTTTATCATATTCTTAAATGTCATGGATCATTCCAATGTAAATAACCCTTCCATCTTTACTTGAGTTGTTTTTTTGTTTTCTCTATATCTAATATATATTGTGTATTTGTAATGAGATTCTTATGATTATTTTCGTTAAATTCATCAGATTAGGTTTTTTAAAATACTTACTACATTTCTTATCCTCGTGCACAAGTTTTAAAATGAGTTTACTGGAGCTCAATTTCTCATATTGGAAGTCACAGTAAGTCTTAAACACATTGGCTTGATAAGAAAGTCAAATTGAGATATGATAAGGGGAGATTCCCCCGAGTGAGTATGAGCACGAGAAGGAAATACGAACTACGAGCTTGGTCTAAGATAATAGAGAAACAAGGAAGCATAGGACGAGCTTTACGCCACCGTCGACCTCAAAGAAAAGTGGAGAACAAGCTCAACGATACTCGAAGTAACGATACTCGAAGCAACGATTTGATCGACCAGATTAAGGAGGCGATGAGCAGACAAGGGATGAGCTCGCGCATAAACTAATCGACTTTAAATCCAAGAAGAGAGCAAGCTCAAAGATAATTGATTGACCCCATGGTGGGGTGAGCTTGAGAACGCGCAGCCAACATAGATTTCATCGCACTCAAGGAGTGGGCCAGCTCGGGTTGACACATAATTCAGACGAAGCGTTTCTTTATTTATTGTATAACAAACGTTTTGACTCTTAAGTCAAACCGTTTCAAGTAGTTGTTCTGAAATTATACGAGAAGTAATGTTAGTGAGTTAGTGGTGCATTAAGTGTAAACGAGTGTAACTGCTCACTAACTCACGACATTATAAATCAGAAGAACCTATCGATGAATAAGATGATCCTTTTTTGCCTCATCTCTTTTCTGGCTAAAAAACTTAAAGACTTTATAATGGTAGAACTTTTTATTCCCGTAACAAGATACAAATTTATCCTACATGAGGTTAATATGAAAATATTTAATCTTAAAGAATATAACCTTTATTTCAGTTATGTTCTCTTAGTACTCACACCCCTTGTTGTATTTTCTTATAAAAGACTTTTAATAAATTATTGATCGCGTGTAACGTTGTATTTCATTACAAATATATAATTGTGTAAGAATATTTACAATGTAAAGTCGCAAATACTTTATGCATAGATGTTAACTCATGCCACGTGTAACCATAGTCATATTTATTTTGGTCAATTTATTCAAACAATGAGTTACATTATGAAGACTCAAACTTCGTTAATGAATAATTTATCATTATGGATCATTTTTGTTATATATATGTTTCATGAAGACATACCCGAAGCTTAAATAACTGAATTATCTACCTATAACTTTTGCAAAACGTAACATATCATATACATGATTATAAAACAAACATCGTATCACATTTTTAAGGTTACAATGCTAAAATCGCTCGTCACGGTGAATTTCACCAACCATTATGATGTACGTGGCATGCATTAGCTCATTGTACATAGCACATGGATTGTTATACTGAAAGTTAGGTTAGGACACGTCACGAATCACTATTTTCCGCTGTTTGAAGGCTTTCTATTGCGGCCACAAGGGTTTCACAACCTGATTTTAAATAGCTCTTTTCTTTTACAATTTTAGAGATTTATATCACAACCCCTAAACATATCTATTTATAAATATTTACTCATCTTAATCTAGGGTCTGGAGTACGAGATCACATATATTAATAATAATAAGGTTGGAATGTTCGACTAAAGAAAACCATTAAATACGTTTTTGAATAAAATAATTAAAGTATGATGAGTAAATAATTTAGAATGCACTACCTACAAAAATATATTCCAATTTACGGTAATTAGATATTGAATCCAAAAAAATTATTAGTCTGAAAATACTACTAACATGCATAAAATGACTATAATACCCTTTATAGAAACTAATTCCTTATTGCTTCTGAATCTATATACTCAATTATCTATTATAAACTTATAATTGGTGAGGTTTATTTTCGTCTGAGGGTTAGTTTGTAATTTTTGTTTGGAATTTTGTAGAAGTTTGTAAGTATTTAATGTTTAAGTAGTGAGTAGAGGGAGAATTAAGCAGTCTGGTTGGATTTAATTTTCATTACCCTCATCTAATGTTGGTGGTTGGGTATTTATATCCTTACATTTGGGCCTTATGGGCTTTCGGGTCATATTTAATGGACCCGGGTCAAGTTTAAGGACCCATGAGCTCTTAGTAGGAGAGCAGGCAGCTTAGTCAAGAAGTGATTAGGTTTTTAAGTACTTTAGTTCTTGTTCGAACAGTCCAATGGATGAGGTGTTTGAACTGCCCTGTCCGGTTAGGTGGTCTTTGTCCGAACTGTCCCTGTCCGAAGAGGTAACAGAATCCGGACTCATCAATAATTATGAGGTATATAATACTTTTATTATTTATCATCTTGAAACCTTAAAGCCCTATTGTTAGATGATATTTTGATTGTAAAAAAAATTGTCAACAAATATTTAAAATTTTGGGTTTTTGTGGTGGAAAATGCATACAAGACAATCCTGGATGCTTGAAAAATTAAAACTCTAAATTGAAGAAATAAATATGAAATTAACAAAAATAATTTTCTTTTTAGATACCGAAATCCGAAATTTAAAATAATAAATAATACATTATTCAATAGTCTTATACACATAATTCTTTATAGTATCCATAAACTACCGAATATAATTAATAACATAAAACTAAAGTGTCTCAAGACCACCTATTAGGTTTCCAAAAAACCAATGATCTTATATATAAAATTATTGAGTTATGGTAGAGTCTTTCATAGAATTGAACTTCCAATTCAATAGATTTACCTTAAAACTCGCACCATTAGCTTATTATTACGCAGAGGTCCACACTTAATTTGAATTGGTTTTATTAATTATCATATTATCTGTTTACAAAAAATTAAAGTATTAAAGGATAATATCTAATAATTCATGCATAGTCTAATCATCAATATTATGTATCAGATTCTCATCATATTCATATTTAATCACAATATTAATTACCAAAGGTAATGTTAATATGATTGGCACTATAATCATCATCAATAACCACCTACGCACCATGAAAATCCTCTTTCTCTTGAATTCTTTCAATTTAGTTTTTCATTTTAATTAAGATATCTTACTTATCATACTCATCATCTATCTCCATCTTGGGTTGTGGACGTCGTAGTTCTAAATAGGGAAAGCTTAATGGACTATTTTAGACTGTAATCATTGAGAGCTTCAAAAGAACTATCACCACTTAAGTTGTCTATAGCATCCACAATTCTTTGAAAAATTAAAGTTGTGAAAACATTGACTTCAATAATTGTTACATCAAACTCTTCATTATATGATTTTTGTTAAAAATATATCAACCGAGAACACTATTTATATAATTAGACTAGATTAATTGTGGTTATTGGTCAATATTATTAATTATATATGATACGATATAATATATCATCCATACAAGAACACAAACAAAGTACCAAGTAAATTAATGAGACTCAAGTCTCGTGTACTTAAAAATTAAAGAAGAACGATCTAGGAGCACACTCTCGGCACAAGTAAGCCAACAACGGGGCACACATAAGCGCTACCACTAACTTAACCATTAGAGACTAGTCTATCTTAACACGAGGTCACACCTTTATGCACGACCCTTAACTTGGCCAAATGAAAAAATACACTCTTACAAAGGATCGCACGCTCATGCACGAGCCTTGATTCCTCCCCTTCATTATCATTGATGGTGAGTTAGAAAAAAATGATTCAGAGAGCATCCCAACCTTTTCTAGAATACAAAAAAAAATCTCGTGAACTATGTATCTCATTCATGATTTTACCATAATAGGAATTTAGGATTTCCTTTACGATCGACGCATAATACAACCATCTAAAGAGTGTCGCATACCGATTAGCGGATATTGAGGCTCCCGTCAATAACAATACCATGATGTTAAAATTACTTTAAGGTTTGAATGAATCATATAAAGCTTTCTCTATGGTTATGAAAAATAATAATAATCTTTCTAATTTTTCCACGGTAAGTTCTAAGCTCGCATTGTTGGATAAGAACATGCAAGATCATGCTAAGCATGAAGCTAGAAATTACGCCCATGATTTGCCGCCAATAATCGTTCCCATGTTCTGTCCACTTGCGATTCTTCTGAAGGTAATCATTCTTGCATTTATCGTGATAATACTTACCGTATAAATCATAACATGAAGCATACAAAATTTCATCGATGATTAAAAGATCAATGTGATGGTGTCTCCAATAAGTATTACATGAGTGATAACTAGTGTTTTCGGCAACCCTAATGGAAAAATACCTATTGGTTTCCATAATAACCAAGAGCATGCCCTTCGTGCCTTATCCAGCTTCGATTAGTTGGAACATGCAAAAATACTAAAATATACCTCCATAATAGCATCCTAACATATTATCTTGCATGAAACCGAGAATCTTTGTCCTCCTCCCTCAACACTCAACCTATAAACAACGATACTACATCTTACTGAAACTGATTTTGCTATGAATATTGTTGGGATCAATCAACCATATGTAAATTGATACATGGATATCGACACCATATTCCACGTAATATATGTTCATGATTTGGACTATTTTAATTTGAGAAAAAATAATGGCATTAGTGTTGGTAATGGTCATTCGTTTATAATTTATAAGCATCGCCATATAAAATTCCGAAGGCTTATCATAACTCAATTTATGTGCAATTTTTGGACTTCTATAAAATATTTTAAGACAAAGATATGCCTAATGAGGTATGTGAGTTATGAGAGTTATGAGAGTCGGGAGACTTATATCTCATCACTACCAATAAATCTAACTCTCCGTCCACTTTTGCTTCGTTAGTGCCTTCTTTACGATATGATCGTTTAAGATACTAGGTACATCTAATTTTGACGTGTTACACTATAATAATTTTATTAAAATTACTAGACCATGATTACACATATTTATACCTATTTTATTCTTAAAAAAACTAAAAGATTATCATTTGGTTATGTACTTCTACCACATTTATTCCTTTCAATATTTTTTATTGGTGATAATGGTGGAAGTTTTTAGATCCATAAAGATATGGATCACAAAGTAATCAAGACATATCTGGATCACAAAGTAATTCATGTAATTTTTAGAATTCATTCGTACTCAATTTGAAGATAATGTTAAAAACATTAATGTGACATTGAGAGAGAATTTTTTAATTGATCCACCATTTTCTTACTTCTCGTTTATGGTACCCACTTTCCCCCTTCATGATCCTCTAAAATTAAGCTTCCAAGCCAGTACACCTCCCACGATAGATTCAACACTTATTTTTTAGTAGTCATGTCACTTTAGTGCACGTGGACCGTTTTAAAATAGTTAACATGAGATTTGAGCATCATTTTAATCTTCACATTATTGATCCTAAATCCTATTTACCTCGTAATCCTACAGATGCCTTTTGGGAATTAGATTAAAAAATTATATAAACAATAAATATATTGCTCTCATTAAAAATTAGACATGGTAGTTGTTGCCCCGTCCATCAAATTTTAACATTATCTCGTCTATGTAGATTTTTATTTACACAGAGAAGTTCGATGGATCTTTTGAACGATATAAAGCCAAATTAATACGAGATGGGAGAGGTTAATATTGCGTTATCGTGGATTGTGGAGAAAATTTTACCCCGATGGTTAAATTAACCACCATTTATAATGCTCTTAGTTTTCTTCCATGAAAATGAAATCTCGTCTGCCAACTTGATTTGAAAATATTTTTTTACATGATAAACTTAATAAAGGTGTGTATATGTATCAGCTTGGGGAAAATTACCCTGATGACATGCCCTCTGTTTCTTATTAAAGAAATCTACGTATGGTCTAAATAAATCTCCTGGTCTAAATAAATCTCATAGAGCTTGCTACCAGTCATTTTTTTTACTTTTAGGTTCCATCATAACACATGGATCAATATTCTTTCATCTTTGGCCAAAGTACGATTATGTCTTACATTCTTTTATATGTGGATAACATCGTTTTAACAGCTTATTCAGATGCACTATGTAAGTCTATTATCTTCTTATAAGAATGAATTTGTTATAAAAGACTTGGATCATTGAGATATTTTTGGTCATTTTTGTCATCTATCGTCACAATGGTTTATTTTTATCTCAACTGATATACTGTATTTAAATATTTGATCGACCATATATATTTTCCTCTAAGTCATATAACCCTTCGATTTGACACTCCACCCAAGCTCATTGCACAATCTAGTATGTGTATCAGAACCTTACTTATTGTCTGGATTTCACACGATCTCTCACATTCACGTGACTCGACATTACCTATGTCGTGTAAAACATGTGGTTGTTTATACATGATCAACAGTATGAGCATATGCATGCGGTCAAACGCATTGCCCACTATTTTTTAGGTATTGTTGATCATTATTTATATTTTTATTCATCTACAAATTACATTATTTGTTATTGATGTCAATTTGGATGGGTTTCCGGATACTAAATGATCCACATCGGTCTACTGTATTTTTTTTGATAATTTGGTTTTTGGATCGGCCAAATGATAACCCACGTTGTCGCATTCCACTGTTGAAACCGAATATCAAAAGATTATAAATGTAGTTTCTGAGTGATGTTGATTATACAATCTTATATGTAAGATTTTGTTGTCGTATTTAAAATGCTAAATTGATCTATTATGAAAATGTTGTGTGATATATTTATATGATAATTCAGTTCAATATTATTACACTAAACATAATGAAACAATCACTCATTCCATTGGCGGACTATTTGTTAAATACAAATCCGTGTTTTTCATGTTATTTAACGTTACTAAATTATAAATATTTACACAAAATCATTTCTTTTTATTTTATTTTAAATTTTTTTAAACCATTCTAATATCCAGCTTCATGCGTTTCGACTGCGGAACCGTCCCCCGTTTGAAACACAAATATATTATAAACATAATTTGGTATCAAATTTTAACAAAGTTGCAGAGTTTTATAAAACTCCACCGATGACTAAAACGAAATTGTCAACTGACAAATAGAAAAATGCATTTAAAAAGCCACAAGTCAGTTTATCCCAGAATCTCTATCCCCATCAACTTTGAATCTTTATGCGAATAGAAATTAGATTTGTTGGGAGTGGCTGCAGATTCTTTACACTGTATCCACCAAGTTGCAACTTGCAATTATTCTTCCCCGAGGCTCGGGAGATCACTCTCTACTTTGAGTAGTCTTCGCTGCACACGGAGTCTACCCAGTCTAGTGCAAAACAGTGGCATAGTATATCTTAGGAACGATACAGCCTAAACAATAGAATGAGAACGTAGCTGGGAGGAATTTATTTTGACTTCTAACAGCATAAAACGAAGGCAATTACTTTAATAACGGATTTTTCACTTTGCATTTTCCATTTCCCAAAATGCTTCCAAGTAGTTGATTCTTGAGTCCTACTTTGTTTATTTAATATCTACACAGTCTTTTACCAATTCAATTATAAATTCTCAACCCCAGGATGGATACTATTATTTCTTATGGTATAAAAATTATACTCCAAAATATATTAAATTTTCTCTAAATAGTTAGTATATTATTTAAATTTTATATAAAAGTAAAGTTTACAATTGTATTTTATAATATTTTTAATTTGTTCTACGTGTATTATCATCTCTTGTTCGGACCAATTTGTTGGAATATTTATGGAGCAACATCTTAAATATATATTCAGTCATTGTTTTAAGATAGTCCAGTAGTAGAAATAATCGGAGTAATTATGTCATATATAATTAATTTAATTGGAGATTGGGTCTATATGTGAAAAGGCGTTGTGGACTTATAAGTGCGGTAACCGCGTTGAATTTGGAGACTAGAAAATAGAGGATCCAAATCTCAACACTTCAACCTGAATTAATAACTCATAGACGAAATTGATAAAATAAATTTAGTGAGTTGTGGTCTCCAATCTCAAAGGAGGATACGTTATGGGGTTTTAGTGTATTTACCTATAAAAGAAATGACTTAGATTGAGACATTCATTTAACCTAAATAAAAAAGTATGAGTCGCTCATTTTGGTAAGAGAAAAACTAACAGCTGTTTTGCAGGAACAAAGTTTTGAAAAGCTCTAAAGCAAGACTCGGGAACAATGGAATCTGAATTTTTTTTTATAAATAATAGTAGTATATAATACCATAAGTCTTTTCATTTTATGCTATAATAGAAGAACAATTTTAAACTAACAATTATTTTGTAGGAACAAATTCTTTTCACAATAAGTCTTTTCATTCTAAAACAGGCTTAATAATTTTGCGCATATTCGATAGACTATTTTAATGTAATTCAATAAGTTCTGTCAATCTATGCAACATGCGTCTAGTTATCAAATACAAAACTGCCATGAATGCACAACTTGTACCAAATAAAATTACTAAAGCTAAAAATCCTCTAAATCGTGGCACAAGCGTTATGTCACGTATCCGAAAAATCCTCCAAACTATGCTACCTTATCCTGGGGAAACCATCAAACGTACTGCTTATATACTCAAAAAAATACCCACTAAGGAAAATGTTAGGACCCCATTTTAGATTTTGAATGGTTGCATGCCCAATATAAAGCATGTGCATATATGGGGTATTCAACTGAGGCAAGGGCATACAAACCACATAAACAAATTTGGATCCAAAACGAGTTTGTTGCTTCCTCATTCATTATTCCAAATACTCGAGGGATTTTAACTTTTATGATCCTCTCAATGGTAGTATATTTTAAACAGGAACAACAAATTTTTCGAGGACGTTGAGTTTGGGAAGAACAATAATATAACAAATGTTCATTTTAAGGACGAATCTGTATAGATTCATGAAGGTTTTAACGGATATAATCAAGTATCAAAATATTAGAATTTAGTTCTAATCTTTTTGATCTTATTAAAACAAGGTTATACTCAAAATAACATTGATGTTCAACTTGAGAGATTAAAGCACGATACATATATGGTCCAGTTAGAATATGAGGAACCTAAATGGAATCGTCCACAAAAAGAACAAAATGATATTATTCATGATGATCAAACTCTACATCCTCAAGAAGTGCAACAAGAGGTAATAGTTCTTTTAAGGAGGTCAACGAGATAAAAGAAGAATATTATACATTCAGATTTTATAGTATATCTTCAGGACCATTATGAGTCACGTGCTGGAACTTTAGATGATTTCGAATCTTAAAAATATCTGATGGAAATATTTGAGTCTCGAAAATAGATAGACATTGGGGCCAGGCTAGAAATAATACACATTTTTATAGATTTAGAACCGCTAGATCTTATACCTAATTGATAGATCTCGCACCTAAATTTTGACCATTTTACCCTTTTCAGAAAACCTAGCTATAAAAGCGTTTGATAGATCTCTCACCACTTTTTTCCTCTCTTTCTCCTTCTCTCTCTAGAAACCTCTCAAGACCCATTTCTGAAATTCGATTTTTGAAGAATCTAAACCGAAGAAAACGTAAAGGTAAACGATACGAACATCATGGTGTAATTTGTTTTTGATTTCATTCGGTATAAACTGTCGAATCTAGGTTTTTTAGTTTTTGTGGTTTCGATTTCAAAAGTTGGATTTTTGTATGATTTTAGGTGTTGTTTTGTTAGATTAGTGTTATATTGTTGTTAGTACTGCTAGGATCTACGTTTTGGTGCTTGGTTTTGTGAGAAATGAGGCTGTTTTGGGGTTGTAGAGAATAGGGTTTCGACATTGCTGTTGGGCCTCGTCGCAGGCCGTTCGTGCGATGAAGATGGGTCTTCGTCGCGCGGCCAAAATGAGACGAGGCCTTAACCCAGTCTCATTTTGGGCCTGCGACCAGGCCCAAATGAGGTCTCATTTTGGGCCTGCGACCAGGCCCAAATGAGGTCTCAATTTGGGCCTGCGACAGGCCCAAATTGTTTTTTTTTTTTTATATATTCATTTTGTTTTTTTAATTCTAATACATATTTTTTTGCGTCGTATTTACAGGATGCCTCGATTCAAGATTAAAGCAAAAAATCCGTTTAAAAAAATTAGGGCCGATGCCGAGGACGAGGAGGCAGCAGCAGCAGCTAGAGCGCAGGCCGAGGCCGAGGAGGCTGCTCCGAGCGGGGAACATGTTCCCGGTACACGTAGTAGACGACGTCTCCGTCGTGGCGGCGAATATATTCCTACTCCTGCTGATGGTACCACAGGGGCAGCTTCTACGTCGCATCCCCCTGACGAGGAGTACGATGACGATGTAGATGCACCGCAGTATATGGAGGCTGATGCATCTCATGTACCGGACTATACGGAGGACGATGCACCTCACGCGCCAGAGGCAGCATTCCACTCATCTGAGGGTGAGGATGTTGATTTTTATTCCGTGCTGTCGCATGTTCCGGGACTTTTCCCGGATTACACCCTGCATGAGGCTTATAGCGTCTATCACGGAGATGTAAGTGTTACACCTTTATACTGTTTTATAATTTTCTTACGTGTTCTGTACACATGTTTTTAATTATTATTGTTTTACGAATTTACATATTTTATACATATTGCAGGATAGGGTCACTCTCCGATGCTTCGCTATGTACGACAGTCTCCGGAGATGGGACATTACAAAGCAGAGCAGGGTACGGGCCAGGGTGATGGAGACTATATTCGGTCCACTCGTCGATGCACTCACCCGCTGGCATACGAACCTCCATTTGGTGGAGGCATTCTTAGAGCGGTGGCATGAGGAGACTTCTTCTTTCCATTTCTCGTTCGGGGAGATGACAGTCACATTGGACGATGTCCACGTCATCACTGGACTACCGGTTGTAGGTAGGTCCTTCACAGCTATACCCTTTGACGATGATGTTGAGAGGCTTGCTACTTATGCTGCCATGCTAGGTGTGCGGCAATCGGAGCTGAGTAAAAACCTTAGGAATGCTGGTAGTGTCAAGCTAGGGTGGCTGCATACTACTTTTAGTAGTTCTCAGTATAGTGATAGGAGGATCACTGATGACCAGGTAGATCATGCCACCCGTGCCTACATACTATATCTGTTAGGTACCACTATTTGCGCGAACAAAACCGGGAACAGCATTCCATTAGATTACCTCCAGTTTGTGAACCAGTACCAGAGTTTGCATATGTACAACTGGGGCCAGTTGGTTTTAGCGCAGCTGTACCACGCCCTTAGTCAGGGATCTCTCCATGGTACGGGAGGCATTTGCGGGTTTCTAGCGTTGCTGGAGTCGTGGATTTTTGCACACTTTGTTCAGCTCCGAGCTCCACTTTTTCCGGGTTACGACGTATCCATGCCCCATATGTGCCGACATGCGCCGCGGAAGATTGGTGTCTCCCATGAGGTGCGCATGCAGATGAGACACGTACTGGCGACTTGCACCGAGGCAGATGTAAGTCATTTTCTTTCAATTTAATTATTTTAATTATGAGTACTTTTACTAATATAAATGGGCTAAATTATTCTATTTACAGGTCCTGTTCCTCCCGTTCATACATTTACGGGACCCTTTTCCGTTCCAGCAGATCACTTATGTTGAGTTGAACCTTGCTTCGTTCGACGTGGTTGCGGCGTACTACCCAGACCGTGTCATTCGACAGATGGGGTATGTACAGCTGATTCCTAAGGATATACGCCCTCCTAAGTCGAAAAAAGTAGGGAAGAAGTGGGTCACAGACTTAAAGTGGGACGATCACTTGTGGCAGAATTGGGAAAGCCACGTGTTCACTCCTTTTAGCACAGAGTACCGTGGTAGTGGACCGAGTGCTGACCCGATGTACTACATTTGGGCGAGGAAAAGGCTATGGTACATCGTCAGTCGTCCTGCGCCGGAGAGAGGTCCTCGGGTGGAGCCGGAGGGTGGTGCTGTTTATTCAGGATACGAGCAGATTGCTGCGTTTGCTCCTACGCTACCTACTTTGGATCACCCTGATCTTCTAGAGTCCGCCCTCATGATGTGTAGGATCGCCGAGAGGTACCGACGGCATTGATTATTATTCTCAGAATAACTTTGTTAGCTTTTTGGACATCAACACTATATTTTGGTAATCGGTAAATTGTTTGACTGCTTTTAATTTTTGTAATCGGTTAATTCTATGAATGCTTTTAATTTTGGTAATCGGTAAATTGTATGACTGCTTTTAATTTTTGTATTTTAATTTATTGTATGACTGCTTTTAATTTATTTTAATCGGTTTGATTACTTTGAATGATATACACACTCAAAATTATAATGAAACAGAAATACACACTCATACTTAAAATGAAACTCACACTGAAACAGAAATACACACTCATACTTAAATTGAAACTCACACTCAAACAGAAATACAAACTCATACTTAAATTGAAACTCACACTCAAACAGAAATACAAACTCATACTTAAATTGAAACTCACACTCAAACAGAAATACAAACTCATACTTAAATTGAAACTCACACTCAAACTGGAATACACACGCAAAATTATCTATCTGGCCAGTTCCATTTCTTTGTAGCGCAAACGGACAATTACATTTCTTCGTCGATGTCTTCCTTTTTTTCAAAGTGTCCGGCTTTGCCTTTGATACGTATACACCGTATCGCTCGCAAACGTACTCTAACCTAGGAGTCCTTCCCCATTTCCCACTATCGTAGAGTTTTCTTATTGTGACAAACTTGATCTTCTTTGATTCAATCTCCACGAAAGCATCTAATTCGTCTTTAGTGAATAATCTATCCGTGGTGAATATTTTACTGTAATCGGCATCCATAAATGGAGGCTGGGCAGGTTCCTCCTGCAAAATATACAATCAAAAAGTATGAGTTTATATATACAAGTTGCAGTAGCAGGCCCAAAATGAGACATGTTTCAATACCCGTCGCAGGCCCATAATGAGACGGATACAAAAGAGCGTCTCATTTTGGGCCTGCGACAGAGGCTCTCTGGCCAAAAAAATGGGCCATAAATTTTGCCTAGCGTCGCAGGCCCAAAATGAGACGGTCTGCTAGCACCGTCGCATTTTGGGCCTGCGACGGTCGCGCGCTGTTCGTGCAATGACACTGCTGTTCATCGCACGAACAGCGTGCGACACCCCTGAAATTAAAAAACGTTAATTTCGGTCCTTACCTCCATCCGGTAAGCTTCCTCCTCCTTCAGTAAGTCTTCCAGAGAAATGCCCATCTCTTCGTTGTCCATAGATACTCCGATTTAAGATTTTTCGAAGTGGGTTTTATGGGTTTAGTCGAAAAAAAGCTAATTTTTTCGAATTAATGGGTTTAGATTAGTAGATGTTACTACAAAGCTTGTAGATCTAGTGTAATATCGGATAGATTAAGTGTTTCGGCCGATTTGGAGACAAAATGGCATAAATGTCAAAATCTAGAGAGAGGAAGGGCAATTTAGGAATTTCAACTTTCAGTTTCAAAAAATAAGGGAGTAGGGTGAGAGATCTATCAAAATGTGTAACATTTCTAGCCTGGCCCAATGAAATATTATAAATTTATACAAGACAATGCATTATGGGAACTTGTCATATTACTTGAAGGGAAAAATGAAATTAGTTGTAAGTGGGTTTACAAAACCAAATGCAATTCCATATGTAATTTAAAAATATATAAAGAACAATATATAGCAAAATATTACACTCAACGTGAAGGGATTGATTTTAAAGAAACTGTATCGCAAGTGTTGACGAAGGATTCATTTAGAACAATCATGACATTAGTTGCACACTTGGACTATATGGTTCATCAAATGGATGTGCATATCGTTTTTCTCAATGTTAATATTGAGAGAAACAATCTATATGGTGCAACTGGAAAACTCTACCGTAACTAACTCAAAGAATTTGGTTTGCAGGTTTAAGAAATCCATTTATGGGCTCTAACAGACTTCTCGTCAATAATACCATAAATTTCTTGAGTTGATAGTCTCTTTCGACTTTGAGATCAATTGGGTTGAGGATTATTTGTATCACAAGTTCAGTGAGAGTAATTTTATATTTATGATATTGTACATTGATGACATACTTCTTAACTTGAAACATAAGGAATTATTACCCACTATAAAGAGATATTTATTAGACAAATTTGATATCAAAGATGGCGGTAATGTCATTTTGTGTTAGGATTGCAAATACATAGGGATCGCTCATGTGGTATTCTTGGATTATGACAAAAAAAACATATATTGAAAGTACGTTACAACGTTACGGATTTGTAAACTCAAAAACCCCAAAGTACCCTTATGGCAAAGGGTGACATATTAAGTTTGGATCAGTGTCCAAAAGTAAAATTTGAGATTGAGATAATAAAAACCTTCATTATGCTTCGATAGTTGGGAGTTTAATGTATGTTTAAGTATGTACTATGATAGATATTAATTTTGATGTGTATACGTTGGGGAGGTATGTAAGTTACCCAAGTGTTGACCACTGGAAAGGTAACAAAAGAGAACATGTTGACATATAAGTCGGAAAGGCTAGAAATCATGAGGTATTCCGACTTAGTTTTTGGTGAATACAAATACACACTTAAAATTATTTCGGGAAACATATTTTTATTATGTGCAGGTGTCATATCCTAGAAAAGTGTAAAGCAAACACTTATTGTATCATCCACTATGGTGGAAGAATTTGTTACATGCTTTGAGACATCGAACCATTTATTATGGTTGCAAAATTTGGATGTTGGATTGCGTATTGTACAAAGGATAGAAGGTTTCATGAAGTTGTATTGCGATAATAATTCTGCTAAAGAGAGGGTTTAGATAAAGGTCCCAAACACATAGACATAAAGTTCATATATGTTAAACAGAGGGTTTAGATGGGTCATATAAGTATAAAGCACATCGACACAAACTTCATGATAACGAATTCTCTTACAAATGTGTTATTTTTAAGGTCTTTGAGGAACACATCATCAGTATAGGTGTTGTTTGTTTAGAGGATTGATAGTTTGACTAGGATTTTTGTAATAGGATCCAGTGATATTCCTCATATTGTATGCATACATGTTTATTATAATATATATGTTCGGTCATATTTATTACCATCTATTACTTTATTAGATCTCCAAAAAGTATGAATATTTGAGAATAAAATGCACGGTTACAATTTATATTAATCTTAGGTTACATACCATAATTGGCACAAGTAATTGATTGATGAAAATAATGTGATTACTGTAGCATCTTATTGCTCTCATTACGAGAAAAAGTTTTTTAGTCATTTATTGCTTATTGATTATATACGGGTTTAGACCATTTGTCTATCGACAATAGATTAAGAGATCCCATTAAAGTTAAATATATATTTTAGTAGCATATGACGGTCCAAGTGAGAGATTGTTGGAATATTTATGGACCGATATGCTAAATATATATTCAGTTATTTTCTTAAGATAGTCCAATAATAAAAGTAAGCAGATTGATTATATTATATATAATTAATTGACTATTAGGTCAATAAGTAAAAATACATTGTTGACTTATAAATATGATAACCGGGTTGAATCTGGACACTGTGAAAAAGAGGATCCAAACTCAACACTTAAGCCCAAACTTATAATTAAGTGACTAAAATGATGAAACCTACTTTGTTGGATGTACTGTCCGACCATAAAGCGATATAAGTTACAGGTTTTATACAATTAGGGTTTTAATGTATTTATCTATAAAAGGAATGACTAAGATTCATACATTTCTTTACCTTAAATCCAAATAGATAATTCGCCTATTTTGATAGGAGAAATACTAACAACTGTTTTGCAAGAACAACTTCTTGACGAACTCTAAAACTAGATGTGAGATGAGTAATATTTGAAAAATAATTATAGATAACAGCAGCACGCAAAATAGTAAGTTTTTTTTAGTTTTATCTATAATAAAAAAATCATATAGTTGGTGTAATAATTTTCTGCATTTTTGTTAAACTAATTTGATGTAATTCAATTATTCTATCATAGTATAATATATTTGTGTATTTATCAAACAAAATCTATTTTGTACATTTTAAAATATAAAGTATTTTATTTTTATTATTTTTAAATAATGTGAATATTATTTTAATAAAAAAACAAATTTCTGATAGCAATCCAGTTTCCAAAACATATCAAATTAACAAAAAATTATTTTATAATATAAAATATACCTTTTAATACTTTTATTTTTTTCAAATATAAAATAAAAACTTGTTTTATATGTGTATTCCGATAGTATAAAAATAGCATTTATATTATTAGATGTAATGTTAAAGTGAGTGGAAAAGTAAATGTTAATATTTAAGTGGATGAACTATTGAAACTCTAATGTATGTGAGGCTAGAGCTCAATCGAGACTTAGATGGAGATGTGTCTCTTGAAACCTAAGAGAAGAATACATGTCAAGATTTGTAAATATGGAACAACTGAAATGGAAGTGTATGACCATTAGTTACTGAAACCGGAGTGTAAAAAACTAATTGTTGGAACCTATACGTAAGAACACTATATGCTACAACTTAGGGGAAATATCATTACCTGCTGAATATTATGAAAATACTTTGATATTTCTGGATGAAATTGTGTTTGATATTTATGAGAAAAAATTGAATTGATGGAACAACCTCAACCATTAATTTTTACGTGCTTGCAAGTTTGTGAGATTCGTAGTTGTGTTACAGATGGTAGACGCAAAAGGTTGTGTCACTACATGGAAGATAATACAGGTCATTATCTCTTGTCTTTATATGATTCATTTTTTATTTATGTTCTTTCTATTAACTTTGTGATTCGAAGAACACAAAATTGAAGGTTTACTTTCTTCTTGCCATACTTTTAAGAAGTTAATTATCGTTGGGTTAAATCTTGACTTACTTCCAAAACTCATACTAGTTTAGCCCAAAGTCTCGGCCAATTATCTAAGGATGTTATATTATGATTTTACAGAGTCTCAAATTTTAAAATATTTATTTCTAGGCTTCTCCTTGCAAGTGGTGCGGTGAGAATTGGTAATTTATAATAATATTTTTATGGGGGATAAACATGAGATAGAAGGACGAAGATCATTTCATATGTTAAGTGTAAAGATCCATATCCTCCTAAAAAGTCAAATAAAATCATAAAGATAAGTTTCATAAAGTTTTATCTCGATAAATTCACGAGAAAAAATGAATTTAATACATGGAGAATTTATAACAGAGAAATCCTAGTACATAAGGGGTTGTATGTTGCAATTGTGAGAGAATTAAAGAAGAGGTTGGCTGAAGTGCTATCCAACGACCATAATGTTATGATCTTTAGTTTATGTGATGAGGTACTTCGAGAGGTGTCTAAAGAGCCTACGACGTTAGAGATATGAAATAAAATAAAATTCATTTACAAGAAGAATTTCTTGGCTAACAACTTTTATGTCACGAAATAGATTTATATGTTGACAAAGGATGACCACAAAGAGATTCGAAGACGCTTGGATACTTTAAAATATTATGCACTTGGAGTCAAGGTAGAAGATGAAGATTAACAATAATCTTCTTTAGTTCTTTGCCAAAGTTGTATTAGCACTTAGCTTACACAATTCTTTATTGTAGAAAAGTCCATTGGGATGTATGGATGCTCTAAACTCAAAATATCTTGAAATGAAGACTAATTTCAATAATGACTTATATTACATAAGCTTGAATGTGAGAGGAAGTCGTGTAGAGAATCAAACAAGAAAATAGGAAATATTATGTCTAGTTCTAGTTCTAACTTGAAATGTTGGTTATTGAAAAAAACAGATCATATTAGTAAGAATTTCCTAAAAAGGATGGAGGGAGATAGTCATCAGAAGCATGAAGCTGAATATATTTCAATGATCTCTAATGATTATGAAAATACTGATGTTTTAATGTCTTCAAGTATTATTTACAATGGTAAGTAGGTTTAGGACTCATGAGCTTTATGATATATAACTTTCAACAAAATTGGTTTGGGATCCTTAATTTGTTTAATGGTGGTAAGATCATATTTGGGAATGATCAATAATTTGCTGTGAAATAAATGAGGAATATTTGGCTTAAATTTTCTTTATGACTTGGAAGAGTGATAAACATGTTACGATAAGTCCATGAAGTTAAACGTAACATTTTTTGTATCATAATTTTAGATGAGGAAGGGTTTAGCTATAAGGGCAAAGATGACAAGATTAGGTTTTCTGAAAGACTCATTATTTGTTATAAAATCATATAGGATTAAGCATGCTTTAGTTTGTTAATATTTTGTAGTGGTCGTAGGTGTGTCTAAAGATGAGAGAGATTCATCAAACTTGTGGAATATGATGTTAGGGAATTTGAGAAAAGGGCCTTAATGAACTTAACAAACATTTTTTTTTAGATGATGGCAAAGTTCATAATTTAAGCTTATGTGAGAATTTTGTGCTCAATAACAATCAAAGGGTTAAGTCCATGCCTAATAACCATACAACTTGTGATGTGCTTGAATATGTTCTGGTATGACCATTGTGGACCTAAAACGTATAATACTCCGTGAGGTGCTAGGTAATTTATTCTATAATTTATGACTATTGCAAAATCATATGGGTTATACTTTTGAAGACCAACTATGAAGCATTTTATGCTTTTAAAGACTATAGAAGCTGGTGGATGAATGAAAATTACTTGGAATATTTGGATGAACCATTTACTAGTTATTAATTTTAACTTTCTACTGGTAGATACTAAACTGTGAAAGGAACTCATCAACAAAATGGGCTTCCTCAAATAATAAACCAAACCTTACTGAAATGGGTAAGGTGCTTGCTTCTGAAAGTTTGAATGGACGAAAGTTTTAGGGAGAATCCTTTAAGACACATACATACATCATCAACAAGAGTATATATTTTATTTGGATTTCAGGTGTTCTCAAACAAAATTGACTAATAAAAAACCAATACCAAAATATTTGAGAGTGTCGGGATGTGTTGCATATACACATGTAAAACAAGATAAGATTTAACTAAGAGCATTAAAATATTTATTTCTCAACTATCCAAAATGAGTGAAATTGTATAGGTTGTAATGTATGGACATTACGAGTCTCCGGGATGTAGCATTTAATGAAGATGTTAGGCCATTGCTGAAGAAGTCGAGACTAAACCTATTACTGTTCAAAATGAAAATGAAGTTGAGATGGGTTCTGAAGAATGAAGATGAGGATGATTCTATTGAAGCTGATTTCGTGTTTGGTACAAGTTAGCTCATGCACATGAAGTCTAACCGTTATATGAGTTAGATAATGGTCGAGAGTTTGATGTTCCAAAAACTTCAATTCTTTGGACTGAAGAGCAATATAATCAACCATAGGTATGACTTTGATAATATTATAGGTTATGTTTTTTCTATTGAAATGCAAGGAGATGTTATTGAACATTAAGAGTTATCATGAAGATATGAAAAACATTGATAAGATAAGAATTCTTACAGTCACGAGGATGAGAACTGAGTTCTCTAAAGAATAATGAAACTTGGGTTCTTGTGAAGCAACTGAAGGGTCAGAAGCCTATTCGATGCAAACAGATACTCAAGAGAAAGAAATATATTCATGGATTTGGATTATCTTTGTACAAAACTAGTATGGTCTTTACAAAAAATGAGTACACTATTTTCAATCAAATTTTATCACCAATGTGAAACAAACCTTATTAATGTTCTATTGTTATTTATTGCTAGATTTTATATTGAGTTAGATCAAATGGTTGTTAGTATTGTCTTCTTACATTGTGAACTAGATGAGAAGATATACATAAGTAGGCTTCAAGGTTTTAAATAATATAAGGAATGAGGTTTGACTCTTTTTACGAATTCAATCAACTATGTGAGAAGTTGTTATAAAAGTTGTTTCTTGTAAAGGGGAAATGCACATTTAGAGGTAGGTCGTGTTGCTACTGTATACGGATGACATATTGAGACCTATAAAAGATAAGAATATAATTTAAACTATGAAGAATCAACTAAAAGGATAATTTGAAATGAATAATATGAGAAATACTTGAAAAAATGGGTTCATAATGAGATATTATATATTCTTAGCTCAAAAAGAATACATACAAAATGTTCTCCATAAATTTGGTATATCTAAATCCCGGAAGGTTGGAACTCGCATTTGTGCATATTTCAAACTTAGTATCACTCATATACTGATCAAAGTAAAAATTGAGAAATTTATGCAAGATATACCCTATGTAAATATCATTGGAATCATTTTGTACGCGATGATTTTTACGAGACTTGATCTAGCATACTAAATTAATATTTTGAGCAAATTTAGGGTAAATTAAATGTATCCTCACTAGTAGACCCTTGGATGGTTTAAGAGATACTTAAAAGGTTCGAGGGGTATGGATCACAATTCTTCACCAATTCCTTGGCATCTTGCATTATGGAGGGCCAGTAGTACCCAGCTAACAAAACTCTTCTAGTTAGAGCCCCGAATCCACAGTGTGTTGATCCCTCGCCATCGTGCAATTCGGAGAGCACTATTTGGGACTCTTCGATCCCCAAACATCGTAAGATATGTTTACTAAAGGATTTTTTATAAAGAACATCTCTTAAGATGACAAAACCACAAGCCTTGTATTTTACCTTCCTTGCTACTGCTTTTTCTAGAGGAAAGATGTCATCTGAGAGATATTGGAGAAGAGAAAATCTCCAATATTGGGGTTGTTTTACTTGTATATTCAAACTTTCTTCTTCCTTATCCGGATTGATTTGAATGGGTGGGCACTCTTGCACATGAATCCAAGGGTAGGACTCAGAATAGGCTATGGTTGCCAATGAGTCTGCTAGCGTATTTTCTGTTCGGGGTATGTGCTCATAGGTGATGCTTTTGAAATTAAGTGCCACTTCTTTGAGTACAAATAAGTATTTAACTAGCTGCTCCTTTTTTGCTTTGGATTGACCTTGTGCCTGATGGATAAGAAGCTGAGAATCGCTCATTAACCTGACCCTTTTGGCCCCACAAATAAGAGTTAATTTCAAGCCAGCTATAGCAGCTTCATATTCGGACTCATTATTGGAAGCCCTGAAAGCAAAACATATACCCTGGTATATCTTGTCGCCGTACGGAGAGGTTAAACATATCCTAGCACCACAACCCATGGTACTTGATCCACCATCAGTCCGGACAACCCATACTTTTTTATCTTTTTCACCGGTTTCTTGCTTAGTATCTCTGTCTGAATTGAATTCAACTAAGAAGTCAGCCACAGTTTGAGCTTTGATTGCTGTTCGAGGGGCAAAGTCAATATCATAGTCTCCCAGCTCCACTGACCACTTGGTCATTCTGCTTGAAATGTCTGCCTTTTAAAGAACGTTTTTTCAAGGGAAAAGACGTTCGTACAATGATAGAATGAGACTGAAAGTAGGGCCTCATTTTCCTTGCAGCAATTACTAGGGCCAGTGCTAATTTTTCAAGCTTTAAATACCTTTTTCTGCATCTATCAAGATTTTGCTGATATAGTACACCGGACAAGGATAATTATCCACCTCCCTTACCAACACTGCACTTATGGCACAATCCGAAACTGCTAAGTATATGTAGAGTGTTTCTCCATCAATAGGTTTAAACAAAGTTTTAGGGGAAGATAAGTGCTTCTTAATTTCATCGAAGACCTTGGGCACACCTATCCGAAGACCTTGAAATAAAATGGTTTAGTGCAGCTAACCTCCCTGTCGATCTTTGTACTTATTTAATATTCTGAGGAGGCTCCGTTTGTAACAAAGCATTAAGTTGGTCTGGATCAGGCTGTAATTCTTTCTCACTTATCACGTACCCCAAGAATTTTCCGGACTGCACTCCGAAAACACACTTCTCTGGATTCAATTTTAAATTTATTTTCATCAAATTGGCAAAAGTTTCTTGGAGATCTGCCAAGTGTAGCTCTTCGTCCACACTCTTTACCATCATGTCATCGATATAGACTTCCATATTTCTTCCAATCTGATCAGCAAAAGCCTTATTCACTAACCTCTGATAAGTAGCCCCAGCATTCTTTAACCGAAACGGCATCACCTTGTAACAATGGAGGCCTCTATCAGTAAGAAATTTAGTATGTTCTTGATCCTTCAGATCTACTTGAATTTGATTATACCCGGAGAAGGCATCCATAGAGGACAATAGCTTGTTTCCAGATGTGGAGTCTACCAACTGATCAATTCGGGGAACCAGATATAGATATTTTGGGCAAGCTCTATTGAGATCTGTAAAACCGATGCACATACGCCACTTTCCATTTTTCTTCTTTACCAACACCGGATTGGCTGTCCATAAAGGGTATTGAGATTTCTTTATGTGCCCCATTTTAGTAAGCCCGTCAACCTCTTGAACTATGACATCAGCTTTCTCTTTAGAAAAATCTCTCCTCTTTTGTACAACAGGTGCTATATCCCTAAGGATGGATAGTTGGTGTGATATAATGTCTGCTGGCACTCCGATTATATCAGCATTTCACCAAGCAAAAACATGTTGATGGTCTTTCAAAAAAGCTAACATTTTACCCTTTAATTTCGATGTCATCTTGGACCCGATCTTGACATTTTTTCCTTCAACCAAAGAGTGAGTTTCAACGTCTTCAATTGGTATTAAAACACCATGGGTCTCTCTGGGGTCATCAATTTCACCCTCTCCCCCATATGGCCCCTCAAATTGCTAATCCTCACTGATCCGGACTGTCCCCAAAGTTCGAGGGGCCAGTGTTGTTGCATAACACTCCCTTGCAACTTTTTGACTGCTTCGGACAACTCCCACTTGTCCTTGTACAGCGTATTTCAAACATTGGTGGAATGTTGAAGCCACAACATGCATCTCGGAGAGCCAAGATCTCCCCAAAATGGTATTGTAACAAGTGGGACAATCCACCACAATAAAAAGTATCCTGACCATCTTCTTAAAAGGGCCTTTGCCCAACAGAACCTCCTCCTCAAACTCCCCTATCACATCTGCTGAGTTTCCAGTGAAACCCACAATTAACCTGTTCGAACGTTGAATTACTGTTGGGTTCTTCATTTTTTTGTAGGAAGTTAAAAAGAGGATATTGGCTGAATTACCGGTGTCCACCAAAATTCGTCTAATATCGTTGCCCCCAATGGAGGCTCCTATCACAACAGCATCTTCATGGGGACCAACAATGTCTCTCAAGTCATCCTCATCGGAAAAAATGAAGAGAAATGGAATTTGTGATTGATAGGAAGTCATGCCTCTTCCAGTTGGGTAGCTAAAGTATGAACATGCCTCTTTCTTGAAGAAGCAGTTGGTGCAGTCATCGTGTCTCCCCTGAATATTGTAAGTGACTCAAAAAGCTAATAAGTCCGGACACCGTCTTGCAGTGCTCTGTGATAACACCCACCTTATTCCGGGTTAGATCAGGGTTCAAATATTCTGACTCTACATCAAACCTTTCAATTATCACCATAGCCCCATCCGGAGACGATATCCCTGCATTGTTTGGACTAGTCCGATGAGCGTTATCAGGCCTATTTCCACTTCTTCTTTTAACATAAGCTCCCAACTTCCCTCTTTCAATCAAATTCTGCACTTCTTGTTTCAACGAAATGCAATCTTCAGTGTTATGGCCAATATCATGGTGATACTGACAGAAACAATTATTACAGCTTTCCCTGGGAGATTGTAATGCAGCCGACCTTCTGAAATGTACTTCGTCTTTTTTTTGTCATAAATGGTGGCTACATTTTCTTTCAACTCAGCAAACCACTCCGGTTGAACCCACGACCCTCGCTTATTTCTAGATTGATGGCTCTAGGCTGGTGTAGCTGGATGGGATTGAGACTTGGCTCTGTTATGACCCTGTCCGGCTTCCTTGGCCTTGTTCCCGGACTGGTTCTGGTTTTGATTTGGTGCAGCTGGAGCAGACCTTACATGCCGGTGCACCCTGGTTTTCTTTGTTTTATCCACATTAATCTGTTTGCCGACCTGATTCAGTAAACCTCCCCATGTCATGGCCTTTTTCCTCGTTACTGAATCAGCTAAATTTTCAGAGTTCAAACCCTGCCTCAGAGAAGCTATTGCTACTTGTTCAAAGCAATCAGCTAATCTATTTTTTGTATTCACAAAGCGACTTATGTATTCTTTCAAGGATTCATTTGGTTCTTGGGCACAATGGATAATAGTATCTCCATTGCCCTTAACTTCTTTACTTCCAACGAATTGCCTCCGAAAGGCCACCCAAAAAGTGTCAAAATTTCTGATGCAGCCCTGTGGCAGACTATTGTACCACTTCAGAGCACTCCCCGTAAAATATTGGGAGAACGCTCGACAAAGTAACTTATCATCATCATCAAAATTCATCATAATTTTTTTGAATTGTTCCAAGTGGTTATCTGGATCTTTACTGCCATCATATTTTTCCATTTTTGTGATGTCAAACCTCTTAGGAAGGTTTCCGGACAGTATCTTAGATGACAATGGAGATTGTCTCCAATTCCGGCTACGACTAAAAATAATATCTTCGTTGGGAGTCGCAAAGATACCTGGTTCATCATGAAAGGCAAAAAGATCCATTAACAAGCGGTCTACGTGTCTCCGGCCATGGCTGTGACTGTGAGACGACCCTTTACCCAGATGTCTTCTCAACCTTCCATGCATGTCCTTTTTTCTTGAATATGTTTTGACCAACTTTTGTTTCTTTTTAGAACGGCCTTCATCGTTGCTGAATGACAAGGATTCTTCAACTCCATCTTTATTCGAGGAGCTACTAGAAGACTTTGAGTCTGAATCTGAGCTCTCCACCGGTTTAGACCGATGAGACTTCTTTGAGCTACCATAAGTCTTTTTAGCACTCACATGGGTCTTTGATGGCTCATGATCTCTTGGATTGTCATTGTGATGAGCTGCTGACCCTTTAGACTTATCTTTCAAGCCCATCTCTGCCCTTTTGGCATCCCTCAAAGCTTATATTTCAACTTTTAACCTGTCTCGCTCCTCAATCGTATATTCATCGTTTTCTCCCACCACTTCTGCCAAAGCTGGTGGCACTTCTTGCTCGTCCGGATTCATCCGAACTGGTTTATTTTATTTTTTCGAATGCTAGATTCAGGCACCTTCTCCTCCCACTATGGTCGCCAATTTGGTGTGGATTATTTTCAACTAAGGGTAAATTTGTCAGATGTTTTGTGTTGTTTCAAAGGTATTTAATGTTTAAGTGATTTGTATTGAGAGATTTGAGATGCCTGGTTGTATTAAATGTTCATTACCCTCATTAATGAAAGTGGTTGGGTATTTATACCCTTAATTATGGGCCACATGGGCTTTCGGGTCATACTTATGAAACCGGGTCGAGTTCAAAAACCCATTAGTTATTAAGCAGATAAACAATTAGCTTAGTCATAAAGTGATTAGTTTTTAATACATTAGTCATGTCTAGATGGTTCAGTGGGTGGTTTTTGTCCGAATTGCCCATGTCCGGTTTCTACAGTGAGTGGTGAGAAAATCTGGACTCATCAATTAGTAGTATTAATATATACATTAGAAGTATATATTAAACCTTGTACTCAAAAGATCTACGCCCTTCTCGTGCTCAAAGAATACCACCTCTTTACTTCTCACTACTTTCTTCTTCTCATGATCATAATGTCTGAAGCCATACTCTTCATTACGATATTAAAAAAAACACAAGGATTAGTTTTTTAATCAAGTTTGGATCTTTGTTCTTTTGGAACATGCATGTATCCCTTGCATCCAAAACCTCTGAAATCTAAATATATAGGATCATTTTTTCATACTCTATATTAATCAAGTATACAACACAATTAACTGCTTTAGCTCAAAATATCTTAGGTAGCTTAGACATTTCTTACATATATCTTACATTCTCTACAATGTTTCGATTCATTCTCTTTGCAACTACATTGTGATGTGGTGTACATGGTGTTGTCCTTTTATGTCTCATACCATAACATGAGATATAATTTTTAAAATCATTTGAAATATACTCACCACCATTATTAGATCGAAGATGGTGAGTATAGATTTTTCCTTAGGAAATTGTTATGAGAAAATTTCTAGAGAGAGAAAGAGTTAGAGAGTTTTTAGAGAGAGAAAGTTTAAGTACAAATGAGTTCAGTAGAAAAAGTGTTCAACCCCTTTATTAGGTTAGCTTTGCCCTTTATATAGAGGAGCCAAGACTTAGCCTTAAAGTGAAATCGGTTAGAAAAGAGGATAAATTGCTCTTTAGTCTTTAACAATTATACAGAGTCACAAATGTTCTCTAAAACTTACATTATTTATAATTTAAGGACTAAACTTACATTATTTACAACTTAATCCTTAAAATCCTACTTCCATATCAGAAGCCCCGTTAGTTCTCATGTCAGTAAAGTAATGAGAACTAAAATGTCTTCGAATTCTTCCATACGTCATATAAATTGTTATAATACAAACTCGAAGTCCAAAAATCAATCAAAAAATACAAATTCAAAGCAGCCATTCGAAGCGGTCAAAAACAAATACCAATTCGAAGCAACCAAAATCTGATATAACTTCAAAGCCAATAATTCTCCTCGAATCATTATGGAAGTAAAGCTTCAAAATGTAATCATCGGCTTTTATCAAAACCATACACAAATGTAACCGTTTCATATTACCGTTCGAGTCCATCATGACTATATAGCTTCTGGACCCATAGCTAGATGCCTAGTCTGACATATGTCGAGATCCTAATCTCCGTACCGGTTTTTATTTTTCCCTTTCACCATCAAAGTCCCTTCCACTTCACACGTGTTATTTTCTTTCTATAAATTTAACAATAACCTCACTTATAATTCTCACAACACAAAATTTGAGAGAGAATTCAAACGCTTGGCTACCTTCATCGCATTCTTCCTTTTTTCCAGTATCTTCATATGAAAAAATCAAAATTTCTGATCAAAACTCATCTTCTCTGATCAATCTTCATCCAGTTTATGAGAAAAAACCCAAAAACGAGAAGATTCAAGGCTAACATACCCAAAAAACCAAAATCTCCAGAACCTGATAACAACTTAGTCTTCGGATCGTACGACTACTTTTGTCTTATTCAAAGAGCTGAGGAATATATAGCTACAGGATTAATCAATAGCGCTCATGTTGGAACAACCACTAAAAAATTTACTATGATAATTTTGATCCAACCAAAACTCCTGTTTTCTCTCCTTCTCCGATAATTGAAGAGCGTTCATCTTCCAAAGTTCTATCCCCTAAAACACCTCGAGTCTCTTCTTCTCAAATTAAAGTTTCTCCTTTTATTAGTGAAAAATATTCTTTAAGGCAAGTATCAAATACTCGTTCTTTGAATCATCCTTCAACAACTAGAAAAAGAAGAACTTTTATAACTATGGGAAATGATTCAGAAATCATTTCAACTCCTCCACCTTCAAACCCAGATACTGAAGCTCCTCCTCAGAGAGAAATAACTAAGAAAGTTCCTCGAGCAAATAATCCTTCACAAGAAACTGTGAATCCATTACCTCAACAAAACCCTTCCCAATCTGGAGAAGAAATATCATGAGCCAATGAAGCTGATTCTGAGGCTACCAAAACTAATCATGAATTGAATCCGATGACGGGAACTCGGAAAATACCCATAAGCCTCGGAAATAAAAAGACACCTGCTTTGTTTCCGAAGAAGAAAGAGCTACAATTGGTAGAAATTTAAGAAATCTCGAGGCTAAAGACACCATTGCTCTGAAAAAGGTTCGATACACTTATTATAAAGATAGTCAAGCTTCAGATTAAAAATGCAACGGGGAATGTGAGATAACATAATCGTTCGATTGTCTAAAGATGGAGAAAATCCCTTAGACTACAAAGATGACGAGTTAATAGTCTACCCTGAAATCATCAATTGGGCTCTTCGGTTTCCACTAGGTCATATGATCGTGGAATACTTCAAACTCCTAAAATTATACCATACTCAAGTGAAACCGAATCAATGGTTCTCTTATGTCAGTAATAATGGCATCTCATCTATCCAAGATTCCAATCAACATCAAGGATTTCATATCCTTAACTCAATTATCGAAAGGTCTGAAGCTTCCCTTCTATTACCTCACTCTGGTAGATGACCTAAAGATCATCGACGACTTCTTAAAAGATGATAAATTCTGAAAGTAAAAGTTCATCTTCATCTCTGGAGCATGGGAGAACGACAAGAAAATTTCTGATGCCAACCCTTCAAAGCTTAATCTCATCTGGAGAAGAAATCGTAAGCGCTTCAAACATTATATATTTTCAAATAAGTTCTCTTTTCTTTCCTCTTCCTTAATTATTTACTTGCATGATTATTCCAGAAATTTTGAGGTGTTATTCAGTACATCGACCAACTGTTAAGGATATTTTTCAAAAACTTTCCGCTTGGGCTAAGAAAGAGTGTAATAACGTTTTCCATACCACCTTCCATCCAATCAACTTCCTTAATAGCCACATGTTTCTAATCTCAGAAGGAGCCTTACCGTCTCGAAATTTGATGTCAGAGACCAATCCGAAAATAGCCTACAAAAGGTTAGTTCATCCCAACTGCAAAGTATTCCTCCCTATTCGTAACAGGTTAGAAAGTCATCTGCCAAAAAAGAAAAAAAGAAAAGGCTAACAAGGATAATAAAAATAAAAAGACAACTAGCACATCTGGTGCTAGCCTTTTAACTTCATGAAAACCAAAGCCTCGAAAACGAAAAGTGGGACAGCAGACTCTTTCACCCATCGAAGAATGAAAAGATCAAGAACCGTCTTCGAAGAAAAAGAGAGCTTCTTCCAGATCCCATGGAAAGAAAAAGAAACAAACTAAAATCACTTCGTATACACTGGTTGATAAAGAAGAAACCACTACTGCTGAAAATCAACAAAACCCTTCGGTGAAGGAGCAAACAACCAATGACAACACCTTGATCATCATCGAAGACAATGCTATTGAGGAAAATCAAAATGCTGAAAACTTTGATCTTAACAGTTTCATTAATTTTGACAACACCCAAGTACTTATTGGAGAAGACGATCCTGTTCTTCAAGACATTCAAAATCATATGCTTAATTTTGGGAGACCAACACCTGTCGAAGCGTCTCCGAAACTTATATGTCCCTCTGCTCTACCACAACTTTGGATATGACTCTTTGTCCTAGTTCAATATAAATTCCTCCTCATCTAAATCCCGCGATCGCTTCTACGCTTGAACCATTTATCGATCTCGACGTTGCAGCAAAAGCACTTGCTTCCCAAGTCGAAGTTTTTCACCATCTAAAAAAATTGGCCAAAGACATGGTCCGTTATAAAGGTCTTGCTGAAGATGAGAAAAAAATTAAGGGAATATTTTCAGCGCAATGTGGTCGAACAATTTCATATGTATAAATTAGGAAGGTCTCAACTTATTCAAGGCACTCTCTACATGAAAAATCATCTACGAATAACACATATTGTTGATAAGGAATTGCTGAAGACTTCTCATGAAAATGATATGAATAAGCTCAAACTGATCATATTAATGAACTGGCTACTGAAATATCCAAATCCAAAGGTCTCCAAAACTCTTTTACCCTTTGCAAGGCAAAAAATAAAGAATTGACCGATGAGATAGCTAAATTGAAGAAAGATTTCGAGGAGGAAAAGGTTGCTAATGTTGCTGCTGCCGAAGCTCAACTTTCAAAAGACATGTTGGATGCTATTAACAATGGAAAAAAAGAAACAACCATCACCCTTCTTCGAGAACTTCATGCTACTTATCCGAAAATGAACCTCACAAGTTTTTGGAATGGCATTCCCATAGAATAGCATCCAAGTGAAGCTTTTGATCCTATCCATAATGCATCATCTTCAGAAGAAGAATCATCCAATGAGGACGATTCGTCTGAATAGATTTATCACTTTTTTGTATTTGTCAGATTAGAAATTTGCTTTTTGTATTTCAAAGAATTAAGGGAATATTTTCAGCACAATGTGGTCGAACAATTTCATATGTATAAATTATGAAGGTCTCAACTTATTCAAGGCGCTCTCTACATGAAAAATCATCTACGAATAACACATATTGTTGATAAGGAATTGCTGAAGACTTCTCATGAAAATGATATGAATAAGCTCAAAACTGATCATATTAATGAACTGGCTGCTGAAATATCCAAATCCAAAGGTCCCCAAAACTATTTTACCCTTTGCAAGGCAAAAAATAAAGAATTGGCCGATGAGATAGCTAAATTGAAGAAAGATTTCGAGGAGGAAAAGGTTGCTGATGTTGCTGCTGCTGAAGCTCAACTTTCAAAAGCATGTTGGCTGCTATTAACAATGGAAAAAAAGAAACAACCATCACCCTTCTTCGAGAACTTCATGCTACTTATCCGAAAATGAACCTCACAAGTTTTTGGAATGGCATTCCCATAGAATAGCATCCAAGTGAAGCTTTTGATCCTATCCATAATGCATCATCTTCAGAAGAAGAATCATCCAATGAGGACGAGTCGTCTGAATAGATTTATCACTTTTTTGTATTTTTCAGATTAGGAATTTGCTTTTTGTATTTCAAAGAATTAATCTAATCGACAAATGGTTTCCTTATTTTGCTATTTTTATTCTCTTCACCTATTATCCGATGATAAATTTTAAAATGAATATGACTTAAGTACTTTGAACTTTCAACATATAATTATAAATTGTAAACTTTCCACTTCAAATACCTTAATGAAATTGGTGAACATGGTTTCACTTCCAAAAACTCTTAGTGCATTATTAAGCGTTGCACTTCGAAAAAACTGTAATGTATTTATTAAACATGGTTGTTTCTTCGAAAAGTGTTATAAACACTTCGGAATATTCTACTCTTAACCAACCTCGAAGATGATCAGTTTTTTTGATAAGTTGCTAAGATAGTTTTATTCAAGCATGTGTAAACAACCATTGGTCAAAAACGAATTTTATTGACAATATCGAATATGTACACAACGCCTCGTTAAAACCTTATTGGGCCAACAAGATAGGAACGAGTGCATCATTCGAAAGTGAAAACTCCAAAATACAAAAACATATCTACTATTAATAAAGCTTCAAGTGTTGTATATTCCATGGATGTTGAAGCATCCTCCCCTCGAAATCACAAAGACGATAAGACTCTGGCTTTATACTTTCAACAACCATATAGGGCTCTTCCCAGTTCGAAGCCATTTTTCCAAGGTTCTTCTCCTTTGTGTGCAAGAATACTTTTCTCAACACCTTATCACCTTCTTTAAAATCTCTTCTCTTCACCTTCGAATCATATTTATTCTTTGTAAGAGTTTGATAGTGGATTACATTCAAATGACCTCGAACTCTTTTATCCTCAATCAAATCTAAATTCACCTTTTTTACTTCATCATTGGATCTATCAGAATATTGATTTATTCTAAAGGATGACAACATAGATTCTATAGGGCTGACTGCATCCATTCCATATGCCAAAACAATAGGAGTCTCTTTTTTAGCCTCTCTAGGAGTTGTCCGATAAGCCCAAAGCACCTCTTGCAAATAGTTTGGCCATTTTTCTGCTGCCTCCGTCAAATGCTTCTTCAAGCCATCTAAAATCGTTATGTTTTTTATCTCCACTTGTCCATTAGCTTGAGGATGAAAAGGCGTAAAAAACATTGTTGAATTCCTTTAGAAGTGCAAAATGAAACCTTCTCTTTGTTATTAAACTGATGGCCATTATCTATTGTAATCCTCTGAGGAACTCAAAAACGACAACAAATGTTGATTACAATAAACTTGAGCACGTCATTTGTTTGTGTACTCGATAACGGTTCTGTCTCAGACCACTTTGTAAAATAATCCACCGCTACAATTATCATCTGTCTTCCTTCAGAAGCCATTGACAAAGGACCCACCAGACCAATCCTCCATCTATTAAATGGTACCGCCTCAGTTATAGTCATAAGTGGCACTGCTGGTTTGTGCATAGTATTGGAAAATCTCTGACAAGTATCACAACTTCGAACTAAATTCTTAGCATCACTCATGATTGTATGCCAATATAAACCTGCAAGTAAAACTCGTCGTGATAAAGCTTTCAACCCGCAATGAGCTGACCCTTCACCATCATTCAATTCTGATAACACCTTTTGTGATTTTTGCTTGCCTAAACATCGTAATAATGGCCTGCTCAATACCTTTTTATATAATATTCCATATAACATTATATATCCAAAGGCTTTACCTCTCACTTTTTTTACCAACCTCAAATCATCTGGTAATGTTCCTTGAGTCAAAACAATTGAGAACATCTGCTCGCCAATCGCCTCGGATTACTCCATCTGTAACAAAGGATTCCTCTATGCATTCGCATTGATTAGATTGAGTAACAATTGAAGGATTTTCTTGTAATAAAATCCAAGGATATTCTTCCTTGTAAACGATGTTTGCTAAAGAATCAGCCACCATATTACTCCCTCGACCAATATATTCCACCACAACATTGTCAAACAGAAGCATTAAATTCCAAAGTTCCCGAAGATATAAAATCAAACGATTATTTCTTGCTTCAGAAAATCCAAATACCTGATTTGCTAACAACTGAGAATCCGTTTCCAAGCGTACTGAGGTTGCTCCACAATTTTTCCCAATCTTAACCCTGCCAAAGCAGCTTCGTATTCATCTTCATTATTTGAAGCATGAAAACCAAATTTAATAGATTGAATCATCGTTTCTCCAGTTGGAGTTATTAATTGAACCCCAACACTTCACTCTGAAATACTAGATCCTTCATCTGTTCGGACAACCCACCTCGGATTTATTGGAGTATCCTCTTCACTTTCTACCACATCTTACCGGCTCGAATGGAATTCAACAAAAAAATCTACTAACGCTTGGGCCTTTATTGCTGTTTGAGGTGTAAACAAAATGTCATAGTCCCCCAACTCCACTGACCACTTGGCCATTCTCCCCGGCATATGAGGTCGTTGTAAAACATTTTTCAAAGGGAATGAAGTTCGGACTTCAATAGTATGAGCTTGAAAATATGGACGCATCTTCCTAGCAGCAATCACCAGTGCTAATGCCAATTTTTCTAATTTCATATATCTTTTTTCTGGTGCCACTAAACTCTTACTAATGTAGTACACCGTCTTCAGAACTCCTGAATCTTCACTAATTAACATTACGCTTAGTTCAAAATCCGATACCGCAATGTACAAAAAGAGCTTCTCCCAATTTCAAGGTTTTGACAAAATTTCTGGTGATAACAACAAATTTTTAATGTTTGTGAATGTTGTCTCACATTCTGATGTCCATTCAAACCTGTTTGGTCCTCATAAAACTTGAAAGAAAGGAAAGCATTTGTCAGAAAATCTATAAATAAATCGATTAAGTGTTGCTAACTTTCATATCAAAATTTGCACTTCTTTGACAGACCGAGGTGAAATCATTGTTATCAAGGCTTTCAAATCTTCTGGGTCAGCTTCTATTCTTTTTTCACTGATGAAAAAACCCAAGAACTTCCCTGAACGAACTCCAAAGGTATATTTTCATGATTTAACTTTAACCTGATTGCCCTTAAATTTAAAAAAGCTTCCTCAAAATCAGCAAGATGCACTTCATCATTTGAACTTTTTACCACCATGTCATCTTTATATACCTCTCTATTTCTTCCAATTTGAGTAGCAAAAGCTTTATTCATCAACCTCTGATAAGTGGCTCCAGCATTTTTCAATCCAAAGGGCACAACCTATAAAAGTGCAAGCCCCTATCAGTTATGAAAGTTGTGCATTCTTGATCTTTTGGATCCATTTGAATTTAATTGTATCCTGCAAAAGCGTCCATAAAAGTTAAAATTTTATTTCCGGAGGTAGAATGAATCAATTGATCTATTTGAGAAACAGGAAATGGATATTTGGGACAAGCTCGATTCAAATCTGTAAAATCCACACACATTGTCCATTTTCTATTCTTATTTTTTACCACTACCGGATTTTCCGTCCACAAAGGATACTGCGACTCCCTTATGTGTCCGACCTTAGATAATCCATCCACCTCAACAACAATTGCTTCTGCTTTTTCCAAGAAAAATGCTATTCTTTTTTGAATAAATAGCTTCACCTTCGGATCAATAGCCAAGCTGTGACGAATTATCTCAATTGGTACTCCTGTTACATCATTTGTTTTCCAAGAGAAGACATCCAAATTTAAAGATAAAAAATCCAGCAGTTGTTGACGTAAAAACGGGGTCAATAAGGTTCCAATTCAAAGTACCATTCCTTCCAAAAAAGTAAACTCCTCAATTTCTCCACTTACCGTTAAAGACCCTCGGGTTTCCCTCAGATCGTCAACGCTTTCTTCCAAATCTGAGGGCGCCCCTTCTAACTTTTATTCATGCATTAAGTCTTAATTGTTGGATCCTCGGATCCGGAGTGCAGTGGCATAGCATTCCATAAAATACTTAAAACATTGATGAACTGTTAATACAACCCCATACATTCTTGAGATCTATAATCTTCCAAAAATAGCCTTGTAACTCGTGGGACAGTCCACCATCATAAAAAGTACCTACAACTTCTTCTTAAATGGTCCTTTCCTCAAACTTACTTCACCCTCGAATTCTCCAACAACACGAGCTGTTACGCCCGTAAATCCTATATTTATCCGATCTGATTGAGAAATCTGAGGTGGATTTGTCATTCTATCATAGGTTGACTTAAAAATGACATTAGCAGAACTGCCAGTGTCAATAAGCACTCGCTGAATTGTGACGCCACCCACCTCTGCTCTAATAACCACAGCATCTTCATGTCGCCCTGTTGTACCTCATAGATCATCCTCATCAAACAAAATGAAAGGAATAGTCTTCGTTCCATAAAAATGTGTAGACATTTTCCCTTGAATTTGAGTTATCAAATTGACAAGATACCTCTTCCTAGAACTATCTGAATTACCAGTCATCGAATCGCCTTCGAAAATGGCTAACAATTTAAGGAATTTAAATAAATATCGCACATGCCCCTTTTTCTATAGGCTCTTCGACTGTGATCAAAAGAAATCTGTTCGGATCTTTCTCCACATATTCAGAATAAGTATCAAATGGTTCAACCTTTGAATCCAAAATCATCAAATTCTCAGCTGGTGCAGCCCTCGAAGTCGATGCAACATTATTCTTCGAACCGCTCCATTGCGACTTTACATAAGTTAGGAGCTTCCCATTTTCGATCAAAGTGTGAACATATTTCTTCAGAGAAATACAATCATTGGTATCATGCCCAATATCATCATGATATCTGTAAAATTTGTTTTTTCTTTCCTCACTTGGCCTACTAATTGGAGTTGGCTTCCAAAACTTTATGAAGCTCTTGATGTTATCCCAAATCACAGCTACATTATCTGTCAGATCAGCATAATACTCTGGTTTAACCCATTGATTTTGCCTTGGCCTGTTATAGTTATTAGATGGAGCGTGATTTGAATATTCACCACTCCGAGGAGGACGCCTGACTCAAATTCTTTGGAGTGATTTACTTGACTCCTGAGCCATCAAAGCTCCAAAAGTTAAGGTTCTTCTCTTCGTAGTCTCATTGTTTAGATCTCCTGTCAATAATCTTTGGCGAAAAGTTGACATCACCATATTTTCTCCATAGTTGTCCAAACTAGCTTTGGTCAACACGAATCTCTTTGTATAATCCTTCAACTTCTCCTCAGGTGCTTGTTTGCACTGAATACTGGTATCGCCATTTGCTCTCATTTCTTTACTCCCCACAAACTGCATTCGAAAAGCAGTATAAAAATCCCTAAAGTTTAAAATGGACCCCCTCGAAATCTGATTGTACCACTTTAAAGTTGTTTTCTTAAAAGTCTGCAAAAATGCACGACACACCAACCGGTCATCATCTTCGAAGCTTATCATATAGTTCTTCAAACGTTTCTACTTTGGAAATGTCAAAACGCTTCGGAAGCGTTATAGAGCGAATTTCACTTATGAACGAAGAATTTCTCCAGTCGACACCTTAAAGAAACTGATCATCTGTTCCCATTACAGCATATAGATTTCGATCAGTCTCAGTATACTGATTTGAAGTGTTTCCTTCGCACCATGTAGAACGAGGAATATTTTCCCTTTTAGATTTGCTTTTCTTTTTATGCTTCCTCGATTACTCTCTGTCTGATTCATCTTTCGAGGAACCTCTGTATCTTTTAAAACCCGAAGCTGAGCTTTCTACCTTCTCATCACTAGAGGTTATATACTTCTGGTTGTCCTTTTTCCCTTTGCGAGATGAATATCGTTCTTTAGGTGACATGAAGCACACTTTTTTATGTTCAGTTTTAGCTCGTCGATCAGCATAGGATCGATCAGATTGATCTCGCATATCAGTCTTTTCTGTTTCTTGCCTCACCTCGGATTTGAGCTTCGCCGAATGGATCTCCTGTTCTCGTCATTCATACTTTTAATTTAGCGCATTTATCTTGTCTAAAAGCTAATTGATTTGCACGTCAAAGTCAGATTAAGTTTGGATCGGAGATGATCCATCAAGCCTATTTTCGTCTCTCTGTAAATCATCTTTTAAATGTTACATCGCCGATCGAAGCGAAGGATTGTTCTCGAGATTCATTGCATAAATTTTGAACTAAAAAATTACAACAAGATTGTATCAAATTCGAACAGATAAAGTCACTGATTTTTTATTCAGTCTCCAGTGAAGTCGCCAATTTGGTGAGTATAGATTTTTCCTTAGGAAATCGTTATAAAAAATTCTAAAGAGAGAAAGAGTTAGAGAGTTTTTAGAGAGAGAAAGTTTAAGTACAAATGATTTCAGTAGAAAAAGTGTTCAATCCCTTTATTAGGTTAGCCTTACCCTTTATATAGAGGAGCCAAGACTTAGCCTTAAAGTAAAATCTGTTACAAAAGAGGACAAATTGCTCTTTAGTCCTTAACAATTATACATAGTCACAAATGTTCTCTAAAACTTACATTATTTATAATTTAAGGACTAAACTTATATTATTTACAATTTATTCCTTAAAATCCTACTTCCATATGAGAAGACATTATAACTGTCTTCATGTCTCTCTTTCGATCATGACATGAAATTTCTGATTTTTTTTGGATACTTGGCTATTTTTCTGCAAAATGTATACCCAAGTTTTTCAAGTAGCATCATCAATAAATGTAAAAAATACTATTTACCTCCAATAGAATCCACTCACATTGGACCACAAACATCTAGAGTATACTAACTCTAGTTTTTCTTGTTTTCTAGTGGATGTTTTAGAAAACGAAGCTTTATGTTTCTTTCCTACCAAACAATAGTCACATAGATCAGTAATAGTAGATTAATATATAGGAATGAGTGACTTACTTGCCAAGGTTTTCATCTTCTTATTACTCATGCATCCTAGTCTTTGATACCACAAATTAGGAGAATTCATATCCTCAATTGCATTAAGCTCACCAGAACATATACACAAATATGTCATAGACAAAGGGCAAAAAATAACTATCATTATAACCTTTGGACAATTTCCACTTACCATCACGAAAAGTGTGACATAAACCTTTTCGATCAAGTACATTTGCAGACAATAAATTCAGACGTAGATTAGGAATATGATGCACATCCTTTAGTGTAAGTATGTACCCAACACAAGTATTCACACAAATAGCACCCAACCCAACAATACTAGTTGAGCTCTGATTTCCCATATTGACATTACAAAAATTGCCACTTTTGTAGTTAAAAAGCATTCCATATTTGGAACACAATGATATGAAGCACATGAATCTACAAGCCATTCTGAATCTGAACCACCAACATGATAAAACTCACCAATAACACAAATTGATGATGCATCATCATTACCTAGTGAAAGCACAAGTTGTAGTATTTTTATTATCACTTTCATTTTGTGAATCTAAATTGTTACCTTGTTCTTTCTTCCATTTGTAACAAAAATTCTGTATATATGACCACGTTTGCAGCAATATCGGCATGTCCTATTATCTTTCCCATCTCTGGGATTAAATCTTCCCTTTGATTCACCGCGAAATTTGGAATCTTTACTCTTGCTTCTTCCTCTATTCTCAGTAATAAAATCTTGTTAATTGCCAACTCACATCTCCTTTATTCTAATCTCTTCGTTGAAAATACTTTCTTTGATAAAGTTTGCAGATAGAACATCATCTGTAGCAGAGTTGCTAATAGTCACAATCATAGTCTCCCAACTATCCGACAACGAACTCAATAGTAATAAAACTTATAGCTCATCATCGAGAGCAATCTTCATAGTAGTCAATTTTTTAATGATATGTTGAAAATCACTAAGGCCAAAAACTGACTTACCATTGTTTAACTTTAGATTGACAAGTCTTTAAATAAAAAAGGATTTATTATGAGCTGTCTTTCTTTCATAAAGACCTTCCAATTTCTTCCAAATATCATACACGTCAGACTCTTGATATATATGGTTGAACATGCTAAGAAAAACCCATTGTTGAATAGTTCCCAGAGCTTTTCTTTTCAGCTTCTGCCAATATTTTTCTTGTTTATCTTGGCTTTACCGATTTAGCAGAGTTACCATTAATATCTTTAACTGACTCAATTGGATCAAACAAATCCTTAAAGTATAGGAGATTCTCCATCATCGGTCGAATAAAATAATTTGTTGATGTTAATTTAATCATGGAGTTATAATGATCGTAATCCATAATCTGTAAAAACGAACGATAGCTCTGATACCCACTGTAGATCCCAAATAAACAACAATAAAAAATAATCAACAGAAACAAAAACAACGCGCGAGATTTATATATGTGGAAAAACTCTTTCAATGTGAATAGTAAAAAATCACGGGACGGATTACGAGTCCATCCTAAACACTTCTATTATTATAGTTGAGGGTACAAGTTACCTAAATCAATCTCACAAAGATCTACAAATCCAACAACGATTACACAGAATAATAAATAACGAAAGAGAAGCCCAAAAGGGAAAAATATCACCAAAACTACTATTATGTTCCAGAACTGATATCTCCCAATATATAGCCCCAATTCACAATCCAACTAGTCAGATTCAATCCTCAGATGTCCCAAACACGCTATCCAAATCTCATCAAAAACGAACACCATTTGTCCACCGATTCAGCCTCTTTACTGTAGTTGTTCTGCACAGATCCGCAAATCCAAAATAAAAAATACTCACTATATATATGTATTTTCGAAAAACTGCTATCTTTCTCTCTTTCTTTGTGTTTCTTTTTGGATGTCTCGCCGTCTCTTATCACTTGCCCATATATATATATATAATACTAAAGAGATGACAACCATAGGTTATAAATTGGGCCTAATTGGACTGGACCCTAACATTAGTTCCTTATGTAAGCTTGTGAATCTTTGCAACATAACAAAGGTAATTATCTTAGTTGTGTTTGATTTTTTTTTTGTAATCTTTCGCCTATATAAAATCAGCGTTCGTTGTCGATGGATGTAGGGCGTATTCACAATCCGAATCATATTATATAATATCTTTGCATGATTGATTTTTTATTCATATTTTTTAACGTATTTGAAAAACTATGATACTTATCGGTTTGAAAACGTAAACTCGTCGAATTCCATCAGAATACAAGTTTAAACAATTTATTATACATAACTCAACAATTTATTATACATTTCAAATTTAGGATGGATCACATCCTGATTGTAAATTTTAAATTTTAAATAAATATACAAAATTTACTTACTCATGTTAAACTTACTTCTTTGACGTATATTTGACTGTAGAATACAATTTAACTCGTTTATTAACTTATATATTAAAGTTAACAACATTACCGTATCATATTTGAGCGACCAGTCTTACGGTAGCTTAGCTTCCAAATGTATACAACTTACCTTGCTGGAGATTCTTGAGTGGGAATTCATTTGTTCTCGTTGCTGTCACTCACAAAGCTTGGAATATTTTTATTTGAGTTACTGTGTTTCTAAAGAAATCTTGCTGTGGATTTCATCAAGATAAGAAGAATTTCATCAACTTTTTAGATCCTTTTACAAATTATCAACAATGTCAGAATTTAAAAACGAGTTATCAATAAACTCTGGCGAATAACATTATGTATTTTCCTTCTACTCAAACGATGAAATTCGGACGGTGGTAGAATTCGTTAGTTTCAATTACTCGAGAACATTTAAGGTCACGAGTCACGAGTCACGACAAACCACACATTATTTTTTATTTGTATTCTATAGAATAATCATATATTTATTATAAAGATGATAATGATGTTTATACTTTATTGGTAATCGTAAAAACGGTTGATTGACTAAATAGAATTTAAACCCGGTCTTAGCTTAGTAGAATTCAATTTCAGTCCTTCCATAGCCGGTTAGTTGGGTACGGTACGCCTTTTTCAGTTGAGTTTGTCATTTTATGTGGTTTATCTTTTGATGTTGGTTTGCAGTTTATTGTGTCATTGAAAATTTACCATGTACGTACGCACCGCACTCTAAATAACGGCTGCGGTTCTTTTCGAAAAAAAGAAATAAAAAAAAATAAAATCCCAGTCTTGACTTGTATTGCGTTCTAATATGTCAAATATAGTTCACCTGTATAAATTTGATTTTATCGGTGAGAACTCTCTCAATACCCAGCCACCTGTAACATAATTTACTTTATAATAATTAAAGTAATATTGAAAAGTTTATAAAAGTATATATTTTCAAATTTCCTGAGTAATATTTGAGATATATATGTGATTTAGTATTTCGTTATCCATCGTCATATGTGATTGATCGCTTATTTAAGCTCATTTATATATACAATTGTTATACGATTGTTGTTGTGGATTTTTTTTTAGTGCAGCGAAGCGACGACTAATTTGAATATTTTAACATTAGTTTTTTCATGTATGAAATATAATTAGAAACTAGTAGTATTAAACTTATTATTTAGCCGTTTTCTGATTGGGATTATAACCACTAAATTGATTATTTAACTTAGTGGATGAATTATTATTTTAGCCATTAAGTGTTGATCGGATGGATTGAAAAGTACCGTGTCGCGGGGTCGAATTGGGATTCTAGCAAAACATTTTTTACACTCGTTCCTTTTCCTCACGATCCTGTTCAATCAACGTCGGTATCTGCGGAGACATTTCTTGCACAAGGACCGCCTGTCGTTCAGAGTTCCGCAGCAATTCTTATTTCTTCGAGCGATCTCTGAACCCTCCTGCCAATCTTTCTGGTCACCTGAACTCTGTGCCGGTAACTTCCACTGGTGATTTAGGTTTTCCTTCTTTTACCAACCCAAATTTGAAGAAAAGTCCTCGGCCCAAGTTCTTTACAATGGGCGATTCTAATGCATCATCCTCACCCGAAATGGTGCAGTTGACCGACACTATTATCGGTGTTTGGACAAGTGTTAACACTGCTGCTACTCCACGGGGTGTTGCTCAAAGAGACGCCGACCGCCAGAGGTTAGAGATAAAAGCTTCCAAAAAGCTGCCCAAAAGCGACCCCAAGCGTAAACGCAGTGGTAGCAGCTCAAGATTTGTGACCCCTGCCTCCGTCAAAACCAAAGGAGCTGCTCGCTCCAAGATACCAGAGGAAACCGACCCCATCGATGTCCAAAGGGTACAACATGCTGTTGAAAACAACCCAGAGGTGGCCACTTTGGCCGACCCAGAAGTCGGACTCGCAGAGGAGTGCGAGGCAGAAGAAGTTGTCGTCTTGGGGTGTTGCTCAAAGAGACACCGACCGCCAGAGGTTAGAGATAAAAGCTTCCAAAAAGCTACCCAAAAGCGACCCCAAGCGTAAACGCAGTGGTAGCAGCTCAAGATTTGTGACCCCTGCCTCCGTCCAAACCAAAGGAGCTGCTCGCTCCAAGATACCAGAGGAAACCGACCCCATCGATGTCCAAAGGATACAACATGCTGCTGAAAACAACCCAGAGGTGGCCACCTTGGCCGACCCAGAAGTCGGACCCGTAGAGGAGTGCGAGGCAGAAGAAGAAGTTGTCGTCTTGGGTGAAGGGGTTGTTGTTGTTGTCCCTCCCGAAGAGCCTCTTCCTGCTGAGGTAGATGTTGTGATGACGACCACCTATCACCGGTCTCTATGCAGGGACAACGTCATCACTGTATACGAAGGCAAGTGTCTATATTACAGTCTTAAAGAGCAGCCCGAGCTATTGGTACGGTGGGGGATACCCGAGTGCGTAAATGTGCGATTTCTCATTCCTAGGGAGACGCCCTTACATGTTAAGTCCCGGGAGATAGTTATTTTTACTGAGCTCTTCAACGGGGGTCTCAGACTCCCTATGGACCCTGAGATTGCGAGATATTTTGAGGTCATTGGTATTTGCTCGTCCCAGCTGACTCCCAATGCTTGGTACACGCTTATGTCCTGCATCATGGATTCTCGGTTGTCTGGCCATGTTATGCCGACGGAGGAGTACGTCGCCATGTCTGGGCTTTCTAAATCGCCAAGGTTACCTTTCTTCTACTCTTCTTTGAGGAATTCCTGGAAGATCGTAAATGATTTCTTGGAAGGTGACAAGTCTTGGAAACATCGGTTCGTTTTCATCGGTGGTTGCTGGCAAAATGAACGACCCTATTCCGGGGAGAACCCGAGGCGGCTGTTACGCACTTGGAATCCTGATGGTAATACATTTATTTAAATATCTAATCCTTTGTTTCAGTTTGCAATAAGTATATCCAGGAACTGAAAAAGGCTTACTTTGAGGATGCCAAGTTAACCTTCCAGGTGCTAAAGGATTATGCTCGGAAGAACTGGGGTCGGGCATTCCACAGATATTTCAAGAATGCCAATTTGATAATGAGCAACCTGTGGTGCTGCTCTAATGAACCCCTTACTATAGAACACTTGCGCCAACCACCCAGTTTAGTGAACTTGGTGGCAAAGACCGTCGCGCCTGATGCACATTTGGTTCTGCCGAAACGTAACAAGGTGCCTAGTAAGCGTTCAAAATCCTGATGAGATTTCCGAGCAGGAGAAGAAAGGCGAGGCTAAGGTTGAGGTTGAGGGAAAAGAACCGATGGTTGAGGGAAAAGAACCGGTGGTAGCTGTTGATGCTGAGAAAGTTAACTGTCCAGAGGAGGTGAAAAAGAAAAGGAAGAAATCCGTGACTGATGGCAACGAGGCCAAAAGGCCAAAAGCATCGAAAATGAAGGCCAATGCTAAGTCAGAGGCAGTTGGGACTGTTTCGCCGCTTGGCGAGAATATTACTATTCCACCTCTCTTCGAGCAATATGGAGAGGGTGCTAAAGGCAAAGATCTTGCTGCTACCACAGCACTATCGGCAGGGAATGCCACTCTTGTGGTGATTCCTGGTGAGGATGAAGTCGATGAGCGTACGCTAGAGAAGAAAAAGGTCTGCCCCTTTGATGTAAAGAGATCTGATGGTGCGTCATCGAGTGGGACTAAACTTCCCGTGCTATCGAGACCTGGTAGCCCACGTACTTTTGCCTTGCAATGCAACGACATCTTGTCTCTGTCGCTATATAGCATGATCATACCGTTAGGTATGAAAGAGAGACGGGCGGGGCTGTTGAGCCAAGACTTGTCGGATGCCAAAACACGAATATTCAAGTTGGAGGTTGCGCTCAAAGAGAGAGACAAAGGCAAAAAGCTTCTGCAGGAGAAGGTAAAAAACGCGGAAGAGAAAGCGTCAAAGTCTAAGGTGGCTCTTACATCTCTTCAAGCAGAAAACAACACATTGAGCTCCTCTCTTTTGCGAGTCAAGAAAGATCGTGATAATCAAGAGCGTCACTCAGCGGCGTTGAGGTTCCAAAACCGGTTTTTCCGTCACTTTGTGGCAAAGAAAAACAAAGAAATTGATGAGCTCTGAGCTGAAGGCAAGACTGAAAACACTCATTTTTGCTGCCAAGTGTCAAAAGCTGATGGAGAAAGAAGCGACCGATGCTAAAGCCACTTACGTTTTGAACCTGCATAGCCTTTTTCCCGACCTGCCACTAGGCTTGATGTAGTTGGATATTCTAGAAGAAGACCGCCCACCTGCAAAAACCTGCAAGGAAAGCTCTCCTTATTAACGCTTTAAAACCGCAATGGGCGGCCCCTTCTCCATTGTGAAGCTCGGATAAGATTATTTATGATTCCTTCATTCCCAAACATCTCAGTAGAGGTCTGCAATAAGATTTCTTGTAAAGTACTTATCCCAAAGGCACATACCCCCGCGCTTTGTTTTGCACTTTTCTTGCCAATGCTCTGCTTTTTGGTAATGAACCTTCAGCTAGAAAGTTTATAATATCTCTTCTCCAGTCCGACAAGACTATCGAAGATATCTGGCAAGCGATTTTGGGTCGATTTTCGACCTCCGTCCTCTTAATAGTTGATGGATTTTCCTGAGTTATTATCCATGGGTAGTTGTTCGAGCAAGATTGTGATGCGAGGGAGTCCGCTATCATGTTTGCGGCCCTGGGAACGTGTTCGTAAGTTACTTAGGTAAACGATGCAGCCAATACGCGCAACGCAACCAGATACTGAACCATATGCTCTTTTTTGGCTTCTGATGCGCTCGACGCTTGGTTTATAAGTAACTGAACATCACTGATGAGAAGTACGTGTTTGGCTCCACACACTTGTGCCAGCCTCAAACCAGCTAGCGCGACTTCGTATTCGGCCTCATTATTGGATTTGGTGAAACCAAAACGGATTTTTTAGTGCATCATTATTTCTGAAGGTGTGGTTATCTTTAGCCCGCTCCGCATCCACTGATATTTGACCCTCCATCGGTTCCGACTACCCATTCCTCTGGTCTGCTATCCTCGGGAGATTTCGCTTCTTTTGGTCGGCTCGAATGAAACTCTAACACGAAATCGGGTAAAGCTTGGCCTTTTATCGCCATTTGCGGCTCAAAATCGATATCAAAATCGCCCAATTCGACCGACCATTTTGACATTCGTCCAAATATGTCCAGCCGATGTAGCACGTACTTGAGAGGAAATGATGTTCTGACGAGTACTGAATGAGCCTGGAAGTATGGTCGCATCTTTCGCGCCGCGGTGACCAGGGCTAATCCCATCTTTTCAAGCTTCAGATATCTTGTTTCTGCATCTAACGAACTTTTGCTCACAAAATAAACTACTTTAGGGACAACCCCTGACTCGCTGACCAGAGCCACACTTACCGCATAATCGAAAACTGCTACATACAAAAACAAGATTTCTCCCTTCAGAGGATTTGTTAACAGTTTCGGGGATGACAAATAATTTTTTATCCCCGCGAAAGCCTCGTCGCAAGCTGATTTCCAAGCAAGAACTTTAGCATTTCTTAGACCTGAAAAAACAGGGCACACTTGTCAGAGGAACGGGAGATAAATCGATTTAATGCTGCCAACCACCCGGTTAGTATCTGAACTTCTTTGACACTCCTCGGATGTGCCATGCTAGCCAAATCCTGCAACTGGGTCGGGTCCACTTCAATCCCTTTTCACTAACCAAGAAACCTAAGAACTTTCCTGACCGAACGCCAAAAGAGCATTTCTTCGGGTTCAACTTGAGGTTTATATCCTTTAGGTTGTCGAAGGTTTCTTTCAAATCAGCAAGATGGTTATCGGTGGTCTCACTTTTAACAAGCATGTCGTCGATGTAGACTTCTAAGTTTCTGCTGATCTTCTTCTCAAATGCCTTGTTTACTAATCTCTGATACGTTGCGCCTGCGTTTTTCAACCCGAAGGACATAACCTTGTAACAGTATAGCCTCGCCCGGTTATGAAAGTCGTGCTTTCTTGGTCGGTCAGGTTTAATTTGATATGGTTGTATCCCGCGTACGCATCCATGAATGAAAGTAACTTGTTTCCTGACGTCAAATCAACCAACTGATCGATCCTCGAGATCGGGAATGGATCCTTGGGGCATGCTCGGTTGAGGTCAGTGAAGTCCACACACATCCTCCACTTTCCGTTTTTATTTTTGACCAGAACTGGGTTGAATGTCCATAATGGATATTTAGACTCTTTGATATTCTTGATGCTTAACATACTTTCAACTTCCCAGAGAATAATATCTGCTTTTTCTGATGAAAAGGCCTGACGCTTCTGTGAAATAGGTCGGACATTTCGGTTAACCGCTAATCTGTGAATTATTAAGTCATCTGGAACTCAGGTTACATCCTCTGAACACCAATCGAATAAATGTAACCTTTTCTTTAAAAACAAAATCAAATTCTCCCGAAAGTTCGGCAACAAGTTGGTTATGAGCTTCAAAAATTTTCCTTCTGTAAACTGGTAATTTTCACAATCTTCATCGGTAGTCAGCAGGCTGGGGGCTTCTCGGGGATCGTCTACCGGTAGTGTTCCCAAAGGAAGCCCCATTAATTGCTAGTCTTTTGCTTGCACCATTTCTTGGTCGCCTTTTGGTGCTAACGTGGCACGATAGCATTCTTGGGCTACCTTCTGACTACTTTTCACGATCCCTACATTGTTACCGAGCACGTATTTCAAACAATGATGAACTTTAGATGTCACCGCGTGCATTCACGATAGCCACGATCTGCCAAAAATTATGTTATGTGAAACGGGCGCATCTACCACTACGAACTGAATCGTGACCTCCTTTTTGGATGGCCCATGAACGAGCTGCACAATGCCTTCGAACTCGCCGATTACCACTGTTGTTGACCCTGTGAACCCTACAATGGTACGATCTGAACTCGAGATCACTGGAGGTTTCTTGAACTGAGCAAAGGTAGACGAGAAGATTATATTTGTGGAACTTCCAGTGTCCACAAGTATGCGGCGAACTTCCTCTCCCGCAATTTCCGCCCCAATTACGATAGCATCTTCATGAGGGCCTCTTATATCCCTCATATCATCGTCATCGAAATACAGGATGGGTGATGGATCCCCGCGCAAATGGGGAGATGTTCGAGACTTTAAATGAGTTACTAGATTCACGATGTTCCATTTTCGGGAAGAATTGGTGATCCCTACCATATAAACACCTCCAAATATTGTCAGAGACTCAAATAATTGACAAATACTACTTAACTTCTTCCGACCCTCCATAACTTCTTCCTTGATAACCCCAATAATATTTTGATTGATGCCGGGATCAAACTATTCCACTGACACATCGAAAAGATCTGTCACCTCTATTATGGCCATCGTTGTTTCCAGTTTCTGTACTACCACTATTTCTTTTGATGCCGCTCCTTGTTGTGCATGTTTATTCACATAATCGAGCAACTTGCCATTTTCCACTAGCATCTGTATTTCTTTTTTCAAAGAGATACAATCCTTAGTGTCGTGCTATACATCCTCATTGTATCTACAATACAGGTTATTTCTACTCTCTCTGGGGGTCGGGATGGGAAACGGTCTTCGGTAGATTCCACTCTTTTTTGTCTTCTCGGAGATGGTGGACACACATTCAGTCAGGTCGGAAAAGTAAGCAGGTCGGGTCCACTTGTTGGAAAAAGGTCGGGTGACCACTTGATTGTTTTGCTTAGCCTTCTGACCTTAAGATGCTTGAGATTTGACCGAGATTGGTTGAGCAGCAGGGGGAGCGTGTTAATTGGTTGAGGCTGCGGGACATAGCAGGACTGAGTAGTCTGCTTTGTAACAACCGAGGCATGCGCGCTTTGTTAGAGTTGTGCTGCTAACTCGGACGCCTCTGTCTCCTCAATTAATATTTGTTTTTCCACCTGAGCTAAAACGGCGGAAAAGGTAAATGCTTGTTTTTTAGTCATCGCTTGCTTCATCGGTCCCGGAAGCAGTCCTAATCAATACCCTATCAAGGCTACGTTTTCTTCGCAATGATCAAGATCTGTTTTGGCATCGATAAAACGTCTCGTGTAATCTCTAAGGCTTTTTCCCAACTTTTGTCTGCAGGTGACAATTGTGTCCCCATTTGCTCTGAAGCTCTTGCTTCCAACAAACTGTTGTCGAAATATAACCCAAAACATCCCGAAGTTTTTAATACAGCCATAAGGCAACCTGTTATACCATTTGAAGGCACGATCTTTGAAAGTCATTGAAAAGGCTCGGCACAGAAGCTTGTCATCGTTGTCGAAACTTAACATAAAGTTCTTGAAGGCCTCCAAATTGTTGTCGGGATCCTTTTTACTGTCGTACGTTTCCAATTTAGATCTGTCAAATCTCTTCGGGAGATGTCCTGACAATATTTCGTCCGAAAATGGTGACGCTTTCCAATTAATTCTAAATCTGAAAGCACCACCACTGAGGCCCTCAGTGGGAATCTAGTACAATCCCTCATTATTTGGATTGATTAATTGGCTATTAACCTTGTACCCGTGTGTTTGGCTTCCCGATAGTTTCCATTGAACTTGAGGTAACACTACCCGTTCTTCCTTGCTCGTTGTCAATATTTCTTCTTTCTCGTGAGAGTTTGGCGTTCTTTTTTCGATGTTGTCACTCTTGAGCTTTGGAGAGTTGAAAAACCTTGCTCTATCACGTAGAGATTTAATCTTCCTTGTGAGTTTATTTCGTTTGATTCTGCGTCGAGATTCTCTACCTGAAGACTCATCTGAAGTGAAATCATTAGAATTGCTTCGCTCCTATTTTGAAGAACGTTTGGTCCTTCTTTCCATTTCCCGACCTAGTTTAAGTTCCTCATGACCCCGGTCATGGGAATTTTTCTTGTTTTGATTCTCACCCGAAGAATCCTCTTTGTCAGTGCCGATCATATGTTTCTTGCTTTTCTCTGTTTTCTTATCATGATTAGAGTTGACCGCTTATCCCGACCCTGTCCATAGTGGTCATGTTCGGGAAATCTCTCGCCCTCGGATACCGATCCAACTCGGGTCGCAACTCTGCTGATCCCGTCCACAGTCATCTCATCGTTCATAATTTTATTAATCGTAATTTTGAGGAAAAATGGTGCCCTTCAGGTATCACTTTTCCCACAGACGGCGCCAATGATGAGTTAAAATGTAACTAAATGAGGAATATTGGATCTTGTGTATGATATGACTAAAGAGAAAATAGTAGAGAGAGAAAGTAGAAAGAGAATGTATTTAATAATCCCCACCAACCTAAGGAAAATAAGGTTCCCTTATATAGTGGGTGAGGTGTCCCCCACTTTTTTTGTGGTCCTCCCATTCTTACAATTTGGTCCCTCACTTCTAATACCTTAGGAATATTCTCGTGTAATTAAATCATATATACATCAATGGGACAACCACATTTATTTTACTTCACAATTATTATTCCTAGTCTTGAACTTGGCTATTTATCTCCTTATAAATATCTACAACTAAAAACACTCATATGAGAACCATTTTACCTTCAATAATAGTCTGGTCTATTTGGTTGGCTAAGAACAAAACCAAACATAACAATACTTCATTCTCAGTTAAAATTATTAATGATCATGTCACACATGTAGTTACATCATTAGACATTTTTCAAATCATCAAGAAAAAACACTAGAGTGATGATTATCACCGTGCTAAAGAAATGCAATACTTTAACCACATGACTAATACAAAACAGTGTGTTTATATCAAATCGCACCCACCTTCACTAAACAGAATAAAGCTTAACTATGATGGCTCATCATTTCATAATGGTGAGTCTAGCAGTGGCTCTATAATAAGAAATGATTCTAGTGAATTATGCAGGGAATATTGGGTCCGCATATTCCGTCTTTGTATATAAGTAAGAATACTCTGATCTCCACACTAATGTGATATTGTCCGCTTTTGGCCCACTGGCCCGCACGGCTTTGCTTTTGTTCCACTTCAAAAAGGCCTCACACTAATGAAGATGTATTATTAACTTATATACTGATCTTTCTTCCCATGTTTAACCGACGTGGTATGTGGGAATTTGGTCGCACCTAACAATCCTCCTCTTAATTGACTTCCATCCGCATACTCTAGTCAGGTGGAGAGAAACCTGAACTCTAAAGCTTTAAGGTGGATCTATCTGCTCACTATCAGATCACACTGCGCCCCTCCATGATCAAGCCACTTGCTTGATGAGCCATCTGGCGCTCCATCCATCCAGCAGATCAATCACCATGAGTATGGCTCCTGACAAGATGTTCGGCACCCTGAGAATTTCACCCATATCATCACAACCCACCACATGCTCTGATACCATTTGTAGGGAATATTGGGTTCGCATATTCCGTCTTTGTATATAAGTACAAATACTCTGATCTCCACACTAGTGTGATATTGTCCGATTTAGGCTCACTAGCTCGCACGGCTTCGCTTTTGGTCCACTTCCAAAAGGCCTCACACTAATGAAGATGTATTCTTAACTTATATACTGATCTTTCTTCCCATGTTTAACCGATGTGGGATGTGGGACTTTGGTCGCACCTATCTATAATAAGAAATTATTCTAGTGAATTAATCATTGCAAAAGGTTCATTATTAGGTAAATTCGCTCATATTATTGCAGAAACTTTGTCACTGTTAAAAGGTTTAGTATATTGCAAGTCAAATAAATTAAAAGCAGTTGATGTAGTAATAGACTCTCTCATTCTGTATAACATGCTAGCATTTTCGTAAAACAACTTGGTTTATGGCTCTGATAATGAAATGTTGTAGAAGTTTAATACATCCACATAAGGTGATAAGACATATATTCAGAGAAGAGAACTCTGGAGCAGATTGAATTGCTAAGTTTACATTGAAAGAAAGGGTTGATTGCTTCTTTACGGGTCTTCAATCCATAGCCCCTCTTAATGTTATTATTTTATTAGAAAGCATTAATTTGGGATATATAAGATCACTTACTTGAGTTATAATACTAACCTTAGGCAGGTTTATACCTGATCAACAAATTGTTTGAATTTTGCAGGTTAAAGAAGAAACATCATATAGTAAAGCACATTGGAAATGGAAGAAGACAGCAACATCAAGATTAAGCTCGTTCAGATTAGAACTAATGTCGCATCTGAAGAAGGACTCATTGAAATAAAACAAGATAATTCTCAAGCAAGAATCAACAAACAAGATCAAAGCTCTAAGATCATTTCAATGTAGAATCAAATAAAATGTTAATTCAAATTTCTTGTATTAGCATTATTTGTAAACTTTTCTTATTAAATCAATAAAGTATTTTAATTTGGACAAAAAAAAAAGACAAATCACCACCAGAGGCAACAATGTCAGTCAAGTATGTTTTTCCACTATCAACACCATAGACATCCACATCTGTTACTTTGAGCTTTTCTAAAACATAGATTTCCTCTATTATACGACATGTCACAATCACTCAATGAGTCTGTTGACTTTGTATAACACAACCAGAATCAGAAACAATACCTAATAACCAGATTTACACAATCGGCTAACCAAAATAAGATTCAAAGTAAGGGTGGGAACGTAGTAAACATTAGATATCAATATATGGGGGGTACAAATAGAGCCAATACCCTTGACTTAAATATTTGTAACACTAACATACAAAACAAATATGGGTGAAACATGAGACAACGAAACAAATTTTCGACATGGGAGGTAGCATATAATGAGACGCACCTGAATCTAAAATAAAAAATGATGAATCAATAACATGAAGTGGAAGACAATGACATACCTGAATTGTATACAGATGTAGACATAAAAAAGTTCTTCTCGTTCATTTTGGTACTAGTTGACTGTAGAAAATCATATTTTCCTATCATATTCGCGATAAGATCCAAAATCTTTATTCGAACAAAATCAAATAATCAAGAGATACAAAATCCAAATCAGAAAATCAAATCAAAATATTAATCAAACCCAATATATGAAATAATAATCAAATATTCAAATTCAAAATCTCAATGGTCTAGCAAAATCAAATTGAATACTCAATCAAATCCAAATATTAATTTCTGGATAAATTTCAAAACTTTTTTACCAATAAAGAAACACTGCAGTGGTCCACTAGTGATTTATTCTAAAACGTAACACCAAATCACAATCCAACCAGTCAAATTGAAGATTAGATGTCCCGAACATTCTCTCTGAAATTTAGCATAATCCGAGATCGTTTGTCTTTCGATCAGACCTTTTGATTATGGCTGCACACAACAGATCCGAAAACAAAAAATGTATATCTTCAGACGAAAAGCAGATCAAAATTTCGAAACAAATACAATAAAAAAAACAGGAAATCAGATTTGAAGCTAACCAAAAAATCCAAAATAAACAATAATATCAATCACAACCACGTGTCACGTCGAAGGATCAAAACAAGAGGAACAACCAGCAACTGAAGCACAACCAAATAAACAACCAACAAGAAAACAACAAGTAACCGTAGCACAACAAGAAAAACAAGACAGCAGCTGCAACACAATATGAAGAGAAAAACAACCATTAGTTGAAGCACAACAAAACAGATCCAAACAACGAATCGAAATCGAATACCTAGTACAACGCATATCCAAACAGCGAATCAAAATACCAAGACGTAATCGAATACCAATACCAATACAAAATCGAATAATCTAAACAACGAATCAAAATCGAATACCTAATAGAAAACAAATCCAAACATCAAATCGAAATACCAAAACGAAATCGAATACCAATACCAACACGTAAACGAATACCAATATGCAAACCAAACAACGAATAAAAATCGAATACCTAGCAGAAAGTAGATCCAAATAACGAATAAGAAATTGAATACCCGATAGAAATAGGGGAGATCGCTACGCTTCCCCAATCAGATTAAACATGGTTATGATACCATGTTAAGAAAAGAACTAACAAAGAGGAAATACATAAGTGGTTAGGTTTCTATTATTAGAAAGCGTAAGAATTACATAGAGAATATGCTCATATTTATAGATAAAATAAAGATATAATGGGCTTGGACCTTATATCTTTAATGATAAAAAAAAATAAAACCAAACACACAAAACAAATTTAACATGGTTCGGATTGTGAAGAAATTTTACATCAACATGAAGTGGACACTCCTTTTATAAACAAGTAGGTTACATAAATCTTTTCAAACACAAATGACTTAATCAGAATTTATTACAAAATATGAAATAACTTTAGTGTTTATCTCTCATCTTAATTATCTCTAGAAAACCTAGAGATATTTCATTATTCTATGAAATATACTGCTCATGTAATTTCACCACCACACTCACGTCACACACATATTTCATACCTATATCTTATTTTGTTTATAAGTTTAGGGAAAACTCTAATTCTTCATCACACGTTTCAGATTAAAGCCCATTTATATATAGAAAATCATAAATAGAAAACCTAAATTAATATAAAATATCCAATTAATGTAGGAAATCCAATTAATATAGGAAGACCAAAACCTTATACCTAATTAATATAGTACACCTAGAAAATAGAGAGCTCCACTTCGGTCCAGCATTAGTGCTATGATCCAGTTTGTTTAAGATCAATTGATGTTTCAGATCAACTCGCTTCAGACCATCCTGCTTCTGCTCAACACATATCTTATTTGAAACAATGTTCATCAATCTTCGATAACTTGTCTCAACTTCTAGGATCAACAGACATCTCTACAACTAAGTCACAGCTCAAGCTTCTTCAAAAGAGTTTCAACAGTTCTTGCATAATACATGTACCGTCATATCCAACTATGCCCATGTAGTTCTTTGACATAACATTTGTTGACAAGTTACTTATAGCCTACACCAAAAAATTATTTACCTAGTATTATAGTAACTATGGTAGTTGTTCCATCCAATAATATACTCTTTACATACCAACTCTTCTGCATCTCCGACTTGAACCAACAACATACGTTTCGTGAGTTTTGAAATCGGAAATACCTTGGTCATAGTTTCTGAGAAAATGTTCCTCACTAACAATCTTAGCCACCTTCATGTTTTCCCTCTCCGCCTCACCTCAGATAAAGTGCAACTTAATGTCTATATGTTTAGTTCGTTCATGGAACTTTGATTTCTTCATTAAATGAATAGCACTAATGTTATCACAAAATATAATAATATTTTTCTCCACAACAGTGGGTTTACTCAATAATTCCTTCAACCAAATTACTTCTTTCATAAATTTCATAATAACCATATACTCGGCTTCCAAAGATGACAATGTAATGACCTTCTTTGTACAAGACTTCCACCTATTCCTTCCTCCAAGAACAATAAATAGATAAACCAAGTACATATATCCTCTCAGTACTATATCATATGTATTATTCTGAGTGTAAAACAACTCTATAGAAATCGAGTCATTCAAGTGTCTCATGAACTACAGGAGTGCATATCGGTGCGGCTTTTCTGAATTTGACATGAATCTGCTCCAAACACTTACAACGTATACAAGATCAGTTATCATGAAAATCATACCATACACAATTCTACCAATAATATTGGCATAAGGTATCCTCAATATGTACTTCTTATCTGATGTTTTGGTTGGTGCTTGAGTGGCACTAAGTTGGAATTGGGAACCAGTGAGAGTTCTAAATGATTTGACTTCGCAGAGAACTTCTTTAGGATATTTTTTATATATTATATTTGAGATAAGAATAAATATCTTTCTGCATGATCATATTAATCTCAACACCAAGTATCCTTTTAGTCTCTCCCATATGCTTCATCTTAAACTCTCCTTTTAATAAAATCCTTACCACTTCAATCTTCCTCATATCTCTTTCATATATTAGAATGTCATCCCTTTACAAAAATATGACTTATCCCTCCATGTGTGTCTCCACATTATAGAGGGGTCTTTTCAGCAAACACACATCACTAGTATTCTCTTCTTCAAATCCATTTAATTGACATATATAAATTGCATCTTCCAATTTATCATGCAGCAAGGTAGTATTAGTATCAATTTGATAAAGCTTAAGATCAAATCTAGCAAAAATAGATAACATAACCTAAATAGAGGTTTGACTCACAACCGGCAATAATATTACATTGATATTGACATCCTATTTTTGCGTAAAGATATTAGCCACTAGTCTAACCTTATATATTTATAACTCAACACCAGGAATACCTAACTTCATCATGAATATCCATAAGTGCCAACCATCTTCTGATCCTTCGGATGCTTCAGAAGTATCCAAATGTTCATTTATTTGAGAGATCTCAGTTCTTCTTTCATGGTCGTAAGATATTTCTCTTTATCAATGCTCTTAATATTATTGTAATATGTCATAACATCTCCATGCATTATAATCGATAAAGCACAACCAATACATTGGAAAAAACTTACCTCTGTGATTGTTTGTTTGGTTTTCGTGCTCCATTCTTTGCTAGCTGATAATTGTCAAGATCATGTTGTTCTTTCATCTGATCACGAGAAGGCCCTAGAACGCCAGAACCTTGGCTAACTTCGTACGACCCGAAGCAGAACCGGGTCTTAAATATTCTTGCTCCAAGTGTGTCCAACTTCACTTTATAGATCATAGTTATTATCAACATCACATATCTTACAGAAAGTACTATGTTGAATCTTCAATATCATATCCTTCGATTTGAAAAAAACGTTCATACTTATCAAATCCTTATGAAGTTCAGGTTCAAAGAACCACAACCTATACATTTTTACTCCTTCAATATAGCCAATGAACAAATATTTAAGTGCTCTTAGCCTAAGTTTATCTTGCTTCACATGTTTTAACTAAGTGATGTAGTTGCACAAACCCAATGCTATATGACCCTTTTGGACAAACTAAAACGGGCTTTATTTGGGGCTCAATTATCTAAATTAGACACTACAACCACTAAAATCGAACGCGTCGAGAAGCTCAACGAATTTCAAAAGCATCACAGCTTGGTGATGAAGTTTAGGCCCGAAAATCCACCGTTTAGACCCTATTTTAAATGTTTTCGTTATTGTTTTGCATTTTCGTTTTTTTGTTAGATTTAATTAAAATACTTAACCAGATCTAATCGCTTTGTAACTGGGTTTGTATATTTTTTATTATGCAAACAACGGGATGCAAATTTTATGTAGGATTTCGAGCATTTCTATAAAAGGCTCTTAAACCTTACTTTTGTCGTCAAACTTTTTAAATCAATTTTGAGATTATTTCTTATATTCTAACCTAAGGTTAAGGTTTATATTCTTTGTTTTGTTTTTATCTTCTTGATTTCTTACAGCCAACGAATCTATTTTGACAATAGTTGCCATCACTAAACTTTCTCTTCAGTCCATACTACTTGAGGAAAAATAAACTTAAGCGTCGTAGATGGACTCATGTTGATGATATATGCAATCATTTTAACGAATTTTCCCCAGAGCCTTCAATCATTCTAAATGTTTGAAGAATATATCTAACCATGTGGATGTCTCGTTGCTAGAAAGAAACTTCAGCCTCTTGCTCGTACCCAATACACAGGTTTCATAAAAGCTTAACTTCTGAACTATCGTACCATCTAACAAACCATGTTTACTTATTTCATTGAGTCCCTTCTCACTTAAATATCCTAGTCGATACTGCCACAAAAGCCTCAATCACTAAGACACCATTAGTCCTATTGGCTTTCATAACATTAAGGGAGCCTTGCAAGACCCTAAGTTTGTCATCTACACCCCTATAGGTAAAACTTTGATCATCTAACCTCCCAATAGAAAGAAGGTTACGTTTAACTTGAAATTAAGCCCTCAAATCCCTTAGATATTACATCAAACAATTTCAGGTCTTCAAACCAATTCTAATTAGAGGTCATGTGGAATAACGTACCCGAATCCAACATTTATTCATTTTTATATCCTCAAGAATAAAAAATCGTTAACCTATCAGCGTACTCACAATCATTATAGACCATTTCGGAATCTATGGCTTCAGTCTTCTGAGAGTTGTTGTCATTTTTCTTTTGATGGGCAGTTCCAACTAATATATCATTTTTTCTTCCAAGCCCACTAAATTAATTTTAAACCCAAAAAAATCCCTTTAGAGTTTGATTGAAAGATTCATCTCCTCTTACTTGACTTTATCTTCCCTGATAAACCCCTCATATTCAGTTCGTGTAATTTAATGTCGTCTTTTAGAATAATATTCTTTTAAAGATCTCTAGAATTTAAACACTCTTGACTTCGACCTTCATATATATATATATATATTTCCTCCGACTGTATCTATATACTCAACACCGTACACTCTTTAATATTCGAAATAAAGATGGATTAACATTTACTCATTAATATTCGATAACAAACTGTTTCTTTATCTAAATGTAGACAAATTATTTTATATTTCTAGAATTTACTTCTATTGTTTGATTTTCATACTAAAAGTCTAATACTTAACATTGACGACCACAGCGGAAGAACTACGAGCTACGTAGATAGAAAATCTAAAACCGTGAAATTCACAATTGAAATTGCCAATTGAAATTACTATGGAGCCAGAAATTAAATTTAATTTAACATTGCAAGTGGAGAACGAAGCGCTAGAATCGGGATTACACAAAGAATAAAATCGAGATGATAGGAAAGATAATTGTTTTGAACAATGAATTCATTCAAAGAGAGCAATAAATCCAATCTGGAAGGCTGAAATCTGAGGTGTGACAAGTTAAAGAGAAAAATCACATTTCCAGTCAAACATAGAACATTGTTCTTCTTGCAGAGAAAAGAAAGATAAACATCGTTATATTTTGACTAGTGATAATAAATTTTATAGTTCGAATTCTGAAGGAGGTTCATTTAAACAAGGGAAATATTGGCATTCTTTGAAAGGAGATAGAAGTAAATGTCAAAAATCACGGAAAGCGCACAAATCGAAAAAGTAAAATATGCCTCGAAATATGAAGGGTAACCCATTGTATAAAGATAACATACCTAATCAGTATGTCAATATTGTGAATCAAAACTTTTATGCAATTATGGGAACAACTAGATCTGATTAATATATGCAAGGTGTGGATTGGAGGAATTCTCTTTTGTCTACTGAAATTAGATCGATACCTCCTCTTGGGCATTTTGATATTTCGAAGGTTGAAAAGTTTGATGAAACACAAGATCTTGATGATCATATTTAGCAGTTCAAAAATTATATGATAAATTTTGAGGATGATGATAGATTGGTTTGTAGCGAATTCTTCTAAACTTTTAAAGGCAGCGCCCTAAAGTGTTATAATAGAATTCTGAGGGATCTAGAACTAATTTTAGGATTTTTTACGCTGCATTCCGAAGACAATTCGTAGAGAGCAAAAAACTATGAGCTAATGTTGACACAATAATACAGTGTACACATGGATATGTAAAAAATTAACATATTATACTAGATGATTTGTGTTAACAAAAATATAATTGGAAGATTGTGAAGAGCTTGTTTCTATTGCAGTTTTTAGGCAAAGATTTCTTCTATGGGACCTAACAAATGAGACTACGAGGAGAATGGCATTGATATTTGGAGCTTTTATGGCTCAAGTTGAGGAACAAATTTAGGTGGAGGAATCCACAAGAATTCGAGGTGGATCAAGTGCCACTCAAAGAAATTTTGGGCATGCACTAACTGAGCAATGATATCAAGGAAGCACTTCGAATTCTCAGGTACCATCTCGTTTAAGGGTGAAAACGAATCTACCTCCTCGAACAGGTAGAAAATCGTTTTAACCATCTAGTTATCAACCACCTCGGGTGAGGACCAATAAATGGATAAGGCCAAAGTATGTTGAGGAGTTAACGGAAAATGTGACAATCATCTTTGAAATATCTAAGAATCCTTTAACCTTTTGAAAACCAACTCTAATAAATAGTCTTGGAGAGGAGCGAAACAATATTTTTTGTACGTACCACGATGACATAGGGCATGATACTGCTATTTGTAAAGCATTGAAGAAAGAAATTCATATTTTGATAGAAAACAAAAGTTAACAACTTCCTTTAAAGGAGACTAATGGACGAAATAATCTGAGCACGTCAGCGCAACAGATTATTAACACGAATTTAAAGTAGGAAAACACGTTGATGATCATGAATTTTAAATTGGGAAATTTTGATGCAACATCAGATTATTTGGATTCGGACCCGGATCGTTTAATCCTGATGGTTGTGGATGAACCAGTAGTTCAAAGAGGGGTTCGAAGTTTACGTGCATACTTTGAATATCTAGCAATTTGTGAAGGCGACACGATAACTGGTAATACAAACAGTTCTAGAAAGTGGCATGTGGTGAGCTTGGCAACCCAACTAGAGTGCAAAATATATACTCATCTGTATAGAAATAAGGAAGCACCCTTTATTATGTTTGATAAATATTATCTAAAGGGTATAGCTGTGCCCCGTGAGGATGTAGTAGTAATAGGGGTGGAAATTGAAGGAATTGAAATCCGACGTATTTTGATTGATATTGTAAGTTAAGAAAATGCCTTATTCAAATCAACATATGATAGGATGTGTAACCTACCCACAATTTTTATATCTGAATGTACCAAAATTGAATTTACAAGAGTGAGATCACATGTAATCAAAGAATTCAAATAGGAGGTTTACTTAGGAAAATGTCTTTTTAAAAAACAAATTCAAGTCTCATCTATGGTGGTCGGATGTACGACTAGCTACATTGAAATATTTGAGAGGTCTTGGTTTTCAAGGTTGTATGATGTTGTTTCTGTTGTTCATCAGTGTTTGAAATATAAAGTTGGTGATCGTGTTAGAGTAGTTCGAAATGATCAACAAGTGGCAAGAGAATGTTATGAAACAGCTTTGCATTCTAAAAGGGTTATTTCTCGTGACCAAATGACTGAATAGCAATTAAGGGGGTTGACTTCGGATGAGGAAGGTGTGGATGATCCGAGGGAAACTCCGGGTCCTTTATTAGTAGGAGAAAATATCGAGGAGTATATGTTTCAAAATGGGAAATCTCTGCGAATAGGAACATTACTGTCACCTACTTTGCGCTACCAAATTTGTATAGTTTTTATTTGATAACATGGATGTTTTTTCATGGAAAATCGAGGATATAGTAGGGGTTCCATCCGAGGTGATATGTCATAGCTTGGCTTTAAATCCGAAGGTGAGACCCATTAATCAAAATAAGCAAGCCTTCTCTGTAGAAAAATCTAAGGCCATTTTGGCAGAAGTGGATCGTTTATCCATGGTCGGGTATATACAGGAGGCACAATATCCATTATGGACTGTTAATCGAGTGTTAGTAAAAACGAAGAACGGAAAATCAATAATGTGTGTTGACTTTACAGATTTAAATAGGGCATGTCCTAAAGATTATTTTCTTATCCCACGAATTGATCAACTTGTTGATTCAACATTGGGGAATAAAATATTCTTTTATGAACACATTTGCAGGTTATAATGAGATCAAGAAAGTACTACGTTTATTATTGATCAAGGATTGTATTGTTATCGAGTGATGCCATTTGGTCTAAAAATGTTTGGGCAGCATACCAAAGATTGGTGAATAAGGATTTTGCTTCTCAAATTATGAGGAAGATGGAAGTTTATATTTATGATATACTAGTCAAAAGTTCAACAGATGGCGAATATTACAAAATTTGGAGGAAACTTTTTGAATCTAAAAGTTATTAAATTAAAGTTAAATCTAGAGAAATGCACCTTTGGTGTAAGGTCATGCAAGTTTTTAGGATATATCATAAGTGAAAATTGAATAAAAGCCCATCATGATCAATTAAAATCTTTGGTATCAATGACTTCCCCTCTGACAATCAAACAAATGCAAATTTTGACAGGGAGGATGGTTGCTCTTAATAAATATATCTCTCAATTCTCTGACAAATGTACTTACTTTTCCAAGTTTTGCGTTGATTAAATGAATTTATGTGGACACCAGAATGTGAGGTAGAGTTTTCGAAGATTAAAGAACATTTGTTATCACCTGAATTTTTTTCAAAGCCTCGAATATGAGAACGACTACTCTTGTATATAGTATTGTAGGATTTCGCTGTCAGTGTTGTGTTGATAAGGGAAGAAAGTGGAGATTCTAAGACATTCTATTATGTGAGTAGAAGTTTATTGGTGTTCGAGAAAATATACTTAAGGCTTGGAAAGTTGGCTCTCGACTTGGTGGTGGTTGTTAGAAAAACGCGCCTTTATTTTCAAGCTCATACAATTGTTGTTTGAACCTCTTTTCCATTGAAGAATGTATTACAATGACCAGATATTTCTGGCAGAATGACTATGTGGTCGGTTGAGTTAGGGGATTTCGATATAAATTTTTATCCTCGAACAACTATCAAGGGTCAGGATTTAGCAGATTTTTTAATTGAATTTCACTCAAGTCGGTCCAATGAGGAGACAGTTAAAGAATTGTTGCCAGTAAATTCAACATGGGTGGTTCGAACAAATTGTGGTTTTAGCATATGGAGATCCAGTGCATGGGTACAATTGATTGCTCTTTCTGGAGAAGCTATGTATCAGGCCATTCGATTTGGATTTCACGCATTAAATAATAAATTTGTGTACGAGGCTGATTTAGCTGGCTTAAGGCTTGAAAGTATTTGCGGGGAAAAAATAGTTCATCTAGAAACAGATTTGCAGTTGGTGGCAAATTATATGACAGTGATATTTGAGGCTAATAAAGATCAATTAGTCTTATATCTTTGTGAGCTTCGAGGGTTAACAATTCTATTTGATGAAGTGGTTGTTCAACATATAAATCGAGAGGATAACACATTTGCAGATTATTTAACAACAATAACATGTATAGAGGAATATCATTGAATATTATTACAAGAAAATCCTTCAAATTTTGTCAAAAACAGAGTAGTGTAAGTATTCTCATGAAGTGTTTTTCATTGTAGAAAATGTTCGAGGTGACTGACGATTTGAAATAACGGAGTTTTTACTTAAATGGACATTGCCTCAAGATGTTAAGTTAACTCAACGATTGAGGTATAAAGCTTGTGGTTATACAATATTGGATGAAGTGTTATATAATAAATATTTGAGTAGACCATTATTACGATGTTTGGGTAAGAAAGTGAGTCTTATGAAATTTATACAAACTACATGATGAAGAAGGTTTTGCTCATTGTGGATTTAAGGCTTTAATGATGAGGGTTTCTTTAACAGGTTACTATTGGCCTTCAATTATGGGTGATGCTAAAAAATGGGTACGGAGCTGTGATACTTGTCAACAATTTTCTAATTCTATTGATAAACCGGCAGTACCACTTACCTCACTTTCGGAAGCGGTTCCCTTTGATAGATTGAGAATAGATCTATTAGGACCATTGCACATGGCCTCGGGAGGACGGCAAAAAACAATTATGGTCGTAAACTGTTTTTCAAAGTGGGCTGAGGCTGAGCCATTGTCAGATACATGAGCTAAAGTTGTTATCAACTTTATTGTTAATAATATATGCTGTCGTTTTGGAGTTCCTCATAAAATTACTACGGATAATGGCCCTCAGTTTAACAATAGAGAAATGACTAGTTTCTGTAATTCATGGGGAATAATATAGTGTTTTTCAAAAAACAATTCATCCTGAAGTAAATGGACACGTGGAAGTAACCAACAGGTCTATTTTAGAAGGGTTAGAGAAAAATTTAACAGGTATTGCTGGGAAATGACCTTCTTATTTACAAGAGGTTTTATGGGCTTATAGAACAACAGCAAGAGAAACTACTCAAGAAACTTATTTTGTCTTAGTATATGAAATTGATGTTGTGACCCCTTCAGAATCAACTAAACTAACCGAAAGGAATGAAGAAGATTATCACACAAAACTGATATAAAGCACACGAAACTCATATAAATGAAGTAAGTTATCACTAATCTAACTAAGAAAACTTAAAAAATGCATGCCAATGAAACCCTAAATTTCTTAAAATAAGTAAAATCGTGATGATTTTTCAAAAAAAAAAAGATTACCGAACTTACTCCTTCTAGCATGGATAACGTTATGAAGCAGTTTAACGTATATCAGAAGCTTAATGGATAGTGAAGAAGAATGTAGAAACGTAGGAGAAGAAAGTATATGGGTAGGAGGAGAGAGAAAGGCTTTTACTTGTTTTAAAAAAATGGTATTTATATTATAGGTAAATTTGGAAAAAATTTAGTGAAATATTTTGAGCCTTTATTTGTAGTAGGTTTGGTTAATTAGACTTAATAGACAAGTATATATATATATATATATACTTATTAAAATGTTACTAAAATTGTTTCAATTCTTAAAAAAAATAAAAAATAAAAAATTATAAATTTCAAACAAACTAAATCTCTACTTATAAGATTTAAAAAAATTATAAATTATGCTATAATTAAAGCATTCCAAAAATTATTTCGAAAATATTAAATAAATAGAAAAAATAAAAAAAAAGTTATTTCATAATCAGATGAACCAATACTCCTTTTTGTAAATCTTGAAAAATAAAAAATAATAGTATTAATTTTTTACTTTTTTTTACAAACAATTTTTAAACAATTTTTTAAAAAAGTTACACATCCGCATGCCCATCTCGTCGGCTCTCAAGTCTCTCTTTAACACCAATGTGACTTTAAACTCTACTATGGGCTTTCTCATCATCAACAGTACAAGCCTTTAAGTTTCTCTGGTTTCGTTACTACGGCCGTTGGCTCTATTTATAGTTTGGTGGTGAAAATTGGTTTAGGTAATGTATTGATCTGGTTTGGATTTATTGTAAGACAAATCCTCTTTAGGTCGGTGATATGTTTTTTTTATGTTTTGCTGGTCTTCTCCACTAGCATTCTCACTTTAAATTAAAGCTGCATTATTTCTAAAAAGGATAAATCTTCATGAAAATTGGTTTTTACTGTATTGATGGGTTTGTTTACAGTAGTCTCATCTGTTATGGATATGATGGGTAAATGCATAAGCAATTTTTTATGGTTCAAACAGACACATTTTTATTATTAAGTATTTGTAATCTTGAATTCTGAATATTTGGTATCGGATATTTATATTCTTTTAATCCATGACATTATATAGTTGTCGGTATTTCTGTTTTTTAAATCATTGTTGGGAATTGCTAAAAAAACGGCCAAAACTACTCCGCGAAGTCGCATGTTTCTGATTTTTAATATTTACAAAAATGCCACAAGGCAAAAAACCCAAAAAACCCTTCGAAGTGTAAATATTTACAAGTGACGCCATTGAAGAGAACCAAACTACTCCATGAAGTTGCAAACTTCATCTTCTCCAAACATACTAAAAATAGAAACTTAACAACCAACTAAACCCATTTTTTGAAAAATTTCAAAACCTTCACAACATGGACGGAAAAGGGTCGGAAGTGCTTCCCACGCAGAGCAGCATGGTCGCCGAGGAGGTACATTTCATTTCCCTCTTTCATTTCGGCCAAAAAATCGATTTTCGGGAAAAAACCCGTAAAGGTGTTCGTCGCCACCGTCCGGCGTGGCTGACATTGCCTACGCCATTACAAAGGCGTGGGGCGCAGTCCATGCGCCATGGCTAGGCGTGGGCTATCATCCATACGCCACACGTGTGGCGCTCGATAGGTCTCCCACGCCAAGCCATGGCGAATGGAGTGTGCCCCACGCCTTTGTAATGGCGAAATGTGGTTCCGGAATCCGGAATGCCGGTTTAATTTGTTATTCTACTTCTTACGTATTGCAGGAGGTGAACGAATGCGATATTTCGCTTGTTTCGGACTACGCTCACCATTTCACCACCCACGACGAGTATAGCTTAGAGTCGATGACCGAGTGGGTAAAAGTTAGGGGGAAAACGTTGGGTTTTTCGATAAACGTAGCATCGAAGGAAGTAGGGAAGAGGGGGAGAACACCGAGAGTGGATTATCGGTGCGAGCGATCCGGAATTTTCAAGTCGGCCGTTAAAGAGTGCGACCGTAAGCGTAAGGCCACCGGTAGCAAAAAAATAAATTGCCCTTTTCATTTGGTGTGTAATCCGTTAAAAGGAGACGATAAGTGGGCTCTTAGTGTCCTTTCCGGGAAGCACAACCACGAACCGATCAAGTATGCCGAAGGACATTTGCAATGGTCGAAGTTAAAACGTAAGGAAAAAGAGCTCGTTGATCTTTTGACGGTGAACGGGACAAGTCCGCGACAAATATTTGGTGCTTTGAAAAAGGCCGATCCGGAGAATGCTTCAAATATCCGTCACGTTTACAATCACCGTCAAAGAACGAGGATGGCCGAAAACGGCGGTCGATCCCAAATGCAATGCTTGTTAGTTAAATTACAATTGCACAAGTATAAGTATTGGACACGGACGGGGAATGACGGTTCTAACGTCATAACCGATTTGTTTTTCGCACATCCGCTTAGTATCGACTTACTACGAACCTTCCCACGCTTGCTAATCATGGATAGCACATATAAAGTCATTCGTTACGGGATGCCTTTGTTCGAAGTAGTCGGGGTAACATCTACGAACAAAACGTTTTGCATTGGTTTCACGTTTATGGTGAGTGAAAAACAAGACAACTACGAATGGTCTTTGGGATGCTTGAAAACGGTAATGGAGGAGAATGATTGTGAATAGCATCGACAAATTTTTCCCTAGCGCTAGTCACATGTTATGCGAGTGGCATATCAACAAAAATGTTAGCGGGAGAACGAAAAATATGTTTGAAGACGGAAAAGTGGCTAATAGTTTTTTGGCGGCTTGGAACGACGTTGTTTCATCCGATACCGTTGAGGTTATGAACGAGAGGTTGGCTAAGATGCGGTCGATGTTCAAAGACCAAGATAAGGCGGTGGACTATGTGGTTGACTCCTGGATTACGCCTTATAAAGAGAGGTTTGTTCACGCTTATACTAACAAGATCATGCATTTTAATAACCACACCTCTAATAGGGCCGAAAGCTCGCATGCTACATTGAAAAAATATGTTGGGTCTAGCCGATTGGATTTCGATGGGTTTTGGGATAAAGTGCATGGCTTGTTAGCGATGCAACATTCTACTATTAAAGAATCGATGGAGCTTAGCAAGTGCCGTTTAATTCACAAATTCCAAGATTTCAAACCGTTCAAATTTTTACGGGGGTACGTATCACCTATTGCATTGGCGATAGTATATGATAACTATGTTGATAAAAGCGGCGGTGAAATTTCTATGTGCGTTTGCACCGATCGTACGATCCATGGTTTGCCGTGTTCCCACGACCTTGAGGCAATCCGAAGAGTGGACGGCCACGTACCTACTCGGATTATAGATGAGCATTGGAAGAGACTAGATATCGTTCCGCGAGTTAAACTCACCGGCGAAGAAGAAGTGAAATTTAATTTGGCTAATCTAAATGCGAAACTTGAAGAGTTTGATGTTTACGAACAAAGTCATTGGCTTAAAAAATTTCAAAATTTTTTGGATCCTTCGACTACACTCCTTTGCGAACCCCTCGAGAAGGTTGAAACCCGCGGTAGAACTCCCGGACGTGTTGGAAGCCGTGGTCGTGGACGGGGTCGGGGTCGGGGTCGGGGTCGCGTTAAGGGTACCAAAGTCCAACGTGATTATTCTACGAAAAGAGATCCTTCATATCACGAATACGTCGAACAAGAAATGTTTGAGTCCCACGATAGTGCCGCAACTCCACGAGTTGTAACACCCGCCGCTAGTATAGCAACCCCGGTCGGCACTCTCGGTAGCACCGCAAGAACGGTTAAGGCACATACTTCGACTAATTCCGGAGCAAAACCCCCAAAAAAATAGCAAAACGGGTTCAATGCGTCGGTTTAGGCACTCCGGATACGTCGACCCACATCAAGGCTATACCGTCATTCACGGCTATACCATTACCGACTAGATTACCAAATGTTTTGGACTCGAGATTTTCAAAAGACATACCTCAATATATGCGTCCTTTCATAACCCGAATTACAAATGTAATGCCCGACGGTAATTGTGGTTTTAGAGCCATCGCGCATGGTATGGTTGGTAACGAAAGTGGATGGCTAATGGTTAGAGAAGCCTTGGTTCACGAGCTAAAGAGCGATCGGGAGTTTTATAAACGGGTTGCATATTTCGACGATGAAAGCGAAGTTGATAAGGAGATAAACCGGTTGACTTTTAATAAAGAGAATGCACCTTACGCAAAATGGATGTCCTTGCCTAGTTGCGGAAAACTAGTTGCGACTACATTCAATTGCGTTTTCTATTGCCTCGCTCCCGGTGGATGTACGACTTACTTACCGGTGAAAAATGCACCGGCGAGCGATGGTTCTTTAAAGGAGATCGGCGTGGCATTCGTCAATAAAAACCATTTTGTTCATGTGAGTAAATAACTTTAACTTTCGCACGCATTTTAAGCATTTTATTTTGTAAACGCGCATTTATATTGAACGGAAATTTGTAGGTTGAGTTGGTTAAAGGGTCACCCATACCGACTATAGATCCTACGTGGATGAGATCGGCGAGAGAAGACGCAATTTCTTGGTCGATCCCTTTGCTAGATAGAGTCCGTGTATTTTCAAGACTACAAAATCCCACACCGACGCACTCCGTTGAACATGATGATTCGATAGTGGACTTAACGAAAGATTGAACTTATTTTGTGTTCGGCTATGTTTTTGCTTTTTTTGTTGTAAACTAACAATGTGTTGTACCCTTTAAACCTTTTTAATTTAATTGAATTTTTTTTTTTTTAAATTTTGACTTCAAAATTTCGAGATAGCCGTTTTCGCCGGCCTAATGGCGTAACCGCCGTCCCGTACGCCAGGAGACGGCGTAACTGCAGCACCCCACGCCAGGGGATGGCGTGGGGATTGCCCCATACGCCATTCACCTGGCGTAGGGGACCCTTTTTTGCCTCTGTCCAAAAAGAACAGAGGCAAGGCTAAGGGCTAACCCTATTGCCGCCACTGGTTGGCGAAAACGGGTATCCCTACGCCGTGCTGTGGCGGCAACAGGGTACCCTTTGATTACAATTTAATTTTTTTTTCAACCATTTTAAAAAAAAAACATTGTACTTCGGGAATTGGGGACAGAATAGTCAAAATTGTTTTGTGAAGTTGCGTAAAAAATAAATGATTTTTTTTTAAGATTTTTGAAGGTTTTTTAATGAATACAAATTTTGTATAATATGTAAATAAATTGAATAAATAAAATTTAAGGTTTTTGAAATTTATTTTAATGAATAACAATTTTATAAATATTTAAATAAATTAAAATACATTCCATGGACACATTTTTTGTGAAGTTGCATAGATTATTGATATCAGCCGGGACCCGCCAACACAAAAACTCCCGCCAACACAAAAAGTCCCGCCTAAAAAAACCCGCCAAAAAGTAACCCCCGCCAAGACAAATGTTCCCGCCAAGGACTCCAGCCAAAAACTCCCGCCATGGAGTCTACATCCTAAAAACTCCCGCCAATAAATGACTATACTATATAAACATGCCACATGATACAATATTCGTAATAGAAGCAAAGAGTACACTTAAGAAATAAAACACACACACTTGAACACAAACACTTGAACACATGGAGTTTACAGCTGATGAAGACTACCATATGCTCAAGGCGGTCAAGGTTGTCCGCCGACAAATGGGGGAAGATAGTAGCGATGCTTTCTTCGACCGCCTCCTATGTCAGATGTATTTCAACTATGGGCATTTAGGAGCAGGAGACGTTCAAGTGCGAAGTCGTGACGAAATCAAATCAAGGTACAACTTCATCCAACCGCTCACTGCCCTGCTTTTTCAACCAGCCAGGATTAAGATAGAAGCACCTTTGGTCTGGAACATGACGGTAGTAGACTACATAAGTAGGGATATGGTGGCGTTTCTGGAGGATAGGATTGCGGCACGTAATGGGGGGGGGGATGATTCGGATGACAATTTGGGATACGATTTCGACTGATCATTTCACTATTTCCGGGAATGTGTGTTATTTTAGATAGTACTACTATTTCAACTTGTTAGTTGTTGTTGTATGAACTTGTGATGTTTCATTCCAGTATTTGTTTGACGTTTTTATTTCCTTAGTTGTTGTTATTTGAATTTGTGATTGAATGAATGTAAACATTCGATGTTTTATGTTTGGGTGTTCATCTTGAAAACAGTAGCACTAACACTGCAAAATATGTCGATTGCATAAAAACATTACAATTTAATCCGAAGCATTGCATAATAAGAAATACATAAGCAAATAACTGAAGACAAACGACAGGTGGGCTAACCCTCTGTTAACATTTCACACTTAGATTTATGGAGTCGGATAGTTCATTCCGCTCCCGAACTTATAATCATCTGAATCATAAGCACTTCCTTCGGGGGTTGAACACGTTTCAACGGCGCTTGCAATTGCGTCGGCCATTTCTTGCTCCCTTTGCTGCGTCGCATGTGACACCATCTCCGGCGTAACTGGACCTTGGGATCCCATGTTGAAAACGTCTTCGACATGTAAACGGGTCTCGTAATCCAATGACTCAATCTGTACAGTCCTTGGCTTAAGATAAGCCAGCCTCTCGAACACTTCTTGGCGTCCGCGTGGTCGGGGCATTAAGCATCCTGGACAAGATGCCTCCCTACCGTGGTTGAAGAACATCCTGCACAAAACCGCATCGATGAAACCAGGATTATCCTCTTGCATCGTACCTTTGACGAAATGAAATGTGCTTAGGAGGATTGCATCTTCGTACACGTTCCAGCCTGAATCACCCATCGTTATAATTTAATTGTTTGGGTTCATAGCCAGATTCTAGTATTTATATACTCGTGCTCTGTTGGTTCATTTCTCAAAAAATTAGCGGGAAATGGTGTTTTTGTTCCCGCTAAAAACTTAATAAGGCGGGAAACCATCATTATGTATGTTTTGAGGCGCTAGAAATTTGGATAACATGGATAAACTGTTTTCATTTCTCAATTGATAAACTGTTTTGATTAATCACTTAACTGTTTTGATTAATCCATAACCCTATTTTATATGTATTTTAGAGATATGAAAATGACTTATAATAACTCTTAAGTCTTGAAAATATGAGGTGTTTGAAAATATTTTCACTGTTATTTCCAAAGCAAAAGAGAAAGTCAGTTATTATACAAAATAAATTTCAATTAACCTAAAACTTTGATGATAAAGAAACTATTACACAATCTGCATCATACAAACCGAAACTATTACACAATCCAAAACCAAAGTATCATACGAAGTCTCAAAAAACAAGAAACAAACCAAGTAAGCGACAACAGAATAAAAGTATCATACAAACACAAAAAACATCGTAATGTCTATGCGAGCCTCCTGGCTGTGGACAAAACATCGTCATAAGCCCCAGCCAGACGATCGAAATCATGATCAAACTCGCTCACTCCAGGAAACAACGAGATCCTCCGCATACCAGCGCGCAAATGTCGGATGATAGCTCCCTCTCGATCCTCGTGGACGTAGTCAGCGAGCGAGTAGATAGCGGTGTTGACGAGATCGAACCAGCTAATACTCTGGTGAAGTAGTAGGTACTCAGGCTCACAGAAAGACTCCATCTCGTCTGTCACCATCCCTCCTCGAAAACCACGATGCAAAGTGTTAATCTGCCGCTGGTCCCAATCATCCGGATCGAATGCATACGCCATCGTCTTAGGCTTTCTCCTTGATTTCGACTGCATGGCTAGCAGGGGATGCGCGATGGGACCCTGGACACGGCCAAACTGCCGCTGAACTCGCTCGGGATAGTATGCCTGAGAGTGCTCCACACCGCATATGACATCCCGAAACCAAGATAGCTCCTGAAACGGGAAATGATCGCGTATAGCACGATAAGGCTCAAACAAAACCTGCATGGAAAATGGATATGATCATAAACACAATAATAAATCAATTTTGCGATCACTAAACAAAAACACTTACATCGGTCTCTCCGAGGTTGTTGACGGAGATACGAAGGTTCAGCTTCGTCCGTGAGTCAGATACTGCTGCAGCTGTATCCCATCTACCAATAGTGGGGTCGCGCTCAGTGTAGGTGCGTCGAGTAACGGGCCGGAGCATGGAAAAATGATCCCGTATCCACGTGTCTACCATACCGATACATCCGGCCATAGTCCTCGTGTCGTGGAGGGAGGCCTCACCCAGATGGTGGTATGTGTAAGCGAGAACAGCACTACCCCATGAGTACCTGCCAACACCCTCCGGAGTCAAATCGCGCAACAGAAACAAATACTTGTAGTTGGAGTACATGTTGCTCTTGTCGGGGAATATGACCGTGCCGAACATATGCAATATATAGGCGCGGGCTGCAGCATCCACCATCGGATCACTCAGACCAGGGCTGTCATCGCAGAACTCTGGTCCACTAAACCTACTCCGGAGCCATTTAAATCCCAAACCAACGCCCTTGCACTTCTCAACCTCCGTCACGAAGGAAAGATCATCCACCATAAGCAATTCAGCGCACTCGTGCATGGCCAGACTCTTGTCGGAAATATAGGGAAACACAGCAAGCTCACCATCAACTGGGAGTCCCAAAATAGTGTGAACGTCGTCCAGAGTAATCGTCATCTCACCGAAAGCGAAATGGAAGCTATTGGTCTTCGCATGCCACCTCTCTAGGAAAACCTCCGTCATGTTGGAGTGTGTCTGCATCTCGTAGAACGGCTCAATCAGACGACCGAACGGGGTTGCGTCAACTACAGCGCGTACCCTAGTCTGTGCAGCCAAACTCCATGCTCGATGACTAGGATAATGGGCATACAGCCGCATCTCTCGCTCCTAAAAAATTTGTTCCTATTATCATAGGACAAAACAAAATAGCTTGAAATAATGTAAAATTTTAATTTAGATACTTACCTCTCCCATCCAAATGTGGTATGCAGCGTGGGAGGTGAAATCCTCGCCGAACAGCGGCGGCAATCTGGCCGGAGGAGGAGCTCTACGCTCCCCTGTACCCGGTGGGGGATGGCGTCGTCCTCGGGAAGCGGAAGCGGAAGCTGAACTCGATCCGGACGCATGCGGTCCGGAGAGTATGGGGAGCTCATCCATCTGCACAGGTGGAACTAGCTCGCCACGTACCCTACTCCGCTTTTTAACTCTCCTCGTCCGCGTGCCATCACCAGACAATGTGTACTGTGCATCGTCGCCGTGATCCATCACCTGGGAAAAAAAATTACTATCAGGTTTCCTCGAAAACACATATTGCAACGGTGGTACCCGTTTTAGAAAAAAAATAGCATAAGGCAGGTTAGAACGAACCGAAAAACAAAAATAATCCGCGCCCGGCCCATTCCGGTGACCGGAGATGGCTCACGCCACGGTCGTGGCGTGAAGCATGTTGCCTACGCCATCTCGTGTGGCGTAGGGGTCCCACCCTACGCCAGTGGATGGCGTAGGGAGGGTGTTCTTCGCCCGTGCGTGGCGAAGAACAGCCTCGCCATGGCAGAAGCTTAAAGCTTCTGCCTTGGCCGAAAAACAGCCCAAATTCAAGTTTTTTCTACAGATCTACCCTAATTAGACCTACCTAAACCTAACTAACCTATCTAACAACAACATAATGGACTTACAATTGCAGTTCGATTTCGGTTGCGCTTCCTCTAACTCCGAACAGAGTCTCCGGCGACGATTCCGGTGTATATGGATCCTGTGGTGGTCGTCTGGTGGTCGTAGTAGGTGCCGGTGGGTGTGGGGGTGGGTGTGGTCGTGTAGATTCCGGTTTAGGGGTGTGCGGCAGTGGGTAGGGCGGGGTGGTTTTTGGCGTGCGGCAGTGGGTGTTAGGTTAGGCGTAACTTTAGTTTCGTTTCTGTAACTTTAGTTTTAGGTGTTAGGTTTATTTAGTATATTAATATAGTTAGTATATATTTAGTTTTAGTTTAACATAGGTTAGTATATTTAGGTTAGTATATTTAGTTTTAGTTTAGGTTTTATTTATTTAATTTAGTTTAGGTATAATTATTTTTAGAGAGAAGGTAGAGGAGAGTTTGAGTTTTGAGGTTTTTTTTTGAAATTATGATAACTTCGCGGAATAAAATTGAGTATTTATACGATTTCAGAAGGGCAAAATCGTCAAACAAAATAACTTCACGGAGTAGTTTTGAAAAAAAAAATTAAGCGACTTCGCGGAGTAGTTTTGGCCGTTTTTTTAGCAATTCCCATCATTGTTTTGTTATGATTGTGATGTTGATTATGGACTTATATATTGTATGAAGTTTTATGCATATGGTCTTACATAAATATATATTAAATATATATTTCTATTTTGTAGGAATTAATAGAGATTGATTATTATAACAAAGGAGAAGAATATTGTATCTTTTAGTTTTGTATGTTTATTAATTTTGTATCTTTAGCTATTCGATTAACGGGATGCTATAATGTAGATGTTTTTTCTATTTTCGCACCGGTTTTTTGAGATGTATTTTTTGTTCGTCAAAGCCATGTATTATTGATTGGTTTAGTTGTATCATGTTATAGATATATTTGAGGGAAAAAATTCTCATGATAATGATATGTATCGGTATCTACCAATGACATTTGAAATCTGTTTGGAAAAAAAACTACATCGAAAATTTGAAAAAATTTCCGTTTAAATGATTCGGATTTCCGTTTTTCTATGGGTTAGCTTATTTTATCACTAAGAATAAATAAATTCTACTTTGTTTTTCTGTAAATATAAACTAGCTGAACATGTGGTCGCAAATCCTTAGTGGTACTAATTACTAAAATGCTAGAACTAGCTTAGCCCGTCAATTCAAGATTGGTACTACCGCCGGGTCTGCGACGATAGGCTCAACTAGTTCTAGTAACTTTAGGGATGATACCATCGTCTGGTCTCCGACCACAGGCTCAACTAGTTTATAATTACGAAAACAAATACACTTTATTTATTTTTAGTGACAAATAAACTAAAACCATGAAAAACGAAAATCCTAGTTGTTTAAGCATAAAAATTTCTAACTTTTGCCGTAATTGTTTTGCAAACATCTAATATTTCCAAACATACTCTAAATATCATTGATGGATACCAATGCATAACATCATCTTTATAAAAAAATTGTTTTCTCAAATATACTTATATAACATGATACAACTAAACCAATCAATATATTGTTTTGACCAATAAAAAAAACATATCTGTATAAAGATGCATCCCCTTAATCAAGTCGAATAAATAAACATACAAAGCTAAAGGATACAAATCTTGATATTCTCCCCCTGGTTATAGTAATCAGACTTCACTAATTTCCTACAAAACAAAAACATATTTATGTAAGTACATATACATAAAATTTCGCACAACATATAAGATATAAGTACAAAAGCAACATGAGAACCGTAACAAGACAATGATTCAAGAAACACAACTACGAGCAACTATACCATGTCATGTCATGGATTAAAAGAAATTGAAATCTCCTGCACCGACCATACAGAATTCAAGATTACAAATATTTAATAACAAAAAACACATCACCACCCCAATTGCATTGGTGCAAGTCCTAAACAAGATCTGCCTTACAATAAATCCAAACTAGATCAATACATCGACTTTTCACCAAACTACAAATACATTGCTCTGAATTGATAAAGTACGGATCTCACCATTTAAGCTAAAACTAAACCACAATCCCCTAAACTAGATTTACTTGGCAACATTGATTCCTATTGAAACAACCAAAATGACATAAACCACACAGGATCTATCAGCTAAGGACAGATCTTTCACCAGTAATCATTTTCGTAAGGACATCGTCAAAACAAAGCACATTAAGTGATTGCAGAGAAGACACTCAAATTGAGAATTGGAGAAATAAATACCTTCTCCGTCACGAACATCCTCTTTCTTCATGAGAGGTTGTGCCATCGAGATCTGCTTAACAAATGAAACTATATAGTCATTAAGAAACCCAACAGCACAGTACATAATCCCAACAGCAATACATAGTACACAAAGTATTACAAGCCTATTGTTCGACACATAGTTCAAATTTAAATATTACAAACCACAATTCAACTTCCAAACCATTCAGCTGCTGCTCTTCCCTTCAACTGCGTCATTAATATTCGAGTGCTGAAAAAGAAAACACATAATAAACTAGTCACACACTCACATACTCACAAAAAGCTAAGCCATTAGAGGCCATCCATACCATTTTCATTATCGCCGACACCAAAATTCCTGCATTTCGTGGATTGAGCAGCTGGTCCAGCGCCTTAGTTTATGCAGTGAGCGCCTTCTCCATCGCCTTTGTTTGTGCAGCGAGCGCCTTCTTGAAGCGTAGCTGCTTAACTTGCACGGACTTCAACTTAGTTCCCTGTGTCTCCTGCACATCTGCTATTTTCTGCATGATATCAATTAGTTCGTCTATTTGTGAGCATTCATTCGGCCTAACAAAGAAATGCTTATAGGTAAGAGGCACTAAAAATCCTTAACTAAGTCGTGGGCACCATATAACGAGCTGGTGTAGAGCGTACCCGAGTCTGGTAAGGTCGAATTTAACCACTTCGCGAGAAAAACTTAATTTGAAGGAAGAAACCATTATAATTAAACGAAGAAATTGCAAGAGAGAACAAACCTGAGGTTGAGAGATTTCTAGGTATCTTATATGGAAATTAACTAAAGGAATCGATTCCAAGAGTAGATCACAGAAGATTATTATGTGAAGTGAAATTGTGAATTGACAATGGTGACTGCTAAGAGAGGAGAGTTGAGAGAAAGAGACACTTATCCTTATAGAGCCAACCAGCGTTGTAATGAAACGAAAGAAACTTAAAGGTCTATACAGTTTAAAGTGAGATTTGAGAGCTCACGAGTTGGGTACGCTGATGTGTAACTTTTTGTTTTTCTAAAATTGTTTTTGGGAAAAACAATTATTTATAAAAAATTAAATTAATTATATTCGAACATTTTATTTTTTAAGATAAAAAAAAGATTCGGTTTGTACATCAATTGTTTAAAAATAAATTATTTGTTTAGTATTTTCAAAACAATTTTTGAAATACTTATAATTTCTAATTTCTTAAGATCTATAGATAGATATTTGGTTTGTTTGATTTGAAGATAAAAAAAAATTGTAACAATTTTGTGAACATTTTAGTATATATATATATATATATGAAAAATTATTTATTAAGGCCCGTTAACCAAACCTATTACCAATAAAGTTCCAATCTATTTGATTATTTACCCTTAATATAAATACCAAATTTAAAAGAGGTAGAAGCTTTTTTCTCTCTTCTTACCTCTCTACCTTCCTACCTCTTTACCTTCTTCTTCACCATACGTTTCAACTTCTGATTTTCTCGTTTAGCTTCTGTATAAGTCTCAACTGCTTCAGAACATTATCCATGCTAAAAACAGTAAGTCCGATCATCTTGTTTTTAAAAAAATTGTTACAATTTTACTGATTTTCAGAAACCTAGGGTTTCATTGGCATGGTTTTTCGAGTTTTTCAGTTAGAAACTACTTTATTTATATGAGTTTTGTGTGATAATCTTCTTCATTTATTCCACTTAGTTTAGTCTGATCGTATAGAAGCAAGAAAAACAAAGCTCGATTTAATTGAAGACAAGAGGGCTAAAGTGCATCTAAATTCGACTAACTATCAAACCTTGATGAGGAGTTGTTATAATTCGAGAGTAAAATGAAGAGATTTAAAGGTGGGAGACAAGGTGTTGATGAAAGTATTTCTGCACACAAAAAGTAAGAGGCTAGGAAAAATGGATGTGAGCTCGGAAGGTCCTTATTCAGTGATCAGAGCGAATTAACCAGGTACGTATCGCCTCGAGGATAACGAGGGGAGATCTTTACAACACCCATGGAACGTTGAGCATTTACAGTTTTATTGTGAATGATTTTTTATTTTTTTATTCTTATAATATAATAGTTTTGTTGTTTGTATAATCTCTATAAGTGGCATACTCTTTCGTCTCCTGGTGGCGCCAGAAGGTTTGGTCGTAAAGAGAATTGTGTGAGTTAAACAAAGATTTAGGAAAACTATAAATTACCAAGCCATTATTAAGTATAAACCAAACTCTAAATCTCATTAGTCGACACGCTATTATCAAACATTTTACACATCTTTAATACCAATGGTCATATGCGTCAAAGCCCGAGAGCATGTAACATGCACCGTTAGTATAATCATCACACGTCTCATATGGACATATCTTGTGTGAGACTGCCCTACGCGCACCTATTCCACCCATAAGCCTACAATTTTATATGAATAATAATTTTCATGTTGAGGTGCTCCCAACACATTTCCATTTTGGTCTTGACTGGTTCGGTTGCATTGGTGCCCCATTTGTTTGTTGCTGACTTCAATTATCTCGTTTCAGTGATGTGTTTTTCTTTTGTCCGTATTTTCCTTAGTCACATATTATTTTTCATTTGAAATATCGACAGTCTAATCTTATACATACGATCACAATTCTAGAAAAATAACCATTAAATTTTGCAAATTTCATGAATTTTACTTATTTAGCACTAACTACTAAGAAATTGAATCCAAAGAAAAATATTAGTTATAACTGTATATCTTTTTTCAAATTTTTTTCCTCGACTAAAGTTGTTAGGATTTACTATGCAATGTATCACTAATGTTCAAGCATAGGAAAAAAATAAAATGCCTAAAATAAAAGAATATATGATTTAACGTGGTTTGACAAATGTTTACGTCCATAGAAGCCGCCAGAGAAAAGTGTTTCGCCATGATAGATTAGGGTTATAGATTTTCAAAAATATTGTTTTGTGTAGTCTTAGTAATCTATTCATAGGGAATAAATAGACTTACTAGATAATTGGCCTAATGGGCTTATATACACAAACTATATAACATGATGTATTGATAACCATAGTTTAAAAATCTTTTCCCACACCAAAATGCAAGAGCATGCTTTTATGCTTTGTCACAAAGAGTTCTGTGCGATGACGCACTATTCCCCCAGCTTCACAGAACTCATTGAACTCACGGCTACAAAATTGTAACCCATTATTTGTCCTAAGACGCTTGATTTTTCTGCATGTCTGATTCTCAATCATCGTCTTCCATTTGACAAAGGTCGAATATACCTAATCTTTTGTTTTCAAAAACTAACCCACGTCATCATTAAATAATCATCGATCAAACTCATATAGTATATGGTTCTGCTCTTCGATAAAATTTTGTTTGGGCCCCAAAGATATGAGTGAATGTAATCCATTGTCCCTTTAGTCTTTCGTTTAACCAATTTACTGAAACTCTACTTTGTTTACCAAACACAAAGTGTTCACAAAATCTCAATTATTATGCTTTATACCCTTTTAACAAATACCTATTTCCCAAAACAGCTAATCCTCAGTCACTCATGTGACCAAGACACCAATGACGGCACAACTTATTTTGATCCTACCTACTTTGGCTATTATTCCCTGACGATGTTATTGCAACATCTCCCATAACAACACTCCTTTGGAGAATATAAAACCCTTTCTGTAATAAAACTATCAAACATTATGATTCCGACTTTACCGATACCACCAATAGACAACCAATGATTGTTCCCTAAATAGACAGTTCCTTGCATTGGCTTGTAAGTATCAAACCATTTCTTGAACTGACACATGTGATACGAGTTCCAGTTTCGAGTACCCAAGAGTTTTGCCCACACTCTGAAATCACAGAAAATACATCTCCTCCACCACTATTTTCACTATCGTCAAAATCATTCACATATTCTACAAAATTCACTGCATTTTTTCTTTTGATTTCTCTTCTTACCTTCGAGCTTTAGACAGTCTCTCCCAGAATAACCCTGCTCACCACATTCATAACAGTGTGAGTTCCTCACTTTGATTTTGGCCTTCTTTCTTTTTTAAAGAACTCGCCTTGCTTCTAGATCTTTTTCTAGTCATAAGACCATCCCTTTTCACCGGATTGTCTGGCTGCAACTCTCTTAACTTCTTTGATTTCAGCGCCTTTTAAAATTTGCTAGCGATAAATTATCTTACTATACATTATGGTATCCACAAAAGTTTCATGAGGAGCTAGTAATGATATCAAGTCAAACAAAACTTGATCATTATCCTCAATTATGATATCAATGTTCTCCATGTCCATTACAATTAATTTAAAATTATCTAAGTGTCCAGTTATGGACATACCTTCTTTCAATTTGAAATTGTACAAGGGCTTTTTCGAGTTTAACCGATTCACTATTGATTTCTCCGAGTAAAGTTCTCCCAACTTCTTTCGTGCGCATTCAGCAGTCTTCTCAACATTAATATCGCGAAGAACATTGTCTTTCACACTCATAAGAATCCAGCATAAAGCCTTTTCTTGTAGATCTTGTTTCTCCTCTTCTTTCATCTCTTCTAATATTTTTTTCTCCACAGCCTTCCACGGTCCTTGCAGTACCAATGCAGATTTCCGCTTAATGTACCACGACGCAAAGCTGGATCCCCCATCAAATCTTTCAATACTATATTTTATTGATGTAAACGTCATTGTAAAACCCTAATTGTAAAACCTAATTTCAAACCAAAGCTCTGATACCAATTGTTAAGATTTACTATGTAATGTATCACCAATACTCAAGCACAAAGAAAAATAAAAGAACACAAGATTTAACATGGTTCAAATTTATATGTCCATGGGCGCCGCTAGAGAAAAAATGTTTTATTATGATAAAATATGGTTACAAATTTCCAGTTACTATTTTGTGTAGTCGTAATAATCTATTTATGGAGAATAAATAGACTTACTAGATAATGAACCTAATTAACTCATATACAAAAAAATTATATAACAAAATATCCGTTAACATTACACTATCAATAATACAAAAATATACCATAGAACATCTTGTAACAATATATATTGTTAAATTATTTGACTCATCTTCACCGTAAGTTTTAACAGACAAGAGTTTTAATATGGTGCGGATAAAAACAGTACCAGACCTTAATACTTTGTGAAGTTTGGTCGCTACCATCTCCGTAGTTTGGTTAAACAGTAGGTTTCCTAGTCCAGCTTAAAGGTTTTCTATTTTGGCGGAGTAGTTCATTTTGCAGTCCAACTTTACAAACATTTAAAAACTTAATCATTGTAAATTAGTTAATTCAGTATTAGACTAGTCCTTATTCCTTAGCTTGCAAGGATTTAAAAGCACAAGTAATAAATTTATATTTTATATGAAACTTTCTAAAGTATAATCGTTGAGGTAATTAACATTCAAGAACTTATAAACTTGAAAAATGGGTCTTCTTCAAGAAAAGGTATTCTTCTCCAAGACCTTCAAGAACTGAGCCATAAAGAGTTACAGCTTTCCATCTCTTCTTAGAAAAATCCAGCCTCTGTATGTTTCTGAAGTTCTCTTTAACCAAAAGTACCATGGAAGTTTACAACAACAAGATTTTCGAAGAGGAAGAATACCATGTTCTTCTCTCGAAAAATAGAGCAACTCAACAACTGTGAAAGACTTATGCTGAAGCAATATCACCTAGTCTTTCACCTCCAAAAATCGATATCGAACCAGAAAGCATAAAAAAAAACCGACCACATTTCATTTCAATATGATAAATCGGTTAAGGATTTATTAGTAAATCAGTCCAAAGTGACGCTTATAGGAAACTTTTTGAAGGAATTCCCAAGAACAATGTGTTGAACAGATTTCTTGAATCTTTCAATTTTAAAGGGCAGTACAACGTTCAAATGAAATACCCTCACCACATCTTTTTCGAATTTGATTTAAAGAAGGATGTATGCAAGATCTGGACGAGAAGGGTTTGGAAATTTGAAAATATTGTGATGAGAGTGCTTCGATGGACACAAGAGTCCAATTCCAAGAAAGAAAGCCATTTGGCTGTTATATGGATAAAGATAGAAGACATTCCTGAATTTCTTTATGAAAGAAGGATTCTTACTGATGTATATCCTCTATTGGTGTCCCCTTTCATGTTAATATACCTGATAAAAACAGAGCATTTACTAATGCTTGTTTTGTTCTTGTCGAAATGGATACTAGGGCTAAGATCCAATACAAAATTTGGATCGGATTTGGTTGCAATGACGAATGTTGGTTGAAGGTTAAGTACAGAACCATTCCTCACTACTGTAATATTTGTCTACATATGGGGCACAAAGCTACTGATTGTAAAAAAGGAGAGAAGAACAACCAGAATGAAGAAAAGATTATTAACTCTAAAACTCAAAAAGATGATCATATATTTATTTCTCAGTCAATTTACAGGCCTAAGATTAAGTCTCTTGTTTTACAAGAAAGTCAGAACTCTAGTTACAAAGAAGTTCTTAATAAAGAAGATTCATAAAATGATGCTTCTGGTGCTGACGACTTAGAAGTAATTGGATCTCTTAAAATGGTTGATCAAGGATATGCTCTTCAAGACAAAAATGACAGCAACAGTTCTGAAACGAGTTCTCCATAGTATGTTAAGATAAGAAGCTGTCCTGCTACTCAATCGCAGCAAAACAATCCTGACATTCTTGAAGAGCCCCATGACCATGACTTTAGAGAAATCCTCAGGAACAAGCTGAAAAATGAAAAGAAAAGGAAACAACCAAATAAAGTTATTATTAAGTCCCGAAAATTTTTAGTGGCCAATAGAAAATACAAATCACAGTCAGATAATGATAAGGATACTCAACTGGAACATGCGTGGTATCCATAATTCTGCTACTATCAGGAGACTGAAGTCTATTTCCTTCAATGAAAAGATTCAAATTATTGATATTCAAGAACCTATGGTTGAAAATGAGAAGTTTCGTAATATTGCTAACAACTTGGGATTTCAAAACTATACTTATAATTATTATAATAAGATATGGCTTATTTGGGATAGTGGCATTAACATTGAAGTGATTGATGATCATGATTAATGCTTACAATGTAATGTTAGTGATAATAATTCTAACACTACCTTTAATCTTGCAGTTATCTACGTTAAATGTCAATGGTCTAATAGGATGGTTCTCTGGGATCATCTTAAGAGTCTCTCTAATGCTGATAATATTTGGATTATAGTTGGGGACTTCAACGTAATCAAGTCGAATGAAGATCATATTAGATGTACCTCTATTTGTCAAAACAACATTGATGATTTCAATGCTATGATCAATAAATGCAACCTTGAAGATGCTGGATTCACTGGCTCCATATTTACATGGAACAAAAACAATAAATGGAAAATGTTAAACAAGGCTTTGATTAACAATAAATGGGCAGAAACTTTCAACAACACTCAGATCATTCACATGGTCAGAACATGTTCTGACCATGCTCCTCTTTTAATAACTACTAACTATTCTAATGGTCCTTGCAAAAAAAAAGAAAAGCTTTATGTTTATGAACATGTGGATTAATGATGCTAGTTTTATTAGTACTGTTGAAAACAACTGGAATCTCAAGATTGCAGGTTTACCTAACCAAATGTTTTGGTTTAAGTTGAAAAGGATTAAGAATTGTCTCAAGGCCTGGAATGCTACTAAGTTTGGTAACATTTTCATTAAGACTAAAGCGTTAGAAGATGAAGTAAAAAGACTTGAGGAGCTTCATATTACTAATAACACTATTGAGGTTCAAACTGCTCTTAAGAATACTAACAGCCTTTTGATCCAAGCTCTAAGGAATGAACACGACTACCGGAAGCAGAAGAGTTACAATACTTGGCTAAAGGAGAGAGATCAAAATACTAAGGTGTTTCAAGCTTATGTATCTATAAAAGAAGAAGAAATGTTATAAATGGTATTAAGGAGAATAACAACTGGGTTTATAGTCAGGAGAAAATTGGTATTTCTGTTGAAACGTTCTTTATAGATTCTCTCACTAATTGCCCTTACAACAGTTGTGAAGAAGAAGTAATGGCTCTTCAAGGTAAATTTTTTGAGAATAGTCCTAATCTGGTTACCCGGGAAGATAATGATAATCTTATGAGGATTCCTACTGAAGAAGATATTTGGCAGGTTGTTAACTCCTTAAACACTTCTAGTGTTGCTGGCCTAAATGGCTTTTATATCATTTTCTATAAATCCTGTTGACATATTATTAAGAATGACTTGTGTCTTTTAATTGTTTCATTCTTTAAGGGTCATAATATTCCTTCTGGCATTTTTGCCACAGGAGTTTGTCTTATCCCTAAGGTCCATAACCCTACTTATTGGGACAATTACAGGCCTATTAGCATATGTACCATGGCTAACAGGATTCTGTCCAAGATATTTACCAATAGACTAGCAGATATATTACCTAAGATTATATCTAAAAGTCAGGCTACTTTTATTAAAGGGAGGTCTATTCATGACAATATCTTAGTGGTCAAGGAACTAGTCCATGATATAAATAAAAAACCTAAAACTGGTAACATTGTTATTCAACTGGACATGTCAAACACATTTGACAAAATGTCCTTTTCATTTATATCTAAAGTGTTAAAAAAATTGTTTTTTAGAAAAACTTATTTCCCTAATAAACAAGATGATAACTAAAGTTTATAAATCTATTTTAGTCAATGGAGAATGTCTAGGCTATTTCAATACCAAAAGAGGTTTAAGGTAGGGTGATCCCCTGTTCCCAAGTCTATTTATTATTGGTGAGGAAGTTTTATTAAGGGGGCTCCTTAATCTCTTTGATGCTAACTATAAAATGAGATACTCTACTAAGACTGATTATCCGGTTCCTAGCTTAGCTTTTGCTGATGACATACTTGTCTTCACCTATAGCCTGAGCTATTCTATTAATACTCTCAGTAAATTCCTAAACACTTACCAAATTGTTTCCGCTCAGGTTATAAATAAGAACAAGACAAAGATTATTACATCCAAAAAGATAAACAGATCAAGAGTTAACCTGTTTGAAGCTAATAGTGGTTTCTCAACTGATATCCTTCCTACTAGCTACCTTGGAGTGAACCTCTGCAACAATAACAAATCAAAGAATTTCAACTTAATTCTGGATAAAATCTACAACAAGATCAATGAATGGAATGCTAAAATCCTATCTTTTGGAGGCAGACTCACTCTAGTATCTTCTGTTCTTATGTCTATTCCTACATTTTGGATGCAAAACAGTTTTATTCCTAACTGTATCATTAAAAGACTTGAGAAAATTTTCAATAGATTTTAATGGAGAAGTAATTTTAATGAGAACAACATTCACTGGGCATCATGGTCTAGTATCTGCTGTCCTTTTGCAGAAGGTGGGCTTAACATCAAGAAATTACCTGATATGCAACTCACTTTCTCTCACCAACTTTGGTTTAATCTAAGGAAAAATGAGAGCTTATGGACTAATATAATGAATAACATATATTGTAAACATACTCATCCTAGCCTAACTAACTGTTATAAAAATGCATCTCTTGTTTGGAAAAGACTTACAAGAATTAAGGAGGGGGCTGAAAGCAATTTGAGGTGGATTCTGGGTAGAGGAGAAGTTGATTTCTGGAGAGACAACTGGCACAATGATCAGCCAATTATCAACTCCAGTATCAATACTGATAACAATTGGTTTCTGACTGCCAAAGTTATCACTTTCTAGAGATATACTAGTTGGAACATGGAGCTCTTAAACAACTGTCTACCTGCAGAAAGAGTCAACCAGATTATTAAATTTAAAATCAACAAGGACAAATATAATCAGTTAATATGGAAGTTTTCCGAAGACAACACTTTTAACACAAAGCAAATATGGAATAGTATTAGGCATCATTCATTTTCTTCTGAAATATGCTTACTCTCAGAAAGTATTCTTTCTTCATTTGGAGGCTTTTGAAAAATTTCATATCTGTTGATTCCATTATGAAGAAAAGGCATACTAGCTTGACCTCTAAGTGTCAATTTTGTTTAGAATCAGAAAATATCAGTCACTTGTTTGTTAACTGTGGCTTTTCTTGGCAAATTTGGTTTTATTACAGTAATATGTTTAACATCAAAATTGACAAGTTTATGGTCTTACCTCACTTAATCAGAACATGGTTATGGTTTACTAAATCTAAAGTCCATATCACTCGTACTATTCCTGCTCTAATTTGTGTTATGATTTGGAAGAGCATGAACAATTGCAAATATAAATATAGTAAGGACTCTGTCAACAATGTTATTTACAAAATCAACAGAATTATAACTCGACTTGACACTTCTAAAATCCTAAACATAAAACACTGGTCTAATGCCTTACATGCAGGTTACTCTAGATGCGGTTCAGCACATAAAGACTCTTTTAATATTACTTACATCAAGTGGAAGGCTCCTATAGAGGGGAGGCTTAAAATGAACGTTGATGCAGATTGCAATAGGCTTGGGGAGTCCAGTGGAGGTATTATCATTAGGAACAAGAATGGTAAAATCATTCATTGTTCTGGAAATACCTATGGGAAGCTCTCTCCTTTACTAGCTGAAGCTAGAGTGTTGTTGGAAGGTCTTATCACCTGCAATAAAAACAATTGGAACAAATTAGACATTGAATCCGATTGTCTGGTCCTGATTAATACCATTGCTAAAGATAATGCGCCATGGTTCCTTAATCCTACAATTAATATCTGTAGAAAGCTTATCTCTCCTACTATGACTCTAAGTCACATCTCTAGGTCTCAAAACCAGGCAGCAGATTATCTTGCTAAATGGTCTCTAAACTGCAAAAACGAGATAAGTTTTCCTTATCTAAAAGCCCCAAACAAACTGCTTGCAATTACCCTTCTAGAAAGTCTACACTTAGGGTACATTGCAACCAATATAGATTGAGTTTATCAAAACTTATTTTCTTTAAAATTTGGTGGAACTTAAATTCTAAAAGTATTAATTAACAGTAAAACTTATCTTCTAGGTGAGCATATTGTTGTTCGCATGTATCAGTGAAATTGTAGTAGATTGAGTTGCCTGTGTCGCTGATTTTATCTTCAGTTTGGCTCCTTTGCTTCTTTCAGTCGCCTGAACTGATTGCGATGGTTGTATCATTCAAGCCATGGATTGCATATTAAGGCCGTTGAAGATAACTTGATTTGGAGCATTTGTTTGCAATTACCTTATAGTCAATCGGCTCTCCCTCTTCGTAATCGACAACACTGATATTTGTTGAAGATGGACCTGAATTAGTGTAGCAACCTGGACTTGTTCTCATGGTCGATTCACTTGGGGAATCTTGTGAAGCTCACAATCGAAGGCCGGTGAAGATGAAGTTGGTCCCGAGAAAGTAGTGGATCTTGTGGATGAAGCTAGAGGATGGTTTTGTTGAAGTTGCTGATTCCCTTGATCTAGACTGCATGTAGAAGTTGTGTGTTTGTTTCTTCCAAGATTTGGATTCTGGATCGATTAGCTACCTTGCATGTTCATGCCTGATCTGCAAATTTCTTTTTCAAGATAGATTTGCGTTTCTTCGCTGCTTGGTTTGGGTGAAGGCTGTTGATTCGTTTTTATGAGAGAGTAGTGTCTGAAATTGGGAAAAACCTCATAAATATATTTCAAACTGATCTTATACTCTTTGTTTTAGACCTTGGGCCCTTTCTATTAGTAGACTCTCACTTGAGTTCTTATTTTGTAAAACTCTTATTCTTGGTAATAAATTTTTATTTGCTTAAAAAAAATTCTAGATCCTTAATAATTCAAGTACCATATATAGAAGGCTTTGGTCCATCGAAAGCATTAGCTCAATTTGTAACATATATAAAAGACCTTAGGCCCATAATAAACATAAACTCAATTTGTAACATTATAAACCAGGTTAAACCCCAGATAATAAACTTTCTTGAACAATTATCCTAATTATACCAGTCTCCCCCTTTTAATACCTATCACCACTTGTCTTCAGCGTCTTTTGGAGTTCCAGTTCCTTAATTTATTATCTAGTTAATCCCTTTGATTGTATAACCGCATAACACAAAACCACAACGCTACTTCCAATATACATTATTGGAGTTTTGTTAAAACAAAATAGAACATATATATAAGACCACAATTAAGTAATGTTTGTAAATCACTATGGATAATTTTCATAATAATATTCTAACATAATAACATATAGAAATATTTTATTTAATTTTATATTTTTATATTATAGGAAAAACTAAAGGAAGACGAGGAACATAAAGATTGTTTTTATATAAGTCGTGAGGAACATAAAGATTCGTTTTAATATAGGTCGCGGTTAAATTAGGCCTGCTCGCGATAACCAGTCCCAAAATATAAAAGCATACCAAAATTATTTTTTACTCATCTCAACCGGCGATAAGATTAAAATAATAAAAGTTCAAAAACACTTTATTTTTTGAAATTGGTTAACATTTTTTGTCCCGAATTTAATCAAAACCTTCAATATATTGTTACCTAAACACCATTAGAACTAAGAATTATTAACACTTTATTTAATTTTGGAGTAATAAATTTGATGAAAAATTAACAACTTTAAAGCCTGAATGACCCTCTGATTAACTCCTTCTTAGAATATTGTTCTTCTGATTTTATTTTGTAAGTTTTCAAAAAAAATACATTTACTATAAAGTATTATTAAATATTATTGGCTTTCATATAAGTTTAGATACGAGTTCATATTAATTGGCGTTCTCCATAACCAAAATATTATTAAATATTATTTTATTAAATCAATAAAATATGATCAATAAATTTTTCAAAAATAATAATTAAAGTTTCAATAAAAATTCATATTAATTGGCATTCTCCATCATCAGAGTATTACTAATTGTTATTTTATTAAATCAATAAAATATGATTAATAAACTTTTTCTTTTATCCATTCAAAAAAAATTATTATTACTGACCAATTAAATTGTTTAGTTTTTTATTTCATATAGATAAATTTTTTTAATATTAGTAATTTTAACTAAAACGATTATTATTGTGAAACAAAAAAAAGTAGCAAGTAAAAGTCTCGAATCGTTAAAAGATAAACATTTGATCCGTCGATTATATTTTATAGTTTATCATCCGTTGAAATTTTACCATTTGAAAAAAAATAAATTAGTTTGCAATAAGCCCAATCTGATAACCCTCTTCTTAGGTAATAAATTCCAAAGACCACCCATCCAAAATTTAATAGTTGATGGGCCAACTGTACAAAAGTAAGATAGCTAGAGAGGCGTTAAAGTTTTCGTAGCCAAAATTAAACCTATTGACGCATTATTATTTTTTTTGATTTTTTTTTGTGTGTAAAAGACAATAAAAATTTAGTCAAATTTTAGAATAATAACTTCAATAAAAAATTGAGACTTCTCAATGTTTGCTTATCCTGAAGAATTTTGTATAAGAAAAATTGATGTTTTAGGAAAATAAAAAATAATATTAATAACATTATAGATGAATTGAAAGGTAGGAGTCTTTCTTATCTTGAAACGTTATGTCTAAAAAGTAATAAAATTAAAAATAATAACGATGAACATAAATTTAAAACTTGCTGTCATGAAAAATATTGTTTAATAAATATTATTGTTTTAGTTGAATGTGGAATATTAAAACGGACGATAAATATGAAGCTAGGGAATGTTTTCTAATTTTGAAACATATTAGGCAATAAACCTAAATCAAAATCTTGTAAATGTTTATATTAAGATTTTAATTAAATATAAAATAATAATTTGAATGAGGAATTGACATATTGAAACTTGTAAGTGTTTTTTTTAAAGAATTATGTGTAAAAATATATTCCCGATTTAATCAAGACCAGATGGAAAAATTTAAAGATTATTATCCAATAACAGGGGTAAATCTATGGAATTCAGTGAGAAATCTGTGGAAAATTGTGGGAAACAAAAACTTAAAAAATACTCATGTGTAAAACTTTAATTATTAGTTTTGTTCTCCTTAAGATCTGTTTGTTTAAGCAACATTATTTTATAAGAGTAGTTACAACTACCTGTCCAACTAACATGAGAACCTTCCTAACTAACAGCAACTTCGATAACAGATTCAAGATTGACCAACGTTCATCCTCATAAGCTTTGAATCCGGATTAATGTCCTCCGCTCGGATTAAGATAAACTTGATCATTGCAAGCTTCTTCTTAATCAGTTTAATGAAGTACTTCATGATCATTTGGTCAAAGTCCTCACATCCCAAGTGAGTGTCTATATTGGTTGAAAGAACCTAAAAAACACCATTGTCAATTGTGAGAATGCTGACATCAAAGTTCCTCCACCAAGATCAAACACATGGATGTTCTTCTCACCACCAGTGTTGTCCAAACTGCAGGCGATGACAGCTGGAGTAGGCTCATTAATAATTCTTGCTACATTAAGCCCTACGATTGTGGCTTATCTCTAGGCATCGTTGAAGTATGCAAGAATAAGAGCAACAACATCCTTGATTTTCTTTCCATGGAAAGCTTCAGTTGTATCTTTCATCTTAACCAAAATCATAACACTTACTTCTTTTGGCTTTTCAACCAACTTCCAAATCTGATTTTTCTCATTCGAGAAAATTGCATCCTTTATCGCTTCAATCCACTTGATAACACCCTTAGCCTCTCCATAGAACTCCGGTTCGTCGTTAACTGTGAGTAACAATCGTTCATAGTCCTCCATCAAAACATAGTCATCGAGATACTTAGGTTTCGTAACTCCTCTTGTAGATCGTCTCAAAACTGAACTCATATCGACGTTTTCCTGCTCCAACACGTTTTCGTGTGTATTGATATCGACGGTTTTCACTTCAACCTCTTCATCGGTCTCGTGTGTTTGATCAACGATAAGTCTTTCATCCATATCAACAACTTTGAACATATTGGAATCACTGCATTCCTCACGTTCACTCTAATTCCAGTCTTTTTCTTCTACAAAGATCACATCTCGACTCGCAATAACCTTATTTTTCCTCGGATTGTAAATACGGTATGCTTTGGAGCCTGGTTCGGCTCCAAGATTCACGAGCGAACGTGATATATTGTCAAGCTTCTTTATATGTGCGTCATCATCTTCACATGAGCCAAGCAACCAAAGATCCTCAAGTGTTGGATATTCAGTTTCTTACCCATGTAACACTCGTTTGGTGTCTGATCTACTAAATACTTAGTGGGAACTCGATTAATGAGATAAGTCGAGTGTCGTACTGCCTCTCCACACAAGTAATTTGAAAGCCTGATACCTTTCAACATACTTCTGGTTATCTCTATCAAAGTCCCGTTTTGCCTCTTTACAACTCTATTTTACCGCGGTGTGTATGGAGCAGCCAAGTGCCTTGTGATACCACTACCATCACATAATATGTTAAACTCAATCAATGTAAACTCTCCTCCTCGATCAGTTCAAAACTTTTTGATTCCTTGCCCGATCTGCTTCTCAATCGTGGCCTTAAAGCGTTTATAACACTCAAATGCTTCGCATTTCTCCTTCATGAGTATGCTCCACATATATCTCGAATAGTCATCAATCAAAATAGAAACGTACCTATTTTGAGCAGGTGTTGATGGCGAGATCGGACGACACAAGTCACTGTGCAAAAGTTCGAGAGCTCGTGACACGCTGTATCTCGTCTTCACTAAAAACGAGGTGTGTGTTTGTTTTTCGGCCAGACAGGACTCACAAACTTTGATTTCTACTCCAGTCCTCAATAACATGTCCTTTTTATTCTTTATTGTTCTCCTTAGTATCTATTTGTTTAGGAAACATTATTTTTATATGAGTAGGTACAACTACCTACCTAACCAACATCACAACTTTCCTAACTGACATCAACTTGCACAAAAAATTCAAGATTAGCCAACATTCACCCCCTTAATCTTTAAATCTTGGTTAATGTTTTCCACTCCGATGACGCTCCTTATATCCTTAAACTTGATCATTGGAAGTGATTTATTGAGTATGTCTGGCTTCTGCTCGGTTCCTGGAACATGTTGAACTTCAATCTGACCGTTCTCAATGCAATCTCGAATAAAATAGTCCTTCGCAAGTATGTGTTTGCTTTTGCCATGAAACACTAGATTCTTTGTATGTGCAATCGTTGACTTTTTTACCACACGAATTGTCCCTTTCTTCCTCTCCGATCCTAACACTTCACCGAGAATATCCTGCAACCAAATCGCTTGACATGCTGCTATTGTAGTTGCCATAAATTTTGCTCGACACGACGATAAGGAAACTGTTGGTAGCTTCTGCGAAGTCCAAGTTATCAGCGCTAAAATATAGTAAAAAATATGACCTCATGTGCTTCTTCTATCATCAAGATCGATGTTATGTCTGCTATCACTATAGCCAACGATCTGATATTTTGTTCCATGTCCGAACTTCACTCCAAGACTAACAGTTTCTATGATGTATCGTAGTACTTGCTTAATGGCTTGTCCATGTGACTCTCCCGGACTATGCATATAAGGACTCAGTACTCTCATTGAATATGCTAAGTCTGATCTTGTATGAATCAATTATCTCAAATATCCGATCGTTCTTCTATACCTAGTGACGTTAATTTCTAGCTCTTCGACAACTTTGGTTAACTTCAAATTTGCATCCATTGGAACATTAGTTGGATTGCAAGCTTCCATACCCGTATCAGTCAAAATCTTCTTAGCATAACTTTCTTGTCTAATATTCATACCCTTTTGATTTTTCTTAACTTTAATTCCAAGATAATAATTAAGCTTCCTCAAATATGTCATTTCAAACATTGTTGACATATCTCTTTTAAAATCATGAATCAACTGTAAATAAGAACCAATAAAAAACAAGTCATCTACGTATACCGCAATAATGAGTTGTTCTTCTCTTCTTTATGATATACGGCTTGTTATTTTGTGCATCGATACACTTTCGTCTTTTTTTATGGTTTAACAAAACCCTCAGGTTGTGTAACATACATGATTTCTTCAGTTCATCGTGTAAGCATGCAGTTTTCACATCCAAGTAATGAATTTCCCAACCTCGCACCGTGGCCATAACAATTAATAATCGTACGGTTTTGATTCGAGCTACTGGCACAAATACTTCGTCGAAATCGATACTTTTCTTTTGCACATACCCTTTAACAACTAATCTTACTTTATACTTGTTGATAGTTTCATCTGCATTCCTCTTGATTTTGTAAACCCACTTCTGATCAATTGCTTTGACTTCTTTTGGATTTTCAACCAACTTCCAAGTCTGATTTTGTTTTCTTCAATCGAAACGATTTAAGCGTTCATCACTTCATTCCACTTGTTAACACCCTTAGCCTCTTCATATAAATATGGTGCACTGTTAATTGTGAGTAACAATCGTTCACATTCCTCCATCAAAACATAGTCATCGAGATACTTGGGTTTCGTGACTGTTCTTGTAGATCGTCTCAAAACTGAACCGTTGTCAATGTTTTCCTGCTCCAACACGTGTTCGCGTGTATTTTGATATCGATGGTTTCGACTTCAACCTCTTCAACGATCTCGTGTGATTGATCAACGATAAGTCTTTCATCCATGACAACAACTTTGAACATATTGGAATCACTTCATTCCTCATGTTCACTCAAATTTCAGCCTCCATCTTCTATAAATGTCACATCTCGACTCACAATAACCTTCTTTTTCCTCGGATCGTAAAAACGATACATTTTGGAGCCTGGTTTGGTTCCGAGATTCACGAGCGGACGTGATCTATTGTCGAGCCGTGTGTTTGTTTTCCGGCCAAACATAATTCATAAGTTTAGATTTCTACTCCAATCTTCGGCATACCTATCACCATATTTTTATCTCCCATCAATTTGAAAGTCCTGAAATTCACGTGACTAAGCCTCTGATGCCACTTCCAATTCTCATCAATTTTAACTTGTAAGCACATGCTACTACCTATCTTCATGGTTGCCTTATAAAGTCGATTGGACTTTCTTGTCACATGAACCAACACCTTTCCACATAGATTGAGAAGTTTCAAATAATCATCATTGATTATTACTTCACATCCAGTTTATGTCGCTTGCCCAAGGCTCAAAATGTTATGTTTTTAGATCAGGTATATAATATATATATATATATATATATATATATATATATATATATATATATATATATATATATATATAATGACCTTTGCTCACCACACTTGCAAACACACATAATGGTTCCTCTACCAGCTATCTCAACATCCGACCCATTACCGAATTCAGCATTCAACGTCTGCAATCGAGCCTCTCTGACACAGTCTGCTCCCATGGTTCCCCCAATTATTTTTCCATTTCATGTTCTCCAATCTACAGGACTAACGATTCTGATGTCGATTGGAATAACAACGCTATTGCTACATCGTTTTTCTCTGGATCATTTCCTCCTAGTTCAATAATCTCACACACTTTGTGAACCCTTAACGCTACCTTCATCCGCATCGGCCACACAGTGTAATTCATCAAAGTTAACATCAAATGTTTAATCAAGGATGGTCCTCGCGACACCGTCGCCGTTGTCGATGTTGAGTCTCTCTCCATCACGATCTACGCTCTGATATCAATTAAAGGTTATTATTCAAGAACAGATGGAAAAAACACAGTGGGAAATATGTTGGAAATAGTGGGAACTTAGTGGGAAATTTGTAGGAAGAAGAACTGAGAAAATTCTTCTCTGTAAGACTGTTCTTCTTATTCTTTATGGTTCTCCTTAGTATCTGTTTGTTTATGCAACATTATTTTTATATGAATAACTACAACTACCTGCCACTACAACTACCTGTCTAACCAATATTACAACTTGCATAACTAACATCAACTTTCATAACAAATTCAAGATTAACCAACAACCGTAGCGGGACTCGAACTTATAACCTTTGGTCAAAAGCATGTCTTACTCCACCAACTCGGCTACCCCATTCGGAAAAAATAAAATAAACTATAAATTTAAACCTTTAAAAATTTTGTATTCACATGTCTACATCCACAACTTTGTACAGTTGGCAAAATAAATGTAGTTTTTGTGAAAAAAAAGAGAAAAATTCTTCATAAACAACTAAGCGTTATCATCACGATACAATCATTGGCTAAGGTTTTAATTTTAAATGGCTTAATGTGAATTTATATCGGAGTGCCACCAAAACTAATATCGGTAGAAAAAAATGATATTTATAATAAAGTAAAAAATGGAGCCTCTGAAAGACAATGTTTTCGAGTCTTAAGAAGAGGAAAGAAAACTAAAACGAGTCAAGAGAAAGAGTTTTGGTTTCACAGTGTGAGAGACGGCAAAAAATGAGCGAGTTGGGTTTTAATAGTGTCTTGGCTTTTATATTTTGGGACTGGTTATCGCGAGCAGGCCTAATTTAACCGCGACCTATATTAAAACGAATCTTTATGTTCCTCACGACTTATATAAAAACAATCTTTATGTTCCTCGTCTTCCTTTAGTCTTTCCTATAATATAAAAATATAAAATTAAATAAAATATTTCTATATGTTATTATGTTAGAATATTATTATGAAAATTATCCATAGTGATTTACAAACATTACTTAATTGTGGTCTTATATATATGTTCTATTTTGTTTTAACAAAACTCCAATAATGTATATTGGAAGTAGCGTTGTGGTTTTGTGTTATGCGGTTATACAATCAAAGGGATTAACTAGATAATAAATTAAGGAACTGGAACTCCAAAAGACGCTGAAGACAAGTGGTGATAGGTATTAAAAGGGGGAGACTGGTATAATTAGGATAATTGTTCAAGAAAGTTTATTATCTGGGGTTTAACCTGGTTTATAATGTTACAAATTGAGTTTATGTTTATTATGGGCCTAAGGTCTTTTATATATGTTACAAATTGAGCTAATGCTTTCGATGGACCAAAGCCTTCTATATATGGTACTTGAATTATTAAGGATCTAGAATTTTTTTTAAGCAAATAAAAATTTATTACCAAGAATAAGAGTTTTACAAAATAAGAACTCAAGTGAGAGTCTACTAATAGAAAGGGCCCAAGGTCTAAAACAAAGAGTATAAGATCAGTTTGAAATATATTTATGAGGTTTTTCCCAATTTCAGACACTACTCTCTCATAAAAACGAATCAACAGCCTTCACCCAAACCAAGCAGCGAAGAAACGCAAATCTATCTTGAAAAAGAAATTTGCAGATCAGGCATGAACATGCAAGGTAGCTAATCGATCCAGAATCCAAATCTTGGAAGAAACAAACACACAACTTCTACATGCAGTCTAGATCAAGGGAATCAGCAACTTCAACAAAACCATCCTCTAGCTTCAACAATTGAAAGTTTTGTAAAACTCCATTGCAGTTTTTTATCTTCTTCTTTAAGTTTATTTATTTATTTATCATTCAAGTCTTAACAATTTATATCCTAGAAAATCCTTTAAAAGCACAAGTCTCATATGATGTAAATAGAAGTACATCCTTTTATTAATCACAAGTATGAAAAGTACAAGTGAAAGTTAACTCAGATGCAAGTCTTTTTGAACAAATTTAGTATACAAGTAGAGTATTCATCGCTGCACAGCCACCTAAAATGTGTGCAAGGCAGCTCCGTTAACGTAACCAAAACTGTGTTAGTAATTTTCATAGTAAGTTAATTATATCAAACAAAAAAGTTGATATAATAATTATTATTGTTATTAATTTAGATCCAAATAGCGCCAGCACGGATAAGTAAGGATGTAAGTTGATTCTTGACTTGAAGGGACAGGATTTGCTTAGCACCACCTATTAGCTTCTCCCCTATGAAGACCGCTGGAACACTAGGCTTACAACCGACGTGCATCAATGCCATTTCAATCTCACGCCCATCTGACATCTGATCTAGCTCGTAAACAGTGGGGTTAGCACCAAACCCGCAAATGAGTGACTTGATTGTGTAGCTCATGCAGCAAGAGCTCCTGCTGAAAATCACCACTGGTCTATCGGCAATAAGACTCGACACTCTCTCCATGGCTGCTACTGCTGATACTTGTTAGTTTCTGAACGAGTGTTTGGTTTGATTTGGTTGATGTGGCTTTGAGTGAAATTAAACGGAAGGAGGGGTATTTATATATAATGACTGGACAGAATTTAAGATAGTTTCAGATGAGACACAACTTGCAAATGATAAAAAGTGAACATGTTGAGAAAGATTTTGTTCTTGTTATTACTCACAATATCCGCTTGCTGCTATTTATATTATCAAGCATAATATCTAGAATAACACTGCTGTTGTACTTGATTTTTGCAGATTTGTGGAGAATTTTCATTATGATTATAATAATTGTCATATTGTTTAACATATTTATTTGAGGTGTTTTTTAAAGTTGTTTATTGAATAAAAATGAATTATTGACGTTATATGCCTATACCTTAAATGTTTCCAAAATATCATAAATATAGTTTTGATCAAAAGTATTATATCTAAGATATTTTGAATGTTTGGTGCATACGAAAAATAATCATCATTCCTCTAAAAATGTCGGATTTATATATACACATATATTTATTTTTATAAATATTTGAGTTCCGAATATATTAATAAAATAATTTGATAAGAATAATTAGTTTGTGGTAAAATATTTGGTTTAACAAAATAGTTAGTTGATTATGGTGTACCATCGATCTAATGATATAATAAGACTAGATATAGAGACGGTATATATTTATTATAATGATGAGGTAAAATTATATAAAAAAATTAACAAAAGGATTAAATATAGGTAACAAAGAAGTACAGAGACGAAAGTAGCAAAGAAGATATTGAACGAGGATCATAGAAGAAGATAAGACGAAGGTTCATCAAGATATTAGACGCGAGAAATAAAAAAGAACAAGACGAGGTTCGTAAAGAAGCAGTTAGTTGAAGTTCACCATAAAACAATTAGACGAGGGTCACAAAAGTGAACAAAACGAGGATGGTAAAGAAGCAGTTTGACGAAGATCACCAAAAATCCATTAGACGAGGGTCAAAAAAAGAATAAGACGAAGGTCATAAAGAAATGGTTGGACAAATGTCACCAAGAATATGTAAGATGAGGATTGCAAAGAAGCGGGTAGACAAAAGTCGCCAAAAAAAAGTTAGACGAGGGTCGTAAAACAATCATAAAAGAGAACGAAGCACACAAACCAGAATGACACGTGTCATTATCTAATATGTTATCAAGAAAGTTTGTTAGGTCATTATGACACGTGTAACATGGTAATTGGTATAAAGTATATAGTAAGTAGTACAAATAAGGACTTAAGTCATCATTTGGAGACTCATCACTTGGAAATACTAAAAAATTATTATCATGAGACTTATTTTCTTTCCGGATTGTTCTTCATTATATTGGTTTTAAATTTGAGAAGAAATTTTCCTTACCAATTTATAAAATATTATCTTTATCAAGCAATGAGGTCTATCTTAATTATATAAATAAATAATCATCTCTTTGGATTAAATGGCGAATTATTTTTTGTCATTATTCTCTTTCAATTTTTCTTCTCTTTATATCTACTCAAAACCGTAAATCCACATAAAACTCTAAATTAGTTGGCTCATTCTGAATTTGGTTTACCAAGTTGGCGTCGTCTGTAAGAACAACCGGTTCCCAAAAAGAACGAATCTTTATTAAAAAAACAAAAATGTGATGTACCTAGATTACAAATCTAAACCGATAATGGCATTTATGGCTATTATCGGTCCGCTTCGAGTTCATATATTGGACCAATACCTGTTAGATAACTAACCTGTCTGGTCCAAACATTTCCGATAACTAACTGGTCCAGTTCGATCTGTTTACATATTAAATATTATACTTATCAAATAAATACTAGACTTAATCTTAGCTAGAAGACTTAAACACATACTTTTCAAAATAAGCCATGATGTTTATTCATGGACATCTTTGTTAACAAATTTTTCTTATTCTATTATAAGTATACTACTTATACTATATTCAAACTATAACAACACTTATCACATATATTACTGCTATACTATAATAAATCTATAACAACACTTATTACATACACTTTAAGTATATTACTTATACTATAATAAAACTATAAAAACACTTATCACATATACTATTACTATACTACTCATAATGTAATCAAACTATAACAACACTTTATCATATATACTCTAAGTATACTACATATACTATAATAAAACTATAACAACACATATTACATATATTATAACTATACCTAATGTATAACATAATCAAACCATAACAATATTTATTACATATACAATAAGTATACTATTTAAACTAAAATCAAAATTAACAACATGTATCACATATACTACAACTATACTACTTAAACTATAATCAAACTATAACAAAACTTATCACATATGTTACAACTATACTACTTATACTATAGTCAAACTATGACAACACTTATAACATATACTATAGTTATACTACTTCTAGTATAATCAAACTATAACAACACTTATCACATATACTATAAATATATTACTTATACTATCATCACACTATAATAACATTTGATGCATATATTATTACTAATCTACTTATATTGTAATCAAACTATAAAAACACTTATAACATATACTATAAGTCTGGTACGTATACTATAATCAAACTACAACAAAACTTTATCACATATCCTATAAGCATATCACTTATACTACAATGAAGCTATAACAACAATTATCATATATACTGCATGTATACTACTTAATCAAACTATTAAAACACTTATCACATATACTATCAGTATAGTAGTTATAATATAATCAAACTATAACAACAATTATCACATATACAATAAGAATACTACTTTTACTATAATCAAACCATAACAATAGTTATCACATATACAATAAGTGTACCACTTTTACTATAATCAAACCATATTAACATTTATCGCATATAATATAATTATACTACTTATATTATTAACAAACTATAACAACACTTATCACATATATTATAAGTATACTACTTATATTATAATCAAACTATAACAAAACTTATCACAAATATTATAACTATACTAATAATACCACTATTAAACTATAACAACACATTATCACATATTTTATAGGTATATTACTATATCATAATAAAAATTTAACAAAATTTATCGTTTATAGTATCCGTATACTACTTATACCATAATTAAATTATGGCATTACTTATCATATATACTATAAGATATTACTTATGCTATTACGATATAATAACAACAATTACCACATATACTATAACTATATTACTTATATTATAATCAAACTATAACAATATTTTATCACATATGTTATAACTACGTTACTTATACTATAATCAAACTATAACAACACTTATCACATATAACTTAAAGAACATAAGACGTATATAAAAATAATATCATGTTTTTATGTGTAACAATACCTTATGTATTATTTTGAGTTTACTGTGCACGTGGCATAACGGGCCAAGAGCCCAACATTCTTTGGTGTTCCTGGACGCGCCCGTGAACCCATATGAGCCCGTGTTGACACAAAATCCTGATCTACTTAAACAACCATGATTATCCTATTTCCAGGATGAAACTGTGCTCGTGATATCGTATTGGGCTCGCAGGAAACTTGTTGTACAAGAACATTTAGACACCTTTAACTATGTGTATCCTTTAATGTTCATGAAAAATTAAAAATCATTAAACAAATAAAATATTTTAGCTCCAAATTTAAGTTAGGATTTTGTTAAAACATTAAAATTGTTGGATTCAACTCTTATATTAAATACTATAAAAAGTATGGTGATTGAACAACGTTATGAATTGTTTATCTTATAGTCCAAGAAGTATTTTATGATCGTAATCCATGATCAATTCTGTATAAAAAAACTCTTATATAACAAAAAAATGGTATGAAATATGTTATTTCATATGTCTACACCAACTCTGTTCTAAATAAAATCTATCAGTTGTGACACCATTTTTGATAATGTATCTACTAAAATAACAATTAAAATCCGCCTTTGATTTTTTAAGACAAAAAAGTACAAAAATAGTTATTTAAACAGAAACTTTATAGAACTAATAAAAAAGACATCTAGGTTACTATCTCACTAGATGAAAACCTATAAGACATCAATTATTATTATTTTTACAATTATTGTTTATGAGTAAGGGATGAGGTTAAAATAACATCATCTGGTATGTAACACCCAAAAAACAAAATGTTTGACCTTACATTTAAGTTGATGTGTGAATAATGTTTAAGATAAACAAACTTAACCTCTTATAGAGTTTATATAAATTGAAGAACGTACGTTGCATAAATCTAAAAAGATAGAAATAATGATGTACCTTCAAATTATGTAACATATTGATAAGAAAATTAAGGTTTCATTATTATTTTAGAAGATGGTAGGATGATATTCAAAAAATTTAAATCTCATTTGTAAATACATCAAAATGCATAAAAAGTATAAATGAATGCAAGATAATCTACTTTAAAATATTATACTAATACCGAGGGAAAGTAATTATTTCTTTACATATAAATCATCTATTGTAGCAAAAGTATTTGTTTAGCATGAAGGGATTTACTATCCATATAGTTTTTTTAGTTTTTCGTAAATTATTTAAAAAAAATCATAGTTTCATTGCATATTATAATCTTGAATTCCAGATAAATGATTTTAGTACATTATTTCACAAGAATGATATTGAGGAAAGATATACATAATGCACCCTGGTAGCTTTATTTTCAAGAATTCAAAGTTGACAATCTCCTAACTTAATTTTTTTTTTGTTATAGGCTCAATAATATATATCATTAGTGGTATCATCTTATTTGAATTCGGAACGATAAATGTAGAAGATTATTTGTATCACAAGTTCAATGAGAATATATTGAGCATTCTTATTTCGTTTTTTACATTTTAAATAAAATAAAAATTGTCATACACGTATACCAATACAAAAATAAGAATAAAACTAACACGATGCCAAAACATATGACAGTAAATGATTAAAAAAGACTATATTTATATATTCCCGAACGGTTTATAGACAAACACAATCATATAAATATGTTTTTGTTTACGTGAAATATCTATTGGGTGATAAGGGATTCAGTCAAAATGAAGTTGGTTACGAGAGAACCATATAAATATTACAAGCAATGACTACTTGTTTAGCTATGTTCTCCTATAAATTTAACATTAGGCAAAGTAGTTGTTGATCTCTTAATAATAATTTTTACCAAAATCCTAATCTAAATTGCATTATTAAACGAATAGCAGAAGAATAGATGTCAAAATTATTCAAGATGTTGACTGCACATGGGACACGATTATAAATCTCGACGTATATACTTTATTTTACACTTTCCTTTTATACCAATCCATAAGTTAAATTTTCACTTTTGTGTAATATGCATACTTCATATAATACTTTCCCACAATCCAAGGGTTTTCCTTGGTCTAAAAAAATAATATGTTTTCTCATTCCATCCAAATTCTTTCGAGTGTCACCCTCGTAATTTTAGATGAGCTGATTTTTATTGAAATTATAGTGTACTGGCTTATCCTTAACAAAAACAATATGTTTAAGGAATTGAAATGTCATTAGTGTAGTATCCAATATCAAACCAATACAATTATCATATACACTAGTCCACTCATTGAATTGACAAAAGATCTTTCTTTGAAGTAACATCCAATAACAACTTTGAAACAAGTGAATGATTCTATGGTTTCAAATCTTTAATTATAATTCTCCCTTAAGCCTTTGGTAAACACATATCTTAACAATGAACCAAAAGACTTTTAGAATACCAAATGAAAGTTTGACACAATTGCATAATGTGCATTCTTATCACCGTGTAAATAAGGAAAAAATAGACAAAATATCTTAATATTTTTAAGGATCAATTGAATCAGCTCGACCTTATCGGTGTACGATAAAGAAGATCCAATCTAGCTGAATATTCTTGTGCCTAAATAATTTCAAGAAATTGATCAAAGTGTATAACTTTAAAAAGAAAGAGACTAAGAGAATGCCAATGTAGCATAACGATATATTTCTGTACGTTAAGTGCATATTTTATTAGATAATTTTACATTGTATGTCCCTCGATTCATACAATATAAATATTAGATTTGAGCAAAAGTGAAACCCCAATTTCAAACTAAAATCTTCAAGACAACTCATAAGAATACCAATTGGCGGCTCTTCTCCTCAATTCAATAATATAAAATCATCCACAAAACTAAAATATATTATTTTTAAACTTGCGCATTTCGAATAAAACTTAAAGTATGTATTTTCTAGTTCATTGTTTATAAAAATACCTAAGATATAATATTAAATTATATAGGGACAGATTTCCATCTTAGCGTTGCATCATTGTTTTTTAGGTTTTGAATGTTTTCATTAATCAAAACTAAATAGTATGAAGATGTTAGATACTTCATCAACCCATACAATTATTTGTTATAATAATTCCTATGAGATTGTATCATATACCATTTGGAGGTCAATCTTAATGATTCTTCTCAGTGTGGGTCATTTTTAATAGTATATTGTCACAAAAATACGTCGATAACTTTAATATTGTACGTGTATAACACCATTTTTACCACAAATAATAAATATTTTTTGTATGCCAAAATAAAATTATAGTTGAAGAAATTTCATATGAAAAATAGGTGAGACATCTTATATGTTAGAAACCCAAATTTATTAAGATCTTTATTTAGGAATTCTAAGATTTAAAAATCTAACAACAAAAATATTATTCAGTCATATGGTATGAAAAGAATTTAATTCATGCATACTTCAAGATGAATCTTTCAAATAATATTTTCCAAAATGAGATATACAATATTTCAAATAATATTCCAAGACGAATGTAGAAATTTAAAAACTATTATAATTCGATGCTTTAATATATAATACATGCTTATATTTGTACTATTATAAATGTATCATTCATGTTACGGGTTTGATTAAGTAAATGAGTAATACGTACACGTAGAAGGTAGTCTAAAGAGCCTATATGTTAAAAAAAGTAAAATGTTAGGTGTTGACATATGTAAATTCACATAATGTCAAAAAAAAGTTAATATAATGTCTACTTTATTGGTTGTGTGAATAATCGTAAGTTTACATCAAATGCCATGAACCTATAATGATGTATATATTTTTGAAAGAGTGTAAAACAAAATCATATCGCATATCTTGTTACAAAAATAATATATGTTTCCAGTTTAATGTTTCAGTTTAGTCATTCTCGCTTAAGAATTTTTTCACTAGACTACGGCTAGTAAAAATGAATAATAGCTCATATTTTTTATTGTGATAAATGTCCAATAATAATATACTAATAGTAGCTCAAACATGACTAAGCACAAAGATATCAAGATTCTATATGTTAAAAAAATAAGAATTAGTTAGATCAAGGTATAGTACACATCTACAAACGTAATGATTCTTCTTATTATAAGAATGACGCCCAAAATATTTTACGAAGGCATCACTCATATATGCAGCCTTAGTTTAGAAATATTTATTTTCAACCAGAGTTTTGTTTGTAACTTACTTCCGCTACATAAAATGGTTTTTAGTTTTGAAATTCTATCTTATTAGATCCTAAAAGTTTAAATATTATTACACAGCTCGTACGGTTTTTATTCTACCAAAATTTGATTATTGCAAAATTCTAGCATTGTTTTTTAAAATGAATTGGGTTTTATTAGCACTGTATAATTTAGACTTAATGAATTATAATTTTCCAAATTCACATACAATGTTAAAATATAAATCTCAATACTATAAACATTTATGCTTGTTGTATATTCAACAAAATCTCATTTTAAGTCTTTCGAATCTAAATCCAACCTTTTTCAAATTATATTCTTACAATATGCAAGACCAATAGTTGGTTTCATTTATTTCTATAAATAATATGAAGATGTTTCATATTTTTAAGAGAACTTGATTAATAATATCACATGTTTTCAATAAATATTTTCTTCATAATCTTATACGTAATTTAAACTTTACTAAAATAAGATAATACATCTTAATTAATGTTAAAATTTGACACTCATCCAACCATTCAATTGCGACTAAAAGGGTGCCAAATAATGATGAATTATCTCATGATACTCGTAAAAATATGAAACATATTTAGAAAATATTCTTCCCTTCTATCATTATATGATAATAATTTTTTTAACAAAAATAAAATTTACTGAATTAAAATAAGCTACATCAAATAGTACTGAAATTGTTAGAAGTTCATTAGGGCGTCAAAATAACATTTGGACGCTAAAAGAAAAATCAGATAGAATCTACCAAAGCTTTCCAACGACTTGAACCTAGAGAAAGGATATGATTATTGACTATACAAATTCTTTCATAAGAAAAACCTTCGCAACAATTAGAGAGAAGACTTCATCAATTATAGATATGGCTAGCTGTTGAAATAAATCTAAGCAGATTGGGAAGCATGACTTTGTTACGAACATTGCTTAAAGAAATACTCAATCATACCATAACATCTCTGAATAATTGGCTAGAAGATCAGTATATTCCAGGTTGAACATCGACAACCAAAGATACGACCTATTCAGGTGGATGAACTCCTTTTTAGATTGAAGAGACATTGAACATAGCGACAAGAGTGATATTTAGAGAAACTAAATTCGGGAGATATCAACACTAGATTTACTGGATTTTTAGTTCTTTGCAGAGAATTCAATGTCAATAGAGAAAGATTCGAGTCAAATGAGAAGGATATTGAGCTAGTTTAGGTCACCAATTTTTGGAGAATCAGCCACTGAGATGAGCTATATTATCGATCACCTTTTGTTTGATGAAATAGCTTGTATTCAGGCAAATTAACAACACTATAATGAAGGGGACTGAAGAAAATGAGACCACAAAGAGAAGAATTTAATTGACTATTGTGAGACCTGTGCTAAAATTAGATATGTACTTATTTCTTGTAAAAACTGTTAGTACAGAGAATAGGTTTTGATCTGTATATATGTTAATATTATAGCAGAATATATATGTTTAACTAATGTCTTTAAAAAAACCAAGATCCATATTATTTATAAGAGCAATTCCTCTAAGAAGCTAGGACTTTGGTCAGAGTTTCAAATTGATTTTTTGTTTGCATTTATTAGTCCATCTAGCGAGCAAGTCCACATCGGTATTTTGCTCTCTCTCTCTCTCTCTCTCTCTATATATATATATATATATATATATATATATATATATGAGAAACAATCATTTCGTTAGAAATAAAGTTCATGCTACAATTAATATGAGGAGTGAGATACCAAGAAGTATTAAGATTCTTTAGCATAAAATTTAAGACGAATGAATCAGTTTCAATGTCTATGTTTTTTATGTTAAGATTGTAGCAGAGAGTTAAGCCATCTAAGAAAGTAAGATATTCAGCATTTTAAGGATTTTGTTACCTGTATAACTTGCCAATTGCGTAGAGAATTTCACCCTTATTGTTTCTTATTATGGAACTGCCATTAGCTTCTCCATTAGTTGCACATGAACCGTCAATATTGAGTTTAAATATGTTGAGAGTCTAAGGATTCCATTTGAGGTAAACAATCTTGTTGGGCAGTTTAAATGGTTATAACAGTCGATCTTTATAACAATATTATGATCTTTATCCCAATGGATCATTTTGAGAAGGCTTGCTGTATCCAACATTTTAATAATAATCTTTATTTGAAAGATAGTTGTTGTAGCATTGGGTGAGAAATGTTGGTGCTTAGATTTATTTAGGTTATACCATAATAGGTGGTAGAATAGTGCGCATTTGGACCTCTTTAGTTGTAGACCAGACTCAGAGCCTAGTTAGATGTTGAATGGACATGTAGCTTCCTATAAGAATGTTGAAGAGACTACTCAAATAGCTCCAAACATTCCATAAAATCATGCATTGCATAAAGAGATGGTTAACAGTCTCATAATTTAAAAAAGTTGGTATTTTGAAGCTAGAAAGATCTTCTTGTATTGTAGAAACTTGTCAACAGAAATCCAGTGATTCAATGTTCTCCAAAGAAGTAAGAAGCACTTCTTTGGAGTTATTGAAATCTAGATTTTATTGAAGAGGTTGGAACGATTGCTTTTACTTCTGATGTTGCTCAAGGTAGCCTTTGAGTTGAATGTTTCTTGATTTGTTAGGGTCTATTGAATAGAATCCTCATCATTTTTTTTTATAGTAAGCTTATTTATTTTGATAATTTGTGATGGGAGAATGCTTCTAATGAGCTTGGACTGATTCTAATTGTTGTCAGCCCAAATTTCTTGACTTTTTCTTGAGTATACTAGTTAATAAGTGAAGTGGGAGCGTCAACATAGATAAGGGGATTTTTAGAACACCAAGAGTCAAGCCAGAAATCCATTTCACCATGGCTTAAGTGCCAGATATGATTTTTTTGCATTCATTCTAATATCCAGCATTCTGTTCCAAAGTCTTGAATTCGTGGGTTTTTTTTGGGCAAATATGGGGTGCAGATTTGTGTCGTATTTACAATGCATAAATCTGGACCAAAGGGTTTTCTTTTCTCCGAATTTAAACCATAACTTGTGAGAGTAAGTGCTGTACATATTTTTTAGGCTTCTTATCTTGAGGCCTTTTTCTCTATAAGGTTTGTCGATACTTTCCAACTTAGTCCATGTAATACTGTTATGATTGTTGTTAGATTCTCAAAGATATTTACTGAAAAGGTTTTCTATTCATTTTATTACATATTTAGGGATGGTAAATCTTTGAAGGTGGTAGCTTAGGATGGTTGAGAGGGTAGCTTGGATAAGAGTGAGTCTACCGTGAAAGATAAGAGTAAGTTTTCCCATGCTTGAATTTTTTCTCTGATTTTGGTAATGATATCTTCAAAGTGAGAAGCTTTAGGTTTATGGTGAATGTTTATTCCCAGATGATTTAGAGGGATATAGCCTTTGGTGAATCTCGTGTAATTTAGAATAGGATTAATCTTGGTGTCAGGGATTTTGTTAGAAGGAATGATAAAGGATTTGTTCTTATTTATTTTCTATCCAGACATGTCTTGATATATTTGAAGAAGTTTTAGGATTCTGTTAAGACTATGGAGAGAGCCCTTGCAGAAGATTATGAGGTCGTTTTCAAAAGCAAGGCAATGTATTAGTATAGAGCTTTTAGAATTGTACACAACTTGATTAGAAGATTCCATCATCTATATTTCTTATTCAGGTCTTTAAGTAACTCTTGAGTGAGAAGATTATTTCCATGAATGTTCCTCACGTGCATGAAACCAAATTGTTCTTTAGAAATCATCTTATGGAGAAAAACAGAGAGCCTGCCATTGATGATCATAGAGATAATTCGTTTCAATACCGTTCATAGAATAACATGTATATACTTATTCCAAGTCTTAGGAGAATCCCAATAAGTCATATTGAGGTAGCATAAACACCGAGAGGGACGTGATCCCTATTGAAGAATGCCTTGATATCATTAATTAGATCCTTGCCAATGATAGACTACCATTTCTGATAAAACATGATGTTGAAACCATCGATTCTTACTACACTAGAAGAATTGAGAGATTTAATTGAGTTGAAAATATCATCTTCAATAGGGGTCCTCATTATGTTAGTTTTGTCTGCAATAGTGATTATTTTGGGGATGATATGAGATAGGTTGAGGATCACATTATTCGGAGTAGTGCTAAGAATACTTTAAAAGTGAGAGATAACAGAGTCTGCAATTTTTTGCTAATTCTCAATCCACTTATCTTCATCAAATATTTTGTTGATTCTAGACTTCTTCTTTTTCTGCTTAACATGATTGTGAAAACCCTTTGTTTTGGATTCTTGGCAGCAAATTTTGAGGATGTAGATACGATTACCATAAATGTATTTATTCTAGTTTTCTTCAATGAATTTGTAGATATAATTATAAGTAAACAACATATTTTGAAATATAAAAGAATATTTGATATTTGCAGACTATTGGGAGATGGACATATAAAGAGGGTTCTGATCAGAGCCCGATTTGGCCATATGAGTGAATGTAAGGGTTTCAAAAATGTTGTTCCAAGAATTGTTGGTATGATTTATATCTAATATTTTCCATTTGTGACCATTAGTCCAAGTGTATTTATTTCCAATGTAGCCAAGGTCTGATAGGTAACAGTCGAGGATAGCTTGATTGAAATTTTCCATCCTGCGAACACATAGAGATAAACATGATAGTTGATAAAAAACGGTAGTGATAGCATTAAAATCCCCCATCACGATCTATTGAATAGAAGGGTTAACCATCTGTCTTAGGTTGTCCTAAAGTTCCATTCCGGAAATATTTGTTACATTTAGAATAAACTATCGATATTAGTAAATTTTTATTACGGAGAAAATGATTAACCTTGAGATGAATAGATTGGTTCCAGTTTCCCAAAGTACATATAGTGTAGTCTTTATTCCAAAGGACCCATATTTTGTTTGAGATGTTAGAGAGACAGTTTTGGAAGCTAAGAATTCTTAAGACTTTAGGAAGATGTATAATATTTATCATAGGTTCTTGAATGGCTAAAAAATGATATTTTTTTTAACTATTGACGGATTTAAGTCTTCTTCTGGATTCCTTATTCCAAATCCCTCTTATATTCCAACAAATAAGGTTTAAATTCAATTGTAAGAGCCATATAAGTATCTAGCATACCTTTTTTTTTCTTTGGGTATGTTTCTTGTTTTACGGATGGTTGAACTGGTTTTTTCTTGTTCTTGGTTCATGTAGCGGTCAGGGAGTGTGATTTCTAGGGTTGAAATTAAAGGAGAGGTAGGGAGGTTTTATGTAACATTAATATTTAAGGATGATGGAGAGATTGTTTTTGGATCTGGGTTGTCGATTGCAAAAATCTTAGAACCGATTTCCTGAACATGGAGAGCTTCAGATATTTAAGAGGAAAATGTGTCATGTATGTTTTAAGGTAAGGGTTTTATTGGTTTTAGGCTATCATCTGATTAATTACTTTGAGATGTTGGATAAAGGCTGCTGTACATTGGTTTTTCTTAGAAATCATCGAACTCAAATTGGAGAATGATAATCTTTGAATTTTGTCAAAGATGCCCAAAAATCTAACCGTTCAGATTCATCATTAATGCCTAGCTACTAGATTCATAGCTAGCTAGCTAGCTAGTTTGACAGATGTCAGACTCATAAGCTTTTCACCTTTTTGCATTCTGCTTTATCATCATAGAGTAATTTCTACTTCTACACGTCTTCATATCCTTCTATAAATTCATTCGTAGCCTCATTTTTCATTCTCACAATATAAATTCCTTGAGAGAGAAAAAACATACCCTTGGCTACCTTTAACGTGTTCTTCAACTTTCTCAGCATCTTCATCAGAAAATTCAAACTTTCCGATCAAAACCTATATTCTCCGGTCAATCTCCATCCAGTTTGTGAGAAAAAAATCCAAAAACCAGAAGATCCAAGGCTAGCATATCCAAAAACCCCAAATCTCCAAAGCATGACGATAATCTGGTTTTCAGATTATACGACTACTTTTGCATAACTGAAAGAGAAGAGGAGTATAAGGCTACCAGATTAATCAACAATGCTCATGTTGGAACAACCACCAAAACCACTTATTACGATAACTTCGATCCAACTAAAGTACCTGCTTTTTCACCTTCCCCTATAACCGAAGTGCCTCCTTATTCAAAGTTCAAACACCTAAAATAGCTCGAGCCTCTTCTTCTCAAATAAAAGTTTCACTTCTGTTTAGTGAATAATAAAACGAATCTTCCTCAAAAAAAATCTCAACTACTCCTTCCTTGACTTATCCTCAACCAACTAAAAAAGAAAAACTTTCATAGCCGTGGGAGATGATTCAGATGCTACTCTAAATCCTCTCCATGAATCCAGCTACTCAATCTCCTCCTCGGAGAGAAATAGTTTGAAGAAACTCCATTGTCCTAACAAAATCCATCTAGAAATTCTCCCCAAACAATGGATCCCTCATCAGAAGCCGAAACTCTATTGCCTTTGTGAAATCCTCCCCAAACAAGAGATTAAACATCAGAAGTCGATGGAGTTGATTCCTAGACTACCAGAACTGATAATGAAGTTGAATCCGATGAGGGGCACTCAAGAACTACCACAGAAAAGAAAGTTCAGAAGCCTCATAAAGAGAAGGGATCAGGCTTTGTTTCTTATGAAGAGAGGGTTGTTATTGGTAGAAATTTGAGAGGTCTTTATGCTGACTATATTATCGAGCTGAAAAATGTTCCATATATATATATATATATATATATATTACCAAAAGAGTCAAACATCGGACTTTAAGAAGCAGTGGGGAATGAGAGAGAACATCATTGTTCGACTGCCTAAGAAAGGAGAAACTCCCTTAGACTGCAAAGATGATGAGTTGGTGATCTACCCCGTAATCATCAATTGGGGTCTTTAGTTCCAACTGGATCCTATGATCGTGGAATACTTCAAAATTCTCAACCTGTGTCCTACCCAAGTGACACCGAATCAATGGTTCACTCTTATGTCTGTAATTATGGTATCTCAGTTGTCCAAGATTCCGATCAGAATCAAGGATTTCATCTCCTTAGCCCAATTATCAAAAGGTCCAAAGCTCCCATTCGACTACCTCACTTTAGTAGATGATTTAAAAATCATCGACGATCTCCTGGAAGCTGATAAACTCTAGAAGCAAAAGTTTATCTTTATCTCAGGAGCATGGGAGAATAGAAAAGAGATATCTTATGCCAACCCATCAAAACTAAATCTCATCTGGAGAACCAACCGTAATTATTTACTTGCATAATTATTTCAGAAATTCTGAGGCGATATGATATACGTCGGTCAGTAGCCAAAGATATTTTCAAAAAACTTGGCGCTTGGGCCGAAAAAGTGTGGAACAACGCTTTTGTACACTGCCTTCCAACTAATCAACTTCCTTAATAGTCATCTTTTTCCGATCACAGAGGGAGCAGTGCCTCCTCGAAATTTGATGGATGAATCCAATCCGATCTCACCTGCAAAAGGTTAGTTCAACCTGATTGCAAGCTATTCCTCCCTATCCGCAATCGGTCGAAAAGTCACCTACCTAAGAAGAAAAAAGAAAAGGCAAAAAAAGAAAATAAAAGTAAAAAGGTAGCTAGCACATCTGGTGCTAGCCATTTAACACCGTCAAGGCCTAAAAATTGCAAGAGAAAAGCAGGAGAGCAGAATCTTTCACCCATCGAAGAAGAAAAAGAACAAGAACCTTCTTCGAAGAAAAAGAAAGCTTCCACCAGTCCTCATCGGAAGAAACAACCAATGATGATGTTCCAATCATCATCGAGGATAATGTTGATGACGGCAATAAAAAAAAACTGACCACTTCGACCCCGACAACTTTATTAATTTCAACAAGTCATATGAGCTTGCTGGAGAAGACGATCCTGTCCTCCAAGATATTCAGACTCACATGCACCACTTCGGGAGAATGACAACCGTCAAAGCGTCTCTAGAAATCATCTGTCCCCCTGTTCCAACTACAACTTTGGACATGATTCCTCGTCCTAGCCCAACATATTTTCCTCCTCCTCCACCTAATCCTGAAGTCCTTATTGCACTCCAACCATTTTCCGGATTCGACGTGCAGCAAAGGCGCTTGTTTCACAAGTCAAGTCTTCTCAAGATCATTTGAAACAACGGGCCACGTATATTCACCCGGCGGGGAGTTTCCCTGCTGGTTCAACCGGCAGAGATTAAAGGATATTTTTGGTAACCTTTAAAATTGGTTATCTTTTTGGACCCTAATTTAGCCAAAGCCTTCTATTTATTCAAACATATTTGTTGACGTTTGTTTTAAATCGAAGCAGTTAATCAATAAAAATTTGTTGCCTTTTGGGGACTGAAGTTTGCTTTAAATGGGAGAAGACCATCAATGCGATCAATGCGGTAATATGCGCTGATTCAAAGTAGGGCATTAGGTCTGATGGTCAGCTCTGAATAGAACCAAACCACCGTATATAGCCGGGTGGGTTTTTCTAATCAATTCAATGTACTCACTTTCTCCTTCAATTTATTATTATTAAATTTTAGTTTTAGAAAAAATTAATTGTTTCGAATTGGTTGTCGCTTATAAATATAAAGACGGTGTTAGTTGTTGTTTTACTATCTATATTCTTTATTCTTTATTTAAGTTTTATTTATAATATAATTACATAAAAATATAATTTATACATTTTTTAAAGTAAAATATTTCAAAACTGATGATTGGATTTTTTAGTTAGAAAAAATAAAGTAGATATATCGCATGAGTTATCCATGAATTATAGAGAGAAGGATGGTCTAAACACTTTTTACTCTATCGGTTATGTAATATATATTTTTAATATATATGCATAACCTTTTTTTTATATCAAAAATGAGATTTTTCATAATAGAACGTATTACAAAAACTATGAAAGTTTAAAAGCCTGCTAGCAAAAGTTAGAAAATTCTAACTTTACTAAGTCAGAATTTTAGATCGATACAAATCTCTTTTAAACAAAGAATAGCCAAACGAGAGAAACCAAAACAGCCGTAAAACTTCAATCTGCTCATCTCAAATCAAATGTTGATCCCAAATCAAACCTGAAATCGCCATGAACCCAACACAAAAATATCAATTTGCTACCATTAATCCGTAACATAACCAATACCCAAACTTTCAAGAAAGATTATGGACATAAACTCATCTGGTGCAGTTGACTCAAATACTTCAGTTTTCTGCTTACAGTTTCCAACCAATCGACGACGAAATTCTGAGAACGAGGAATGAATTCAATGGTCATGCATGGATGGATCAAGCGCCTGTAGATTGGAAGGAGTCTGGATAGAGGCCAAGGGTATTTTTCCTTAGCTAAGTAATCAACCAACACTTTGCTATCGGTATCTATATCCACCTTCTCTCAGTCTGTTTTTGCAAATCAGAAGGTCTTCAAGAAGAGCTCGAGCCTCCGCCATTAGAGGAGGAAGCTTCCCGAAAGTATCACCAATGCCTAACTCCAACTCTCCCTGGTGATCTCTAAAGATCAAACCTCCAGAAGTTTTCCCAGAATAAGAACTTGATCCGTCGACATTTAGTTTTCTTATGCCTTCCACTGGGTGAGTCCATTGAACGTAAAGCTGCTTACTGTTTTTTCATAAACAGATTTACTTCCTATAATAGTCCCAGCGTCTAAAGCATTTTGCCAATGCTTCTTCTTTAGCTTCGTGTCTAGAGTGCATATCATTCCGTTTATTTAAAAAATAGCAAAGTCCGTTGTAGTTATTTTGTTCTTACACTTCAAATCGTTTCTAAATTTCCAAATAGTCCAACATATTATAGAAGGTAGAATGTGAGTAATGCCAAAAAATTTCTTAATAAACCAAAACCATTCCCTTATAATATGAGTGATGCTAATGAAAGCCTCAATTTTAATGTTAAAGATTAGGTTGTAGCGTTTCCAAATGGACCATGCTAGCTTACAGTTAACAAATAAATGATTTCTATTTTTTCATAGTTTTGACAGAAGACACATTTGGATGCCAGACTAATATGTTTTATTTGTAAAGTAGAATCAATAGGGAGAATTTTTAATGAGTTTCCATATAAAGAAAGAACACTTCATGGGTGTTACGTGAGTCCAAATCTTCTTGTATAGAGAGGATTTAAAGAAGTGGCATATGACTTTATCCCACGTTTGTTAGTATTAAACTCCAAGTTAGGAGAGGTAGTCCATATCAGCTTATCATCCTTAGACGAATCACTCTTGAATATAGAAATTTGTTGGATTTTGTCTTCATCAAGGAAAGACTTCAGCATGTCAAAGTCCCAACCCTTTCCTTTCCAAAATGAATTGACCTTCTGCTTTAGAAACCAAATATTAGAATCAGGATTTTTGTAGTCCATGATTGGAGGTTGGCTATGCCAATTCTCCACCAGAAGTCCATATTGCATCTGCCAAGAAACCATTTAGTGTTAGATTCTACTAAATCTTTAGTATTAACCAATCTCTTCCAAGTCATTGAACTAGATTTATTGTACTTTGATTTTAGGGGATGATAGTTTTTATTGTATATATCTTTCATAAACTTAGCCCAAATATTGTCTTGCTTTCGGTACTTGAACCAAAGCTTTTGTGACAGAGTGGTTTGAATATCATTTAATTGTCTTATATTCAAACCACCTTCATCAAAAGGTCTGTAAATATTATTCCAAGCAGTCGAGTGAATAGCTTTAGTTTCAAACTTGGACCTCCAAAAAAAATTGTTAAATTTTTTTTCTATTCTATTAATCACATTTTGTGGAACTATAATATTATGCATCCAATAGTAAGGCATATATATAAGTATAGTAGAGATAAGAGAAAGTCTTCCCCCGAATGACAAGTTTTTACTGTCCCAGTCCATGATCTTTCTATTGATGTTATCCAGCAACTTGCTAATTTGTTTTGATTTATTGTTGCAGTTTAAGGTAGCACCCAAGTAGCTAATAAGGAGATGGTCTGTCTTAAAGCCAGTAGTAGTTTCTAGCTCTTGGATTCTACTTTGCTGATGAATATTTGAGGTAATTATTTGAGTCTTGTCTTTATTTATTATCTGCCCATAAATAAGCTGATAATTGTCTAGCAGTTCACTAAGAAACTGAATAGAAGAATTCAAACTGTTAGTAAAAACTAGGATGCCATTTGCAAAGGAAATGCTAGGGATAACAATAGATGATCTAGATGCAAATTCCATATTATTGTTTTGATTATACAGATTTACCAATCCTCTAATCAAAACCTCCTCACCTAGAATAAACAAACTTGGGGACAGAGGGTCCCATTGCCTCAACCCTCTAACAGATTTAAAATAGCCATAAGACTTTCCATTGATTAGAATGGAAATTGAGACAAAATTGATCATAACTTTGATTAACTGAATTAATTGATTAGAGAATCCAAAAAGAGAAAGAACTTTTAGAATAAAGGGAATAGACATCAGGTCAAATGCTTTGGACATGTCCAATTTGACCATGATGTTACCTTTTTTAGGTTTTTTGATCACGTCGAAAGTCATCTCCCTAGCAAGCCGAATATTGTCTTGAATAGATCGATCTTTGACAAAAGCTCTTTGAGTGTCAGAAATAATCCTAGGGAGAATATTAGACAACCTGCTATTAATAAGCTTAGATAAAATTCTGTTAGTTAATGAACATAGGCTAATTGGCCTAAAGTTATTCCAATAAGTAGGGTTACTATTTTTAGGAATAAGACAAACTCCCATAGAGATAATGCCCTTAGGGATATCACTACCAGCCAAAAAGGAATTAATAGCCAAAATTAGATCATCTTTAATAATATGCCAACAGATTTTATAAAAATTCACATTGTAACCATCTATGCCAGAAGCACTTTCTGGATTCATAGAGTTAATAACCTTCCAAAGCTCATCAACGGTAATATCATTCATTGGGTCAGCATTTGAATCCTGAGTCGCCATATTAGGGATATAATTCAAAAGATCATTTTGAAGACAAGAATTCTCATCCTCCACAGAATAATAAGCCTTTTTAGAATAAATGTCCTTGTAGAACTTCACAGCAGACTCTATAATATCATCAGTATTATAAATCCACTTGCCATCAGCCTTAATAGTCTTAATAGCATTCCGTCTTCCCTTTTTTAGACACATAAGAATGAATCATTTTAGTGTTGTTATCATCATTGTTGAGCCAAGAATTGTTAGATTTCTGTCTCCAATAGTCATCTTCGTTTCTAAGAGCCTGCAATAATAGACTATTAGCTTTCTTTAAATTCATTTTAGTGGTTAGAGTATTAAGGTTAGAATGCAATAACTCAGCTTCTTTGACCCTAGTTTCAGTCTCCTTAACCTTATTGAAAACATTACCATTTTTTTTATTCCACAGTTTAAGACATCTTTTTAATCTTTTCAATTTAAACCAATAGATCTCACTAGGAGGTCCACTAATTTTCAAATTCCAATTATTTTTATCCACTTCAAGGAATGAAGAATCATTTGACCACATATTTATGAACTTAAAGCTTTTGTTAATGGCATTCGACTGATAAGAGTTATTAGTATTATCAATAATCATAAGGGGAGCATGGTCAGAGCAGGCTCTGACCATGTGGATAACCTTAGTATTACAGTAGGTTAAAGACCATGTAGCATTAAATAAGGCTCTATCGAGCCTTTTCCACTTAAAACTTTTGTTCCACGTGAACTTAGGACCCAAGAAACCAGGATCCTCTAAGTGGCAATCATTTATAGTTTGAATAAACTCACCCATACTGTTATGATCAATCTGCTTACAACCAAGTTGGTCGTCTGAAGAAATAATGACATTAAATTCGCCAACCACTAGCCAACCATGATGAGAAATTGAAAAAGCTTTCAATTGCTGCCATAAATCCAACCTGAGCATTCTGTTACACTTTGCATAAACAACAGTTAAGTGAACAATAATATTATTATCTATAGTAACCTCCAAATTTAGACACTGATCATGATTAGCTAAGATATTTATACTCAGATCAGTACCCCAGAAAACCCAAATTTTGTTTGAATAGTTAAAACAATAACTAGAAAACACTAATAATTCAGAGTAGTAGAAATATTATCAAATCTAATTAAAGGCTCTTGAACAGCTAGAATACTAATTTTTTTCTTTGAAAATCATTTTTTTCAATCTTCTGATAGTTAAATTGTTATTAATACCATGCAGGTTCCAGCTAATGATCTTAATCATTATGAGATAGAGATTTATTCTTCCTATTTGCACCTCCGTACTTGAAAGACTTCATTATTATTTTTAACTTGGTTTCTTTATCTTCTTTGCTCACTTGAGTTTCTTTTTTCAGGATAGTGCTGAATTCTTGACCAGTTGGAGACTAATTCTTCACCACCGGAGATAGTTGAAGACTCCCTATATTTTCCTGTGTTGGAGAGTAGGTGCCTGAATCCAAGTCAATATTTCCATAAAGATCAAGATTATCACTTTGCTCCTGAAGATGTTGAATAGCTTCGATGATCTCAGCTTTTTCAGGGCTGTTAACACCAAGACTGCGCTCCTGATGATTTTGTTGTATATCATTGTTACTAATAGTAACATTTTCTTTAGATTTAATCATAAAATTATTTTCAGATGTAACTTCAATATGCTTGTGAACTATTATAGTATTCAAGTTTGGAATACATTCAGTATTAGAATCAACCGTTTCATTCCATTTCTTCTAATCTGTCTTAATACCACCATCTTCCTCAGGTATCCTTCTTTTCTTGAGAATTCTCTTTTTGGCCTGCTAGCTTAGTCCTTTTCTTACAATACATATAGCAATGACTCAAATGATAGCATCCGTTACAATATGAAGGTAAGTTTTTATACTTTAGATTAATCCAACATCCGTCATTTGTTCCGAATCCGATCCAAATACGGGTAGGGATCTTTCTTGATAAATCAATTTCAATTAGCGCAAAAACAGAGTTCTTGTAGGCTCTGTTATCTTCTGGGACTTCTATCTTGTACAAGTTTCCTAAGGTACAGGCTATTTCCTTTATGATGCTAATTTTATGTAGATACTCGGGTAATTTTTCGAACTAAGTTCATACTAGCACATATGGTTTTCATACTTCAGATGGAATTTGGGAGAACATCGCAAAATTCTCATTGTTAGGCTTCCAACTTTCCATGAGCTTCTTCCCCACATTTTGCAGACGTCCACGTTAAGAGCAAATTCGAAGAACACGTTATGCGAATCCCATGTTGTAGTCCGAACACGACCTTTAAACTTCAGCGAATTGAGAAAGCTTTCGAACACAGTTTTTCTTTAATTTCTTGATAAAATTTAATTGAAACATGGTGTGATTTCTGATTTACAGTTTCAGGTTTGAATTCAGGATCATGAGTTCTTGAATTTTCTTTAGCGAACAAATCAACAAATGGTTTCTTCCCTGATTTTTTCATGGCGAACTCTGTTTTTGCATCTGTGTTAAAGCAGGAAAGTCCTCTTCCAAGAGAGCATTACTTATTATCTCCATGACAGAGATAATCCAAACAGAAAAAGGAAGAAGAAGAAAGGAATGATGAAAAGAAACTAAAATCTTCAACGGCGAAGCACCGGTGACTGCTCTGGTTTCATTCTTGGAGAAGAAGACGGTAACTCATCTTTCTTTTTCATCATTTAATTTAGTTTTTCTTGCATAATTTATACTTATACATGAGTTTTAATTTGTCTTTGTTCGTGATAGGGTTTTTTTCATATTTATGCATAACCTTAAACAACCTGTATTAACCTGTATTAGGTCACGTAAAGAGTATTGTAAACCTTCTGCATAATTATTTAAGTTTTTTTTTATATTTGAGATTTAATTAGATATTTCATAGCATATCTGCAGTATGATGGACTTTTAGCATTATAAACCTGATTTTGGCTAAATTCAACATTTTAAACACTAATATAGATTGTTTGACGAGAGTATATAGTTAAAATGTAGATTATGTAGGCCAAAAAAAGGTAATGGCTTATGCCTTATGGTGAGTTTAAGTGAGCGCTGTTGGAATTTCTCCATTAAGTTGGACCGTCACATGTTTTATCGATGTATCGGACTATCGTTAATATTAGTCCAATAAAAGTAATCATAAAGAAAAGAACGGACTAGTAGATAAAATATGTATCATGGAGGTAATTGTATAGATACCAGGTTTAATTCCGAATACTGTGAAGGATTGGATTCGGAAATAAACAACTTAAGCAAAACGTAAAGTTTTGGGGTTATTTTGTAAAACAAAATAATACCGGGTTATGGTCCCTAAGGGTGGCAATTTAATAAGGACTGGTCTTCATTAAGTAACCGTTTGGAAGTTACAAACGGTTAAAAGAGAAGAACCATTTTCTCACTTCAGTTCTATATAAGAATGAGTTCGTCATTCTTAAAAGACACGAGATAAAATACAGAGAGAAAAATCCTTTAAGAAAAACAATTTGATTCTTCCTTCGAATCAATTACAAAAGTGTGTTTTGGTTGCCATCTCTTAGAAGAATCGATAACCTAGCAAAAGATCACGGATCATCCGCTTCAAGTCAGGAATCTGAAGATCAAAGAATGTCTACATCATGTAAGTACTTATTCCGCATTATTACATGATGATTTAATTTCATGGTTCAATAAGTTAAGTAAGAAATCCATAAAGTATTTCTTACAAGTGGTATCAGAGCCACCATGAAATTAAATTCTTAAGTTTTCAGATTTTCAGTTTATAATCTTTGATACTTGTTGATTAAAAGTGCGTATTCATGAATATTTGAATCTTTCGATAGTCAACTAAAAGCATGTTTAAGCAAGTCAACCGTTTATATACGGGTATGTTAAATAGAAAATGTTTTATTAATCAATTTGCATATTAAGTAGAAATTCCCATGGTTGCATCTTGATTATTATGCTGAAAAGGCTTAAAACTCATATCTAAACATGATAACGGTTGTCGATTGTTAATTATATATATAATCGTCGTTATTAAGTTTAATCGAATTCTTCGGTTATTAAGTTTAATCAAATTAAAATTAAATAGCAGTTAAAATAACAATAGTGGATGAGTGGGCCGAATTTTGGGTGAATTTGACGTTAAAAAAAAACCGCTATATATTAGTAGTTGCGCATTTAATGCGCGTTGTACGTAGATTAGTGGCGGGTTAGTTATTTGCGCGTTTTACGCGTAATAACGGTATATATTTATATATTTATATGTAAGTATATAAAAAAAAAACTGTCACGTTCCCCTGGCCCTAAAGAATAGGCTACTTCCGTGCTTTCAGTTATTAAGCTAATGTATAACAGAATAATAATTTAAGCATGCGTAAGTGCTTTATAGTAAATATTATTATAAAGGGGTGTAAAGTAATTTCGTTTTCTCCGAAGGTTAAGAACATGCCCTAATTGTTGACGCCTGCACGTCATTCATATATATAATTCTGAATTATGTTATTTTATATATATATATATATATATATATATATATATATATATATATATATATTATAAAGAGACGTGCCTTAACTGTTAGCCTAAAAAGTAGGCTTAAAGTAACTGTTAGCCTAAAAAGTAGGTGTGTTGTAACTGTTAGCCTAAAAAGTAGGCTTAAAGTAACTGTTAGCCTAAAAAGTAGGTGTGTTGTAACTGTTAGCCTAAAAAGTAGGCGTGCATAATATAAAAAGATATTATAGTATATATATAAATAGTTATTATATATATAAAGTATTATATTATAATATATATTAAAAAATTATATCTTAATATAATTACATATATATTATTATATAATAAATTTAAGGTATAAATTTAATTTTATTAAATTTATATATAGACTACGAAATAGTTTGGACATTAAGTGAATATGTAGTCGTATAGTATTTTTCAAAATAATTAGCATATTTTAAGTTGTCCGAACTTGGATAAATAATTAATGATTCAATATATCACCAAAGTGATCCCTATTGCTGAATTAATTATTTTAGAGTTTTGACAAGTTTTTGATTGACAAGTATGTAAACTTTAATCGGCCCAAAGGAAGTTTAAAGTTTGACATAGTTAATCTTAGACACGAGATAATTATTTGTGAATTGGTCATTAAGAAAATTGAACTAGGAAAATCGGCCCAAAGGAAGATTTTCTTACTTAAGTCAATTAGTAGGATCAACATTAATTATGCTCAAACTCATACATATACAAATTAATATGCTTGCCCAAAGGTATCTTATTGATGTTGTAAGAGTATGTTTTATTATGCTATGTTTATTTGTTAAATACTATGGAGATTATATGTTAAGTGATGTTTTTGGCTATTTATTGTTTGTTGTTTGTTATGTTAGCAAATTCGTATTTCTATAACCCGGAAGGCAAAAAGGCACCCATACTTAATGGGAGCAACTTTGAGCTGTGGAAAGAAGATATGTTGCTGCACTTGATGTGCCATGATTACGACTTAGCATTAAGGGTCGATGAACCTAAACCTCTGACTGATGACAGTTCTCCTACGGAGAAGAAAGAGTCAGAGGCATGGGAAAAGTCGAACAGGATAAGTCTAGGGATCATGAAGCAAGCAATTCCATTAGCATTTCGTGGTGCAGTTCCACCTGAGATCACTAATGCGAAAATATTTCTCGAAGAGGTAGAGAAATGTTTTGCCAAGAACGATAAAGTAGAGATTAAGACGCTGCTTATTAAGCTAGCCTCTATGAAATATCGTGGCAAAGGGACTGTTCGTGAGCACATCTTGGAAATGTCAAACATCGCTTCCAAACTGAAAGCACTTAAGATTGACCTTCCCGAAGATGTTGTGGTAAGATTTGCTTTTCACTCTTTCCCTCCTCAGTATAAGAACTTTGAAACTTCTTATAACTGTCAGCGCGAGAAATGGACTCTCAACGAGCTCATCTCTCAGGCAGCGCAAGAGGAGGAAAAGATGAAGCAAGAACATCCAGAAGTGCAAATGGTGAAAGCTCAGGTGGATAAGGGAATTAAGAGAAAGTATGAAGGTTCAGATGCACATGCATCCGGTTTGGGACAAAAGAAGCATAAGGGTACGTCTGGTAAAGGGCGTTGCTTCCATTGTAAGAAACCGGGGCACTTTAAGAAAGAATGTGAAAAATGGAGGGCTATGATGAAAGCCAAAGGTATTTTCACTTCTATAGTCTGTTCTCAGATCAATTTAGTTTCAGTGCCGAGAAATACTTGGTGGGTTGATACAGCAGCAACCACTCATGTTTGTATTTCTTTGCAAGGTATGATAAGAAACCGAAGCCTGAGTGATGGTGAAACATCCATCTATACAGCTGATGGCAGTTCGTGTTTAGTTCATTCTATTTGTGATTTTCGTTTGTTGCTTACTAGTGGACATTTTTTGTATTTAAAAGACGTATTGTATGTACCTTCTTTTCGAAGGAACCTAATTTCCTTTCCGTTGTTGGACAAATTAAGTTATTCTTGTCTATTTGGAAATGAAAGTTTATGTCTTTATTTACATGGTAATGTTGTTGGTTCTGGAAAGTTAATAGCAAATGATAACTTGTATTTATTGGATACTATAAAGGATCACAAAGAGATAATGAATGTAGATGTACCTGGAAAACTAAATTGTAAAATGGAAAAATCAGCAAAACTTTGGCACAAGCGATTAGGTCACATTAATAGAAATAGAATTGAAAAGCTTGTTTCAGAAGGTTTATTAAGTGAACTGGATTTTTCGGACTTCAACGTTTGCGTTGAATGTATAAAAGGAAAACAGACCAAAGTGAAACGATTAGATGCATACAGAGCGAAAGGGGTCTTGGATTTGATACATACAGACATTTGCGGTCCATTCCCTACAGCATCATGGAACGGACAACGATATTTTGTATCTTTCATTGACGACTTTTCACGATATGGGTATCTATATCTCATTCACGAAAAATCAGAGGCCATTGACAAGTTCAAAGTCTTTAAGACCGAAGTTGAAAAACAACTTGGTAAAGACATTAAGTGCGTCAGATCGGATCGTGGTGGTGAATACTACGGGAGATATGATGGTTCAGGTGAACAACGTCATGGACCGTTTGCAAAGTTCCTAGAAGAGTGTGGCATAGTCCCTCAGTATACAATGCCGGGTTCGCCCAACATGAATGGAGTATCTGAGAGACGAAACCGTACATTGAAGGATATGGTAAGAAGTATGATTAGTCCTTCAACATTACCTATATCACTCTGGGGAGAAGCAATAAAATGTGCGACCTACCTACTTAATAGAGTTCCGACGAAAGCAACTACTAAGACACTGTATGAACTTTGGACTGGGCGTAAACCTAGTTTAAAACATTTACATGTTTGGGGATGTCCAGCTGAAGCGAAGCCTTATAGGCCGAATGAAAAGAAATTGGACTCCAAAACGGTTAGTAGTTATTTCAACGGATATCCCGAGCACAGTAGGGGTTTTAAATTTTATGATCCTTCCACAAAGAATATATTTGAGACGGGTACAGCGAAATTCTTTGAGGATATAGAGTTTGGGGGGAAGAATTTAGTAACGAACATTCATTTTGAGGAAGAAGCAATAGAGATTCCTGAAGGTTCTAACAATGATACTATAGTGTCAGATGATGATATGGTAATTAGAAGGCCAATCATCACTTCAGATTCGTTAGAACATATAGATACTCAAAATGATGTTAATCTTCCTCCTATGGATGTTGTTCTAATGGAGCAAAATGAAGTTGTTCAAGAAGAGAAAACTCTACCTCCTCAAGAAGTTCAAGTGCAAAATGAAGAAATTATGCCTTTGCGTAGATCTACTAGAGAAAGAAAGAGCGCTATATCTTCAGACTATATAGTGTATCTTCAAGAACATGAAGAATTTTATGGTTCAACAGAAAACGATCCTTTAAGTGTTCGTGAAGCCATGAAAAGTTCTGATTCTCACTTATGGATTAAAGCAATGAACGAAGAGTTTAAATCAATGCAAGATAACGCGGTATGGGAGCTTGTTCCATTACCTGAAGGAAAGAAACCGATTGGTTGTAAATGGATTTTTAAAACCAAACGGGATTCTAAGGGTAATGTGGAGAGGCATAAAGCGCGACTTGTAGCTAAGGGTTTTACTCAACGTGAAGGGATTGACTTTAAAGAAACTTTCTCTCCAGTTTCTTCGAAGGATTCTTTTCGGACAATCATGGCATTAGTTGCACACTTCGACCTTGAGCTCCATCAAATGGATGTAAAGACCGCTTTTCTTAATGGAGACATTGAGGAAACGATCTATATGTTACAACCTGAAAACTTTGTCTCTGGTGATCCAAAGTCGATGGTATGTAAACTGAAGAAATCTATTTATGGTCTCAAGCAAGCGTCTCGACAGTGGTATCACAAATTCCTTGAAGTTATTGTCTCATTTGGTTTCGAGATAAATTCAGTGGAGGATTGTGTGTATCAAAAGTTTAGTGGGAGTAAATTCATATTTCTAGTGTTGTATGTTGATGACATATTATTGGCCACGAACGATAAGGAATTGTTACATACGACCAAGAAATTTCTTTCGGACAAATTCGATATGAAAGATCTTGGTGATGCATCATTTGTGTTAGGAATTCAAATTCATAGGAATCGATCCCATGGAATTTTGAGTTTATCACAAAAGGCATATATTGAGAGTATGTTACAACGTTACGGGATGGCTAACAGCAAAGGAAAGGAAACCCCTATATCAAAAGGTGAAAAGTTTAGCCTTAAGCAATGCCCAAAGACAAAACTTGAGATCGAAGAAATGCAAAAGGTTCCATATGCTTCGGCTATTGGAAGTCTGATGTATGCTCAAGTTTGTACACGGCCAGATATTGCTTTTGTGGTGGGTGTGTTAGGGAGATACGTAAGTAATCCGGGGATGGAACACTGGAAAGCAGTCAAAAGAGTTCTCCGGTATTTGCAGCAAACAAAACATCACAGGTTAACATATAAGAAGTCGGATAAACTGGAGGTCATAGGGTATTCCGACTCGGATTTCGCTGGATGTGAGGATTCTCGTCGTTCAACCTCAGGCATTATATTCCTTTTAGCGGGAGGTGCAATATCATGGAAAAGTGTTAAACAAACACTCATTGCATCTTCCACTATGGCTGCGGAATTTGTTGCTTGTTTCGAGGCATCCAATCAGGCGCTTTGGCTGCGAAATTTTGTCACAGGACTGCGAATCGTAGAAGGGATAGAAAAACCCCTTAGATTATATTGTGACAATAACTCGGCAGTTCAGTATTCAAACAGTAACAGGAGCTCGGTTAAGTCCAAACATGTAGATATCAAGTTCCTGTCTGTTAAAGAGAGAGTACAGAGTGGTCAAATCAGTGTGGAGCACATAGGGACAAACTCGATGTTAGCAGATCCTCTTACGAAGGCATTAGTACCTAAAGTTTTTATTGAACATACCATTAACATGGGTGTTGTGTACTTAGAGGATTGTTAGTTTCAGTGGGAGTTTGTATTAAGCTATTAAATTTGTTTGTATTATGATATTCGCGAACTTAAGGTCATTAATGCAAACATATTTATATATAAGTTTTCAGTGTGCTCTTATCTTTGATTACTCGTACTCTGCTGTAAGTAGACCTCCAATTAAGTGGGACTAGTTAAGAATAGATATGTAAGATTACATTTCATATTATTCTTATGCTATGCACCATGATAGATCCATGTAGTTGATTGTTGTGATATCGTGATTATTGATGCATCTATTTGCGACTTGAAATGCATTGATGATGACTTTAGTCCTATGTCGTTAATGGTCATTTACGGGATTGTTAAGGTTATCTATGTGACGATAGAAATTAAGAACGTTCATTAAGTGGATACATCCTATAGTAGCATATGATGATCCAAGTGGGAGATTGTTGGAATTTCTCCATTAAGTTAGACCGTCACATGTTTTATCGATGTATCGGACTATCGTTAATATTAGTCCAATAAAAGTAATCATAAAGAAAAGAACGGACTAGTAGATAAAATATGTATCATGGAGGTAATTGTATAGATACCAGGTTTAATTCCGAATACTGTGAAGGATTGGATTCGGAAATAAACAACTTAAGCAAAACGTAAAGTTTTGGGGTTATTTTGTAAAACAAAATAATACCGGGTTATGGTCCCTAAGGGTGGCAATTTAACTGGTCTTCATTAAGTAACCGTTTGGAAGTTACAAACGGTTAAAAGAGAAGAACCGTTATCTCACTTCAGTTCTATATAAGAATGAGTTCCTCATTCTTAAAAGACACGAGATAAAGTACAGAGAGAAAAATCCTTTAAGAAAAACAAATTGATTCTTCCTTCGAATCAATTACAAAAGTGTGTTTTGGTTGCCATCTCTTAAAAGAATCGATAACCTAGCAAAAGATCACGGATCATCCGCTTCAAGTCAGGAATCTGAAGATCAAAGAATGTCTACATCATGTAAGTACTTATTCCGCATTATTACATGATGATTTAATTTCATGGTTCAATAAGTTAAGTAAGAAATCCATAAAGTATTTCTTACAAGCGCGGCCAAAACCATACTTTATCACAGTAAACGAAACGACATAAGATAAAAAGGGTTGAAAATATTTTGATTTTACTACTTCTACTAATTTAGATCCAGATAGCGCCAGCACTGATGAGTAAGGATGTAAGTTGATTCTTGACTTGAAGGGACAGGATTTGCTTAGCACCACCTACTAGCTTCTCCCCTATGAAGACGGTTGGAACACTAGGCTGGCAACCCAGCTGCATCAATGCCATTTCAATCTCACGCCCATCTGACATCTCATCCAGCTCGTAAACAGTGGGGTTAGCACCAAACCCGCAAATGAGTGACTTGATAGAGTGGCTCATGCAGCAAGAGCTCCTGCTGAAGATAACTAGGGGTCTTTCAGCGACAAGACTCGACACTCTCTCCATTGCTACTCCTGTTAGGTACTGCTAGTTTCTAAATGAGTGTTTGTTTTGGATTGGTTGATGTGGCTTTGAGTAAAATAAACCAGAACGACAGGTATTTATAAGAGTGGCTGGAGGGATTTAAAGTGAGCATGTTGACAAAGATTTTGTTCTGGTTCAGTCACAATTTCCGCGTGCTTCTATGTATATTTTTTGGAATAATATTTACATGGGTTATACCAAACGGTTCGATGGGCCTCTATTATGGAAACCTTTAATTACTATTTTGATTAACATTTTATACTTAAATATCTAAATGTAATTAAATCCATTTTTTTTATTTTAAAAACAGCAACCGAACCTTTCTCATGTCACCGGTTAGCATTTTCATTTTCCTATTAAGAAAAACAAAAATGTTGCGAGAGTTCCCTTAACAACTCTGATATATATGCTGTATTAACTAAGTCGTTTTATTATTAGATATAAAATAAAGAAAATGAAATTGTAACACAACGACCCATTATCAAATGAGTAAAGAAGACAATCTTTTTTATATATTAGCGGCTTTATAGTAATTAGTGGTATATTCATGAATATATTCATAACACAAAAAGGGATTTCCAATGGATAAGTAAATAGCTTTTATGTTTTTTGTCCCATTAAAAGGTTATTAGCACGATTTTTGTTAGATTATTTATTGTTTGAGATGATTCGAATGTGTGATGAATCAGTATACACATAGTAATAAAAAGAGATGTGTTCCAGTAAACTATATATAAATGTTTTTAAATTTATTAATTTTGGATGTAACTTAAGGGATAATATACATTCATGATAAAAAAATTCTAGATATTATTTATTAAAGTAGTTTCGAAGCTTTTCGCTTAACTAATTAATTTTATAAATCGATTTTTTTTAAGAATATCACGTTTATATATATTATAGATGCATATTCGTGCCTAATATCTAGACCATTAACTATTACAGTCAAATCCAATTAAGATTTCATTAAGCTTCATCGAATAAAAAAAAATGAGTGTTTAAATTATTCGAAAGGAAAAAAAAATGAGTGTTTAAATTATTCGAAATAGTTATCATCATTAAATTTTCTGAAAACCATTTTTAGAAACAAGATCTAACATGTTAGCATTTTATGTGATATGGTAAATATTGGGACGAAATAATTTTAATAAAATACATGTACAATTTTAAAAATGAAAAAAGGTTGTTTATTAAAATCTATATGATTATTTTTAATTGTTTTTTGTTTTTTTTTTATAATAAACCAACTTCACATTTTATTGATTTATAAGATCTCATAGATGATACCTTACATCGATATGTTTCGTGTGCCTATGCATCACTGAATTCTTCGAAAGTTTAATTGAAGAAGTCTTTTCGCAATAGATTTCCAGAAACTCAGATTGTTCACATGTGATTTGTTCCAAAATTTCATTGAGCCAGACACAATGACAAGGACAAGATGTTGTAGCTATGTATGTTGCTCTTGTTGTAGGCAAAGTAAGTTATTCTTGTTTTCTTGAGCTCCAACATCTTGCAGCTTCATTGAACATATAAACATAACCTGAAGTGCTTATTCTATCATCGAGATCACCAACATAATCACTTTCCGTGTATGCTTTCACCTTCATCACCAATCCTCTTTTATAAAAAAGGTCAAACTCCATTGTACCTATTAAAGTATCACAAAACTCTCTTAGCTGCCTGCATATGTCTCTTCATTGGTTTAGCCATGAACCTAGACAATAAGGAGACCACATACATCATGTTAGGTCTTGTAACTGTGAGGTACATAAGACAACCCATCAATTTATTGTATAAAGTAACATCGACTTCTTTTCCAGCTCCTTCATTTGAGAGTTTAGGAGCTCGGACAATGTAATTTTTTACTAAATTACAGTCTCCCATCTCAAACATTTCCATCACCTCATGAGCATATTTTTTTTTATCTTAAGTGAATCTCATCATGGCTTTAATGAATTTCAACACCAATAAAGAACCTCATCAAACCAAGATTAGTCATCTCTAATTCTCGTGACATTGACAACTTAAACTCTTCAATTAACTATTTATCTTTTCCAATTAAAATTAATCATCTACGTAGAGGCTTACCATGATATACTTTAATTCTTCTCTTTTAATGAGTAATGTGTGATCGTGACTACTTCTTTCAAATCATTGTTTTGCTAGAAATACCTCTCTACTCAAGAAAAGCAAGCTCGGGGAGCTTGTTTCAAACCATACAAAGATTTTTTTAGTCGATATACTTTATCTTCTTTACCTTTTTTTAAAACAAAAACCTTATGGGTGATCCACATACACCACTTCCTTCAATTATCCATATAAGAATGCACTTTTTACATCGAATTGATAAACTTTCCGACTTTTGTGTACAACAAAAGCCAATAAAATTCTAATTATATCCCATCGGGCGGCCAGTGCAAATATTTCATCATAGTCAATGCCTTCTTCTTGTTCATATAATTTTACCACCAGTCTTGCTTTGTATTCATCCACCTCCGCATCTTCAATAAATTTAGTCTTGAAAACCCATTTAACCCCGATTTTATTTGCATTAGCAAGGAGAGTTACAAGTTCTCATGTGTTGTTTTTCTCAATCGCTTCTATTTCACATTTCATTGCTTCAATCCACTTTGTTTCTTTGAAAACTTCTTGAAAACGTATCAGATTGGTATAAGATATAAATAATGCCAATGCCATTTTTACTGCAACCTCTTCATCTGAAATCCTTTCTCTACTTTCATAATATTGCATCCATTTTGGTTCTCTACGACTTATTTTCTATAGTGTTTCAGGTTGAGGTGACATGAAAATATTTTCACTAATGACATATTCCTCAACATTTTCAATCTCTTTATCATTATCGTCTCTAGTAGTGTCTTATTCTCTCCATTCAAAAGTATAATCAGAATTTTCCACATTAGCATTCCAATCCCACTTTTCTTCTTTTTTTGAATATTACATCCCGACTAATGATAAAAAAAATTTAAAGTTGAATCATAAAGTCGGTATGCCTTTGATTTATCGCTTACTCAAGTAAAACACATTTATGGATCATGTTATCTAGCTCTATTCTATGTTGTTCATGGATGTGGACATGACATATGCAACTAAAAATTCTAAAATAGCCCACACTTCTGTTCAACACACGACACGTCCACTTAGCCACCTCAACCCAAAAATATCTTTGTTATGCTCTTTTGTCCGAGTAAACATATGACCATGTTCATGATTGTGCGATTTCTTCTCTTGGCTACTCTATTTTGCTGAGGAGTGTAAGCAGCAGTTAGTTGTCTTTTGATTCCATTTTATTTGCAAAATTGGTTAAAGCTAATTGAAGTAAATTCTCCTCCTTTATCAGTTCTCACACAACATATAAATTTTCTAATTTTCTTTTCAACAAGGCTTTTGAAGTCTTTAAAAACAACAAAAGTTTTTTTTTTCTAAACAAAAAATATATCCAACTTTTGCGACTGTAATCATCTACCAACAAGAATATAAACTTTTTCCACTCTGAGAAGCTTGAGATATAGGGCCATATAAGTCTACATGAACAAGGTTTAATGTCTCTATTGCTCGGCACTGAATTCTCTCTGACATGATTTCCCTATGTTTCTTTCTAATATTGCATACTTCACACACTTTTATTGCCTCTTTCATTTGAGATAATACCTTTACCATTTGCTTGTGTTGCATAGTCTTAATGTATGTGTTTCTCAAATTCCCACAGCGATTGTGGCATATTAACATCTATTTAGACCAAATTTTCTAATTGCAGATATAGTGAACATGCGGTTTATTGTCATTGTAGAGTTCACAATAAAACCTCTACGAGGATGGTAGATTTTGCATGCTCCTTGGTCGATCAAAATAGTTAAACCTTTTTCTTAAAGTTTCCAAACACTCATTAGATTATTTGTCAATTCTAGAACAAAAAATATATTTGTTAATATTTGGGTAAGCCCTTTGACTTCAAACTTTACCTATCATTTTCCAATTACCTTCATTTGTGAGTTATTATCTAGTTTTACTCCATGTCTAAATTTTCATTCACCTCAACAAACCAATATTTGTTACCTGTTATATGATTTGAGCAACCAGAATCAATAAACTAAATCCCCTTATCTTCAACCTCTTTGATACACGTAGTTTCCCCTTTGCCAAAATTACTTATTCCAATGACTTGTCCATAGCTGCAATCACCCTCGACTTTCACTACTTGTTCTACAAAAACCTTGCGTTTTAGCTTCTGTTCATGAACAAGTAATCAGCTTTACAACACATTGAATTTCATTTGATCAATATCTTTTATATTCTTAATTGAACATACAATATAATTAAAATCGTCCGTCATCGTGCGCATGAGTTTCTCAACAATCTTTACATATTCCAAGTCTTCTCCCCAGTTTCTCATGTCATTTTCAATGACCATGAATCTTCCAAATAATCTGTCATTGTCTCACCATCATCATCTTCTCTGTTTCAAACAATCTTTAAAGCCTCTAGAGTTGAGCACGCTTCACCTTTTCATTACTATGATACTTGGTCTTCATTTCTTTCCAAAGTTGTTTGGATGTCTGCTTTTAAGTGATGGTCTTCAAAATAGTCTTTTCGATGGACTAAAACAAATAATTTTTTTCCTCCAAATCTTTAAGCCTAGATTCATCCAACATCTTGTGCTCCACCACCGTCATCACTTCCTCCTCTCTGGGTTCCTTGTGATCAGGTTGAATCACACATTAGTACTCTTTTAATTGTAAGATATTCTTCATGAGTAAACTCCAATGATCGTTTCGTATTAAGCTGAAGCATAAAATAACTTTAATACACGAAACGTTTCGTATTCCAAATAATAAATGATAATATTTTATTGATCGGAATAGTAACAGTAAAATACTATTTCATATAACGTGTAATTATTAAATAAGATATATAAAGCAACAATTAAATTAATTCCAACACATACTTAGGCTCTATGTTTAGAATTTGACAATGTATTTTGGGCATACTTAGGCTATATGTTTAAAATTTGACAATGAATTTTGGACCACAAATAATGTTTAGTTCCTTAATGTGACAAATGTTAAGGAATGAAAACGCAATACAAGAATTATCTTGGAAGTTAATGATATACACTATTGAAATCGAGGGAACAAATATGTTCTGTTTTAGATAAAATTAAGATAGATGATAGGTCGATGTTTGAAAGATGGAACAAATTGAAACTGTTATGCCTAATGATAATTTTGAAAGTAGCTCATCATAGTTATATACATTTATATCCAAAAAAGATTAAACTTGTTATTGATCTTTATCCATATTGAGAGAAACTTTGTCATGATTAAATTTTAGTTTTAGTCCTAAAAAATATTCATAAAATTGATACAATACAAAATAGTCTCAGTTCAATATTTTTTTCTAGGAAATAGGCTATTATGAATGAGTCGACTAATGTCTTGATAGTGTACTGTGTTCAGAAGTACAGTTTAATGTCTATGATAGTGTCATTGTGCCTTGACAGTGTACTGTGTTTGGGGGTACAATTTTGTGTCATTGACACTGAAGCTAAAATTGGTAATGTTATCTTTGGTCTTGTGTATATGAGCCCATTAGGACCATTATCTAGTAAGTCTATTTATTCCATATAAATAGATTACTAGGACTACAAAAAAACACAATATGAAATTTGTAACCCTTTTCTATCATAGTAAAACAGTTTTCTCTGGCGGCACCCGTGGACGTAGAGAATTGTTGAACCACACAAATATCTAGTTCTCCAACATACCTACTAACCTAATCTTCATTCATCTCTCAAATCATATCTCACACAACTATCTAGTTACTAAATCTCTCAAATTATAAATTTATATCTACTAATACTTTTTTAGTATATGTTTGTTTTTCGATTAAGTGATCAATAGTCTCATTCTTGAATCTTCCATCATCTTTCCATATCGATCAAGTATTTGAAATATTTTCTAATTTTAGAGTTTGGTATACACTTTCTAATTATTATTTTCTTATATTATTTGATATTTGTTTAAATTGTTATATTTTTGTAACTTAAAAAAATTAAAACCGTTTTGCTGCTTTATTTATTTTTAATATCTTTTATATGGCACCTAACCAAAACAATATCCCTACTAATCGTGGTCGTGGTCGTTGTCCCGGTCCTAGTCGTAATGTCGATGGATCTCATATTCTTTTTGACCTACATATCTTTAATGTTGTGGACTATAACTTAGAAAATCGAAACTTTGAAATAAATTCTTCCCAAGCTAGCGTTAATATATCTAATAATACTAGTGTTAGTATTAAAAGTAGAAAAAACATCATGGGTATGAGAACAATTTACTAAGAATACATCTTAAAATTGTGCTAAGTGTAAAAATTGTGATAAAATGTATACATATAAATTTAGAAAATCAAATTGTGGCACCGGAGGTATGGTGAGACACTTAGGCACACATAATATTAAAAATTGTTTATCAATATATGAAAGAGGGAACACATCCATAGATCCTCAAACCGGTAATGTATTTGTTTTTAATCAAAATAATTGTAGGGTAGAAACTATGATATATGTTGTTGGATGTGCACAACCGATTTGTTTTGTTGATAATTGGAGAAATGAAAATTGGATGCGTTATGGGGTAAACCGAAGAGCCACATGTATACCATGAACTTCTGTGAAATCTAATTTTTAAAAATATTATGCATCTAAAAAAATTGATTATCGATACTGATGAGTCCGGAAATTTTCACAACTCACTATAGAAACCGAACAGGGGCAATTCGGATAAAAGCCACCCACTGAACCATCCGAACTGGACAAAAGTATAAAAAACTAATCACCTTTTGACTAAGCTAATTGCTAATCTGCTTAATAAACTAATACGTTTTTGAACTCGATCCGGTTTCATAAGTTTGATCCGGAAGCCCATATGGCCCATAATTAACGGTATAAATACCCAACCACTTTCATTAATGAGTGTAATGAACATTTAATACAACCGGGCAGCTTAAATCTCTCCTTACAAAACACCCAAACATTAAATACCTTTGAAACACCACAAAATACCTGACAAAATTACCCTCAGTCGAAAATAATCCACACCAAACTGGCGACCACAGTGGGAGGAGAAGGTGCCTGAATTTAGCATTCGAAGCCATCAAGAAAAACCAGTTCGGATAAATCCGGACGAGCATGCAGTACCACCGACTTTGGCAGAAGTGGTGGGATAAAATGATGGATACATGATTGAAGGATGAGATGGATTGAAAGCTGAGATAGAAGCCTTGAGGGGTGCTAAAAGGGTGGAGATGGGCTTAAAAGAAAAATCGAAAGTGTCAGCCGTTCATCACACTGACAATCCAAGGGAGCATGACCCATCAGCAAAAACCCATGTGAGTACTAAAAAGACTCATGCTAGCTCAAAGAAGTCTCACCGGTCTAAACCGGTGGAGAGCTCAGATTCAGATTCAGAATCTTCTAGTAGCTCCTCAAACGAAGATGAAGTTGAGGAGTCCCTGTCATCCAGCAGCGATGAAAGTCGTTCTAAAAAGAAACAGAAGTTGGTCAAAAAGTATTCAAGAAAGAGGGACAAGCATGGAAGGTTGAAAAGGCATCTAGGAAAAGGGTCATCTCATGGTCACAATCATGGTCGGAGACATGTCGTCCGACTGTTGATGGATCCTTTCGCCTTCCATGATGAACCAGGTATCTTTGCAACTCTCAATGAAGATACTTTGTTTAGTCGTGGCCGGAATTGAAGACAATCTCCATTGTCTTCCAATATACTGTCCGGAAACCTTCCTAAGAGGTTTGACAGCACAAAGATGGAAAAATACGATGGGAGTAAAGATCCAGATAATCATCTGGAGCAATTCAAAAACTTTATGATGAATTTTGACGATGACGATAAGTTTCTTTGTAGAGCGTTCTCCAAGTCTTTTACGGGGAGTGCTCTGAAGTGGAACAATAGTCTGCCACAGGGCTACATTAGAAATTTTGATACCTTTTGGGTGGCCTTCCGGAGGTAGTTCGGTGGAAGTAAGAAAGTGAAGGGTAATGGAGACATTATTATCCATTGTGCCCAAGAACCAAATGAATCCTTGAAAGAATATATAAGTCGCTTTGTGAACACCAGGAATGGATTAGCTGATTGCTTTGAGCAAGTAGCAATAGCTTCTCTAAGGCAGGGTTTTAACCCTGGTGATTTGGCCGATTCAGTAACCCGAAAGAAGGCCATGACGTGGGGCGGTTTACTAAATCAAGTGGGGGAAACAAATCAATGTAGATGAAACGAAAAAGACCAGGGTGCATAGGCAGGTGAGATCGGCCCCTGCTGCACCAAACCAGAACCAGAATCAGTCCGGGTACAAGGCTAAGGAAGCCGGACAGGGTCCCAGCAGGGCCAAGGCTCAATCCCACCTAACACCAGCTCAGAGTCAACAATCCAGAAATAAGCGAGTGCCTTGGGTTCAACCGGAGTGGTCTGTCGAGTTGAAGGAGAATGTGGCAACCATCTATGAAAAAACAAAAGACGAAGTATACTTCAGGAAGCCAGCTGCGCTTCAATCTCCCAGGGGAAGAGGCATGTTCATACCCTGGCTACTCAACTGGAAGGAGGCATGACTTCCTATCAATCGCAAATTCCTTTTCCTTTCATTGTTTTTGATGAAGATGATTTGAGGGACATAGCTGGTCCCCATGAAGATGTTGTGGTAATAGGAGCATCCATTGGGGGTAATGAAATTAGACGAATTTTGGTGGACACCGGCAGTTCAGCCTAATGATAATTTTGAAAGTAGCTCATCATAGTTATATACATTTATATCCAAAAAAGATTAAACTTGTTATTGATCTTTATCCATATTGAGAAACTTTGTCATGATTAAATTTTAGTTTAGTCCTAAAAAATATTCATAAAATTGATACAATACAAAATAGTCTCAGTTCAATATTTTTTTCTAGGAAATAGGCTATTATGAATGAGTCGACTAATGTCTTGATAGTGTACTGTGTTCAGAAGTACAGTTTAATGTCTATGATAGTGTCATTGTGCCTTGACAGTGTACTGTGTTTGGCGGTACAATTTTGTGTCATTGACACTGAAGCTAAAATTATTAATGTTATCTTTGGTCTTGTGTATATGAGCCCATTAGGACCATTATCTAGTAAATCTATTTATTCCATATAAATAGATTACTAGGACTACAAAAAAACACAATATCAAATTTGTAACCCTTTTCTATCATAGTGAAACACTTTTCTCTGGCGGCACCCGTGGACGTAGAGAATTGTTGAACCACACAAATATCTAGTTCTCCAACATACCTACTAACCTAATCTTCATTCATCTCTCAAATCATATCTCACACAACTATCTAGTTACTAAATCTCTCAAATTATAAATTTATATCTACTAATACTTTTTTAGTATATTTTTGTTTTTCGATTAAGTGATCAATAGTCTCATTCTTGAATCTTCCATCATCTTTCCATGTCGATCAAGTATTTGAAATATTTTCTAATTTTAGAGTTTGGTATACACTTTCTAATTATTATTTTCTTATATTATTTGATATTTGTTTAAATTGTTATATTTTTGTAATTTAAAAAAAAATTAAAACCGTTTTGCTGCTTTATTTATTTTTAATATCTTTTATATGGAACCTAACATAAACAATATCCCTACTAATCGTGGTCGTGGTCGTTGTCCCGGTCCTAGTCGTAATGTTGATGGATCTCATATTCTTTTTTACCTACATATCTTTAATGTTGTGGACAATAACTTAGAAAATCAAAACTTTGAAATAAATTCTTCCCAAGCTAACGTTAATATATCTAATAATACTAGTGTTAGTATTAAAAGTAGAAAAAACATCATGGGTATGAGAACACTTTACTAAGAATATATCTTAAAATTGTGCTAAGTGTAAATATTGTAATAAAATGTATACATATAAATTTAGAAAATCAAATTGTGGCACCGGAGGTATGGTGAGACACTTAGGCACACATAATATTAAAAATTGTTTGTCAATATATGAAAGAGGGAACACATCCATAGATCCTCAAACCGGTAATGTATTTGTTTTTAATCAAAATAAATGTAGGGTAGAAACTATGATATATGTTGTTGGATATGCACAACCGATTTGTTTTGTTGATAATTGGAGAAATGAAAATTGGATGCGTTATGGGGTAAACCGAAGAGCCACATGTATACCATGAACTTCTGTGAGATCTAATTTTTAAAAATATTATGCATTTAAAAAAATTGATTATCGATACTGATGAGTCTGGAAATTTTCACAACTCACTATAGAAACTGAACAGCGGCAATTCGGACAAAAGCCACCCACTGAACCATCCGAACTGGACAAAAGTATAAAAAACTAATCACCTTTTGACTAAGCTAATTGCTAATCTGCTTAATAAACTAATGGGTTTTGAACTCGATCCGGTTTCATAAGTTTGACCCGGAAGCCCATATGACCCATAATTAAGGGTATAAATACCCAACCACTTTCATTAATGAGTGTAATGAACATTTAATACAACCAGGCAGCTTAAATCTCTCCTTACAAAACACCCAAACATTAAATACCTTTGAAACACCACAAAATACCTGACAAAATTACCCTCAGTCGAAAATAATCCACACCAAACTGGCGACCACAGTGGGAGGAGAAGGTGCCTGAATTTAGCATTCGAAGCCATCAAGAAAAACCAGTTCGGATAAATCCGGACGAGCATGCAGTACCACCGACTTTGGCAGAAGTGGTGGGATAAAATGATGGATACATGATTGAAGGATGAGATGGATTGAAAGCTGAGATAGAAGCCTTGAGGGGTGCTAAAAGGGTGGAGATGGGCTTAAAAGAAAAATCGAAAGTGTGAGCCGTTCATCACACTGACAATCCAAGGGAGCATGACCCATCAGCAAAAACCCATGTGAGTACTAAAAAGACTCATGCTAGCTCAAAGAAGTCTCACCGGTCTAAACCGGTGGAGAGCTCAGATTCAGATTCAGAATCTTCTAGTAGCTATTCAAACGAAGATGAAGTTGAGGAGTCCCTGTCATCCAGCAGCGATGAAAGTCGTTCTAAAAAGAAACAGAAGTTGGTCAAAAAGTATTCAAGAAAGAGGGACAAGCATGGAAGGTTGAAAAGGCATCTAGGAAAAGGGTCATCTCATGGTCACAATCATGGTCGGAGACATGTAGACCGATTGTTGATGGATCCTTTCGCCTTCCATGATGAACCAGGTATCTTTGCAACTCTCAATGAAGATAGTTTGTTTAGTCATGGCCGGAATTGAAGACAATCTCCATTGGCTTCCAATATACTGTCCGGAAACCTTCCTAAGAGGTTTGACAGTACAAAGATGGAAAAATACGATGGGAGTAAAGATCCAGATAATCATCTGGAGCAATTCAAAAACTTTATGATGAATTTTATCGATGATGATAAGTTTCTTTGTAGAGCGTTCTCCCACTCTTTTACGGGGAGTGCTCTGAAGTGGAACAATAGTCTGCCACAGGGCTACATTAGAAATTTTGATACTTTTTGGGTGGCCTTCCGGAGGTAGTTCGGTGGAAGTAAGAAAGTGGAGGGTAATGGAGACATTATTATCCATTGTGCCCAAGAGCCAAATGAATCCTTGAAAGAATATATAAGTCGCTTTGTGAACACCAGGAATGGATTAGCTGATTGCTTTGAGCAAGTAGCAATAGCTTCTCTAAGGCAGAGTTTTAACCCTGGTGATTTGGCCGATTCAGTAACCCGAAAGAAGGCCTTGACGTGGGGCGGTTTACTAAATCAAGTGGGGAAACAAATCAATGTAGATGAAACGAAAATGACCAGGGTGCATAGGCAGGTGAGATCGGCCCATGCTGCACCAAACCAGAACCAGAATCAGTCCGGGTACAAGGCTAAGGAAGCCGGACATGATTCCAGCAGGGCCAAGGCTCAATCCCACCCAACACCAGCTCAGAGTCAACAATCCAGAAATAAGCGAGGGCCTTGGGTTCAACCGGAGTGGTTTGTCGAGTTGAAGGAGAATGTGGCAACCATCTATGAAAAACAAAAGACGAAGTATACTTGAGGAAGCCAGATGCGCTTCAATCTCCCAGGGAAAGTCATAATAATTGTTTCTGCCAATATCATCGTGATATTGGTCATAATACAGAAGATTGCATCGCTTTGAAACAAGAGGTACAAAATTTGATTGAAAGACGAAAGTTGGGTGCTTATGTTAAAAGAATAAGTGGAAATAGGCCTGATAATGCTCATCGGACTGGCCCAACCAACAACGCAAGGATATATCGGCTCCGGATGGGGCTATGGTGATAATTGAAAGATTCGATGTGGAGTCAGAGTATCCAGCCCGGAATAAGGTGGGCATTATTACTGAACATAGTAAGACGGTGTCCGGGCTAATCATCTTTTTTGAGTCACTTACCATATTTGGAGGGGGACACCATGATTGCACCGACTACTTTTTCGGGGAAGAGGCATGTTCATACACTGGCTACTCAACTGGAAGGAGGCATGACTTCCTATCAATCGCAAATTCCTTTTCCTTTCATTGTTTTTGATGAAGATGATTTGAGGGACATAGCTGGTCCCCATGAAGATGTTGTGGTAATAGGAGCATCCATTGGGGGTAATGACATTAGACGAATTTTGGTGGACACCGGCAGTTCAGCCAATATCCTCTTTTTAACTTCCTATAAACAAATGAAGAATCCAGTAGTGATTCAACTTTCGAACACGTCAATTGTGGGTTTCACAGGAAGCTCATCGGACGTAATCGGGGAGTTTGAGGAGGAGATTTTGTTGGGAAAGGGCCCTTTTAAGAAGATGGTCAGAGTACTTTTCATTGTGGTGGATTTTCCCACATGTTATAATGCCATTTTGGGAAGATCTTGGCTCTCCAGGATGCATACTGTGGCTTCAATAGTCCACCAATGTTTAAAATACGCTGTGCAAGGACAAGTGGGAGTTGTCCGAAGTAGTCAAAAGATAGCAAGGAAGTGTTATGCAACGGCACTGGCCCCTCAAACTTTGGGGGCAGTTCCGATCAGTGAGGATTAGCATTTGGAGGGGCCCTCTGGGGAGAGGGTAAAATTGAAACTCACTCTCTGGCTGAAGGAAGAAACGTCAAGATCAGATCTAAGATGACATCAGAACTGAAGAGTAAAATGTTGTCTTTTTTAACAGACCATCAACATGTTTTTGCTTAGTGCAATGCTGATGTAACCGGAGTGCCAGCAGATATTATATCACACCAACTATCCATCCGAAGAGATATAGCACCTATTGTACAAAAGATGAGAGATTTTTCTAAGGAGAAGGCTGATGTCATAGTTCAAGAAGTTGATCGGCTTACTAAGATGGGGCACATAAAGGAATCCCATTACCTTTTATGGACAACTAATCCGGTATTAGTAAAAAAGAAAAATGGGAAGTGGAGAATGTGCATTGACTTTACAGACCTTAATAGGGCTTTCCCAAAAGACCTATATCCGGTCCCTCTGATCGATCAGTTAGTGGAATCCACGTCTGGGAACAAGTTGTTGTCCTTTATGGATGCCTTCTCCGGGTATAATCAGATTCAAGTGGATCCAAAGGATCAAGAACACACTACTTTTGTTACTGATAGGGGCCTTCATTGTTATAAGGTGATGCCTTTTGGGTTAAAGAATGCTGGCGATACTTATCAGAGGTTGGTGAACAAAGCTTTCGCTAATCAGATTGGAAGAAACATGGAATTCTACATTGATGAGATGATAGTAAAGAGTGTGGAAGAAGAACTACACTTGGCAGACCTGTAAGAAACTTTTGCCAACTTGGTAAAAGTAAATTTAAAGTTGAATCCAGAGAAGTGTGTTTTTGGAGTGCAGTCCGGGAAGTTTTTGGGGTATGTGAAAAGTGAGAAAGGGATACAGCCTAATCCAGACCCGCTTAGTGCTTTATTGCAGATGGAGCCTCCTCGGAATATTAAAGAAGTAAAAAGATTGACAGGGAGGTTAGGTGCTCTAAACCGTTTTATCTCAAGGTCTTCGGATAGGTGTGCTCCGTTTTTTCAAACTTTAAAAGGTGCAAAAGAATTTAACTAGTCTCCACAGTGCAACCAGGCTTTCGATGAAATTAAAAAACACTTATCCTCCCCTAAAACCTTGTTTAAACCTGTTGATGGAGAGACACTGTACCTATAAGAAACTATGGGTTGTCCGGACTAATGGTGGATCAAGTACCATGGGTTGTGGTGCTGTGATATGTTTAACCTCTCCGTATGGTGACAAAATGTACCAGGCTATATGTTTTGCTTTCAGGGCTTCTAATAATGAGTCTGAATATGAAGCTGCCATAGCCAGTTTAAAGTTAGCCCTAATTTGTGGAGCCAAAAGGGTCAGGTTAATGAGTGATTCTCAGCTTCTTATCCATCATGCACAAGGTCAATCCGAGGCAAAAAAAGAGCAGCTGATTAAATATTTGTTCATTCTTAAAGAAGTGGCACTTAACTTCAACGACATCACCTATGAGCACATACCCCGAACATAAAATACGTTAGCAGACTCATTGGCAACCATAGCATATTCTGAGTCCTACCCATGGATTCACGTGCAAGAGTGCCCATCCATTCAACTCAATCAGAGTAAGGAGGGGGAGAAAAGTTTAAACATACAAGTGAGTCAACCTCAAGACTGGAGGTATCCTCTTTTTCAATACATCTCAGATGGCATCTTGCCTCCGGAAAAAGCAGTAGCAAGGAAAGTGAAGTATAAGGCTCGTGGATTTGTAATCCTAAGAGACGTTCTTTACAAAAATTATTTTAGTAGACCTCTCTTGCGATGTTTGGGGATTGAAGAGTCTAAAATAGTGATGTCCGAGCTACACGATGGTGATGGATCAACATATTGTGGTTATAGAGCTTTAACCAGAAGAGTCTTGTTGGCCGGATACTACTGGCCCTCTAAAATGAAAGATGCCAAGGAATTAGTGAATAAGTGTGATCCATGCCAAAGATATGGTAATGAAATTCATATCCCAGCCGTCCCTTTGGAGTTAATTTCTAAGCCAATACCTTTTGCTCGTTGGGGGCTGGATATGGTGGGACCTCTACCTATTGCGTCCGGAGGGTGTAAAACTATTATTGTTTCCATTGATTATTTCTCAAAGTGGATAGAAGCAGCCCCATTGGCAGGAACTACTTCAAAAGCTATTATAAAATTTATCTTATCTAATATTTTCTGCAGATTTGGGGTTCCACAAAAGATAACCACAGACAATTGGCCACAATTCGATAATAAGGATATGGAGAGCTTATGTGCCTCTAGAGGCATTCAGCATTTCTTATCTTCTCCTTTCCACCCACAGGCGAATGGTCAGGTTGAAGTGGCGAACAAGACCATCTTGTCCGGTCTTAAAACGAATTTAGAAGGGGCTACTAGAAAGTGGCCAAGTTATCTACAAGAAGTACTATGGGCCTACCAGACCACTCCTGGGGTTGCTACACAGGAATCCCCATTTGCCTTGGTATATAGTATGGATGCAATAGCTCCTATAGAAGCAACGTTTTCTTCATTTAGAGTCCACAATTTTTCCGAACAGCCTAATGAAGTGGCAATCAGAAGTCAACTCGACTTGATAGAAGAAAAAAGAGTTAAGGCTCATCTCAGAGCCATTCACTATGAGGGTTTGATGAGAAGCAGGTTTGCTTCTAGAGTCAAAAGGAAGGATTTTCAACCAGGGGATAAAGTGTTGAGAAAAGTCTTCCTAAATACCAAGGAGAAGCAGTTCAGCAAGCTAGCTCCAACTTGGGAAGGACCCTATGTGGTCAGTGAAAAGCTTAAACATAGGACATACAGGATTCAAGATAAAGATGGAAGGATAGTTAGAACTTTAATGCTGAGCTTCCTTTGATGTTCCAACCTCATCTGGTTTCTTCTTGGGGTCTTTGGGTTCCTCATTAGGGATCCCTCCGGTCCCTTCTTCTTCATCAGTAGTATCATCCCAACCACTGGAATAGTTGTGCTTATCACCATCGGCCATAGTGTGGTGAGGGAGGTCTTCGTATTCCATAAATCGCCACAAATCTCCAAGTGTCTTCTTCAGAAATTTTTGATGAAAGAGCAAGACCATTTCTGATTTGACTTCAGCGTACCTTTCCTCTTGGGAATCTATCACCTTGTTGGTGTATGCATCGATCTTGGCTTGGATTATCTTCTCCTGCTCCTTTATCAAATCATCTTTCTCCTGGTTAACTCTAGACACAACATCTTTGAGCGAAATTTTGGCATTGGTTAGGGTCTCGATAACATTGTCTTTGGCATTCACCTCCTATTTCGAAGTGGAGAGATCCTTCTCCAATCCAGAACACTTAGATTGGAGTTCTTTGTTAACCCCCTCCGAAGTGGTCAGCCTGGTGGCCAAGTCCTCTTTTCCCTTCTTCAACTCCTCGATCTCTCTCATTAATGCCTCAACATTTTGGTTGGCATTAAGGAGATTGTTGGATAAGCTCTCTTTGTCTGTGTTGAGTGTGTTGATGAGGGTAGATTGACTTCGCACCTGTCTCTCCAAGTTGAGCATCGGTTGAATATTGCTCAACAAGGAGTAGGTCACCATGTCGTTCTCCCCTGAAACTAGAAAAAGACTTACCATTGAAAGTAACCATGTTCAAAGAACTTGGAGGGAGGTAAGGGCCAGAAAAATCGTCTTTCTCGAGGTCTCCAAAGTAAAGGCCAATCCTTTGAAGACCACTAATGTCCCCTCCGGTACCCTTTCCGGTGTGAAAATCACTGGGGATTTGCTCTGCATATGTTGGGTCTGTTGGGTCAACCGGAGGAAGAGACTCCGGAGGCTGGAGAGCTACCTCATCCCCCTTGGAGATTTTCTTCTTCTTGTCTTCCCTATCTCCACCTTCTGCTCCCCGTTTTCAGTCTTTTTTGGGATCCTTTGAGGGTTTTGGAAGTCCAACTGCCTCTTTGGTACTCTCATCTTCCACCACTTGAGCAGAGCAACATCAATTCCTCCTTGATCCTGCACCTCCTGGTTTGCTTGGACGATCTCCTCAACACCACCTTGATTGACCTCAGCTGCATCTGGATTTTTCTTGCCTTTCTTGCCCTTCATATTACTTGGGGCTTTAGCTCTGCCCGGCAAGGCCAGCTTTCCATCCTTCTCATCTGTCCTCTGTAGGAAGACACCCGGAGGAGGTGGTCCATTAGAGTTTCCCAAGACAAGTCTCTCTAACCGGTAGTGTTCCAGAGGTGGGACCTCACCAGGTTGCCAGCAGTAAAAAAAATTGTGGAAACGATTTCCTCATTTGTCAGCAGCCCAAGCATTCAGCGTGGCACAAGTTGTCTGCCCCTCCTCCAAGTAGTCAGAGAACTTCTTCGGCAGCACTACCCAAAGAAGAAGAAGAGCATTTAAGTAAACAAACATTTTATAAGGAAAGAAAAACAAACATAATGAAATATTTACCCGTGCTTTTCCATCTGCTGGTAAGCATGCTTGGGTTGACACCAGCTTTAATATTTTGCCCATTTTCCCAAGCTCCACTAATAAACAAGAATTGGGTCTTCCAATTCTTCTCTGATTCGAGCAGATCATCCACCACTTTATAACTGTCTCCCATATTGAAATGGTAGAAGGGGATGATGTGATTCTTGCAAAGGCTGGCCACAGCAGCGAATTGCTCAATCGGAAGCGGGATTCCGGAGAGGCTAGAGGCCATGATGCAGGCCATGAGGGTGTACCAAGCATTGGAACTCAGTTGTCTTGGACATAGCTTTATCAGATGAAAATATGTGACGATCTCTGGGTCCAAGGGAAATCTGAGCCCCCAGTTGAACAATTCTGTGTAGAAAACTATCTCACTCAGCTTGTAATCCATTGGCGTCTCTGGATCGACCGGTATCCTCACTTTGACAGATTCTAGGATCCCCCACTTCGTCCGGATCTGGCCTAATTCAGTAGTATGAATGAAGGCGTAGTTAATGTTATGTATGGCTAGCATATACTTTACGCTCACCTTGTGGAAGCAAGGTCCCACTATGCCTTCAAGGGACTCCGGCAGGTCCGGATGTTTTAAACACAACTTCTCTTTACCCTTGTCCTGCTTGGCAGTGATAGCTTCCCCCGTCTGCCCGGAGACATCATTCTCAAAAGGGGCTTATTCAACGCTGTCCTCCATCACCTCTTCCATCACCATGGAAGGATTCTCAGTTGTCTTTGGTGGAGGAGTGCTAGTGGTTGGTTTAGTAAGCTGTCCGGATGGTTGAGCATCACTTTCTCTTTGTGGTCTGGTGTCCAGCTGGGGCTCAGATCCAGAGGGTTCATTTTGAAGGCTTGTTCCAGTAGCCTCCAGACCAAATGATTTATGCTTAGGGACTTTGATGGAGGCCTCTGACCCCGTAGCTTTGTCCTTGGCCCCAGACTTAGGGGGCCTGATTTCGGAGAATTAGATTGTGGAACAACAGCCTGGCCTTTTACTAAGCGGCCTCTTTGAAGAAGTGTCAGTTTTTCTGGGGAATTTTCAGCATCTGATCCTATAGCTATGAACGGAGAGGGTCTCTTTGTGCTTGTAACAACTTTTTCCTGTTCGACAGTGGGTTGTGACTCCTGAACCGATGAGCCTGAGACAATGGGTGAAATACTTGGTTGAAATAACCTTCTGGGTTTGGAGCTTCTAGCAGAAGATGAACCTCGATCAGGGTCTGAGTTTGGTGTCTCAGACTTGTCGATTGGAGAACCTGGAAGACCTGCAGTAATGCACCTTTCTCGCTCAACTCTTTGTGCTTTTTCTAACTCCGAGAGATTAAGCCACCCACCTTTTACCAGTGCGTTTCTTGCTGTAAACATAAACTTACACCAAAAGGATTTTGAGAAGAGAGATGAAAAATTTGAGATGAAGGAATGAAAGAGTAATGAAGATGGTAAAACAGTGAAAAATGAAGTAATTTATACTAATGAGATAAAAAGATGCCAAAAAACCTAGGAGAATACGAAAAGACAAAAGTAATGATTGAAGGCGGCGCTGACGTCATAAGCATTAAATAAAAAGGTTACTTTTTAGGATTAGTGGGAGCACCGTTCTAGGAGAAAAATAGTTGGTGAGGCAAATCAGAAGATGACATGTGTCCCACGATCCATGGCAAAACCTTTGAACTTCTAAAGAGTTTTTCAGTCCGGATAAGTCCTTTACTAAACACTAAATCCGTCCAGAAAATGTTACAAGTGCCGAAAGACGATTTTAAGGTCTTGCCAAAGGCCTTCGAACAAAACCTAAAAAAAGAGCTACTGATGAGTCCGGAAATTTTCACCACTCATTGTAGACACCGAAGAGAGAAATTCGGAAAAAATCCACCCACTGAACCATCAAAACTGGACAAAATTATTAAAAACTAATCACCTTTTGACTAAGTTAATTGCTAATGTGCTTAATAAACTAATGAGTTTTTGAACTCGACCCAGTTTCATAAGTTTGACTCGAAAGCCCATATGGCCCATAATTAAGGGTATAAATACCCAACCACTTTCATTAATGAGTGTAATGAACATTTAATATAACCAGACAGCTTAAATCTCTCACTACAAAACACCCAAACATTAAATACCTTTGAAACACCACAAAATACCTGACAAAATTACCCTCAGTCGAAAATAATCCACACCAGATACTATTTTAGCTTTGCCATGGAATATATCTTTAACTAGTAATATTTATTTACTTTGATATGATGTACATTATTTTAGATTAGATGGATCCAGAATTGGTATTACAAAGAAAAATAATTTATTTTCAATATATTGGAAAGCACTCCACATCTATAATTAAAGAAAGCATGTTCGAGTATATAAATGATTTTCAAATTAAAAATAAAATTATGTTTATTTCTTTCGATAATGCAGATGCGAACAATAGTGTTATTAAGCATCTTATTTTTGATGTCAACCTTTTATTTCCTAAAACAATTCACACTAAATGTTTATGTCATATTCTTCAACTAGCTGCCAAAGATGGAATAAATATAGTTAACGATTATATCAACCCTATTAAACGAGTGGTCTTACTATTCTTCACCTTAAATTCTAAAAAGAGGGTTTAACATTATTCTTAGAGATAGTAGTAAACCATTAAAAAAACTAGTTTTAGATGTCGAAACTAGATGGAACTCTACATATTATCTCATTGCATGTGCTTATAAGTATAAAGAAGAAACTAATTTATTTTATAATAGATATAATCATATCAGACCCGTGAAGAACAAAATTGGAATAATTGTTGTTATATTTGAAGTTTCTTGAGGTTGTTTAAGGATGCAACTAAAGTTTTCTCCATGTAATATACTCCTAATATTCACTTGACATTTTATGAAATTATTAATCTTGCAATGCATATCGATAAGTATAGGAACAAAAATATATGTCGCGACATGGTGCCTGATATGCAATAAAAGTTTGGAAAGTATTTTCATCCCAACCCACGCGCTTATGCAACTGGGTGTATTTTTAATCCTTTTAAAAAACTTATATGTTTTCCTTTTTAGTTGATTGTTTTATGACGCATTACATATATCTACTGATGAGTATAACCGTTATGTATATATTCAAGTTATTAACGCTTATGTTTATAGTTTTTATAATACATATGTTGACAAACATGGGAATAATTTATCATCTATAAAGATAACGGGTAGTGGTGGTGGTAATAAGGGGAAAGCCAAATCTCGTCCTGACTATGTTTAAATGGAAATGCCTAATCGTGGGGTGCCAACAGAAAATCCACTAGCTGATAATGAATGACAAAATATTTGAGCACCTCATTTGATTTAAGACAGTATGAGGAGAGCAACCCACTTGATATCTTAAAGTGGTGGAAATCGAAAGAAGGTGCGTTTCCTATTCTTTGCAGGTTATCGAGGTAGATTATTTCAATATCTATGTCTACAGTGGCAAGTCAATGTGCGTTTAGTCTTGCCATACTTCAATATACGGCTGAAGGAACAAGATTGACTAGTGGTACACTTGGAGTGCTTGTTGCAATTAAATATTGGACTGCGACGTATGCCAAAGTGCAAAACGAAGAGTATAGAAATAAAGAAAATATAAGAGATATTTTTTATGATTATCCAATAGATATGGACGATATACTTGAACAAGGTCTTATGGTTGAAGCTATTGATGGTTTTGATGATGAAGATATTGACGAGGATTTGGTAAATTAGGATAGTTAAATTTAATAACATTTGTACAACTCTTAGCCCGCAAATTGTGAACGACTAAAATAAATAAAATTTATTTTTTATTCTTCAATAGTTTAATCTCATATTTATTTTTGGCACTAATAAACTAATTAATAATAATAAATAAATAAATAAATAAAGTTTCATCACACCATAAATGAAAAAAAAAATTAACAATATAATAATTTATAATTAGTTTATCAAGCAATAACTTTATTTATTATTTAATATTTGTTAATATACTAATTTATTATATGTGTGTACATTTTAATTAAACATATTAGTAAACAAAACATAATTAACAATAAAATTATATTAATAATTTATATAATGTACTCTCGTGACAATAATTTTACCGCGTTTGTGTTGTGTCTGTTGTATGTCGTGTCTGTTGTGACTGTGATAGCTTAAGCTGTGTTAGTGAGTCACACCGTGCTTTGCCGTGTTTTAGCGTGACAAAATGATCGTGCACCAGATTGTCGTGCACACACCGAATCTCGTCGTATCACATCCTATTTGACAATTCTATCTGCTATAGTCGCAACCGATCAGACAATTCTTTTTTGTTTCATTGAAAACACTTTTTTTGTGAATTTTAGCCAACTAATTTTCTCGTTGACATTTGGTTGACATTTGGTGTAATGTCGAGTTTCACAAGCTATAAGATGCATGCAGATAGACTAAGGATAACAATGAACTATACATATATGCTTACAGGGTTCATAATGTTGTCATTAAACTTATAATATTAGATATTTTTGGGTTACCTGTTATTGATCCAGAATGGTAGTTTGTTGACTGTATTGAATCTAAATTCATTGTGTTACAAAAGTCCCCATGGATGGAAAAAAGCTAATTGCTATTTCATCTAACCTCTATTTTGATAGTGAGTGATGTATGAATTATTTAACATTTCAAATAGTAGAAGATTTTAATAGCGGTTTCTAGGAGATGGATACATATGAATGGAGATGTCAAATAAAAAAAGTAATATGGATAGGCTAGTGCAGCGACATTGACCCATTCACAATCGTTTTGGTTTGGCGAGCATTGATGAGGGTAAGAAAGAAGATGATGATACAAGTTTTGAGAGACAAAGTGCCTTATTTTACTTGGTCATAATAGTTATTGTACTTGTAAACATGTGGTCTCATGTAACCGGTAAGGGAGTAGGTTCGCAACAGACTAATTATATTTACTTGCTTAATTCTAGGTAGGTATAATTAAAGTGACAGTTACCCACTCTCGAATTTCATAATTGGAAGATAATTTCGATGAATGCAAATGATGGTGTCTGTTGTCGATGATGCTTCAACCCGGTTCGAGTACAAATATCTGATACTCTTACTACATGTGTATCTTTATGTTTTTTGTTCTCAGTACAATATTAAAAATATTATGTATCCACATCATTATAGTCCCATTAATCTATGCTAATTTCAAATTAAAAGGGAGAGGCTGCTTCATAATCTTAGAGATATCTTGATATTTCTAATACATAAACGTATCATTATTTTTATCATACTAAGTACTTATGTTAATGATTCTGAAAAAAATAAAGGTGTGTATTTTTTGTGAGAAAATAAATAGAAAATAAAACTTAATAAACTTCAATCTCATTCTATTTATGAATGGTTTACAAAGTGCTTATGTAAACATCTATATATAAAAGGACCGTAGATAATTACGACTATACTCAATACAGTCAGACCATTATCTTCACTGACCATAATCAATACAGTATGACCCGTAACTCCTTTATAAATAAGTAGGTTACATAAAGACTTTCAAACACAAAGAACTAAATCATTCTTTGTAACAAAAAATTAACATTATTTATAGAACTAAATCAGTGTTTATCTTTCACCACACATATCTCTTAAAATACCTAGAGGTTAGTTTCTCTAGGTGAAGAAATATGTAGCTCACATCCCGTCGCGCCACACATTTTAAAGGAATATATTCTTCTATTTATAGGTGGGCTATGATAAATCTTAAACCATTAATTATGAAATGTAATTAATATTGAAGAGTCAATTAATAAGAATTCCAATTAATATGGAATACCAAATTAATATAATATTTAGTTAAAATAGAAATCTAATTAATATAAAATTACTAACTGAAATTGAAGATCTAATTAATATAGAATATCTAATTAATATATGACTGTAACTAGTGTAACCATCAATCTATCTTAATGTCTACCGTTACTTTACAATAAATACAAATCGAATTTAATACGCCCTTTCAAGTTGGAGAGTGTAAATTAAAGACTCCCAACTTGATACACAAAAAAATAAAATTGATATTTCCCGAGTGCCATAGTAAATATGTCTGTCAGTTGCATCTCTGTAGAGATATAGCATGAGTGAATTATCTTGGCCTAAACTTTTTCTCGAATTATATGACAATCTATTTCAATATCTTTAGCACGCTCATGAAAAGCTGGATTGGCAGCAATATGTAAAGCTTATTGATTATCACAAAACAATGATGCTGGTTTGTCCAAGTTGATCGTGAAACATTAGTTTGTTTGTTTAATTTCCATGATATGAGTGATGATCCAATAAAAACACAATATCCTGAAACAAAACATCTTGACATATGACATCCACCCAAATCTGAATCAGAAAAGGCCTGAGTGTTAGATTGTTTATTGATGGAAAGATAAGACCATGACCTGGTGATTTATTGATGTAATCAAGGACTCTTAATGTTGCTTCCCAATATGGCGTCATAGGTTCTCCTATAAATTGGCTCAATATATGCACCAAATATACAATACCAGACCTGGTTATTGTCAAATATATTAACCAACCAAACAGTGTGTTATATCTAGTCGAATCATGAAGTAACTCACCGTCTTTATCGACTAATCTCAAGCTTTGCTCCATTGGAAATTTTTCGGGTTTTACTCCTTAACCATATGTCTTGCAAAATATCTAATGCATATTTTTTTGAGACATAAAGATTCATTTCTTAGATCGACAAAATTCAATACCTAAAAAATATGTTAAATCACACATATCTTTAATGTGTAAATGTTGGACTATATAGTTCTTCAACAATTTGATTTTATGCAAGTCATTCCGAGTCAATAGGATATCATCAACATAGATGATAATATCATCTAACTTGTTACCTTGATATTTAGTAAAAAACGAGTAATCTTCTTTTAATTGTATGTAACCTGCAATTTTGACAGTAGCCGAAAAACTGGAGAACCAATCTTGGGATACTTGTTTCAAACCGTAAATAGACTTCCAAAGCCAACATACCAAAATTTCCCCCTGCCGGCGGAGACCGGGAGGTGGAGAAATATATACATCTTCATTTAGATTTTCATGAAAAAATGCATCGTGACCATCAAGTTGATGAGTATACCAATTTATGGAAGCTGCAACAGCTAACACACATCAAAGAGTGGTAAGTTTAGCAGTTGGCGAAAAAGCCTCTTGATAGTCAATAACTTCAACTTGGGTGTATCATTTATCTACCAAATGGGATTTATATCGCTCAATGATTCTATCGGGGCTGTATTTTATCGTATAAACCCAACGACATCCGATAGGTTCGTGCCGCAAAGGAAGATGAACCATCTGCCAAGTAATGTTATGTTTAAGAGCCTTAAGTTCAGTGGACATGGCTTGGTGCCATAGTGGATCATGATTTGTATTTTAAAAAGATGAAGGTTATGTTCGTGATGTTAACAAAGCTAGAAAAGCACGATGGTTAATGGAAAACATAAAATCGAAATATGAAAGGAGAGGGGATACCTTGTGGATTGACGAGAACTCGATTGCGTTGAAGATTTATTGATCTCGGTAGACATGTCGTAGTCTTGGTGCCATGTAGGATGTTGAATGTGGCGGGTGGAACGAGAAACCAATATATCATTAGGAACGGCAGGTGAAGGAGGTGTGGTTGAGGGATGTGAGGTAGTGGAAGGTATTGGTGGAGTATAAGGTTTTTGTGTTGTAGAAGGTGTTGGTGGAGCGGAAGGTGATGGCGGACTGATGAGTAAGCGTGCTGAATTCATGGTTGATTCTGGGGATATAATAGATTTGGAGGTTGAAGGTGTGAGATTTTTGGGATTGGATGGAGATGAAAGAGATAATAGCTGAGGTTCTAAATCATATGATGTAGGATTTGGAACTAAAACTGATTAGTTATGTGTTTGATTGAAAGATGACAATGATGATTGGTGTAGAAAAGGAAAGTTGGAGGCGAGAGAGAAGGGAAGGAAAATATATTTTCCTTAAAGTAGACATCACGGATTATGGAAACTTTATATGTATGTAAATCAAGAACTTTGTTGAATTTTTTCCATGTGAATACCCCAAAAAGACCTAAATTGATACACGAGAGTTAAACTTATGTTTGGGATGAATATTAATTACATAACATGCACAACCAAAAACGTATAAGCGTGTGAGTGAGGGAGGCCGATTATATAACACCTCTAATGGGGATTTATTTGATAGTAAAAGAGTAGGAATGCGACTGATTAAATAAATGGCTATTAAAATACAATCCGCCCAAAATTCAAGTGGTACATTTGATTGAAACGTGAGAAGATGAGAAACATTTAAAATATGTCGATGTTTTCGTTCGACAACTCTGTTTTGTTGTCGGTGTAAACACAAGAATTTTGAAGTTCAATTCCTTTTAGTTATAAAAAAAATACGAAGAAGAAGAAATTCAGTACCATTATCCACTCTTATTGTTTGGAAATATGTTTGAAATTGGGTTTTGACTATTGCACAAAATAATTTAATAAGGATTGTGCTTCTCATCTATGGTGCATAAGAAATGCCCATATGCATCGAGTAAAATCGTCAACAATTGTAAGGAAATAACGTGAACCAGTATACGAAGGAACTTTGTGAGGACCCAAGACATCACAGTGTAATAATAAGAAAGGAAATTTTGTATTTATTGAGCTTTTGGGGAAATGTAAGCATGTTTGCTTTGCTTATTGGAACATTGTGCAATTATTTCCTAACTCCTTGTGAATACCTGGAAGTAAATGTGAAAGTAACTTAAAACAAGAAAAAGATGGATGACCTAGGCGTAAGTGCCATAGGTCATATGACTGAGAAACCATAAAGATAGTCGATTTATTTATCGATTGATGCATATAGTATAGACCACCACGTTGTCTACCTGAGCCAATCATCTTCCCCGAAACCAAATCCTAAAAAATCAAATAGTGATGAAATAAAATGATGCATGAATTTTATTCTTTGGTGAGTTTGCTAGCTGAAATTAAAAAAATAAAGGAGGGTATACACAAAATATTTGTAAGTGTTAATTTTCAATTAAAACCAACCGTGCCAATGTGGGTGATTTGTGGTGTTGTGCCATTTGGTAAATCAATATTAGTAATAGTGGAATGCTTGGGATTGGTTAAGAGTGATATGTGAGAGACAATATGATCTTTGGCGCCAGTATCCAAAATCCAAGGACTTATACTATTAGAATTAACAAACACAATAGTAGATGGAACCAAACCTACATGAGGCGCATATGCATCAACATCACTAGAATTATTGTGATTCAGTGCACTGATTGCTTGTGCTAATTGTTGTATTTGTTTGACAGTCAACCCATGAACTATGCTATTAGTATTGAAACCATTTGAGGTAGTGGTTTGGATCTACGATTGTAATGTGTAAGAATCGTTAGACATGGTTTACAAAGGCTTTACAAAGTGCTTTAATCTCATTTTATTTTTGTATGGTTTATAAAGTGCTTCTCTAAGAAGTTATATATACATGGAGTATAACTACACCTAATTATGACTATAATCAATACAGTCAGACCATTATCTCCACTAACCATAATCAATACAATAACGTCTAAATATATGACTTTAGCTAGTGTAACCATCAATCTATATTAATGTCTACCGTTACTTTACAATAAATACAAATCTAATTCAATAGATTTAAATTTAGTTTCCTTAAAGTTATAATTAAAAATCACGTCTAAAAATAAATAAAAATATATATTGAAACAATACTTAACCAATTTATCCCATAAATTGAGATAAAACTTAACTTTCAACTTTTAAAATAATATAGATGTTCATTCAATTGTCTTGCCATACTCATTGACATGAGACATTTAGGCTGGTACGTTATACATTATCTTTAGCAATTGTTTTGGAAACATTTAATTTGTTTCATTATAACATATGAAAATAAAACAATCTTGTTTGGACCTGATTCTATTTGTGAATTCAAATCAAACCATTCATCATTAGATTTTAGTTATATCGTTAGCATATAAAAAATTATTACAATAGTTACCATGCGGCGGTGTTCATCTATGACATAAATAAACATAATTTTCTATAACACCGAGTTATGCAAATAACCAGTCATGATGTGAACAATTAAACTTAAAAAATATTATTTTGGTAATATATTTTCTCGAATAAAATATATCGACAATCTAAACATATAAAATGTGTACGTATGACTCTTCTGTAACACAGCCTCAATGGTCACTTTGTGTTTACAGACAACAAACATATCGATATATTATTGAGATTAAAGCTCTAACATGAATCGAATTGATCGATGTGTTAATGATCTTTCTAACTTCGTGATGTCCCACAAAATTAAAAGTATTATAAATACTTACACTAAATGGGTAACACATAACCTCATAACTTTTAGAATATGTAGTTTATTGCATCTAAATTATATGCACAACTCAATAGAAGAGAGATTATCACAAAAACAAAAAATATAATTTAATTTGACAATATTGTTTGTTGAAACTTTTATATATATTAATATATTATTCCAAAATATAATCATTTAACATTAAACTTGTTTTTATATTTTAATATAACATTTATAGTGTCTTTCGATTGGTTTATTTTGGTTCACAATACATATTATATAAAACAAATATTATGGAGGATATTGTTTTTAATCCAAACATAATATTTAGATTTCTTAGTTATTTTCCAAAACCTTAAACATCATTACAATGTTTGGTAGGTTGTATGCTCTCCCACGTGATCATTATAATGTTTTTTTTATACTTTTGATCGAATTTATCCAATCCAAAATAAATTTGAGCCTTCTTTTGGGATTGCTTCTAACAACTACCTTCATTTAAGTTTTGAGATTTTTCTTTTATATCTTGAAAGCTTTTAAGTGAGATTTTTTTATATTTGGATTTTACTTGTTATTAATGTGATCTGCTTGTTCCGCTTTCGAGCTTTTTTACTTTCTTCTAGCAAGCTATTTAGTTCGTGGATGTAGCTTTCTTTACCCATCTTTAAGAGTAAATAATGACGATGTGCTAAAACGTTTTGTATAATAGTTATACATGCAATATCCATTGTTGGTTGTTTTATATGTTCATATTCATAAAATTTTGAATAATGTTGATGAGCTAGGAAGGATATTATTCAATAAATTCAGGCTTAATTTATTTTTTTATGAAATCAATCTCAAGCCTGTCTAGAGTAACCATTTCTCGGAGATAGTAAGGAATTTGGTCAGGTTGTGGGTCCAATGTGAGATTGATTTGTGCATTTATTTGACGAGTCAATAAGCTACTGAATTTTGGTCTCGATATATATATATATATGTGTGTGTGTGAATGTCATAGTTGTAGAAAGTAACATCATACAACAATTAATCAAATAATACACGAATCAATCAGCATTATAGTTAAGTAACATAACAATTAATATGGTTGAGTCAGTCTCAATATCTATGTTAGTGATTTTCATCTTGGAACATAGAAGGAGACCAACTAGAAGTGCTCGCCATTTTGATGTTATTAGTGTATGTTTTCCATATATTCTTCTACTTACTGCTATGATCTCATCTCTGTTGTTTCTGATGACTGTAGTACCACATACTTCTCTAGATAATGAACAACTTCCATTAATATTCAGCTTAAGATGTAGACTATATGGAGGTTTCCAAGTGATGTATGTAATTATCTTGGATTGTTTATATGGTTGAAACAACCCAGTTCATATGATGTGTCATTGTCTTTATTTCAATGAATTTGTATTTTTTTTGTTTCATCCAACTTTTGCAATGTGCTTTTGCTTTAATAAATTATTTCATTTGCATATGATTTTTTCTCATGATGATTTGCCTTGTTTTTGTGAACCAATAAAAACCAACAAATTATTGATAAAGAGTAAAATAAATGTGAGTTTTCATGGTATTTGTCATTATCCATGTTCTTATGATGTGCTGCAAAGTCATATGGTTAGCAATAATAATATGAAATATAGAACTAAAATCTGACCAAACCTCAAATAAGACCCTGTAATGAACAAATAAGTGGTTAATTATTTCACAATTGTCAAATTATTGACATTTAGAGATTAGTGTTAGCTTTATGTGTTGTAAAACATAATCCACAGAGATTCTTCGCTCTGTCATCCTCCTAAGAAGAAAAACACATTTCTTTGGAGTAATTATATTCGGTTTTTCTTATATAGTAATGAACTAGTTCCTTTGATTATGATATTTTCTCAGGTTTATTTGGTGTTGTAGGTTTCTTGTTGAGAAATAGACCATTGAATGAAGTCTTCTTCTGATTCATTGATAGAGAGGTTGTTTATTCTTTCAATATCTTGAGTGTATTAGCTATTTGACTTATATTAGTTGAAGGAGATTAGAGGATGATTATTACACCAGGTATCTAACCGAAACTATATATTATCTTTTCCAAGTTTCCAGTAGATAAAGCTTTCAGCCAGACTTTTTGATGTAGCCCAGAAAGTCCAAACAAAAGCCTTTTTATTTTATTTTATTTCATTTGATTTAAATACATAAGATATTTGAATAAAATAAAATAAAAAGGCTTTTGTTTGGAATTTCTGGGCTACATCACTTTTCACCCCCAGTAGTATCTTCCAAGTTCTTAAGTTTGATTTTTTTTTACCGAATTTCCAAGGAATGCTAAGAAGAGCAATAACTTGAATACATGAAATTAGCCCAAAACGTCTTATTTTTCCTAAACTTGTAAAAAATCCGGAGGAGAATATCTTGTAAGTGTTCTTTAAGCTTGTCATGTTGATTCTACATTCTTTATAAGATTTGCATATAAAATACCAGGTTGTGCATGTTATTGTTTTGTGATTGTGATTTATGTACCATGTTAATATACTAAACATCTTCTCTATTCTTTCAAAACTATTTTTGGAATCGTAGAGTTTTGGATATGATATGTAGGAATAACAGTGAACACAACTTAAAATAATGTAAGTCTACCATAAAAAATATAAAATACTGTCCCAATCCTGAATTTTATCTCTTATTTTTGTTATCAAGTCTTCATAGTGTCTAGCTTGAATTTTGTGATGAATATTTGTCCCCGACTATTTTAATAGAAAGTGACCATGTTTAGATCCATTTACATGTTCTATTTGAGAGATCCTGGTATGAAGGATTCTATTTGATTTGATAAAAAAGTCTTACTTTTATTTATAGTATGGCCAAATTAGTCTTGATATCTTTGTAGAAACCTTAGAATTTGGTTGTAACTTGAAGTAGAAGCATTACAAAATATGACAATGTCAGTAACAAAAGCAAGACAGGGGACAAAGACAAAGCTTGTTGTTTTGAAAATGATCCCTCTACTGTCGTGATTCAGTCTTTTAAGCCTTATTATTAGAAGCTCTTCTACAAGAATGAATAGAGTAGGTAATAGTGGATCACCTTGTCTTAACCCATTTTGTATATTTAAAGTATTTTGTGGATTATCCATTAATTATAATAAATAAGTCAGTTATTGTGATTCAGTTAATAATCATATCTAAAAATTTGAGAGAGACTAAAAGAACCTAAGATATTTAAGATGGACGGAAAAGAAAGCTTATCGAATATTTTGGTCATGTCGATTTTTATCAGCATATTGCTTCCTCTAGTTCTTTTGTTTAAATATTTAACAGTCTCTTGAGTAAGAAAAATAATTTCATGAATACTTCTCCAATGAAAAAACCAATATTGTTCTTCAGGGATCAACTTAGGAATAATTGATACAATTATATCATTAGTCAGCCTAGAAATAACTTTGTTGAAGACTGTACATAGACTTATAGGTCATTAAATCATTACATGCCCGAGGGAAGTTGTTTTTAGAAATTGGACATATAAAAGTGGAAAAGACACACCCGGGAGCAATGTTACGTTTAAAGAAGGCTTTTATAGCATTGCACAAGTCTTCCCTGATCATTGTCCAACGGTTTTGAAAACAAATTGTATTAAAATTAGTCATTCCTTATACACTTGTTGAACTTAATACTTTAATTGAATTGTAAATCTATTTATGGGATGGGTTATTTATTAGAATAGTGTTTTTTTTATGATAATTGGGATTATTGGAGATAGGTCAAGAAGATTGTTGTCCAATGAGTGCTGAGTAAGGAGGATTTGAAAGTGTTAAACAACAGATTTGTTTATTTCTTGTTGATCTTCTAACTAGGTAGTACCATCTTTTATTCTTGATATTTTTCTTTTCTTTCTTTCCTTTTTTACATAATTATGATAAGAAGCTATTTTTTATCTGCATTTGAATTCAACTAACATAGCACTTTTGTTCATAGAAACTTTATATTCTTACAAAAAGTTAAAGGTGGTTTGTCATGGCATGAGGTAGTTTAATTTTGTCCTCTATTAATCTTGATTCTTGAAAGAAATTTTCTAAGAATTGGACCTCTTCTTCAGACTTTGTTAGAGCGCTAAAACTATTTGTAAATGTTTCTTTGTTCCATTCTATCAACTTTGTAGTTAGTCTTTTAAGATTTTGCTATAATTGTTTAATAAGGGATTTTCATTTATGTGCTCCAATTTGTTTCCACCATTTTTGAAAAATAAGAATGAAGGAACCACATGTTTTTGAATTTGAAAAGGGCTTTAGTTTTGTTAGGGAGAATGTGAAGTGTGATCAAAAGAGGGCTATAATATGATCCCATTCTAGCCAAGTGCTTCATTGATGTTCTTTCAAATAATTCAGCCCATGCATTATTGATGAGTCCTCTGTCCATTCTCTTCCACTTGTGAGAGTTTGTCTAGGTAAATTTTAAGCCTATGTAGCAAGAGTCTGATAAGAAACAATCATTTATTGTGTTATTAAATTCATTCATACTAATTGTACAAAGTGAAGTGCGGGATAGTTGCTCCGAATGGCATTGAGGTCACTTATCATTAACCATTCAAGATTTTGATATGCAATTTATCTAATACTGTCCCATAGATCCAGTCTTTTGTTCATACAACATTTAGCATACACAATTTAAAGTAATAATTCTTCGTTAATAAATAGATGAGTGACATTGACATGAAGTATTTAATCTCAATTCTCCAATGAATTGATAGTAAATTCATTGTTCCATAAAAGCCAAATTTTATTAAAAGTATTAGCCATATTCGTTTTGTAACCAAGGATTTTTGTAATATTTTCTAGATGAGAAATATCCATCATTAGCTCTTGAATAACAAGAAGATTAATTTGTTCAGACCTTATGATAGACTTGATACTTTTTCTTATTGCTTTGTTACCAATTCCCATCACTTTCTAGCAAAGAACGTTTGTTAAGGTTTGAGTTTTTGTGGTCTTTTATTGAACCTTCCTCTTTATTTTTGGAGGAATTTCTCAAAGTCTTTATTCATCTTTGTATAAACGTTTGGTGAAGATGGTAAGCTACCTCTGGTGTGTATTTTATGGTGAGGAAGGGATAATGATTCGAGAGATTTTGTCAGATTTTTCGGTTATTTTAGAAGCCATTTCTACAACATTCAAGGCTTTTGATATTTCTTCTTCAGGTAAGTGAGAAGCTGGATTACGTAAATGTATGAAAGGTTGGCTTAGTGGTATTATTTTATTTTGTATAATTGTTGGTTTGGTGGTTTGTATTTGAGGTGATATAGTTTCTATTTGAATAGGCTCACTTTGTGTTTGGGTATGGTGTGAGTTATCTTTTTCAATTTGTTTAGGGATGGAATTGGATGGATTGACATTTGATAGTCTTTAATAATAATCGATTATCGTTTGGGTTGTTATTTCTCAATCAAATACATGTTACCTTGTTTTGGTTGATTGTTATTCTTTATCTTCTTGATTAAGAAGCTTCCTGCATTCTTATTGAGTATGTCTAATATCGTGGCATTCTGTACAGTAGTAGACCTATATGCATACCTTACTTGTTGCCAAAAACCATCGAATTCGCCAAAGCCTACCTATATATTGGTTAACATTCGTTTAGACATGTCTAGTTCTATCCAGGCCTTGCAACAATTGTACATGACTTGGTTTTTAGGAAGAACTCATACAACTATGGGTCTTCCCAGTGACTTGGATATAACATTGATGTCGTCTTTAATATACATGAACCTTGTAATGTTAGGAAAAGATATACATACTAGTGATATTGGAGACTCTTGTTTGGGATGCATATTTGTGCAATATTTGATCAATGTCATTGTGAATTGCCTTATTTTCCATATGTTCCTTCGCCATATCTTCTTTAAGTCTTAAGAAGATCCATTCTGTCATAATGTGACGAAGGTCCAAAATTGCAAGATTGTATTGACCTGAAAATCTTAAATATTTGAAGAATGTTTGAATCTTAGTCATTTGAGGTCTGCGGTTGAAAAATTTATCAATCAATGTGTGTTTGTCATTTGCCTCTAGCGTAATCTGTCGTGGATTTGGATATGTATTTGTGATTTGTTTTGTCTTCTATTCTAAATATTTGTGGCTTTTATTTGTAGACTTCTAATTGCATATGCTTTTAAAGATTGAACGGGTGTAGAATTATTTCCAATTTTTTTATAAAAAAATAGGGTTATTTGATGAAAAAAAAATTCTTATTGAAAATCGGTTCTTATAGCATGCTTGGACTTAGACTTTGATCGGTGATTTTACTATTGTTTTTTCTATTTACAATATTAGGATTTGTGTTAAATGTTGAACAGATAGCGCAACGGAAGTCACAGCAAAAATTGTCATAATAGATCGAAGCTATTCCATCCCCTAGCCTTTAGAATATAGTGATAGTCGGCAATATAATTCACTTGTTTCTATTATTCCCGTATTATAGTTTGGCTGTTTCTAAAAGCCAACCTATAAAACATGCATCGTACTTCCATTTAAAATTTATTTAATATTTTTGAAAATTTAAAAATATATATGATAAATATTTATATTCATCCGATCTACTAATCAATGATCTCCCGAAGACTATGTTCAATCACGATGCTCTAACCAGTGGAGCATCACCTCGTTCATTTTGTTAAGTCTTTGGTTTCGCCACTAGGAAGTTAGTAGCTATATGGCTCCTTGTACAGTGAACGAGTGAAGGAGCCATAAATGAATAGTATTGCTCTGTTAATCATATTACTCTTATGATGTTGATATATGTCGTTGCGAGACTGAAAGTGTTTGCATGTATAGGCATGCCTGGCTACCTTACACTGGTGCCACATGGACGGCACTTAGTTCAAAATCGCGCGATTCAATAGTAATGCAACACGAATTCTTCTGTCAATAGCATATGACAGATTCTTTGGACTTGACTCTAGATAATATCCGATATACCAAACAAAAGTTTATTAATTGCAACTTGCAATTTTGGACGTTTTAATTTTCTAAGATGTCTAATACTAATTTTGGCACCGATACTTTAATGAAGTGATATTGATTTTTAAAACAAAAATTCATAACAAAACCATCCAAATTATATAATACACTACCTCTGTTGCATCGCATGATTCAATAACAATACAAGCTAAAATCACCGCCTTATACCAACAAGGAAAATCAAAATCACTGCGGTTATCTACCCATGACATTTGTGATAAAGCTATAAAATGAGGAGTCCAAATATTTTAAACGAATTTTAATTTTATTCAGTTTCTGAAATTTTATAAAAAAAAATTATAATATTATAAAGAGAAAAGTACCCCTAAATACCTTCTCAAGTATCAAATACCAAGATGGTACCCGTTTTTGGACTAGTTTCATAAACTACCTAAAGCCACATTTTGGACAATTATACCCTCTAGGGTATAAAAGGGGTTTTTTCCTTGAAACCGACTTATTTTCACCTTCTAATCTGACTTTTAGGTTCCAATTTCCCCCCACTTTCACATTTCCAAATTTGAGGAGAGAGAAACACGTTTTACGAGAGCGAAACCAAAAGCCATTTTTGGAAGGTTACGTACCGGCGCACCACGACTGAACCTGTTTCTCTTCCGATTTTGTTGCCCCCTACCGGAGAACCACCGGCGACTAGTAAGCAGCATCTAGGTATGCCTGCTCCGATAATTCTGACATCGACCGGCAAAAAACCGGCGACAACTAACCATTTTTTTTGTCTCTGTTCCTTGTATCAGGCACCTACAGGCGCACCAGAACTGTCTATGTCTCTGGTTCGATATTTGGAAACACAACCGGCGAGAATCCAACGGCGAGGAAGTGTCCGTCGAACCGAACAGTCGCCTTCAAACGAAATCAGGTATGTGTTCGATTCTTATGCGTTTCTGTTGAGGTTTTCGAACACAAGGATAGTCCATGCTGTATTATGTGTAACACTCCGGTAGAATCGTAAGGTCATTTGTTGCTGTTGCTGGACTGGACAACGTTACGTGATAGTTGTATTGGTAGTGAGGATGGTTTGTTGTAATCATTGTGAGGCTGGGGTTTTAAGCATTGTCATGCTGATGTTTTTAGCGTTTTGTGGCTGATGTTTTAAGCACTGTGAGTTTGGGAAGTGTAGGTCCATGTCTAGCAATATGGGCTCTATTATCTATCAGTACAACTATCAGGTTTTAAGCACTTTGAGGCTGATCGTTAACGTGTTAGATCTTGTGTAACAGCTATAGGGATGCTGTTCCAAATGTTGTTAGTGTATGCTGGTATCGTCATATAGGTAGCAATGTATATTGTATTATATATCAGGGTGTGGTAGTAGTTTACATGTAAGACAGCAGGTCTAGGAGATAAGTATAAGTTTCAGGTCACTTATACGAATCTTCATAATGTAGTGGCTGCTTAGTATTATTGTTTTAGTTACCATGTTAATTACTAACTACCTTATTATGTGAACGTTGACAGGTTAAAATGACAGGAGTATTCTACCGCTCTGGATTGGTTGGCATAATCAACGTCCTCAGACGAGATATTATCAAAGCCGAACACATCGAGGCTGCTCGCGGAACACCTTTTTACACATTCCTCAAAACCTCGTACGACTTGAGGAACGAAACTCTGAAGCTTAAAAAGTTCCACCACCTTATAGAGGCGATCTGTGGTTTATACGACGTCAGATGGAAGGCTTTCAAGATTGGACAAAAGCGTGTAAGGCTGACGAAGAAAGACGTTCAGGCAATCTTTGGCCTGAGACACGGTAACGAAGAGATGCCGATGAGCAAATCAGGTGGATTTATCGCTCGTTACGCCGAGGGAGCAGAATTAGATTCGACTTTGATGAAGAAATATTTCTTGAGTCCAAGGACGAGGAGAAGCGGGCCAACGAACGACAAATCGGTGTCAAACGCGTTAATAAAGGTAAATACAGTATGTTTGAATGTAGTTGTTTTGTAGTTCGTACTGCAGGCTGTGCTGGTTCATGAAATCCAGGGACATTTTCACATAACTATAAATAGATTGTTGTTAATAGCAAGGTATGAACACTAACATATCACAGATAGTGTAACATTTAAAGGAACTGTCCAGTTAGACCTAATTTATATGATGTTAACATACATAGCAATTTGGAATGTAATAAATATCAGAGGGTAGCAGTATAGATAGCAATGTAAACGTGTATAGATATCAGAGTATGTTTACAAACAACTATGGTATGTATGCAATCATATATCTAATGTCTTATTAGTTGTGGATGCCTTTAATTGTTCTGTCTGTATTGTTGTTATGATTTTGGATGTTTTTGTAGGAAGCAATCGAGAAAGCAGTTAGAGAAGGAGGGGAGGATGAAGCGAGCGATGTGGCTAGGCTACTGATACTTTTCATATGCTCGACACTTTTCTTTTCAGTGTCGGGCGATGTAATCGGTTGGACAGCAATCTTCTACGTGGAGAATCTTGACAAGATAAACGACTATGACTGGTCTGGAGCAATCTTGGATAAGCTTCACAAATCGCTAGACAAATGTATTAAGGCCGGGCATCCTTCAAGAGTTATCGGATGCGTTGCTTTGCTTTTTGTAAGTATAGCTAGTTATGATCAGCCTGTCTGTTAGGAAAATGTTTTTTTTAATAGTTAGTTATGTTCTGTGCAGCCGTTTCTTATGGAGCATATTTCTATAAATGTCGACATACCAAGGCCTTACATAATACCTAGATGTTACAAGTGGTGGGGGCTAGAGGGCAAGGAGTCCACATTCGAAATGATCCAGATGGTCGGTGAGCTCAGGGACGACGAGGTATGTTGTGGTATATCATATTCATTTCGTAGTAGTATGATACATATATCAGTGATGATTATAATATTTTGCTGCTAAATGAACATTATAATGTATCTCCTAGGTTGTCGGCGGGGAGTTGGTGTTTACAGCATCAGAATGTTTTGTTTATGGAGTAAATGATTCGCGGATAAGGTGGGAAGGGGCTGGGGAACCAAGCGAAGAGAGGAGTAGGAAAAGAAAGAAATCTGTTGCGAACAGAAGTTTGATAAGCAAGGAAGATGACGGAGCTGGTAGTAAGAAGACAAGACATTCAATGATTGAGGTTGAAGATGATGTTACGTTGGGGGAGTTCATTGTGGAGAGGAAGGCAAGAGTTGGTAAAAACAAAGGGGAGAGGTTGAGGAACCGGAAAAAACGTAGGTCTAGTATGATTCCTAGTTTTGGAGTGCTGTCGCAGTCGGTACTGCGCGACAGCAAAAAACTGAAAAAAAGGAGCCGGTTGCGGCGGTTGAAAGTTGAGAACAAGAGGCTTAAAACATGCCTTGATGAAAGAAACGAAGAGGTTAGTGCTAGCATGCCTTCTAAGTACTACTAACATCTGTATGGTTGTTGAAATGAACTTGTCTATCAATAAAGTATTCTGTAACTATCAGTGCTGTAAATAATATAACAATTTCGTATGGTCGTTTGAATCAGGTTGAAAGATTGAAGAAAGATTTGGAGCACCTTAAAGAAAAGCTGGAGATGGTCGACTCAAGAGAGGATGGTGAGGATCAACAACTGCTGTTGACCTTATCATCGCCATTTTGCCGCTATGATGAGGATGCTACTGAAACCTTAGATGCACGGGCTGCTGAGAAGGTGGTTAAGGAAACACTGGTTTACAAAAGAACTCGGAGGCATGTAGTAACTGAGTCGGACAAAGCAACGGAAGAAGACGGCGTTGATGGGGAGGATAAAACAGAAGAACAAGAGGAGATTGACAAAGCAAAGCAAAAAGAAAAACATTGCTCGGAGGAGGACAAAGAAGAAGTTGATGGAGGGGGTGTTCAATCCGAAAACAGTGTTGAACCAATGGAAGAGAGTACTACACATGATGTTGTTGCTGTAGATGTGTTTAGGAAGCCAAAAGGGACTATCACAAGTGTTTGTGACGCTGGTAATGGGGAAGGGGATGTGGCAGAAGGAATACCACCCCTAACTCATGCTGCCGGTGCGCAGAATATAGTTTTGGTACATGCACAGGGACCTGGAGTCGGAAACGACGAGGTTGAACAACAACAGCTGATGGTGGATAGAAATGATTTGTTGGACGAAGAATCCAACGATATAACGAAAACAATGGAACGACAGTTGAAGGAGTCGCAAAAAGCCGTCGATGAAGGAAAGAAGGCAGCGATCATCGGTGAGGACAAAGGAGAAGATGACATAGTAGTAGCAACTACATTGTTGGAGATAGCAGCAACCGAACCAGTGGTTTCGGAACATGCCTCTCACAATGTAAGTGGATGTTAACGTTGTATTTGAATATCATACATGATTGATAGTTAATCTCGCAATGAATGGTTTTCAATCGTATGTTTTTAGGAAGTCGAAACAGCGGATCCTGAAGACACACGAAACTCTAGCTTAGTTCTATTCACTGGCACCGGAACAGATGCAAAGTGCGAACAGCTATCGCAAGCTCTGTCTCCATTAAAGGTGATAGAAATTTCCAACAGAGTAGATCATTCCGCAGAGAAGATCGAGAAAGTGTCACAGGTTGAGCCATCTTCGTACGCAACACCAGAACAACAGAAAGCAGCATCGAAGGGTCTTATTGTCAAGTCGGTTACACCGTTGGTTGACGATAGCTTCATAGACTGCACCCAATCATTTTACGCTGAAGTTGACAAGGCTGTTGAAACTTCAAACGAGAAGAGACGTACACTCGAATCCATCGAGGAAGAACAAATGGACGTTGAGGTAAGTAGATATTTGGTATTCTCCATAAACTTTTAAACTGTATTGTTAACAGTTTACCACCATGCTGCTTTTTTTTAGGTACCCATTGATGACATGCCTGGGTTCAACTTACTTACTCCGACGCAGGTTCAACAACAGCAAACTGAAGTTGTAGCTTGGCCGTTCCAGACACACACAACAGAACTTATCGATCTAAGTGAGTACGAGAAAGTGCTGAAACTGAAACAGGTAGAGACCCAGGAAGATCCAGAAGTGTGGTACTTGCCAACATCAGAGTTCTCTTACAGGCTTTCCGTAAGTGTGACAGAGTTAATGGAACTTCCTAACGAAACTCAACTGGACTTCAAGGTAAAAATATATTAGGATCTATCTATCGTATTGTACTTGTACGTCTACCAACGTGTCTGTATACGTCTATCATTAGTAATTGAAGAAACTATCATTGTGTCAACCAATAAGCTGTTGGTTGCTCAACTGACTTGGGATTGTAATTGTGTTCTAATAGGTAATAGATGCTTGGATATATAAGCTGTTAAAGGATTCAGATTTCAAAGTCCCTGTGAAAGGGTTTGATAATAAGTATTCATTTCCTGCCAACGCCATTCAAATATCTGGGATTGCAACTGTAAGTTCCCATGGGATTATTGGTTTTATATTAGGTACATCTACTTCCTGTATTAATGTCTTAAATTTACAGGGGACACTGGCTAACAAGGGAGATATGTCTGCCATTGTGGACAATGTTTTTGAGACAATGCCCAGCGACACATATGTTGCATTCGTCCCCCTCTGTACTGTAAACACGGATGGAGTGAACCACTGGACGCTCCTGGTCATAGACATGGAGAATGGGGCTGCAAGAAGCTACAACCCAATGCTGCCGTGGAGCAAATTCATTCCCGATAAGACAAGAAACACAGCCGATGGTCTGGTAAGGAATCTAAATTCCAAGTAAACTATGTTGATTGCAGATCTAGTTATTTCGAACATTATATCTAGCAAACAGTATAGTAATGCATATCAATGACTGCTACTGTATCTATCAATGCAGCTGGCCTATTGCATGAAGAAGAAATATATACCGCATGTTAAAGGTGGGTACAAAATTAAGACCATGTTAAACATCCCACAGCAAAAGAGGGGCAGCTACGACTGCGGTGTTTTCGTTTGCAAATACGTAGAAGATATAATTACAAACGGGTTGGTTGGACGGCAATATGGTGATGAAATGCCGGCAGTAACAAGAGCTAAAATATTCAAACATTTTTTGAATGATTGTAACACAAACAGACGTTGGTAGTATGTAACTGGCATTTTGGTACCAATTTGTATATTTCGCATAAATTAGCATCTATGATTTATGTTTGTAGACTGAAATTTACATGTAAAAGCACTTTTTACTTGATGCAGTAGGCTGTGAAAAAGTTATCAAAGAAAAGTTTGTTTAAATTAAGCTATCTGAAATAGCCTCCAAAGCTAGCAATCAGGAATACCTGAAATACCATAGTATATAATACAAAATATCAGACAGTCTGATTTGATCGCAAAATATGTATACATATTAGTCAGGCCAATATGTATATTGAAACGTATTAGCAATGACAGTTGCTTCAATCTATAGCCACTCCAGAAAGCACCACGCCACCATCTTTACACAAAATCAACATTAATAATGATCCACTGTTCGAAAATATCAATATTGCAAATATAAGATAAACTATCAATGTTCACCAAAATGTCTATCTGGGGTTAAGGAAAGATCTATCTGGGGTTAAACAATAAAATATCGCAGTGCGAAACATATCATAATTTATGAAATTTTTTGTTACGAACCATAAAGTATAGTTTTAGATATCGTTCAGAAAAAATAGATAGACCATTAAGGTTTTAAATTTTTAATATCATTTATCTACCATTCAGAATTACTCGCAAATATCATATAACAGGTTGGTGATGCACAAAATTAAAATATATGGACTGCACAACATGGTTATTGGTAGATAAATGCAATTAATTTGTTGAAAGAACTGTTAACCACACACATTACTCAGTACTACATTAATGTGTTAAAACCATTGGTTAGTTTGAACTTGAAAAGACAATGGGTAGATGAAGTAGAATGATTACATTCATTTAATGAACGTGTGCCATTAAAGTTGTGAAAGAAAATATGGTTGCTTAAGGGGACTCAGCATTGGAAGCTGGGTTTTGCTATAAATAGAGGGGCATATGACAACCTATTACTCACAAACTCACAAGCAAAGGAAAAAAAAACCCAGAAAGTATACCCTAAGTTGAAACGCCTGCTCCTCCAACCATGGCTCCTTCATCACCCTTCTCCCCACACCACAGCAGCGACGACGCCTGGTCCTTTGACTACTACTCATGCGAGAAGGCCTACAAGCACACGACGACGTCGGAGTACTCCTCTGACGAAGAAGATGCATGGTCGGTCTGGTCTGAGGAACAAGAAGACCCTTATGGTTCATGGGATTCTTGGTCCATGGACGACTGTTATCTTTCTGACGATGAGAAGGTGCCAAAAAGGAAGAGGTGTAAGAGCATTAACCCATTTTGGGATGAGGAAGACGATGATGAAGATGAAGAGGCAGACGATGAGGCCTCTGACGATGATGATGAAGTTGAAGATGAAGAAGAAGAAGAAGACGACGAAGAAGAAGAAGAGGACGAGGGCTCTAATGGAGACGACTCCGATTAGGTTATAAGGTTTCTAGATGTAGTTTCATGGCCCTGTTTGTTTCTATTTTGGTGTTTTTAACGTATGTTTATCTTTTTTGTGGACTGTAACTTGCACCAACCCTGTGCAGAAGTGTTATTTTGGGGGGGGCTGATGTATTTGGACTATATGTAGCAGTCACTGTTTTTAATGTTAGCGTTTGAATGAATTTTCAGTTCTATGGCTTTTCTCAGTATGATATAATAAGATATGTTGCAGTTTTAACTGCAGTTATATAACAAAATCGCAATGTATGACTAGTAACATAACGGAGGTATGAAAACATAAAATTATGTATCTGTCAGATGTAGAATCGACGATCTATCAATGTTTCATATTTTGTCTATCATAGTACAACAGCGTGTATAGCAATGTAGCCGTTAATAGATATCAGAGTCTGAACCAAACAGACAGGTTACATGTCAATATTAAAAGTGTAAAAAAACATAAGTCGAAAGGTACCGTTAGATGGATGTACACCGAAATAAATGTAAGTAACATACTTTGATGTATCTGTTAGATGTAAAGGCCTGTTAGATGGATTTATCTTTGAGATGAACATGGCAATTCTTTTAGGGGACTAAACATAAGTGGAAATAGAAGAAGTGCTTATATTTGAGATGAACATGGCATGAATAATTTGAAGTACAAGTATAACTAATGTGAGCAAAGCATCAGATGGATGTAAACCGAAACAAAAAACATAGGTTTGATGTATCTGTCAGATGCTATATCTAGAATCTATCAATGGTTATAAGAGTCGCTATCGTAGTATATCACCAAAGATAGCAATGTACATGTGAATAGATATCATAGGGGATAAGAAACAGAAATGGAACATGTAAATGTTAAAATTGTACAAAACAGACGTCAAAAGATAAGGAGTGCTTATCTTTGATATGTAAAATATTACGAAAAAGTAGGTTAATAATGTTTAGAACGGAGCATCACATGACCTCCTATTATGGCCAGATTTGAAACATCGACCACAACGGGACTGGCTGCTGGAAATTTCGCCTCTTGATGGAATACGCTTCTTCCTCGGACGACCGGATCGTCTTTTAACGTTAGGGGGCAGCACCAAGGGCTCTCCATCACAATCTGCGCTACTGGATTCACCAAACTCTGTTATAGCGGGTATGTTAAATGAATAGCTGGACAGGAAATTTTGTGTAGTGAAAAACGGCTCGACCAACGTCATAGGATCCTCGTTTATAGATGCAATTACAGCCAACGCATGAGCGCAAGGGAAACATTCTTGCTGCCAAGAGCCGCATGTGCATTTGAAATCCAGTATGTTGACAACCATGACTGGGTCCGATAAAACCTCAAAATAAGCCGCAGAAGACTTGCGAACTAACCATGTCCGACCGGATTGTACATTATCTTTGAACATCTTGTCAAACTCAGGGCACAAATGGGTGTTCCAACTTTGGCCTTCTCCTAAACGTCGAGACATTTGAGTCATCAGAAGAGCTCTAATCCGGTCGATTAATTCGACTATAGGCAGATGGCACAACTTCTTAATCTGGCCATTGAACGATTCAACAGCTGTTGATGCCATCGCCCCATACCGTTTGCCTTTCACATATGCCTGAGCCCATTTTTCTGGGGCAAGATTCCTGACGAAGTTTTCAATATGATTACCGCCTTGGCGCAACCACTGACCATAACGTTCATTAAAAAGATCGACCGTAGGGGCATAAGCACAGCTCTTAAACATCGCTAGCATGTCTTGTTTGTAGACTCTGTTAGTGTGTTCAAGAGCTTTATTCAAGTTCTGAACAAGATGGAAGATGCAATAAGCGTGGTAGTCAGTAGGATAAAGAATTGCGACAGCGCTAATAATACCAGCATGGCGGTCTGAAATGAAAGTTATCTGGCGCCCTAGCAGATGAGGTTTTAAAGTTTCCAGAAACCAGAACCAGTTGTCCGAGTCTTCACTACCACATATACCAAAAGCAACGGGGAAAAGACCTGGGATGGAAAAGAAGATTAAAAAAAGAACTACATTAACAGAACGATGTTTTGTTCGATTGTGTAATAGTTAACAAATCGCAGTCTGTGTAACCAAATCTAGCAAACAAAGCCTACCAAGCTAGCAATCAGTAATAACTAAAATATCAGAGCATGTAACACAAACTATCAGACAGTGTTATTAAATCGCAAATTATGTATGCTTATTTATCAGATCAAGTGTATATTGAGACGTATTTTTACTAACCGTTGTTTCCATCTTTTGCCACTGCTGAAAGCAACACGCCCCCTTGCTTCCCTGTCAGGTGGGTTCCGTCAACGTACAGCAGAGGGCGGCACGAATGGAAACCCTGAAGACACGCCCCAAATGCTATAAAACAGCGACGGAAAACATTGTCGGGAGCCAAATCCAGACGACAGTCCGTAGTGATGTCACGACTCTGTAGCCTCTTGAAGTATGGTTTTAGCAATCCGAAAGAGGTATTGCTATCTCCAAATACAGCGCGACGGGCCTTCTCCAACGCATTCCAAGATAGACGATATGAAACGTCTAAACCGTAGTCTTGCTTGATGGTGGACTGTATAGTCTTAGCTGTTAAAGAATGGCTGTTTCGTAGAGAATCGTGAATTTCATCAGCAATCAAATCGGAGGACAGATGCCGGCTTTTCTTCTTAGTGAATACGGGACTGCACGTGTGGGTACTGAAAAATCTTTTAATTGTCATCAAACCGGTCTTACAATCGACAGAAGCGTAAAGCCTCCATTTGCAGCCATCCGAATCTTTGTTTACACAATAAACGGTGATCTTGTTAAAGGTATTGTGCATGTACCTAAACGCAAAACCGTTCTCTAATGCATAACGGGATAAGGATAACCTCAGACCTTGAGCACCGTCTGGAAATGACTGTCCAACACCGATGATAGCTTCAGCCCATCCCACTGTAGCTAGATGTCTTTTTTTCGGGGTTGTAATGGCCAAACAGGTACTGCTTTCACCGCTGGTTCGTTGTATGTGAGAGGATTCTTCGAACAGTTGAACGGGTTGTTTACGTTTAACGGCGGAGCCTTTATCAGCAACATGTTCTTGGATAAGAAATGACACACTCTTCAAACGCTCAACATCGAGGTAACATTCCAACCCGATGAAATCGGTCTCCTTATTAAAAATACAATTACTCTGAGCACCGCAAGAGTACGTTATGCTGTAGTTGCCTCTAACAAGCCCTTGCCATGTTTGCTCAACGTACTGTTGAAATGACTCGAAGTCTACGAATTCGGACAGCGGAACAATACTTGTCTCCGTACCAAGTTTGAAAATGCAAACTTTTGGTTTAGACATTGTGTACCCTGAATTATAGGACTTTTCGTTAGTTTGTTTAATGTTGGTGTAGAACTATTGAATCTGTTACTGATAGTATAACAGATATAGCAATATCCTATGTCTAACATATCATGGAATATCGGTGGTGGTCAATTTTCAAGACAAATAGCAAACTGGCATACCTAAACTATCAGGGTATATCGGTCGTGGTCACTTTTCAGCACAAATAGCAAACTGGCATATATAAACTATCAGGGTATATGGACTAATAATCTGTTTTCAAACACATATATGAACATGTTATATATTGTGTAGCAGCAAGAGGAAATGGTTGGAAACATATAGCAATATCAAGTACCTAAACTATAAGGGTATATGGAGCCATGGTTTATTTATCAACACATATAGCAACCTGACAAAACTAAGATAGCATGGTGTATGCAGTCAGGTTTAATGTACAAACAAATCTAACATATCAGGGTGTATGTAGTAATCTAGCAACCTGTAGCATAGAATTGCAGGCGTAAAATCGCAAGGAGCAACCATATAAATATCAGGGTTCAAACAGAGGTGTGGGAATGAAAATTCTTACCGGAATGTGATCGGAGCCGGTTTGGATACTTTGGATTGAGCAGAAGCAGATGGAAATAAGTTTCCTAGCATTAACGCACGTTATATTAGAGGTTATAATCGATTTCGAAAAGGGAAAACGATTTCGAAACTGAAAACTCGACTCTGTTACTCACCTGTAAAATGTAACGACAGGCTACGAGTTCGAAACTATCAACCGGAGCTAGGAGGCTGTGTACGGTGGTCTAGGAGGCTGAGACACGGTGCAAGATCGGAGCTAGGAGGATATAATGGTGCAAAACAGTACTCAGAAGGCTGACGACGTTAAACTTGTTTTCTGAAAGTCGCCGGTGATCGGAACACTCCGATAAGGCTCCTAGATGGGTCGCCGGTGGTAACGTAAGGTAAATGGTGGTTCTAGTGTGTCGCCGGAGGTGGTGTGATCAGCCGTAGTTTTTAGAATATGAAGAAACGTTCTTGAAAAATGGGTTGTTTGAAAGGTTAGGAGAGAGGAGAGAGAAAGGAGGCTAATAAATTCAAAATTCAAAATTCAAAAGTCAAAAGTGATTAAGAAGATGCTGGAGCTAAAAGGGGTCCTTTTTTTCACAAATCAACCTTATATACTAGGTTGAGGGTAATCTTGGTATTAAAAAAAGAAAAGGTATTAGAAGTGGATATGTTTAATGAGATGGGTATTTAGTAAGCATTAATCCATTAAAGGGCACTAGGTTGTAATAGGTTTGGTAAAAGGGTACTTAGTGTGTCATTTCCCTATTATAAAATATTACTTTTTAATATGTTTGTGTATTTGACATAGAAATTATGATTGTCGTGACGAGTATTATAAAATAAAATGTATGCTGGATTCAAATAACAACGTCAACATCCATTTGTTATTTATTTAGAAAACTATAATATATTTTCTCTAAATGCACCATATCGGATTGTCAATGATGAATGGTGTGGTTATAAGAAAAACTCATATGTTACGGGGTATAATTTGAAGTATGGGCAATCATATAACCGTCGGGGAGTAAATCTATAGAGATATAGATTATTTTGTAAACTGTATGACTAAGTGCATAACTATGAATGTAAGGAAGAACACTTTTGATATAGAAAAATTATTGCATTCATAATCTTCTTCCTTCTCATTTGCTCTATTAAGATCGGTCATTCTTTTAAAGAAACATTACTATCTCTTTATAAATTATTTTTAACTATTTGATTAGGTTTATGCCTCATCGAATGTACGTCATTTGTGGAAATCGTTTTTTGGTCTTAATCTTTTAAAAATAAAAAATGTTTCACTAGAGTTAGAAAAAACTAAAAAAATAATATGATAAAGCATACAAAATATGATGCGATCAAGCGAGAAGTCAAAATCAAAAGAATTCGTAAATGGATTTGGGTATCAAAATAATTACCAACATCAATGGTCAATAGTGGATCTAAAAAGCTCAAGAACCAGCTAATATTTTTATAATTAATTGAATGTTACAATCAATTTCTAATATTTAGCATATACCCATTAATATTTTTTTGAAAATCAATATTTTTAAAAAAATTAAGATTCTTTTGCTATATATAATTTTATTTATAAAAAAAGTTATACACTTTAATACTATCAATTCCCTACTGATAGGTTCTTTTAATTTTAAGAATTTAGTAGAAATTCAAATCTATTTTATTAAATTATCAGTCACCATAACATTGTCAAAAGCTTAACAAAAAAAATTTAAATTAATTTTTTTTTAAATAATTTTGAAATTTATTAAAACACACGTTCTGAATTTTTTCATGCAATTAATATATTTAAATAAATGAATAAATGGTGCAAGGGTTTAACAAATTATAATTTTTTTATATTTGACTATTCTTTTTATATAAATTAGGAGATTCATTACATTTATTAATCATGCAACTATTCTACTTATGATACGGCCGCTAAATAAATTAAAAACTCTTAGTATTTCATTCTTCTTTAACTAAATTAAGAGATCCATTGACATCATTAACCATACAAAAGTTATTTTCTATAAGCAGCCCACATTTGTTTTACTATTTATTATACCTACTATCATTAATATAACAAAATCTAACATTAATTAACATTATGATAAAATAAATGATTTATATATATATATATATAGTAGAAAAGCTGTTACTTGAGAGAATATTTTTCAAGGTTAAAGGATTTGTTTTGTTTCTTGATTGATGTTCCATTATATTGTACTGTCTTTTATAGATTTTTATTTACAATTGTGTACAAAATATTCTTTCGTTGGTCCAATTACAGCTAATATTAGTACATTATCTTATATTTACAAAATACCTGTGAAATAGACCAGTATAAGAGTGAGGAGTCTCCATATGGGTTAATAAGTCTTTTAGGAAGTTGGATTTGCCACATATATGTGTGCCATAAGAAGAGGTTTGTGCCAAGAAGGATTGGAAAAAGCCAAGTTCGAACGACAACTTAAAATGTCGTTTAGATTCGGAGAAGAGTAAGTTTGTTAGGTAGACTTCGAAGACCGGAAGACTTACTCCCCGCATTAGTTTCAATAGCTTGCCGTCGATTATTGAAGTCGTCTCCGGTGTCAATCTTGGAGAGTAAAATGTGAGGGTTCTTCACATCTCTCCACAAATGAAGAGGCAAAATGATGAGCCCGAGTTTGTCGCGAATGAAGAAGAATCGAGCATTTGTTAGTGGTTTGGTGAGACAGTCAGCAAGCTGCTCCTGAGAGGGCACATATCAAACTTGAAGAGAGCCTTCAAGAAAATGATCTCAAACGAAGTGAACATCAAGTTCAATAATCTTGGTTCGAGCGTGGAATGCTGGATTCGAAGTTAGAGAGCTCACGCTAAGGTTATCACACCAAATTACAAATGGTGGTGTGATGGGAAGTTGGATTTCAGCAAGAAGAGCACGCAACTAAATGAGTTCAGCAGATAAATTAACAAGATCTCTGTATTCATATTCTAATGAAGATCGAGCAATGATATTTTGCTTCTTAGAGGACCAGAAGATGAGATAATCACCACGGTAGACACAGTACGCCCCAACAACGTGTCTGTCATCTCAGGAAGCTGCCAAGTCCACATCAGAGAAGACATGAAGTTGTAAGTGACAGTAAGATTTGATGTGCAGTTCAAGCCAACTGGATCCAGATAAGTATCTAAGTATTCCTTTTAAACTTCAAAAGTAAGTTTTGGTAGTGCTCTGCTGAAACTGGCTGAGTTTGTTCATAGCGAATGTAATATCAGGGCGTGTTTGTGTTTAGTATTGCAGAGCTTCTAACAGGATTTTGTATCGTGCAAGGTCACTAAGAGGAAGGCCAGAAGTACTGGAGAGGTGGACACCAACAACCATGAGGGTAGGACACGGTTTGGACATGGAGAGACCCTAAGCAGCCAGTAAGTTCTTTATATACTAATGTCGTGTTAGGTACATAGCAGTAGGGTCATGATGAATCTAAATTACAAGGAATAGATGGAGTGGCCCCATGTCTTTAAGTTAAAACGAGGAATTAATTGGTGAATAAAGTGATAGAGACAATCTGTTTGAGAGCGTGTAGCCAAAATATCATCCACATAGATAAAGATCAGTAGAAGATATGTAATCAGACTTCGAATTTTTGAAACCCCAGCTGAGTAATATGTCTATGAGTCTAGAATACTAGGATCGTGGATCTTGTTTAAGACCATAAAAAGCCTTGTGAAGCTTGCACACATGTGTGGGGTTCACAGAGTCCTTGAATCCCTCTAGTTGTGTTATATAGACATCTTCTGTTAGGAAACTATTTAGAAAATCCATGTTTATGTCCAATTGATGAACCTCCCAATCTTTAGAAATAGTAAGAGGTATAAGCAGCCTAATTGTGAAAGCCTTTATAAAAAGACTGAAAGTTTTAGAGTAGTTAATGCCAGAGGTTTGATAAAACCCTTTGGCAACTAACCTGACTTTGTATCTCTGAATGGAGCCATCCATGTGTTATTTTAGTTGTACATCCATTTACACCCAACAATATTCTGCTTAGTTTACCAGGGGACCAATGTCCATATTTTATTGGACATAAGAGCTTTGTACTCAGCTTGCATAACTGTCTCCTATTGAGGATTGCCTGGAGCATCCGAAAACATGGTAGGCTTAATAGCAGATATATTAGTAGTAGTGAGAGATCCAAAATATGGAGCCTTAGGGTTAAAAATACCATATTGGGCATTAGTTTGCATAATATGTGTTTTTGAAGGAGGGGGTAATGCTGAGGGTTTAGTTGTAGAAGACAGTGGAAGTTGGATGGAGATAGTAGAAATTGAATGGGTAGTGAGAGTGCAGGATTGGCTTGAGTGTTTAGGTTAGTAGATGTATAGCAGTGTTTGTGAGGAGATGTTGATTCAGGATAAGATTTAGGAGTAGGTTGAGAGGGTATCTAATATTTTAAGGTAGTATAAAAGTAAGGAGTAGACTGCCCAGATTGATCACCTAAAAAAGTTATTAAATAGGACAGAGTACCCTTAGTCACAAGCCTTGTATGTAAATTAGAAAGCCATAAACTTAGAGGATTGAACAAATATAACTCAGGTTCTTGCGTGTTTAGGAAGCCTGTTTATTAGAAAAACAACACTTTCAAAAGCCTAGACCCAATATTTATAAGGTAGACCACCCTAAGCTTAGAGAGTTAGACCTGTTACTACAAGGTGTCTATGGTTTCTCTCATCCCTTCCATTTGGGCTGAGGTGTGTGGGCAAGACCTCCTTAGGATAAATCCATTATATTTGTATAGAGAAAACAGTGGCCTATATTCACCACCCCAATTACTTTAAACAACCTTTATAGGTCATTCAAACTGTTTCTCAACTAGAATTTTCAAGGTTTTAAACATATTGAAAACTTGAGTTTTATCTTTTATATGGTAGATCTAGGTAAAACTTGAGTGATCTTCGAGAAAAAAAAACATAAAACTTAAGGAGATTGGCTTGAGGAGTAAAGGATATGGCCTTTCTTTCGTATGACTTAGGTAAGTTGTTCATCTTGTCGAGTCCATTCTCAGATGCCCCTTTGAGAAAAATAGTCTTTTTTCCCTTATCCTTCATAAATGAAAACCCTTTATGAAACTCAACCCACACATTATCGTAGTTCATGAGTTGAAAAACAAATAGTAGGTTCTTATTAATCATAGGAACATGAAATATGTTTTTGAGTTTTCTTTAAAATTAAAGTTTAGGTTAGACTTTCCAATGTGTATTATTGACAACCTTTCACCACTACCAACCAAAATGCTTTTGTTACCTGAGTACTCAGATTTCTGGGTTATTAAACTGGGATTTCTCGTGACATGATGACTAACACCACTGTCAGCAAACGAAATACAATATCATGTAGCGTATTGAGCAGCAAGATAAGCCTTTTGATCCTCTTTAGTTATAGGTTGTTCAGTTTGTGTAGTCCCAATGACAGTAGAATTATCCATGTAGTAACATACAAGGACAGTGTGGACATACCTGCAGCAAATCTGGCAAGTTGGTCTTTTTTAGAGAAACGACCTCCTCTTCCTCTATAGTAGTTACTCTTCCTCTAGAGTTGTTATGATATGTAATTTTCCCTCTCTAGCTTCTGTTTTGACATCTGGAATGGCTATAAAAACTTCTTAGACTGTTGTTGTTGCTTTGTTGTGTGATGTCTTCATATTAGTGGAATCTGCAGAGGCTAGGTGAAGGTTTGAGATTGCGCTTTGAAGACTTGTTAGTTGTTCCAGCCTGCTTTTAAAGGTGAGCAAGCTTGTTTGTAAATGTAGCCAGTTCATGGCTTCTTAACAGCCAGGCTTACCACTATATGAGTATACTCTTAGTCCAACCCAGGAAGGATCTGGGTTATTAGGTCATCCATAGAAAATCCACAGCCAACAAGAGCTAGGTTGTCAAAGATGGATTCTTTCTTGTTCAAGTAGTTAGCCATAATAGATGTCTTTTTGCGAGTTCGCTGAAACTCTAATTTGTAGTAGGTGACCCTTGCCCTTGTGGGTGAACCATAAAGCTTACTAAGAAGCTCTCATAAGTATTTGGAGGTTTCTTCCTTCATTAGCCAAGTTGCTACTTTAGGGACCATTGTGGAGTAAAACATCCAAGAAGAAGTTGATTCTCCATAATCCAGTATATATTTTCTGAGTTTGAGGACATATTTCCTTCTGAGTTAGTGAGTAGTTTAGGAGGACAAGGATTTTAGCCAGGTAAGAAGCCTCTTAACTTGTTTCCTCTTACCATAAGTAACACCATAGTCTTCCATAAGAGGTAATTGTTTATGTCGAGTCTGATATTGTTGTTGTTGTTGTTTATTTTATCCATGTGCAAGTTCTTAATAGTGCCAGAGAAGCTGCTGGGAAACACAGACCGTAAGGATTCACTGCTCAATGTTAAAGACTCACCATTTTCCATAGAAGGTTTGGTGGCTCTGATACCAAGTCGAAAAAATGCTACGAGAGATAACATTTTTCTAGGTTAAAAGATTTGTTTTTCTTTCATGATTTTCGATGTTGTATTACATTATACTGTCCTTTATAGACTATTTATTACATGTGTGTATAGAATATTCTTTTGTTGTTACAGTTACAGCTAATACAAGTACCTTAGCTTATATTTACAAAATACATGTGTGTGAAATACACTAGAATAAGAGTTAAGTCTGCATGTGTGTCAAGTATTCTTTGAGGAAGTTGAGCTTGCAAATAGGCCTTTGGGCCACAGGAAGAGAGTTGTGTCAAGAAAGGTTGGAAAGACCCATTAGTTCGAACGACAATATGAGAAGTGTTATAGTTAAAAAGGAGTTAGAGACAACAAAGAACAAAATTACGCATCTTCATCTCGATGCTGCCAGAAAAAAGGGTCGTTATTTTTGTTGAAAAGACACATGCCTAATTGAAAGCCTCACAAAGAATCATTTCATTCATTCAAATAGAATTCATTTACATGTTTTCAAGACAATTACTATGGTGTTATGGGATGGATGGCTAAACTAACTTTGCCATCCAGTTTTTAGGTAATTAGAAATGATCCTAGACAAAATGCTATGAATAACAGACTTAATACTAACATATTGGCTTGAGGAGAAGAGGATATGGACTTGATTTCTTATGACTTAGGTAGGCTTTCCATCTTGTAGAGTTCATTCTCAGATGTCATTCTCAAAATAATAGTCCTTGTTCTTTTATCCTTCAAACAAAACCCTTTATGAAACTCAACAAACACATTATTGTGGTTAGTGAGTTGAAAAACAAACAATAGGTTCTTATTAATCATAGGCACGTGAAATATGTTTTTGAGTAATATAGGTTGTTTAGAAGAGAAGTTTAGGTTATACTTTTTAATGTGTCTTATTGACAACCTTTCACCACTACCAACCAAAATGTCTTTGTTACCCGATTACTCATATTTCTGGGTTATTGGACTGGGACCTGAAACGTTTGGAATGATCTAGTATGCATGGGATGACCAACTAGGTGTTCCATTAGGTTGGACAACTAGCATGTGTCACGTTATTTCTTTACAAGCTACCATTTGATATTCCATCTTTCTACCCAATAATATTCACCACCTCTTCCACATTTCTGATTATTCGCTCTCTCTTATTTCTTTTACAAATACTCCTCTCACCCATTATTTTTGTTTCACAAATACCTTGTAGTGAGAGAAAGCAACTTTTTCCTGAGAGAATCCTTAGATACTTTCACCTGAGAACCCAATTTCTTGGCTACCTTTGCCGGAAAACACATATTTTCCAGTTAACCTTCAAATTTCTTGAACTAATTTAAAGATTCTTCTTCATCTTAGTTTATGAAAAAAATCTCCAACTACAAAAATCCCATTTTTGGCATCTAAGATTACTTGTGTATCAGTGAGAGGGTTGCTGAATATAAAGCTCATGGGGTAATAAACAATTCTCCTCATTTCTCAACTAAAACTACTGTTTACGGTAATTTCAACCTCAATCAGAGTTCCTCTGAGTTTCCAAGTTCATCCAACCAAGAAAGAATCCATTCACCGAAATCTCATTGAAAATCGTCTTCACCACCACAACTTCAACAGATTTTACCAACAAATTCTTCACATTCAGTGCCTCGAAATTCTTCTCAGCAAAAGAATCACAAAGTAACCCAAAGCAAATCCCCTTACAAAAAATCAAAAAAGGATTTATCACCCATCAACACTAATCCACCTCGAACATCACACAAAGTTAAGTCCTCGAATTCAGCCAAAAGCTAGTTTCTTCAAAATCTTTCCTGTTAAAATGAAAGCATTCATAGCTATGGGAGACATCGATGCTGACAATACTTCACAAAACATCACTAATAACCCTACACCACCATCTCCTCCCGTGGGGGAGATTTTTGAGACCAACATGTAGTCACAACAAACCCTCTCAATTACACCACAAGAAATTCCAGCGTCGAACCCGAATCATCCTTGACTCATAGACAAAATTCTGAAGAAGAAGATGATTCATAGGCAATTATGTCTAATATTGAGGCTAAAATAAGTAGTGATGCATTCGATACAGAAGACAACACTTCAAAGCAAGGATAAGCTGAGAAAAAAGAAAAGAAAAATAAGGCTCTACTTGAAGTCGCGATGATGTTTTTGCCTCAATAAGTGTGAATTTAAAATTGTTCTCCCCGAATACATATTGGCGCTAAAAAATATGTCATAATATTATTATAGTGAAGCTCAAGCTAGTCATCTAACAAATCAATAGGGAATGCGAGAAAATATAACGCTTTGATTACCTAAAGAAGGCGGAACTCCATTGTTGTAAAGCAAATGAATTGGTTTTCTATCCTAGAGATCTTTAATTGTGATCTTCAGTTTCCACTGGATCCGATGATAGTGGAGTAGTTCGGACTCTTGAACATCTACCCTACACAAGCAACACCAAATTTATGGTTCACACTCTTGTAAGTAATTATGGCTTCAAGACTAAGCAAACCCCTCTTTATATGAAATACTTCATCGTCATGACTGGACTTTTATAAGGACTGGTACTGCCTTTCTACTATTTGACAATTACTAATAATCTCAAAATTATCGACGATCTACTCGAAGCTGACAAATTTTTGAAACAAATATTTGTCTTTATATCTAGAGCTTGGGAGAATGAGAAAGAGATATCTGAAGAGAACCCTTCAAAGCTCAACCTTATTTGGAGAAACAATAAGTTCTCTTATCATTTCTTCTAATATTTTATGCCTTAAGTCATTTTTCAAATGTATTGCTACTGTATTCAGGAATTTTGAAGATGTATAATGGTTGAAAGGAGGGTGCACTAGATATTTTGTTTCCAAATTAACCACTTTGGAAGAAAAAAATGGGACAATGGATTTCACTCAGCTTTTCAACTTATAAACTTCATCACTAGTCATCTGTGGAGGATCTCTCTTGGTGCCGACCTCCCCAAAAATTTAATGGAACCACTAAACGCACAACTTGTTGTGAAGAGATTGTTAGCACATGACAATAAGGTTATTTTGCTTGTACAATATAGATCTAATAGTCATATGCCCTTGAAAAGAAAGGGAAAAATAAATAAAAAACAACTAGTATAACTGGTGCTAGCCCTCCAACTAAACCGAAACCAAAAAAGAAGTAGACTAAGACCAAAAAGAAAGCAACTGAATTTAGATTTCCAACAATCGAAGTAGCCCTCGAGGTTGAACCTTTTTAAGAAAAAAAGAAAACTACTACCTTAAAGAAAAACAGCACTTCGAAAACTTCACCTGCTAAGACAATGAAAAAGAATTCTAAAGAAGCTATTTTAGAAATTCCTTATGCGGAAGTTGAAGAAACCATAGTAGAAGATCATACATGAGAAACTTCAGTGGAAGATCATCAAAGAGAAGTTGCAGTGGAAGATCACCGATGAGATGACCTCTCCTTTCGTGATGATCCCATTAGTGCACATGATATTCAAGAACTCTACAAGGATATGGATCTGAGGGTCAAACATATCCAAGAACAACTTCAATAACTCGGTCATCAGGTTACTGCTCTTCTTTTACCTGAAATTCTAATTTCAGATATTCCCCTAGGTTCGTCATCTTCTCTCATGCCTTACAATGATAAAAGGTTCATATATGTCCAAGAGCCATCCGAAGAAGTTTTTCTTTCACTGCAACCTTTTCTAATCTTGAAACAGCAGCAAAAGCATAGTGCGCATAAGTAAATTGTTCTCGAAGACATTTAGAAACCATGGCTAAGAGATGGTCCGATATAAAAAACATGTTGTTGTAGAGAAAAATATAAGAGAAATATTTGGCAGAAACATTCAGGAGCAATTTCATGTGTTTCAAGCTGACAGGTCGCAATATATTAAAAGAACCATCCAACACAAACGTCATCTGCACTCTGTGCATGATCAACAAACAAAATATCTCAAGACTTCTCTTCAGGCTGAGAAATCTGAACTTAAAACTAAACATGCAAGAGAGATATATGAGGAACATACAAAATTCCTCTCTTCAAGAATCTCTGAACAAGAGCGAGGAGAAAAGACAAAGCTAACTGATGATATGGTTGCACTGAAGAAGGCACTCGAAGATGAAAAATAAGTTGTTGTGCAAGTGCCAAAACGCAGTGTGAACTGGAAACCTTAGTTGCACTCAAAAATACCGAGGACCAACAAACTATAGCTTTGCTCCACGAATTCCACGCAACGTTCCTAGAATCAAATCGGTCAAGCTTTTGGGAAATGATCCCCATTGGATAACTGTCCCAGTAAATCCTTTGATGTTGTTCCAAATAATTCTTCATAAGAGACAAAGACAGAAGAAAATAAAAAATTCCAGTGAACAAGAAGGAGATTCATCCGAAGAGAACTCCGAGGAGGAGAATTAATTGTCATTTATTTTTATCTATATTTTGAAGTCATCTTTTATTGTTAATGACTTATTTTATGAATTATTATTTTTTCGCATTCAAAAACATCTTTTTGTAAGATTGGATTGTGACTTTAATGATAAATTAATTTTCATATTTCCACATTTATTTGTCAATTTTTATTTTATCATGTACACTTTTAATTTTATAAACAAGTCATAAAGACCTATAATTCTAATATACGTCACATATTTATTTGTAACTTACCAAATAACAATAGTGCACTAAAAAATGTTATCACCTCAAATATAACAAGTGCGTTTGGAGAACATAATACCTCGATTAAAATGAGTGCGTTTAGAGAACGTAGCACCTCGATTATGGTTGTTTCTTCGAACAGTTCTTTTAAAAATTGTAGAACACTTCGAATCAAAACAGTTACTCTTGGTCATCAGCATCAAAGATGATCAATCTTTTACCAGTTACTAAAATAATATAAATACTTGTATTTAAAACAACCATTGGCCAAAAAATAATTTTATTAATAACCTCGAATATGTACATGACACCTCACTAAAACCTCCCTCGCCAACAGGGTAGGAAAGAGTAGGTCGATTATTCAAAAAAGTCTTAAAAAGATAAAATCATTCCCAATATGGTTTTAAATATTCTCTATTATAAGTATGTTGAAGTATCCTTCCCTGCTTATCACAAAGGCGATGTGTATCCGGCTTTATTTTCTTCATCACCATATAAGGCCCCTCACAGTTCGGGGACATATTTCCAAGTTATTTACCCTTTGTATGGAGAAATAATTTTCTTAAAACTCTATCACCTACTTTAAAATACCTTCTTCTCACGTTCAAATTATATTGGCTCCTCATCAAAGTCTGATAATGATTAATATTTAAATGAGCTCGAACTCTTTTTTCTACAATCAAGTCTAGTTTTGTTCTTCTTGGCTCTTAATTTACCTCTTCAGAATATTCAAGTACTCTATAATAAGGTAACATAGACTCTACAAGACTAACATCATCCATACCATACACCATCTATGAGTTCTACGATAAGCCCACAACAAATCTTACAAATATTTAGGCTATTTCCTTGCAGTACTTGTTAAATTTTTCTTTAAACCCTCCAAAATATATCTATTAGTCATTTTTACGTGTCTATTTTCTTGGGGATGAAAAGGTGTACAGAAACATTGTGTTATTCCCTTCGGAGCGTAAAAATAAGTCATTTCTCTATTGTCAAATCGAGGACCATTATTTGTGGTGATTTTTCGAGGCGCTCAAAAGTGACAACATATATTATTCATAATGAACTTAATAACATCCTTAGATTTTGTACCAGATAATGGTTCATCTTCAGCCAATTTTAAAAAGTAATCTACCGCTACTATAATCATATGACACCCTCCATAACGCATAGGCAACAGTCCTACCAAATGTGTTCCCCATCTATCAAAAGGGATAGCTTCGTATATGTGGAAATGAGCAATACTATTGGTGTGTGAATATTATTAAAAAACACTGACAAGTATCACAACCTCGAACTAAGACCTTACCATCATTCATAACTGAAAGACAATAATAACCTGCCAACAAAACCCGACATGCCAAGGCTTGAATCCACAGTGAGCTGAACCTTCATCATCATACAACTCGATTAAAATATCTTGAGATTCTTGCTTTCCCAAACAAAACAACGGTGGCATACTTAAAGATTTGTTTATATAACATGTCATCCAATACAGCATAACCATGGGCCTTATATCTTAACTTTTTCAGCCAATTGTGTATCTTGAGGTAACATACCTTTTAGTAAAAAATTAAGGATATCGGACCTCCAATCACTTTGAATTATGTTTGGAGTGACAAATATTTCTTCAATATATTTACGTTATCCTGATCGTGTCAAAATCAAAGGACTCTCCTGTAACAGTATCCATGATTATTCTTCTATATGCAATTGTTGCTAAAGAATTAGTAACTGTTTATCACCTCGGTAGTATGTTCTACTATCACTTTTTCAAAGAAAATAGTCAAATTTTGAAGCTCGCGTAGATACAAATTAATTGATCATTCTTAGCCTCATATACATGTGTCATGTGATTTGCTACTAGTTGTGAATCTGTTTCCAAACAAACTGTTGTTGCTCCACATATATTTTAAAGCTTTACACCAGCCAACGCAACCTCATATTTAGCTTCATTATCTGATGCGTGAAAACCAAATCGATTAACATGATACATTGCTTCTCCAAAATGAGCAACTAAATGAACCCCTGCTCTACACCCCAATATGTTAGACCCACCATTTGTTTGAACCACTTTTGTTATCTCCTCATCTGATCGGCTCGAATGAATTCAACCAAAAAATCAACTAAAGCTTGAGCTTTAATAGTTGTTTGATGAGAAAAAATGATGTCAAAATCTCTCAATTCTACTGACCGTTTAGTCTACCATAAATTTATGTTCGTTGTAACACATTTTTTAATGAGAAAGAAGTTGGATCCACAATGGTGTGAGCTTGAAATAAGAGGACATTTTTCTAGTAGCCACCACAAAAGCCAAAGACAATTTTTCAAGTTTCAAATACCTTTTCTCTGTTGACAACAAACTTTTACTAACATAATAGACTTGCTTTGAAACTCTCTTGTCTTCGCATATCAAAATAGCACTTACAAAAAAAGCAGACACTACTATGCATAAAAACAACTGCTCTCCAATTTACGGCTTAGAAAAAATCTCTAGTGATAACAAAAGTTCTTTAATCATTAAAAAATATGCTTCACAATTTGATGTACACTTAAACTCTTTAGACCTTTGTAATACTTGGAAAAAAGGAAAATATTTATCAGAAAACCATGAAATAAATCGATTAAGGGCATCTAACCTTCCTGTCAAGACTTGCACCTCTTTTATAGTTCAAGGGGATGTCATCGAAACTAAAGCATTCAATTGTCTTGGATCTGCTTCTATCCCTTTTTTACTAATAATATATCCCAAAACTTTCCCTGATCAGACACCAAAGTAAATTTTTTGATATTCAACTTCAAACAAATAGCCCTCAAATTTAGAAAAGTCTCCTCCGAGTCTTCTCCGTGTTCACAATATGTGGAGATTTTTACCAGTACATCATCAATATATACCTCCATATTCCTTCAAATATGAGGTGCAAAAGCCTTATTCACCAACCTTTGATATGCCGCTCCAACATTCTTCAACCCAAATGGTATGACCCTATAACAATGCAGTCCTCGATCAGTGATAAATGTAGTACTTTCATGATCTTTTGGATCCATTTGGATCTGATTATAACCTGCAAAGACATCCATAAAAGAGATAATCTTATTTGCTGAAGTAGAATCAACCACCTGATCTATTCGAGGGATAAGGAATTGATCTTTTGGACATGCTCAATTTAAATCTATGAAGTCAACACACATTCGCCACTTCCTGTTTTTCTTTTTTATTAACACCAGATTTACAGTCATAAAGGATATTGTGCCTCCCTAATATATCCAACCTTGGGGAAATGATCTACTTCTTGAAAATAGCCTCTGGCATTTCAACCGAAAAATATCATCTTTTCTGAATAACAGGCTTTCTCCTCGAATTTATAACTAAGTTATGGAATATTATTTCACAAGGAAATTCTATCACATCCTCTATTTTTTAAATCAAAATTATCAAACAAAAATTATAACCACTGATCACACAGATTAGACAAAAACAAAGTTCCTATTCATAAAGTTTTCCATTAGAAAAAATATGCTCTTCAATATCCTCATTCACTGTTAAAGAATCCAATGTTTCCCTTAGATCATCTACTCTTTCTTCATCCGAGATAAACCCCATTGGTTGCTATTCATCCGTCTAATCCTCATAACTAGAACCTCGAACACGGAGAGCTGTTGTATAAAATTCTCTAGCTCTTTTTTTATCACTTCGGACCACACCAACATGATCCCTAATGACATGTCTCAAACATTGATGAACAGTAGACACGACAACATCAATTCTTGAAACTGAAGATCTCACAAAATATAGCATTTTAATTGGTTAGAAATTCAACCACCATGAACAAGAGTATCATATTTTCCATATAAATGCGTAGACATTCTTTCTTCTACATGAGTTACTAAACTAACAACATGCCTTTTCCTTGAGCTGTCATTGTTACGAGTGATAAAATCTCCCCCAAACTCGTCCTTGCTCTACCGATTCATCAATAGCCATCAAGATTAATCGATCTGGATCTGTATCCAACATTCGGCGGCCGCATCAAACTTATCGCATTTAGAGTCTAGAATCATTAGTGCACTTTCTTCATTTGAATTCGGATTTGCAGCTTGTGGTGTCAATGTGCTCAGAGCTTTTGATCCACTATTTTTCCCTTTAACAAAATCATCTAACTTTCCATATTCTATTAAGACCTGTATCTTCTTTATTAAACATATACAATCTGCAATACCGTGCCCAATATCATTATGATACTTGAAAAATTTGTTGTTGCGCCCTTCTCTTGGTCTCTTTATTGGAGTTACCTTCTTAAAGCTTACATAGCCTTTAGATTTTTCGTAAATAGCTGCAACATTTTCAGTTAAATCACCATAATACTCTGGCTTTTTCCACTAGTTTTCCTCAGTCTTTGAAACTAATAGCCTATATCTTGAGTTTAAAACCCTCCAATTCAAGGAGACATGTTGTTGTTATTTCTTGGACGAGGTGGCTGATAATTCAAAGTGTATTCTTAATTATTTCACACATGCCCTGAACTCTTTTGACTAGATACAGCCCCTCCTTGGACCCTAGTTAGTTCTTTCATTTTAATTTAATCCTCGACTTGATCCATAAGTGTTCTAAAATTTAACCCTCTTATTTTTGTTGTATTATTTGTTAAATCACCTAGCAATAAACCTAGTCTAAAATCTGTCATAACAATTAACTTTTCACAATAATCCAATCTTGCTTTTGTTAGAACAAAATGCTTTGTATAATCTTTCAACTTTTCTTCCACAACCTGCTTACATTGTATTATAGTATCGTCATTTGCTCGCATTTATTTGCTTCTCATAAACTATCGTCGAAAAGTTTTATAGAATTCTCTAAAATTAGCAATAGATCCCCTCAGAATTCTGTTATACCATTTCAATGTAGTGCCCTTAAAGGTCTAAGAAAATGCTCTGCATACAAGTCTATCATCCTCTTCGAAATTCATCATATAGTTCCTAAATTCCTCGATGTTGTAATTAGGATCCTATCAATTTTTTTGACCTTAAAAATGTCAAATTGTTGTGGAAGAGGAATGGACCTAATCTCAGTTGTTAAAGGAGAATTTCTCTAGTCTTCTCCTTGTACGTACAGACCATCTCCTTTAGTTCCCATTACAACATAAAAATTCTTATCAGCTACACCTATGTACTGATTCGATATATTTCCTTCACACCCTGTATCTGTCATATAACGAGGCTCATTGTCTCTTTTTGGTTTAAACTCATTACACGACTTTGGATCTCAGATGCTTTCTCTTTTCGAAGATCCCCAATATTTTATCTGCTTAAACAAACCTTCCTGAAATTTTGACCTATCAAACTCTTTATCACTAGATGTGATATACATATTCTTATCTTTCTTTCTTTTTTGAGAAATTCGATGTTCTTTATCGGATTCAAAATGTGCCTTCTTTTGATCGCTTCAAATATAATAAGTTGTAGAGGATCAATCAGATTGATTTTCTATCTCGTATTTTTCTTCAACTTTTCGTACTTCATATTTTAGCCTACCTAACTGAATATGTTGTTATCTTTGAACATATTTTTCATTCAATGTTGTTATTTTATTCAGCAATTGATTCATTCGAGCCTTGATATCTGAATAACCTTGTTGTACTGGAGCTTGATCATCTTCTCCACTTTCTTCCCTATGCATATCAGATCTCAAAGTTTCAACCACTTTTTGAACTGTTGGATCAGCGCCGCTTCTTGGTTCCACATCGATCTAGAGTGATATAATTGAGCATGAATTCTAATTTTTTTTTGTTTTTGAAGTAAAATCAGGGTACCAATCGAATAGAACTCCCACTGTGGTTACCAATATATTAAGTATAAATTTGGTTTCTTGAGAGAAGGTAAAGGGAGTGTTTAGCTGTATAGAGGAAAGTAAGATAGAAAATCAGCTTTGTCTAATAAAAAAATATTACCTTTTATTCATTGTCTTTGCCTTTATTCATAGGAACATGAGACTTAGTATAACAAAATTAGTTATAGAAATAGGTAAATTTCCTTTTAAACCCTTATATTTACAAGCAGTTTAGTTACTCTCTTTCAAATACATAATTTATCACATATCACATTAATTGTATTACATTTAGGCTCTCGACATTTTATATCATTATCAATAATATAACAATATACTTTTGTACTCAATTGATATCTAAAATCTATCCTATCTTAGTATATATATTTAGTTCATATTTTTAATAAAACTAATTTAAAATTTTAATATTGAGACTATTTTAGCTCAAGTCGATTTTTTGGAATATGTTGGATGTATCAATAAAAAACAGGATAAACTAAAAACATTATAACTACCGTGCAAAAGAAATCTTAGAATTAGTACATACAAACATTTGTGACCCAATCCTTTCAACATCGTGGAATGTCCAAATATATGTTATTTTTTCACTTTGTTTTAAATATAGGTATTTATTTATGTTTCTTGAGATATATAAAACTAGTGTAAAGTTTAAGTCTTTTAAGGATAATGTTGAGTTATAATTTGGTAAATATAATAAAATTATGATTGTTTTGACGTATAACATAAAATGTATGGTGGATTCAAATAATAACGACAAGATCCATTTTTTATTCACTTAGACTATAACATACTTCCTTTATACACCATATCGGATTGTCCATGATGAATGGTGTGTTTATTGTTATGGGAAAAACCTAAAAAAATGAACTGTCAGGGTAGTAATATTATTGATTCGAATATATTTTTCAGTATATCCCCTTACAAAGCCCTTTGTCACGTATATATACTACTCTTGGCCATAACTCTCCTATTAATTATAAATATTTAATGGTTCGCGACCATCATTAAGTTGATTGCTATAAATTCTCCTTAATCAAGATCCTCGGATATTTGACTGCTGACTACCTATCCTTGATTAGTGGCCATTAATACAGTCTACTACGTTGACTTCATTAATACTTGTTGATGTAACGGTTATTTTACAACTCGTCGTGCAGAGCATCTTTTGTCGTTCCGCTCGATCGGCGTTAGGGCTGCCATACTTGCCATTGTCAGGTCTGATGCCAACTCGTCCTTGGTCGAGTGATGTCGCGCGCTAAGTTCCTCTATAGATTCGAGTCGAGTGTTACTTCTGATCGTGCTCTGCTCGACTGTAGTTGAGCGTAGACTAGTCTCTCTGTATTTGCTTTGACCGAGCGTGCGTATTTCTGGTCATGCTCTGCTCGACGTAAGTTTGAGTGCGCTCGGTCTTGTATCTTTCTTGGTCGTATTGAACGCTTTGTCTGCTCTTCTAGTATTTCCTTTTGTTCTTCTCTATATGATCTTGCCCAACTTTTTTATGCTCTGCTCCGCTTTGCTTGGTCCTGCTCTGCCTAATTCTGCTATATATAATCCTGCTCGGTTTTGTTATGCTCTGCTCTACTTTCCTTGGTCCTGTTCTGCCTAATTCTGCTCAGCCTTGACGTGTAACCTTGATATTGGTTGTGGGTATTTACTCCCTTATTAATTATAAGAAAAAACCACATTTTATAAGTTATAATCTGAAGTATGAGTACTCATATTTCTTTAGCAATTTCACTCTTGAGAAATCTATTATATGTGTAATATATATTCTAAGTATATTGTCTAATAAAATATTGGATAAGATAAATGAGGTTTTTATTAGATAATTTGGATATTTCTAACTGAATCAAATCATTATAAAACAAAACAAGTAGAATCTAGAATTTAAAACACTAAGTTGTTACATTATATGGTTCTGAGATGAATCCAATAGTTAAACGTTTTATTATCCTAGTATGATAAATGTTTATAGCATTTGAGATTGAATTTTCAAATGTTTTGAAGATATATGATAGGGATATAATACGTGGATAGTAAGAAAGGTTACTACACATTTATGAGAAAACGTTACCAACATTTAGGCACAATGATACTTTCAAACATAAACTGTCGCAAAGTAAATTTATAGATAGATAGATTCTTTTGTAAATTGTATGACTAAGTGCATAACTTTGAATGTAGGAAAGAACACTTTTGATATAGAAAAATTACTACATCCATAATCTCATTCCTTCTCATTTGCTCTCTTAAGATCGGTCGTTGTTGTTTGAACATCTATTCTATCTTTATAAAATATTTTTTGTGCGGAAAATAATTTTTGTTCTTACTCATCTAAAAATCAAAATCGGTGCACTAGAGTTGAGAAAAACTAAAAACAATTATGATAAAGCATACAAAATACGATGCGATCAGGGGAGAAGTCAAAATCAAAGTAATTCGTAGATGGATTTGGGTATCAAATAATGTTTTTTTAATTGAATTTTACAATCAATTTCTAGTATTTAGCATACAATCATTAATGTCTTTTTAAATCAATATTTTTTCGATATATCTAATTTTATTTATAAAAAAAATTATATACTTTTTATATATATATATATATATATATATATATGTATATATAATTCAATACTATCAATTTCGTAAAAATAATTGTCTTTTAATTTTAAGAGTTTATTCGAAATTATATTCGTTTCAAATCTATTTTATTAAATTATGAGTCACTATAATATTGTTAAAACTCAAAAAATCTCTTTTTATATATTTTTTGGTTTTAAAAATACTTTTAAAATTTATTAAAACATAATTTTTTAATTCTTAATGAAATTAATATATTTAAATAAATAAATAAATGGTGCAATGGTTAAATAAATTAAAAAATATTATATTTCACTATTTTTTTTAAAACAAACTAGGAGAGTCGTTATCTTTATAAATCATACAACAACTAATCTACTTAAATAAATAGATGATGGGAGAGTTAAAATAAATTAGAAAATCTCCATCTTTTATTATTCTTTAAATAATTTAGGAGATTCATTGACATTATTAACCATACAAAAGTTATTTCCTATAATCGGTCCACATTCTTTTTTTACTATTTATTATATTTACTATAAAATATAAGATAATCTAACAAAAATTAACACTATAATATATAAATGATCTAGACATAGCACAAAAGTTATTACTAAAGAGAATATTTTGTTAGATCAAAAGATTTGTTTTTCTTTTTTGGTTATTGATGTTCCATTGCATTGTACTGTCTTTTATAGGCTGTTTGAATATTCATTTGTTGTTACAGTTACTACTAATATTAGTATTTTATCTAACATTTACAAAATACATGTGTGTGAAATAGACTAGTATATGAGTAAGGAGTCTCTATGTTGGTCAAGTAGTCTTTTAGGAAGTTGATCTTGCCAACAAGCCTTTGGGCCATACAAAGAGAGTTGTGCCAAGAAGGATTGGAAAGACCCATTAGTTCGAATGACAACTTTAAACGTCATTTAGATTTGGGGAAGAGTAAGTCTGTTAGGTGTACTTCGAACCCTAGTAGACTTACTCCCCACATTAGTCTCAATAGCTTGCCGTCGATTATTGAAGTCGTCTTCGGTGTTAATATTGGAGAGTGAACTGTGAGGGTTCTTCACATCTCCCTGCAAATGAAGAGGTGAAATGATGAGCCAGAGCTTATCTTGAAGGCAGAAGAATCGAGCATGTGCTAGGGGTTTGGTGAGGCAATCAACAAGCTGGTCCTGAGAGGGCACACATCAAACTTGAAGAGAGCCTTGAAGAATTGGATCTTGAACGAAGTGAACATCAAGTTAAAAATTCTTGGTTCAAGCGTGGAATGCTGGATTCAAATCTAGAGAGCTCACACCAAGGTTATCGCACCAAATTAGTTTAGTAGATGAGTTAGCAAGATCGAGCTACGAAAAAATCCTTCTTAGAGGGCCAAGAGATGAGAGAGTCACCAAGGTAGACATAGTACGCCCCAACACTACGTCTGTTATCTGAGGAAGTTGCATAGTCCACATCAGAGTAGCCATAAAATGGTAAGTGACAACAAGGCTTGATGTGGAGTCCAAGCCAACTGGAGCCAGATAAGTATCTAAGTATTCTCTTTAAACTTCATCAGTGAGTTTTGGTAGTGCTCTGCTGAAAGTGGATGAGTTTTTTCACAGTGAATGCTATATCATGGCGTGTATGTGTTAAGTATTGCAGAGCTCCTAACATGCTTCTGATGGTGTAGGGTCAACAATAGAAAGGCCAAAAGTACTGGACAGGTGGACACCATCAGCCATGGGAGTAGGACATAGTTTGGACATGAAGAGACCCTGAGCAGCCAGTAAGTTCTTTATATACTTATGTTATGTTAGGTACATACCACTAGGTTCATGATATATCTTTATTCCAACGAAAATATTGAGTGACCCCATATCTTTAAGTGAAAAATAGGCATTAAGTTTGTGAATAAAGTAATAGAGACAATATATTTGATAGGGTGTGACAAAAATATTATCTAGATAGATAAAAACCAGTAGAAGAGAGAGAAATCCAACCCTCGAGTTTTTGAAACCCAGTCTAGTAATGTGTCATTGAGTCTAGAATAGCAGGCTTATGAAGCTTGTTTAAATCCATACAAGGCTTTGTGAAGCGTGCACACATGTGTGGGGTTCACAGAGTCCTTGAACCCCTCTCTTTGTGTCATATAGACATCTTTAGTTAGGAAACTATTTAGAAAATCCTTGTTTATTTCCAATTAACAGACCTTCCAATCTTTAGAGATAACAAGAGTTATAACCAGCCTAACTGTAAAAGCCTTTATAACAGGGATCAAAGTCTTAGAGTAGTCAATGCCAGAGGTTTGATGAAACCTTTTCGCAACTAACCTTGCTTTCGATCTCTAAATGGAGCCATCCATGTGTTGTTTTAGATTGTATAACCATTTGCACCCACAACATTCAACTTAGTTTACCAAGGGACCAATGTCCATGTTTTATTGTACATAAGACCCTTGTACTAAGCTTTTATAGCCGCCTCCCATTGAGGATTTCCTATAGCATCTTAAAACCTGATAAACCCCAAAACACATAGGTTAGTAGTAGTGAGTGATCAAACATATGGAGTCTTAGGTTTAAGACTACAATATTTTGCCCTAGAGATAGTGGGAATGGATGAGTAGTGAAACGATATGGATTAATTTGTGATGAGCTGAGTGACATGATTGGCTTGATTGGCTTGATTGTTCAGGTTAGTAGAGGTATAGCGGTGTGTGTTAGGAGGTGTTGATTCATGATAAGATTTAGGAGTAGGTTGAGAGGGTATCTGATATTTGAAGGGAATAGAAAAGTAAGGAGTAGACCACCCAGGTTCATCACCTAACAAAGTTGTTGAAGAGGACAGAGTACCCTTAGTCACAAGCCCTGTAGGTAAGTTATAAATCCATAAACGTAAAGGATAGACCAATGATGACTCAGGTTCTTGAGTGTTTGGAAAGCCTTACAAAATGGGGAACTCCTCTTCATTGAAGACCATACTTAAAGGGTACTCTGTAGAGATTAGGCATGTGTACCCCTTGTGGTATTGACTGTACCCAAGAAAACATATTTAAAGGAGTGAAATTCAAATTTATGAGAATGATATGGCCTCAAAAAAGGGTAACATAGTTAGGTGTTTTGTGGTATAATACCTCATAAGGGGACATACTAGACATAGTAGGTGTAGGAAGCCTGTTTATTAGAAAAAACAATAGTTTCAAAAGCCTGGACCTAATATTTGTAACGTAGAGTAGCATGAGTCAATAGAGTTATACCTATTTCTACAAGGCCTCTATGTTTTCTCTCATCCCTTCCATTTTGGGTTGAGATGTGTGGGCAAGAGCTCCATAGGATAATTTCATTTTATTTGGATAGATAAAAAAATGGCCTATACTCACCACCTCAATCACTTTGCACAACCTTTATAGGTCTTTCAAACTATTTCTCAACTAGAGTTTTAAAGGTTTTAAAGATATTGAGAACTTGACTTTTTTCTTTTATAGGGTAGATCTAGGTAAACATAGAGTGATCATCAAGAAACAGAACATAAAACCTATGGCATTCCGTTGATATAATAGAGGATGGAGATCATACATTAATGTGTATTGATGCGTTCGGATTTTCTCACCACTCACTGTAGAAACCGGACAGGGGCATTTCGGACAAAAACCACCCACTGAGCCATTCGAATAGGACTTATGTATTAAAAACTAAATCACCTCATGACTAAGCTAATTACCTACCTGCTTAAAAGCTAATGGGTCATTGAACTCGACCCGAATTCACAAGTATGACCCGAAAGCCCATGTGGCCCATAATTAAGGGTATAAATACCCAACCACTTTCATTAATGAGAGTAATGAACATTTTATACAACCAGGCAGCTCAAATCTCTCACTACAAACTACTTAAACATTAAATGCCCTTGAAACATCACAAAACTCTAGACAAAATTACCCTCAGTTGAAAATAATCCACACCAAATTGGCGACCACAGTGGGAGGAGAAGGTGACTGAATCTAGCATTCAAAACCATCAAGAAAAACCAGTTCGGATGAATCCGGACGTGCAAGAAGTGCCACCAGCTTTGGAAGAAGTGGTGGGGGAAAATGATGAATATACGATTGAGGAGCGAGATAGGTTGAAGGTTGAAATAAAAGCTTTGAGGGCTGCCAAAAGGGCAGAGATGGGTACAAAAGAGAAGTCTAAGGCGTCAGCAGCTCATAATACTGACAATCCAAGGGAGCATGAGCCATCAAAGACCCATGTGAGTGCGAAAAAACTCATGCTAGCTCAAAAAAGTCTCACCGGTCTAAACCGGTGGAGAGCTCAGATTCAGATTCAGAGTCTTCTAGTAGCTTCTAAAATGAAGATGGAGTTGAAGAGTCCTTGTCATCCAGCAGCGATGAAGGCCGTTTCAAAAAGAAACAAAAGTTGGTTAAAAATTACTCAAGAAAGAGGGACATGCATGGAAGGTTGAAGAGACATCTGGGTAAGGGATCGTCTCACAGTCATAGTCATGGCTGGAGATACGTAGACCGCTTGTTAATGGATCCTTTTTCCTTTCATGATGAGCCAGGTATCTTTGCAACTCCCAATGAAGATACTGTATTTAGTCGTGGCCGGAACTGGAGACAATCTCCATTGTCCTCCAAGATACTGTCCGGAAACCTACCCAAGAGGTTTGACAGTACAAAAATGGAAAAATATGATGGTAGTAAAGATCCGGATAACCTTTTGGAACAATTCAAAAAAATTATGATGAATTATGATGATGACAATAAATTGCTTTGTAGAGAATTCTCCCAATCTTTTACGGGGAGTGCTTTGAAGTGGTACAACAGTTTGCCACAAGGCTGCATCAAAAAATTTGATACTTTTTGGGTGGTCTTTCGGAGGCAGTTTGTTGAAAGTAAAGAAGTAAAGGGCAATGAAGATACAATTGTCCATTGTGCCTAAGAACCAAACGAATCTTTAAAAGAATACATAAGTCGTTTTGTAAATATTAAGAATGGGCTGACTGATGGCTTTGAACAAGTAGCAATAGCTTCTCTGAGGCAGGGCTTAAACCCTGGAAACTTGGCTGATTCAGTAACCAGGAAAAAGGCTATGACATGGGGAGGTCTACTGAATCAGGTTGGTAAACAAATTAATGTTGATGAAACAAATCAAAACCAGAATCAGTCCGGGGACAAGGCTAAGGAAGCCGGACAGGGACATAACAGGGCCAAGGCTCAATCCCATCCAGCTGCGCCAGCCTAGAGCCAGCAATCTAGAAATAAGCAAGGACCTTGGGTTCAACCGGAGTGGTTTTCTGAGTTGAAAGAAATCGTAGCCTCCATTTATGACAAAACAAAAGATGAAGTACATTACAGAAGGTCGGCTGCTTTACAATCTCCCAAGGAGAGTCGTAATAATTGTTTCTGCGAGTATCACCATGATATTGGCCATAACATTGACTATTGTACTTGCGTTGAAACAAGAAGTGCAAAATTTGATTGAAAGAGAAAAGTTGGGAGCGTATGTTAAAAGAAGAAGTGAAAATATGCCTGATAATGCTCATCAGACTGGTCTAAACAATGCAGGCACATCGGCTCCGGATGGGGCTATGGTAATAATCAAAAGATTTGATGTAGAATCATAATATTTAGATCCTGATCCAACCCGGAATAAAGTGGGTGTTATCACAGAGCATTGCAAGACGGTGTCCGGACTTATTAGCTTTTTTGAGTTGCTTACAATATTTGGGGGAGACACCATGACTGCACCAACTGCTTCTTCGAGAAAGAGGCACGTTCATACTTTAGCTACCCAACTGGATGGAGGCATGACTTCCTATCAATCACAAATTCTATTTCCTTTCATTTTTTTTGATGAGGATGACTTGAGGGACATTTCTGGTCCTCATGAAGATGCTGTTGTCATAGGAGCATCCATTGGGGGCAATGACATAAGACGAATTTTGGTGGACATCGGAAGTTCAGCCAATATTCTCTTTTTGACTTCCTACAAAAAAAATGAAGAATCCAGCAGTAATTCAGCATTCGAACAGGTCAATTGTGGGTTTCATTGGAAGCTCAACAGACGTAATCGGGGAGTTCTAAGAAGAGGTTTTGTTTGGCAAAGGTCCTTTTAAAAAGATGGTTAGAATACTTTTTATTGTGGTGGATTGTCCTACTTGTTATAATGCCATTTTGGGGAGATCTTGGCTCTCCAGGATGCATGTTGTGGCTTCAAAAATCCACCAAGGTTTGAAGTATGTTGTGCAAGGACAAGTGGGAGTTGTTCGAAGCAGCCAAAAGGTAGCAAGAGAGTGTTATGCAACAGCACTGGCCCCTCGGACGTTGGGGGCAGTCCGGATCAATAAGGAATAGCAGTTTGAGGGGCCCTCTGGGGAGAGGGTGAAATTGATGACCCCAGAGAGACCCCTGGTGTTCTAATACCAATTGAAGAAGTTGAAACTCACTCTCTGGCTGAAGGAAAAAATGTCAAGATAGGATCCAAAATGATTTCGGAGCTAAAGGATAAAATGTTGGGTTTCTTGAAAGACCACCAGCTTGTCTTTGCTTGGTGCAATGCTGACGTAACCGGAGTACCAGCAAACTTATCACACCAATTATCCATCCTAAGGGACGTAGCACCTGTTGTACAAAAATGGAGAGCCTTTTCTAAGGAAAAGGCTGATGTCATAGTTCAAGAAGTTGACCGGCTTACTAAAATGAGGCACATAAAGGAATCTCAATACCCTTTATGGACAGCCAATCCGGTGTTGGTAAAAAATAAAAATGGTAAGTGGCGTATGTGCATCGATTTCACATATCTCAATAGAGCTTGCCCAAAAGATTTATATCCGGTCCCCCGAATTGATCAGTTGGTGGACTCCACATCTGGAAACAAGTTGTTGTCCTTTATGGATGCCTTCTCCGGGTATAATCAGATTCAAGTAGATCTGAAAGATCAAGAACATACTACATTTGTTACTGATAGGGGCCTCAATTGTTACAAGGTGATGCCATTTGGATTAAAAAATGTTGGAGCTACTTATCAGAGGTTGGTGAACAAAGATTTTCCTAATCAGATTAGAAGAAACATGGAAGTTTACATCGAAGATATGATGGTAAAAAGTGTGGACGAAGAACTACACTTGGCAGACCTCCGATAAACTTTTGCCAACTTGGTAAAAGTGAATTTAAAATTGAATCCAGAGAAATGTGTCTTTGGGGTGCAGTCCGGGAAATTCCTGGGGTATATGATAAGTGAGAAAGGGATACAGCCTGATCCAGACCAACTTAATGCTTTACTACAGATGGAGCCTCCTCGAAATATTAAAGAAGTACAACGATTGACCGGGAGGCTGGTTGCATTGAACTGTTTTATCTCAAGGTCTTCGGACAGGTGCGCCCCATTTTTTCAAAATCTGAAAGGTGCAAAAGATTTCAACTGGTCCCCACAATATGGTGAGGCCTTCGATGAAATTAAGAAACATTTATCTTCCCCTAAAACCTTGTTTAAACCTATTGATGGAGAAATCCTCTACGTATACTTAGCAGTTTCTGATTATGCTATAAGTGCAGTGTTGGTAAGAGAAGTGGATAATTATCCTCGTCCGGTGTACTACATCAGTAAAAGCTTGATAGATGCAGAAAAATGGTATTTAAAGCTTGAAAAATTAGCACTAGCCCTGGTGATTGCTGCGAGAAAAATGAGGCCCTATTTTCAGGCTCATTCTATCATTGTTTGGACGTCTTTTCCTTTGAAAAACGTTCTCCAAAAGGCAGACATTTCAAGTAGAATGACCAAGTGGTTAGTAGAGCTGGGAGACTACGATATTGATTTTTCCCCTCGAATGGTAGTCAAAGCTCAAACTGTGGCTGATTTCTTAGTCAAATTCCATTCAGACAGGGATACTAAGTAGGCAACCGTTGTAAAAGATAAAAAAGTATGGGTTGTTCGAACTGATGGTGGATCAAGTACCATGGGTTGTGGTGCTGGGATATGTTTAACCTCTCCGTACAGTGACAGGATGTACCCGGCTATATGTTTTGCTTTCAGAGCCTCTAATAATGAGTCCGAGTATGAAGCTGCTATAGCTGGTTTGAAGTTAGCTCCCATCTGTGAAGCCAAAAAAGTCAGGTTAATAAGCGATTCTCAGCTTCTTATCCATCATGCACAAGGTCAATCCGAAGACAAAAAGGAGCAACTAATTAAATACTTATTTGTTCTCAAAGAAGTGGCACTCAATTTCAAAAGCATCACCTATGAGCACATACCCCGAACTGAAAATACGTTAGCAGACTCCTTGCCAACCATAGCCTATTCAGAATCCTACGCTTGGATTCATGTGCAAGAGTGCCCATCCATTTAAATCGGTCTGGATGAAGAAGAGGAAAATTTAAATATACAAATGAAATAACCCCAAGATTGGAGATTTCCTCTCCTTCAATATCTCTCAAATGGCATCTTGCCTCCGGAAGAAGCAGTAGCAAGAAAAATAAAATACCAGGCTCGGGGTTTTGTCATCCTAAGAGATGTTCTTTATAAAAACAACTCCTATAGTAAACCCCTCTTGCGATGTTTGGGGATCGAAGAGTCTCAAATAGTGCTCTCCGAATTACATGATGGTGAGGGATCAGCACATTGTGGATTCCGGGCTTTAACTAGAAGAGTTTTGTTAGCTGGGTATTATTGGCCCTCCATAATGCAAGATGCCATAAAGTTGGTGAAGAAGTTTGATCCATGCCAACGATACAGCAATGAAATTTATACCCCAGCTGTCCGTTTGGAGTCAATTTCTGAGCCAATACCCTCTTGCTCAGTGGGGGCTGGATTTAGTTGGACCTCTACCCATGGCGTCCGGGGGGTGCATAACTATAATTGTTGCCATTGATTACTTTTCGAAGTGGATCGAAGCAGCCCCATTGGCAGGAACTACCTCGAAGGCTGTTATCAAATTCATCTTGTCTAACATTTGTTGCAGATTTGGGGTTCCACAGACGATAACTACAGACAATGGACCACAATTCGACAAGAAGGAAATGGAGAATTTATGCGCTTCTAGAGGCATTCAACATTGCTTCTCTTCTCCTTTCCACCCACAGGCAAATGGTCAAGTTGAAGTGGCTAACAGGACCATTTTGTCCGGTCTTAAAAAGAATTTAGAGGGAGATGCTGGGAAATGGCCAAGTTATCTACAAGAAGTCTTATGGGCCTACCGGACCACTCCCGGGGCTGCAACACAAGAATCTCATTTTGCTTTAGTCTATGAGATGGATGCCATATCTCCCATAGAAGCTACTTTTCCTTCATTTCGAGTTTATTATTTTTTCGAACACGCTAACGAAGTGGCTTTCAGAGGCCAGCTTGACTTGATGGAAGAAAGAAGGGTTAAGGCTCACCTCAGAGCCACACACTATCAAGGTTTGATGAGAAGCAGGTTTGCTTCTAAAATTAAGAGAAGGGATTTTCAGCCAGTAGATAAAGTACTGAGGAAAGTCTTTCTACATACCAAGGAGAAGCAATTCGGAAAGTTAGCTCCGACTTGGGAGGGACCCTATGTGGTCATTGAAAAGCTTAAGCCTGGGACATACCCGCTCCAAGATTAGGATGGAAGGATTTTGAATCACCCCTAGAACATTGAACACCTCCGGTTGTATTTAGAATGAAAACTATGTAAATATTTACTTTTTTAAAAGTTCATTAAATATTTGGGGGCATACTCTTTCCTACCCTGGTGGCGTGGGGAGGTTTTAATGAGGTGTCTGGGCTTCTTAATAAAATTTGATTCTTTCTTAAAAATTCGGAGTGCTTTGATTGATAATTTATTTATGGCAGACCGGATTGAATTGGTGGAGTAATGACTACTTAAACATTTGTCATCGGAGAATTTAAACACTCTCACTTTAAAATACGTGTAAAATAACTAAGGGTTGTTTAAACATTAGCCACCAAAGTTGATAAACTATGAAACAATGCAAGAGTTGTGTAAAATAAAACTACTCATTAAGATATACGAAATGCCTTGGCCATCCAAGGACTTTGAGTTTTCAAAACAGAAAGGTTTATCCGAACAAGGGTCGGACATGGTTACAAAAATGCCTTGGCCATCCAAGGACTTTGGTTCAATCAAAAAAAAATTGAAAAGATAGTTGATACTTTAAGACTGAGCTTTCTTAGATGGCTCAGCCTCACTTGGCTTTTTCTTCTTTGGGTCATCATTTTTTCATCCGGACTCTCCCTAGTCCTTTCATCTTCATTAGTTGTGTCATCCCAACCACTGGAATAAACATGCTTGTCACCATCAGCCATACTATGGTGAGGAAGGTCTTCATATTCCACGAATTGCCATAAGTCCCCAAGTGTCCTTTTCGGAAATTTTTGATGAAAGAGTAGGACCATGTCTGACTTGACTTCGGCATACCTTTCCTCTTGGGAGTCAATCACCTCGTTAGTGTATACATCAATCGTAGCTTGGATTGTCTTCTCCTGCTCCTTTAGCAAGTCATCCTTCTCTTGCTTAGCCCGGGACACAGCCTCTTCAAGCGATATCTTGTCATTTGTCAAGGTCTGAATGACGTTGTCCTTGGTCTTCACCTCCTCTTTCGAAGAAGAAATATTTTTCTCCAAGTTAGCATACTTGGATTGAAGCTCTGAGACAACCTCCTCCGAAGTGGCCAGTTTGGTGGTCAAGTCCTCCTTCCCCTTTATCAACTCCTCATTTTCTTTCTTCAACGCCTCGAAATTCTGCTTGAGTGTAAGAAGGTCGTTAGATAAATTCTCTATGTCCGAATTGAGTGTGTTAATGATTGCTGACTGATTTCACACTTGCTTCTCCAAGGTAAGCACCGGCTGGATATTGCTCAGTAAGAAATGGGTGATAATATCTCTCTCGCTTGAAATAGAAAACGACCTCCCATTGAAAGTGACGATGTTCGAAGAACTTGGGGGGAGGTAGGGTCCAGTAAAATCATCTTTGGAAAAGTCTTCAAAGTAAAGACCAATCCCTTGAAGCCCAGTGATGTCGAGTGGGGTCAGCTGGGTCAGTTGGAGGAAGAGGTTTCGGAGCCCGGAGAGAAACTTCGTCTCCTTTGGAGGTTTTCTTTTTCTTGGCCTCTCTATCTCCACCTTCTGCTCCCCGTTTTTTGTCCTTTTTGGGAGCCTTTGAAGGTTTTGGAGACCCAACTACTTCCTTGGTGCTTTCATGCTCCACCACTTGCAATAAGGCGACATCAATTTGTCTTTGGTCTTGCCCCTCTGGGTTTGTTGGGGCAGCTTCCTCCACCTCGGTAGGATTGGCCTCAACCACACCTTGTTTGCCTTTGCCTTTCTTTCCCTTCACTTGCTTGGGGCTTTAGCTCTCCCCGGCAAGACCAATTTTCCATCTTTTCCATATGTCTTCCGAAGAATCACCCCCAGAGGGGGTGGAGTGGTTAGTTCCTCCCAAGACAAGTCCCTCCGGTCGGTTGTATTCCAGAGATGGGATCTTGTTAAATTGCCTCCGGTTTATGGAAGCAGTTTCCCCATTTCTCAATAGCCCAAGCATTTAGCTTGGCACAAGTAGTCTGCACATCCTCTAAATAATCATTGAACTCTTTAGGTAGCACTACCAAAGAACAAAAGAAGAGAAATTAAACAAACAAGTTTGTTATAAATAAAGATGAAAGTATGTGATGAGACTTTTACCAGCGTTTTGCCATCTGCTGGTAAGCATGCTTGGGTTGACACCAGCTTTAATTTTCCTCCCATTCTCCCAGGCGCCACTGATGAACAAAAATTGAGTCTTCCAGCTTTTCTCCGACTCAAGCAAGTCATCTACCACTTTGTAATCGTCGCTCATGTTGAAGTGATAGAAGGGGATGACATGGTTTCTGCAAAGGCTGGCTACAGCAGCAAATTGCTCCATCGGAAGAGGAATTCCCGAGAGCCTGGAAGCCATAATATAGGCCATAAGGGTGAACCATGCATTAGGGCTTAGTTGACTTGGGCAGAGCTTTATCAGATGGAAATATCTGACTATCTCTGGGTCCAAGGGAAACCTAAGCCCCCAATTAAATAACTCAGTGTAGAAGACTATCTCACTGAGTTTGCAATCCATGGGCGTCTCCGGATCGACTGGTATCCTCACTTGGACATTTCCGGAATCCTCCACTTCGTCCTCATCCGGCCAAGTTCAGCTGTATGAATCAAAGCATAATTAATCTTCTACATAGCCAGCAGGTACTTGACAGTTACTTTGTGGAAGCAAGGTCTCATTTTTCCCACAAGGCACTCTGGCAGATCCGGGTGTTTTAGACATAGCTTCTCCTTGCCCTTGCTTTTCTTGGCAACAGTAGCCTCACTTGTTTGCCCGGAGACGTCAGTCTCAAAAGGGGCTTCTTCGGTACTATCCTCCATTACATCTTCCATTACCCTGGAAGGATTATCGGTTATTTTTGGGAGAGAAGAGTTGGTGGTTGGCTCAGTAGGTCCTCCGGATGGTTGGGCATTACTTTCCTCTTGTGGTCTGGAGTCCGGCTGGGGCTCAGATCCGGAAGTCTCTTTCCGAAGGCTTGAACTGGTTGCCTCCGGACCGGAGAGTTTGTCCTTAAGAATTTTAGTGGGTGCTTCTGACCCTGTATTTTTACTCTTAGCCCTAGACTTAGAAGGCGTGGATTTGGCAGGCTTAGGCTGTGCAGTGGCAGCTTGCCTATTCACTAAACGGCCCCTTCGTCGATTTACCAGCTTCTCTAGAGAGATGTCAGCATCTGATCCCATAGCAATAAATGGGGAAATTCTTCTAATGCTTGTAACTACCTGCTCTGGTTCAGTAACAGGCTTTGATTCCTGGACCGATGAGCCTGAAATGATCGATGAAAGGTTAGGCTGAAATAACCTTCTGGGTTTGGCACTTTTGGTTGAAGATGAACCCTGATCAGGCGCTGAACTTGGTATTTCAAATTTGTCAATGAGAGAAGCAGGGAGGCTTGCAGCAATGCGCTTTTCTCGTTCGACGTTTTGAGCTTTTTCTAACTCCGACAAGTTGAGCCACCCACCTTTTACTAGGGCGTTTCTTGCTGTGAACATAAACTCGCACCAAAAGAAGGGTTTTTTTAGAGGTAAAAGCTTTGAAGATTAATAGAGTAGAGATAGTGAAGATGGTAAAACAGTGAAAAGTGGACTAATTTATACTAAAGGAACAAGAGATTCTTTGATACCTAAGAGAATACGAAAAGATGGGAGTGATGATTAAAGACGGCGCTGATGTCACCAACATTAATTAAAAAGGTTGCTTTTTGAAGTGAGTGAGAGCGACTTTCTAGGAGAAAAACGGCTGGTGAGGCGAATCAGAGAAGGACACGTGTCCCACGATCTCTGGCAAAACCGTTCAGTTTCTAGGAGTTTCACCAGTCCGGATAAAGCCGTTACACAATTCGAAATCTGTCCTGGAAAAAATACAGGTACACATGAAATATTTTTTAGGTCTTGCCAAAGACCTTCGAACATAACCTAAAAAGGGGCTACTGATGAGTCCGGATTTTCTCACCACTCACTGTAGAAACCAGACAGAGGCATTTCGGACAAAAACCACCCACTGAGCCATTCGAACAGGACTAATGTATTAAAAACTAAATCACCTCATGACTAAGATAATTACCTACCTGCTTAAAAACTAATGGGTAATTGAACTCGGCCCGAAAGCCCATGTGGCCCATAATTAAGGTTATAAATACCCAACCACTTTCATTAATGAGGGTAATGAACATTTAATACATCCAGGCAGCTCAAATCTCTCACTACAAACTACTTAAACATTAAATGCCCTTAAAACATCACAAAACTCTAGACAAAATTATCCTCAGTTGAAAATAATCCACACCATGTATGAGGTCCAAAATATTGTTGGCATTAGAGTTAAAAGTAGTATAAGGCAGACTCTGTGACTTGCCTAATTGGAAAGCCTCACAAAAACTCATTTCATTCCTTAGAACATAATTCATATTACATGATTTCAAGACAGTTACTAGGATGTTATGAGATGGATGTCTAAGCTAACTATGCCAGCCATTTTTTAGGGAATTAAAAATGACACTAGAAAAAACACTAGGAAAAACATAGTTAACACTAAAGAGATTGGCTTGAAGATCAGAGGATAAGGCCTTGCTTTCTTATGACTTAGGTAGGTTGTCCATCTTGTAGAGTCCCTTCACAAATGTCCCTCTGAGAATAATAGTCCTTTTTCTATTATCCTTCACAAAACAAAACCCTTTTATGAAACTCAACAACCACATTATTGTGGTAAGTGAGTTGAAAAACAGACAGTAGGTTATAATTAATCATACGAACATGAAATATGTTTTTGAGTAAAATAGGTTGTTTAGATGTACAGTTTAGGTTAGACTATCCAATGTGACCTATTAACAACCTTGCACCACCACCAACCAAAAATATTTTGTTACCTGAGTACTCGGATTTAAGGGTTATTAATCCTATGATATGGTGACTAGCACCACTGTTAGGAAACCAAATACCATCTCATGTAGTGTCTTGAGCAGCAAGATAAGCCCTTTGATCCCCTTCAGCTATAGGTTGTTCAGTTTGCATAGTCCCATGATAGTAGGATCATCTCTATAGTAACATACTGGGCAGTGTGGCCATACCTGCTGCAGATCTGGCAGGTTGGTTTGTTTTTAGAGAAACGAACTCATATTCTTTTATAGTAGTTACTTCTTCCTCTAGAGTTGTTATGATAGGTAGATTTCCCTTTGTAGCTCTTGTTTGGACATCTGGAATGACCATAAAAACTTCTTTGATTGTTGTTGTCGCTTTGCTGTGTGATGTCTGCCTATTAGTGGAATTTGAAAAGGCTAGGTTAAGGTTTGAGATAGAGCTTTAGAGACTAGTTAGTTGTTCCAGAGTGCTTTTAAAGGTGAGCAAGCCTGTTTGTAGATCTAGCCAGTTCAGGGCTTCTTATCAGCCAGCCTTACCACTATAGGGGTATACTCTTAGTCCAACCCAGCAAGAACATGGGTTATTAGGTCATCCTTAGAAACTTCACAACCAACAAGAGTTAGGTTGACAAAGATAGATTTCATCTTGTTCAAGTACTCAGTCATAGTAGAGGTCCTTTTGCGAGTTATTTGAAACTCTGATTTGTAGTAGGCAACCCTTTCCCTTATTGGTGAACCAGAAAGCTTACTAACAGCCTCTCAGAATTCTTTGGAGGTTTCTTTCTCCATTATCTAAGCTACTACTTCAGGGCTCATTGTGGAGTAAAGTCATCCAATAAAAAGTTTATTCTTCACAATACAGTCTTCATTTTCTGAGTTCGAGGACATATTATCTTCTGAGTCAGTGAGTAGTCTAGGAGGACAAGGATTTTCCCATATTATGAAGCCTCCTAGCTTGTTTCCTCTGACCATGGGTAACACCATGGTCTTCCATAAGAGGTAATTGTTTATGTCGAGTCTGATTTTGTTGTTGGTGTTGTTTATTTTATCCATGTGCATGTACTTAATGGTACCAGAGAAGCTGTTGTGAACCCAGACCCTAAGGAGTCACTGTTTAATAATAAAGACTCAACATTTTCCATTGAAGTCTTGGTGGCTCTGATACCAAGTAGAAAATTTGCTACTAGAGAGAATGTTTTTCTTGGTTAAAATATTTGTTTCTCTTTCTTGATTTTTTATGTTGCATTACATTGTACTATCCTTTATAGGCTGTTTATTACACGTATGTACATAATATTATTTTGTTGGTATAGTTACAACTAATAATAGTACCTTATCTTATATTTACAAAATGTATGTGTGAAATAGATTAGTATAAGAGTGAGAAATCCTTATAAGGGTCAAGTAGTCCTTTACGAATTTGAGCTTGCCAATAGGCCTTTGGGTCATAGGAAAAGAGTTGTGTCAAGAAGGGTTAGAAAGACTCATTAGTTCAAACGAAAGACTTGAACATTATTTAGATTTGAGGAAAAGTAAGTATTTTAGGTGTACTTTGAACCTTAACAAACTTACTTCCAATATTAGTTTCAGTAGCTTGTCGTCAATCATTGAAGTCGTCTTTGTTGTCAATCTTGGATAGTGAATTGTGATGGTTTTTTAAAAATATAATATATACATAGCATGAAAAGTGTAGTAAACATAAATATTTATATTTGAATTAAATATGCTACATGTACAAGAGAAAAACCCAACAAAGCTACGTAACCGCATGTTAGAGCTACTCCAATGCATGCAGGAGCTACTCCACATGCCAGAGCTACTCCACCACCACATGCCAGAGCTACTCCACCACAATTGACATCATAACAATCATCATCAATCATCACCACTTGTCAAAGAAACAAAAATATCGATCAGTAATGCAACAAAAAAACACTTCAAGAGGAATTTGTGAGAAGTGTTATAGTTTAAAAAATGAGTTAGAGATAATAAAGAACAAAATTACATATCTTCAACTTGATGCTGACCTGAAAAAAGGGTCTTTATTCTTGTTGAACAGACACATGTTTCTACTTAATACGAAACAAAGTGAAGCAATAAAAAACATTAAAGATGTTGAGAAGAAGTTCAAATTTATTTACAGATTAGAGGTTGAAATCATGAAGCTTAAGAAGAAGAATATGGAGCTTCAACTTGAAAAAGAGAGTTAACTATCAAACTTGATGTTGTTAAAGCTAAAGTAGCCTATCTTTCTAATATTAAAAAAAGTGAAAAAATAGAGAGAGAAAGAGAATATCTTAAAAATTTAAGACATGCAAACAAAGACTTGTCTAATTAAGTCGAAGGGCTTCAGATGAACAGATTTAGTATAGTTGAAGGGATTTAGATGAACATATTTTGTAAAGTTAAAGAGTTAGTATACCTTTGGTGGTTTAACGCATGCCTGAGATTCGGGTGAGGAACCACCAGACTAATGTAGGAAGAGTATCAATACGTGAACTCAACATTAATTTGAGCCCGAAATCCCAAGAAAGAGCGAAACAGTTGATGTTAGATTATATAGGATCCAGAACGGGGATAAAGGACATGTATCCCAAAAGCAACTTCTCTCAGCCTTCATCTATCGAAAGCGATGATTTCGATAACACTTTTATAGATAGTTATCCGAGTAAATTTAGCAGCCTAAGTTATAAACCAAACATATTGCAGAAGCTTAAAAGATGGGGAGGCAAAGGAAAAGATGGTTAAGGTATTTTATCATCATCGAAATGTCTTTCACTTGAGGTTCATCTTGTAGGATTATCATGAGCCAACTACAGAGAGGGTTGTTGGAATCGTTGATGATTAGGATTGCAGGCCATGGAGTAGACATTACAACTTTTGGCAAAAATAGAAGAATACAGCCATAAAGAAACTATTATGCACAATCTGAACATCCTTTCACATTCATAGCCTAATTTCGGACATTATAACGATGAGAAAAAAAGATAAAAGAACATATCCGTGAAGACGTTATCATGAAAGAGAAGCACATATATGCTGTTACATATACGACACTAGGTTGTTGATGCACAACATGTGTTATGACATGGGCACACACTTTACATACAACTACATGAAGGTCGCTTAACAAAAAAATCTGTTTAGTATAAGTATAGTACACATATATACAAAGGCACACATACACATCTTTTGAGGCATTCAGAGAAGGAAACTTGAGACATCTAGTATAAAATCAAGTCTTCAAATGAGCAAAGATTTAGCAACTCCTCGTCATCAAAGTGAATATCTAGTATAACTTCGTTAAAGAATATTCCAAAAATAATATTTGGTCATCGTCAATGGTTTCACTTTATAACTCGAACTTCAAAAATGAAGTTATATATTATAACTCAACTTAATCATCATAAGATATAATAGTGAACATGCATATATTTGAGAAGAATCCATCCCTTTGTATACATTTAAAAGCTTTAATCTCTATTGACATAAATATAACGTAAATAATGCATAATTGTATATGAGGCTATAAGCCAAAGTTGATCATCAACAAAACAAAGACGGTGAAATAAGCCCTACAAATGATAATAGCCAAGCCATATGCATGATAGAAAGGCTATAAGCCAAATCATCTACATGATCAAAAGGTTATAAGCTAAATGATCTCCCTCATATAAAGCCTATTAGTCAAGTGATCTCCGTGATAGTAAGACTACAAACTAAATTATCTTAATGAAAGAAAGTTTATAAGACAATTTATCTCCACAATAGAAAGTTAATTTAATGATACAAATGTTATCAACCAAGTGATCTTCATGATAGTAAGACTACAAACCAAGTGATGTTCGTGGCAGAAAGGTTATAAGACAAATGATATCCATAACAGCATTTGATCTCTATGATACCAATGCTATCAACCAAGGGATCTCCATGATCGTAAGACTACAAACTAAGTGATCTCCATAATAGAAATATTATAAGGGAAACAATCTCTATAAAACAAGTGATCTCAATGATAAATAGAGTATAAGAAAAAATATTTCTATAATAGAAATGTTATAAGAGAACTGATCTCCATGTAAATGACGATGCAAAAAAGTTACATACAAGAGGTGGTATATAATGATAAGTAAGTGAACATGATTAATAAAGAAATATTGAGGTTGAAAAAGCAAAAGATTACGTAACATGACATACTGAGCCCTGGCCTACGAGATCAAATAGCAACCATAGTTAATAAACCAAAATTATAAGTTTGTGCAAGTTGTTATACCGAGCCTCGACCTATGAGCTCAAATTAGCGAAATGGTTTATGAGTCAAGCCTAAATGCTACGCAAGTGGCCATACTCAGCACTGGCCTACAAGGTTAAATTAGCAAAAATGGTTAATAACCAAAGCCAATAAGGCTACGCAATTGGTCATACTATACTCTGAGTCATGAGTCAAATATATGTACCAACCTCCAAGACGAGAACAAATAAAACCTAAATATGTTTCCAAAATAAATATGATGCTAGAATAAATATGTTACAAAACTAAGTATGCCTCCACAATAAAATTAAGTTATGCATAAAATATTTGTTCACATAAATAATTTCCTTGAGTATCAACTTCGTCAATTTTACAACAAAAAACACAAGGCGGTCATAAACAGGAAAATTTCCACTATGAAAATTAAGTTATGCATAAACAGTTCGATTTAGTATGCCGACATAAATTATGAAGAACTGAAGCATGGCGACTTAAAGTATGATGGCCTGAAGTATGAAGACCAGATTTATGAATAATTCAAGAAGGTCATATCAATATATTTGTGCATTTATTATCAAGGCAAGGAAAATGAATGCTAAATCAATTTAAGTAATGGGAGGCAACCAAAAGCCAATATGGACATATATGAGACACGAGTGATAAGAGATATACGAGAGGAGATTCATAAAGAAGCTACCAAATTAGGGTCATAATGGCATAAGACCATCGAAATATGAAGGTAAAGTTAATTAAAATATGATTCTGCAACAAGATAGGTAGCTAGACGGCAAAGGTAAATATAGTCCTTACTTCATACTTTAGTAAATACTAATAGAGCTACTCATTCATATCCAGCAAAGAATCAAATGATGCCGAAAAAACTGGTAACACCCTAGCAGCATAACACGTTAACACCCGAACTGGTAATACGTGGATTGTAAGAAACATTACTACATAGTTATGAGAAACGTACCATATTTACGTTCAAACATATACAAGTTGGAGAATAAATCTAGACATAGACTCTCTTGTAGATTATATAAATAAGTGCAGAACTCTGAATATAAGGAAGAATTCTAGTTCAGCATTCTTCATAAAAAAACTATATTCTCTTTCTCGAAAATGGTTTTTGTATTTGATTAGGTTTATGTCTCATCAATATGAATTTTAGAGAAAATATTCATATCACAACATTGGGTTTTTGAACCATTTCACTCGGTCATTTAAATAAACGTTCTAGTTATTGTTAATATTTTGTTTGTATTTTACTTGCAAGAGACATTAATGCCTCATACATATATATATATCATCCAGCACATACAGATAAATTATTAATGTTTTTGCTACTAAACGCACTCAACAACAACAGAAAATAGTACAACCTGACAATACTACATTGTATAGATCCTTTAGAGGGAGACAATATGTTATACTATTGTATTATATGGTATTTAAGAAGTAATAAAATTTGGTTTTGTTGTGTTTAGGTAGATGATCTAACCATTTTTTTGGATTCTAAATAATAATTTATCTATAAATCTTTCATTTAGAGAATAAATTAGAAATTACAAATCAATATAATATAATTAATTTCATAAAGTTGACCCATAACTTGAACATAAGAGAGAGATTGGTTACAAATGGATATTAAATGTCGAACACAAGTCTGAAGATAACGTGGATATATACAAAGCTTATTTTATAGCAAAACATTATACCCAATATAAAGGTAGTATACGGTTATGACTCATATTTTGATTTTTAATAAAATAATCACTTAAGACTTAATACAATAATGGTTCTAGTTGTATATTTTTATTTTGAGCTCCACCAAAATGATGTTAAGATAATATTTCTGAATCGAAACATTTAAGAAAGAATTTTTCCAATACAAATTTTTTAAAATGATTTAAATTTGATGGAACAAAAACTTAAGAAATTAAAACATGGACTCAAGTATATGTTTCTTTAGTGGTATAATAATTTACTAGACAATATCACCTCATTTGATTTAGATATAAAATATGTGAAAAAATGTTTGTTTTAAAAAATTATTGAAAGAAAATAATATATTCTTGGGATTTATGTTCATGACATAATCCTAGCTACTAATGATAAAAAAATTGTTTACCGCCAAGAATATTTATCAGAGAAACTCAATTTGTTTTCTTTCGAAAGAATGTTTTATGGTGGGGATCTAAATTCTTTAATATCACTCTGAATGTATTTTACATTTGTCACAAAAGAAATAAATGGAGAGCATATTAAACCATTATGTCCGTAGTAAAACTACGGATACATTTATTTCTAAAGTTGAAAAGTTATCATTAAGTTAGTGTGTTAAGAAAAAATAAAAAAATTCAACAATTGCAATCGATTTCATGCTCTTCAGTGGTTGAAAGTCTAATGTTTTCTCAAGTAACAATTTTTTTTGTGTACTTGAGAAATCATCATAAGGGATTTCTTTCTCAAATATGAAGCTAAAATTATGAAAGGTAATCGAAAAAGACGGAAAAAATGAGTATAATGGTTTTTATTTATAAAAATGTGATTAAACTTTACACTTGGAATTCTACTTCTATTTATCCTCTTTACAAGAGATCTTCTCTTTTCATAGTTATCATATAATCATTACACGTTTGAACATGTGTGTTTTCTCTAAATATTAGTCATGTTCTCTAATAAATATGGAAATACATTTCTTAGTAACATATAATGCAATAGTACTTATCATCCTATAATAATTGTTTGAATGTCCTTCTAATACATTCAGCTAATATTTCATGTCTTTTCTCTAATGGATTCTTCACAACATTCATATTATATCATGTATCACCCTCGTCTTAACTTTTAGTTATGTCGTATTTCTTTCATATCCTTCGTCTGATAGTTTTCTTGTTAGCTATGTCTTCTACCACGTGTCAACCTCATCTTTTGGTTCACCTTGTCATTTGGTTGCCTCAGACTACCTGCAATTACCCTTTTTGTTATTCTTTAATATATACTTACCTCTTTTTAAAAAGAATATATATATATAGGATATAGCCTAATTAGGATCCCCATAATCCTTTAAATATTTTTTGTGAAAACAAATTCTTGAACGACTACCGAGAAATATGGTGACGAGGTATTTTGTTACCTTTAATAAAAATCTATAGGCTAGTTGAACGCATGCCACGAAAGCGTGCGTGAATTTGAAAATTATGTTAACAATTTTTCTTCTCTTGACCTAAAAGTGAATGAAACAAGGAACATGACTACGAAAAATTCCACTGACACCCTTCCCCATGTAGAAGTGGAGGAAAAATAAAAAAATTTAGACTAGTTCTTTGGTAAGTTAACTGGTAGCTATGATCATATTAGATTAGAGGAACATTAGTTGTTTAAGCAAGAGTATGGAATTCTCAATGATATCATAACTTGTGTGCTTGTTAGGTGAATTACCACATCAAAACCAAGAAGATGATACCTTTCTTTTTTATAACTATGTTTCTCAATCTTAGAAACATTTGAGAGGCTAGATATCATACCGGGTGGCCAACTACGTCCTCGCTAAAAAGAAGAATAGGCCATGGTGGATGTGCGTCAACTTTAATAACTTAACCAACCATGCTCAAAGGATGCATTTACCCTACCTTGAATTGGCCAATTGGTGGATGCAACATCGATCAACGAGTTATTATATTTCATTGATGCATATTCAGCATACAATAATATTTGCATGTATCGGCAAGACAAAGAATGCACTACTTTTTAGACAAAAAAAGGTTTATACTGCTATAAAGTTATGGCATTTGTTTTGAAAAATGCAGTTTCAACCTACCAAACTCTCATCAAGCAAATATTTAAAAAACTCATAGGGAAGAATGTGGAAGCATACATAGACATTGTGATTGTCAAGAGCATTGCCGAAGACTGCCATATAATAGTCCTCTAAGATATATTCGACAACCTAAGAAAGTAGAATCTCAACTGAACCCTTTGAAATGCTAATTTGGAGTTCATAATGGAAACTTATAAAGCTACATTGTCAGTAAACCGGAATTGAGACCGATCCTGAGAAGCTCAAGACACTATTATCCATGGAGCCTGCTAACGAGAAAACCATAGCACTTATATGCCAAAGTAGTAAAATTTTATATATTTGAGAAGAAGATCATATATCCTATTATTTTACTCTAGATCCCTATATACACCCCTTTGGGCAGTTACAACATTATTTATTACGTGGACTCATTTATATTGCTTGTAGATCATAAGTGCTACTAATGCTCCTAAATTGGTTGCAATTATTATGGGAGTTATGGTCTTTGTGGATTGAATCAATTAATGCGCTTGACTGTTAACAATGTTGGTTTTCACCATCCCCGAGCACACCTTTTTTTGTTTTTTTGGCTTTACTCACCTGTGCTAGGTCTTCAAAGTTATTCTCGATTTCGAGCGCGTTCGGATTTTTCTTGGTTTGGATTGGTCTGCTCGTCTTTCCTCCGCTACATATATGTGTTTTAATCCAAGCAAGTTCTAGTTGAAGCTTTCACCTTACCTCTGATCCTTCTTTATCTTATTTACATATGTTCTGTTCTGCTTCATACTTTGTTAGATCGCTCAGCTAGCTCCTGCTAAGTATGCCCAGTCATAATATTTTCTCCACATTTATTGTTGTGCTGCTATAGGTATCTATGACTTTATCATGGCTTCCCCCTAGTCCATGGAGTAATTGTGCATCGGTTACTGGATGGAATAAAATCTTGAATTTTGCTAGATGTGAAGAAAGCGTTTGAGTGACGTGGCAATGTGTTGATGTGATAGTGCGTGCCTGTGACATGTGAATGTAAATTTGATATACCAACAAGTAGATTTGAAAAAGTCATTTAATCATTTAGTCTCCCAATAAATGATTTGACATGAATTAACGTGTCGTGGCGATTGAGATAGGTGTCCATATATTTTGAAAAAATAAAGTAGGAGAAGTTTCTTTATAACACTTCGTAGCCCATTTTGTAGTTTGCATTCAAAATAAAAAATTTGGAGTTTCTCTATTTGTTGAATAATGAGAAAAATGAAGTGTCCTTTTTTTACTGTTGGAGATCAATGTTGGTTGCTTTCTGGGTTTCGTTGTTGCTTTTTCGTTGTCGGCAAAGAAAAACAAAGAAGTCATTCACAGGTATGTTTTGTTTGTATGAATTTTCTGCTATGTATCATGGGTTTCACTAAAATAGTGTGGCACCTATAGTTTTAGGGCATTATATCCCTCTGGTGTTTAGGAGATTCTGGTCTTGTGATATTATATTGTAGAAGGGATGTATTGTCAATGAAACTGAGCCCTCGTAGAGTAGGATAATACCATATTCTGATAACTGATGTTGGGTAATTGCAGTCGGTTAAACCATGGCACCCGAGAAACGTGTGAGGAAGAAAGTTGTGGAAGTTGTTGAATGAGAATATGAGAGTGCATAATTTCTGGAGGAATATTTTGCAAATATTACCCTCAAATATGGGTATTTGACCAAAGGTTCCGTACTTGAATTTAGGGCTAGGTATGGTGTATCCGATGATGTGACGATTAGGACGCCTTGTGCGAGAGATCAGCCTTATACTACTGAAGATGGCGAAACATGTCTATACATAACTATCTTTTATTGGGGTTTACGTCTCCATTTGCCTCCATTGATTATGGATTTTTTCAGTTTTATCGGGATATGCCCGAGTCACCTTACAGCGAACAGATTTACGACGAACAGATTAAGAACTTTATTAATCATAGTGCTCATCTCTCAATTTTTTAGGATACTTATCTGCCTAGCTAACCTGTTAGCAACAATGGAAATGTCAAAGCTAGCACTGTCAGCATTCTTTTATCTTTATTTAAGCGGAGCAAGGCATATAGTAGAACTGCCAGCCTCAGACAAGAACTGGAAACATAGGTTCATTTATGTTTCTTGAAGTTGGGAGCATGAAAATTATAATATGAATTTGCAATTAGAAAGGCATTGAAAAGTATAGTGTAAGGGATTTGTATTTGTCTAAATTATATAACATTAACAAATTGTGGGTTTTAATCATGGTGCTGGTTGTTTACAGGTAAAGGGAAATATCAAGAGTTGTGTAAAGAGGACCGACACAAAGGATCGGTAAATCTGTTTGCGAAACTAGCCGCAGCTGCTAACGCTGCCTAAAGAGTGGATCCAACGCAAGTGTTTTGTCTAATAAATTATTTAAAGTTTGGACTGTGGTGGATTCCTGAGTTGCATATTTTAGAAGACGGCATGGTGATCATGAAAGGGAGTGGAGAGATGGCAACATTGGAGAGGCTGTGTGCCCTTATGGAGAAGAGGTATGAGGAGGAGAATAATACTAGTCTTGGGCTGTTGGTGCCACAAGGGCGAAGGGCACGGGAGACAAGTGGGTCTTTCTTTACCCTAGAGGGTGGTAATAAAGATGACGAGGTGGAAGGTCGAGGACCAAAAGGGGCATTGGCCGATGTTATAGAGGGGAAAGATGGTGGAGAGGGGTCTGCTCGCCCTCGCGAAGAAAAGTCTGATGTGGACGATTATCCACTGACGAAGAAAAGCAAAGTAATGGTCAACGCCGCACCATTTTCTCAATCAAAGATGGTGCTGGTCGATGAGGTGGATATTGATGGTAAGCTGGGCGATGATGAAAGTAATGCACCTCATCCCATGGAGAAAGTTAACCCCGCTATTAGAAATCCCGAAGTAGTAGTGATTGAGGGGCGACAAGATTCATGATCCAAAAAAACCTGCTAAAGATGTGGATGGGTAGGAAAAGAAGAAGGAGATACCTCCTGAAGTGATGCAACGGATGAAGAACTTTGTTCATGGTTTAGGGTCGGGTTCGACATTGGTGAATTTGGTGGTGCCCAAGGGTGTTCCCTCGTTGAAACTGGTGATCCTGAGGGCTTCCCTTATGATGATTGAGCAGCTCTATAACGGCTTGGACTTGTCGTTTTGTGCCCCCTTTTTACTATACCTTTTTTTTAAAGGCGAACATAGTGAGCTGGTTGTTTTATGTTTGTTAGAGTAGATACGATATACTTTGCATGCGCTCGCTTATCCACGGATTTCTCTCGTTGATTGTGTATTGATGGAGAAGTGGAAATCAAAGCCATTGTTTTTCGGCTCAGTTTGAGGTTTGATGAGTCCGTGAAAGAGAATGATGATCTTCATAAGCAGATGCTCGGTGCTCGTGAAGAGAGGAATGTTATGCACAAACGTGGCCTAGAAATTGTAAGCAGTACAAATTTGCTATCTGCTCATAATAACGAGTTGGTGATGAAAAACGATACCTTGATAGCTCAGAATTCAAAGTTGCTTGATCAAAACATAAGTCAGGCTGGTAGGGTAGAGGAACAAGCTGAGAAGATAGCAAATTTAATAGTGGAGATGGCAGAGCTAAAGATACAGCTGGCGAACCCTCAGAAAGAAAGGGAGAATGAGCGCGCAGCTATGAAAAGGCAGGCTTTGACGGACAAGGATGAAAGGAAACGTCAAGTGATGCAGGTAGTGATGGGTATGATTCGTAGGGACAAGATGAAGCTTGTGGTGGATTTAGTGGCATTGAATCCATAGGTGAACCTTGGACCGCACCAGAAATTATTGGCAAGTTTGGATTAAGGAAAAACCGAGATGCCAGGTATGGTCGATACTGCCATTGTGAAGGCCTCGGAGGAACCTGTAGAGCCATACTTGTTTTTCTATTTTCTAACAAACATTTTACAAACTTTTTATAACTTGTAATATTTCACTTATTGTGATTGATACTTTTTGGGCAGTACATGGTTGTGGTGTTTTAGTTATATGTGCGTTTATACTTTTGATTGTTATATTTAAATTTTCTTTGTGAGATCGAGCACAGTAAGGCTCATTGCGTGAATAAAACAAGTTAAATTAGTCTTAGCTAGATTTGCAGAGCGACCAGTGCGACCAATTGCGTCACCCATTCGGCTTGGAGTAATTCGCATATATATTACCATAGAGTGGTATTCAACATAATATGGCCCTTTAGATAGCCAAAAAAGGTGTGGCCAATTATCCCGTTTGTCATATGTTTTTATGGCAGAGTATGGCCCCAATTGTATAGCCCGTAGGCATGGTCGGTGACCCTATCGCGGAGTTGCAAAAAACAAGTATAAATAGACATATTTGAATAAATAAAGCAATAAAATTTCATTAAGTGTAGCACATAGGTAGATACCTCATTAAAAAATCATATGTGCCATCAGAAAGGAAAAGAGTGCATTTATTCATCACATAGTTGGATGATATAATTTAAGGTGACTGGTGTTCCAAGGATGCTTAAGGACAAGGCCATCTTGGTCGGTGAGCCAAAATTCTTCTTGATGCCCCTTGGAGATGATTGTATAGGGTCCCTTCACAAATGTCCCTCTGAGAATAATAGTCCTTTTTCTATTATCCTTCACAAAACAAAACCCTTTTATGAAACTCAACAACCACATTATTGTGGTAAGTGAGTTGAAAAACAGACAGTAGGTTATAATTAATCATACGAACATGAAATATGTTTTTGAGTAAAATAGGTTGTTTAGATGTACAGTTTAGGTTAGACTATCCAATGTGACCTATTAACAACCTTGCACCACCACCAACCAAAAATATTTTGTTACCTGAGTACTCGGATTTAAGGGTTATTAATCCTATGATATGGTGACTAGCACCACTGTTAGGAAACCAAATACCATCTCATGTAGTGTCTTGAGCAGCAAGATAAGCCCTTTGATCCCCTTCAGCTATAGGTTGTTCAGTTTGCATAGTCCCATGATAGTAGGATCATCTCTATAGTAACATACTGGGCAGTGTGGCCATACCTGCTGCAGATCTGGCAGGTTGGTTTGTTTTTAGAGAAACGAACTCATATTCTTTTATAGTAGTTACTTCTTCCTCTAGAGTTGTTATGATAGGTAGATTTCCCTCTGTAGCTCTTGTTTGGACATCTGGAATGACCATAAAAACTTCTTTGATTGTTGTTGTCGCTTTGCTGTGTGATGTCTGCCTATTAGTGGAATTTGCAAAGGCTAGGTTAAGGTTTGAGATAGAGCTTTAGAGACTAGTTAGTTGTTCCAGAGTGCTTTTAAAGGTGAGCAAGCCTGTTTGTAGATCTAGCCAGTTCAGGGCTTCTTATCAGCCAGCCTTACCACTATAGGGGTATACTCTTAGTCCAACCCAGCAAGAACATGGGTTATTAGGTCATCCTTAGAAACTCCACAACCAACAAGAGTTAGGTTGATAAAGATAGATTTCATCTTGTTCAAGTACTCAGTCATAGTAGAGGTCCTTTTGCGAGTTATTTGAAACTCTGATTTGTAGTAGGCAACCCTTTCCCTTATTGGTGAACCAGAAAGCTTACTAACAGCCTCTCAGAATTCTTTGGAGGTTTCTTTCTCCATTATCTAAGCTACTACTTCAGGGCTCATTGTGGAGTAAAGTCATCCAATAAAAAGTTTATTCTTCACAATACAGTCTTCATTTTCTGAGTTCGAGGACATATTATCTTCTGAGTCAGTGAGTAGTCTAGGAGGACAAGGATTTTCCCATATTATGAAGCCTCCTAGCTTGTTTCCTCTGACCATGGGTAACACCATGGTCTTCCATAAGAGGTAATTGTTTATGTCGAGTCTGATTTTGTTGTTGGTGTTGTTTATTTTATCCATGTGCATGTACTTAATGGTACCAGAGAAGCTGTTGTGAACCCAGACCCTAAGGAGTCACTGTTTAATAATAAAGACTCAACATTTTCCATTGAAGTCTTGGTGGCTCTGATACCAAGTAGAAAATTTGCTACTAGAGAGAATGTTTTTCTTGGTTAAAATATTTGTTTCTCTTTCTTGATTTTTTATGTTGCATTACATTGTACTATCCTTTATAGGCTGTTTATTACACGTATGTACATAATATTATTTTGTTGGTATAGTTACGACTAATAATAGTACCTTATCTTATATTTACAAAATGTATGTGTGAAATAGATTAGTATAAGAGTGAGAAATCCTTATAAGGGTCAAGTAGTCCTTTACGAATTTGAGCTTGCCAATAGGCCTTTGGGTCATAGGAAAAGAGTTGTGTCAAGAAGGGTTAGAAAGACTCATTAGTTCAAACGAAAGACTTGAACATTATTTAGATTTGAGGAAAAGTAAGTATTTTAGGTGTACTTTGAACCTTAACAAACTTACTTCCAATATTAGTTTCAGTAGCTTGTCGTCAATCATTGAAGTCGTCTTTGTTGTCAATCTTGGATAGTGAATTGTGATGGTTTTTTAAAAATATAATATATACATAGCATGAAAAGTGTAGTAAACATAAATATTTATATTTGAATTAAATATGCTACATGTACAAGAGAAAAACCCAACAAAGCTACGTAACCGCATGTTAGAGCTACTCCAATGCATGCAGGAGCTACTCCACATGCCAGAGCTACTCCACCACCACATGCCAGAGCTACTCCACCACAATTGACATCATAACAATCATCATCAATCATCACCACTTGTCAAAGAAACAAAAATATCGATCAGTAATGCAACAAAAAAACACTTCAAGAGGAATTTGTGAGAAGTGTTATAGTTTAAAAAATGAGTTAGAGATAACAAAGAACAAAATTACATATCTTCAACTTGATGCTGACCTGAAAAAAGGGTCTTTATTCTTGTTGAACAGACACATGTTTCTACTTAATACGAAACAAAGTGAAGCAATAAAAAACATTAAAGATGTTGAGAAGAAGTTCAAATTTATTTACAGATTAGAGGTTGAAATCATGAAGCTTAAGAAGAAGAATATGGAGCTTCAACTTGAAAAAGAGAGTTAACTATCAAACTTGATGTTGTTAAAGCTAAAGTAGCCTATCTTTCTAATATTAAAAAAAGTGAAAAAATAGAGAGAGAAAGAGAATATCTTAAAAATTTAAGACATGCAAACAAAGACTTGTCTAATTAAGTCGAAGGGCTTCAGATGAACAGATTTAGTATAGTTGAAGGGATTTAGATGAACATATTTTGTAAAGTTAAAGAGTTAGTATACCTTTGGTGGTTTAACGCATGCCTGAGATTCGGGTGAGGAACCACCAGACTAATGTAGGAAGAGTATCAATACGTGAACTCAACATTAATTTGAGCCCGAAATCCCAAGAAAGAGCGAAACAGTTGATGTTAGATTATATAGGATCCAGAACGGGGATAAAGGACATGTATCCCAAAAGCAACTTCTCTCAGCCTTCATCTATCGAAAGCGATGATTTCGATAACACTTTTATAGATAGTTATCCGAGTAAATTTAGCAGCCTAAGTTATAAACCAAACATATTGCAGAAGCTTAAAAGATGGGGAGGCAAAGGAAAAGATGGTTAAGGTATTTTATCATCATCGAAATGTCTTTCACTTGAGGTTCATCTTGTAGGATTATCATGAGCCAACTACAGAGAGGGTTGTTGGAATCGTTGATGATTAGGATTGCAGGCCATGGAGTAGACATTACAACTTTTGGCAAAAATAGAAGAATACAGCCATAAAGAAACTATTATGCACAATCTGAACATCCTTTCACATTCATAGCCTAATTTCGGACATTATAACGATGAGAAAAAAAGATAAAAGAACATATCCGTGAAGACGTTATCATGAAAGAGAAGCACATATATGCTGTTACATATACGACACTAGGTTGTTGATGCACAACATGTGTTATGACATGGGCACACACTTTACATACAACTACAAGAAGGTCGCTTAACAAAAAAATCTGTTTAGTATAAGTATAGTACACATATATACAAAGGCACACATACACATCTTTTGAGGCATTCAGAGAAGGAAACTTGAGACATCTAGTATAAAATCAAGTCTTCAAATGAGCAAAGATTTAGCAACTCCTCGTCATCAAAGTGAATATCTAGTATAACTTCGTTAAAGAATATTCCAAAAATAATATTTGGTCATCGTCAATGGTTTCACTTTATAACTCGAACTTCAAAAATGAAGTTATATATTATAACTCAACTTAATCATCATAAGATATAATAGTGAACATGCATATATTTGAGAAGAATCCATCCCTTTGTATACATTTAAAAGCTTTAATCTCTATTGACATAAATATAACGTAAATAATGCATAATTGTATATGAGGCTATAAGCCAAAGTTGATCATCAACAAAACAAAGACGGTGAAATAAGCCCTACAAATGATAATAGCCAAGCCATATGCATGATAGAAAGGCTATAAGCCAAATCATCTACATGATCAAAAGGTTATAAGCTAAATGATCTCCCTCATATAAAGCCTATTAGTCAAGTGATCTCCGTGATAGTAAGACTACAAACTAAATTATCTTAATGAAAGAAAGTTTATAAGACAATTTATCTCCACAATAGAAAGTTAATTTAATGATACAAATGTTATCAACCAAGTGATCTTCATGATAGTAAGACTACAAACCAAGTGATGTTCGTGGCAGAAAGGTTATAAGACAAATGATATCCATAACAGCATTTGATCTCTATGATACCAATGCTATCAACCAAGGGATCTCCATGATCGTAAGACTACAAACTAAGTGATCTCCATAATAGAAATATTATAAGGGAAACAATCTCTATAAAACAAGTGATCTCAATGATAAATAGAGTATAAGAAAAAATATTTCTATAATAGAAATGTTATAAGAGAACTGATCTCCATGTAAATGACGATGCAAAAAAGTTACATACAAGAGGTGGTATATAATGATAAGTAAGTGAACATGATTAATAAAGAAATATTGAGGTTGAAAAAGCAAAAGATTACGTAACATGACATACTGAGCCCTGGCCTACGAGATCAAATAGCAACCATAGTTAATAAACCAAAATTATAAGTTTGTGCAAGTTGTTATACCGAGCCTCGACCTATGAGCTCAAATTAGCGAAATGGTTTATGAGTCAAGCCTAAATGCTACGCAAGTGGCCATACTCAGCACTGGCCTACAAGGTTAAATTAGCAAAAATGGTTAATAACCAAAGCCAATAAGGCTACGCAATTGGTCATACTATACTCTGAGTCATGAGTCAAATATATGTACCAACCTCCAAGACGAGAACAAATAAAACCTAAATATGTTTCCAAAATAAATATGATGCTAGAATAAATATGTTACAAAACTAAGTATGCCTCCACAATAAAATTAAGTTATGCATAAAATATTTGTTCACATAAATAATTTCCTTGAGTATCAACTTCGTCAATTTTACAACAAAAAACACAAGGCGGTCATAAACAGGAAAATTTCCACTATGAAAATTAAGTTATGCATAAACAGTTCGATTTAGTATGCCGACATAAATTATGAAGAACTGAAGCATGGCGACTTAAAGTATGATGGCCTGAAGTATGAAGACCAGATTTATGAATAATTCAAGAAGGTCATATCAATATATTTGTGCATTTATTATCAAGGCAAGGAAAATGAATGCTAAATCAATTTAAGTAATGGGAGGCAACCAAAAGCCAATATGGACATATATGAGACACGAGTGATAAGAGATATACGAGAGGAGATTCATAAAGAAGCTACCAAATTAGGGTCATAATGGCATAAGACCATCGAAATATGAAGGTAAAGTTAATTAAAATATGATTCTGCAACAAGATAGGTAGCTAGACGGCAAAGGTAAATATAGTCCTTACTTCATACTTTAGTAAATACTAATAGAGCTACTCATTCATATCCAGCAAAGAATCAAATGATGCCGAAAAAACTGGTAACACCCTAGCAGCATAACACGTTAACACCCGAACTGGTAATACGTGGATTGTAAGAAACATTACTACATAGTTATGAGAAACGTACCATATTTACGTTCAAACATATACAAGTTGGAGAATAAATCTAGACATAGACTCTCTTGTAGATTATATAAATAAGTGCAGAACTCTGAATATAAGGAAGAATTCTAGTTCAGCATTCTTCATAAAAAAACTATATTCTCTTTCTCGAAAATGGTTTTTGTATTTGATTAGGTTTATGTCTCATCAATATGAATTTTAGAGAAAATATTCATATCACAACATTGGGTTTTTGAACCATTTCACTCGGTCATTTAAATAAACGTTCTAGTTATTGTTAATATTTTGTTTGTATTTTACTTGCAAGAGACATTAATGCCTCATACATATATATATCATCCAGCACATACAGATAAATTATTAATGTTTTTGCTACTAAACGCACTCAACAACAACAGAAAATAGTACAACCTGACAATACTACATTGTATAGATCCTTTAGAGGGAGACAATATGTTATACTATTGTATTATATGGTATTTAAGAAGTAATAAAATTTGGTTTTGTTGTGTTTAGGTAGATGATCTAACCATTTTTTTGGATTCTAAATAATAATTTATCTATAAATCTTTCATTTAGAGAATAAATTAGAAATTACAAATCAATATAATATAATTAATTTCATAAAGTTGACCCATAACTTGAACATAAGAGAGAGATTGGTTACAAATGGATATTAAATGTCGAACACAAGTCTGAAGATAACGTGGATATATACAAAGCTTATTTTGTAGCAAAACATTATACCCAATATAAAGGTAGTATACGGTTATGACTCATATTTTGATTTTTAATAAAATAATCACTTAAGACTTAATACAATAATGGTTCTAGTTGTATATTTTTATTTTGAGCTCCACCAAAATGATGTTAAGATAATATTTCTGAATCGAAACATTTAAGAAAGAATTTTTCCAATACAAATTTTTTTAAATGATTTAAATTTGATGGAACAAAAACTTAAGAAATTAAAACATGGACTCAAGTATATGTTTCTTTAGTGGTATAATAATTTACTAGACAATATCACCTCATTTGATTTAGATATAAAATATGTGAAAAAATGTTTGTTTTAAAAAATTATTGAAAGAAAATAATATATTCTTGGGATTTATGTTCATGACATAATCCTAGCTACTAATGATAAAAAAATTGTTTACCGCCAAGAATATTTATCAGAGAAACTCAATTTGTTTTCTTTCGAAAGAATGTTTTATGGTGGGGATCTAAATTCTTTAATATCACTCTGAATGTATTTTACATTTGTCACAAAAGAAATAAATGGAGAGCATATTAAACCATTATGTCCGTAGTAAAACTACGGATACATTTATTTCTAAAGTTGAAAAGTTATCATTAAGTTAGTGTGTTAAGAAAAAATAAAAAAATTCAACAATTGCAATCGATTTCATGCTCTTCAGTGGTTGAAAGTCTAATGTTTTCTCAAGTAACAATTTTTTTTGTGTACTTGAGAAATCATCATAAGGGATTTCTTTCTCAAATATGAAGCTAAAATTATGAAAGGTAATCGAAAAAGACGGAAAAAATGAGTATAATGGTTTTTATTTATAAAAATGTGATTAAACTTTACACTTGGAATTCTACTTCTATTTATCCTCTTTACAAGAGATCTTCTCTTTTCATAGTTATCATATAATCATTACACGTTTGAACATGTGTGTTTTCTCTAAATATTAGTCATGTTCTCTAATAAATATGGAAATACATTTCTTAGTAACATATAATGCAATAGTACTTATCATCCTATAATAATTGTTTGAATGTCCTTCTAATACATTCAGCTAATATTTCATGTCTTTTCTCTAATGGATTCTTCACAACATTCATATTATATCATGTATCACCCTCGTCTTAACTTTTAGTTATGTCGTATTTCTTTCATATCCTTCGTCTGATAGTTTTCTTGTTAGCTATGTCTTCTACCACGTGTCAACCTCATCTTTTGGTTCACCTTGTCATTTGGTTGCCTCAGACTACCTGCAATTACCCTTTTTGTTATTCTTTAATATATACTTACCTCTTTTTAAAAAGAATATATATATAGGATATAGCCTAATTAGGATCCCCATAATCCTTTAAATATTTTTTGTGAAAACAAATTCTTGAACGACTACCGAGAAATATGGTGACGAGGTATTTTGTTACCTTTAATAAAAATCTATAGGCTAGTTGAACGCATGCCACGAAAGCGTGCGTGAATTTGAATATTATGTTAACAATTTTTCTTCTCTTGACCTAAAAGTGAATGAAACAAGGAACATGACTGCGAAAAATTCCACTGACACCCTTCCCCATGTAGAAGTGGAGGAAAAATAAAAAATTTAGACTAGTTCTTTGGTAAGTTAACTGGTAGCTATGATCATATTAGATTAGAGGAACATTAGTTGTTTAAGCAAGAGTATGGAATTCTCAATGATATCATAACTCGTGTGCCTGTTAGGTGAATTACCACATCAAAACCAAGAAGATGATACCTTTCTTTTTTATAACTATGTTTCTCAATCTTAGAAACATTTGAGAGGCTAGATATCATACCGGGTGGCCAATTACGTCCTCGCTAAAAAGAAGAATAGGCCATGGTGGATGTGCGTCAACTTTAATAACTTAACCAACCATGCTCAAAGGATGCATTTACCCTACCTTGAATTGGCCAATTGGTGGATGCAACATCGATCAACGAGTTATTATATTTCATTGATGCATATTCAACATACAATAATATTTGCATGTATCGGCAAGACAAAGAATGCACTACTTTTTAGACAAAAAAAGGTTTATACTGCTATAAAGTTATGGCATTTGTTTTGAAAAATGCAGTTTCAACCTACCAAACTCTCATCAAGCAAATATTTAAAAAACTCATAGGGAAGAATGTGGAAGCATACATAGACATTGTGATTGTCAAGAGCATTGCCGAAGACTGCCATATAATAGTCCTCTAAGATATATTCGACAACCTAAGAAAGTAGAATCTCAACTGAACCCTTTGAAATGCTAATTTGGAGTTCATAATGGAAACTTGTAAAGCTACATTGTCAGTAAACCGGAATTGAGACCGATCCTGAGAAGCTCAAGACACTATTATCCATGGAGCCTGCTAACGAGAAAACCATAGCACTTATATGCCAAAGTAGTAAAATTTTATATATTTGAGAAGAAGATCATATATCCTATTATTTTACTCTAGATCCCTATATACACCCCTTTGGGCAGTTACAACATTATTTATTACGTGGACTCATTTATATTGCTTGTAGATCATAAGTGCTACTAATGCTCCTAAATTGGTTGCAATTATTATGGGAGTTATGGTCTTTGTGGATTGAATCAATTAATGCGCTTGACTGTTAACAATGTTGGTTTTCACCATCCCCGAGCACACCTTTTTTTGTTTTTTTGGCTTTACTCACCTGTGCTAGGTCTTCAAAGTTATTCTCGATTTCGAGCGCGTTCGGATTTTTCTTGGTTTGGATTGGTCTGCTCGTCTTTCCTCCGCTACATATATGTGTTTTAATCCAAGCAAGTTCTAGTTGAAGCTTTCACCTTACCTCTGATCCTTCTTTATCTTATTTACATATGTTCTGTTCTGCTTCATACTTTGTTAGATCGCTCAGCTAGCTCCTGCTAAGTATGCCCAGTCATAATATTTTCTCCACATTTATTGTTGTGCTGCTATAGGTATCTATGACTTTATCATGGCTTCCCCCTAGTCCATGGAGTAATTGTGCATCGGTTACTGGATGGAATAAAATCTTGAATTTTGCTAGATGTGAAGAAAGCGTTTGAGTGACGTGGCAATGTGTTGATGTGATAGTGCGTGCATGTGACATGTGAATGTAAATTTGATATACCAACAAGTAGATTTGAAAAAGTCATTTAATCATTTAGTCTCCCAATAAATGATTTGACATGAATTAACGTGTCGTGGCGATTGAGATAGGTGTCCATATATTTTGAAAAAATAAAGTAGGAGAAGTTTCTTTATAACACTTCGTAGCCCATTTTGTAGTTTGCATTCAAAATAAAAAATTTGGAGTTTCTCTATTTGTTGAATAATGAGAAAAATGAAGTGTCCTTTTTTTACTGTTGGAGATCAATGTTGGTTGCTTTCTGGGTTTCGTTGTTGCTTTTTCGTTGTCGGCAAAGAAAAACAAAGAAGTCATTCACAGGTATGTTTTGTTTGTATGAATTTTCTGCTATGTATCATGGGTTTCACTAAAATAGTGTGGCACCTATAGTTTTAGGGCATTATATCCCTCTGGTGTTTAGGAGATTCTGGTCTTGTGATATTATATTGTAGAAGGGATGTATTGTCAATGAAACTGAGCCCTCGTAGAGTAGGATAATACCATATTCTGATAACTGATGTTGGGTAATTGCAGTCGGTTAAACCATGGCACCCGAGAAACGTGTGAGGAAGAAAGCTGTGGAAGTTGTTGAATGAGAATATGAGAGTGCATAATTTCTGGAGGAATATTTTGCAAATATTACCCTCAAATATGGGTATTTGACCAAAGGTTCCGTACTTGAATTTAGGGCTAGGTATGGTGTATCCGATGATGTGACGATTATGACGCCTTGTGCGAGAGATCAGCCTTATACTACTGAAGATGGCGAAACATGTCTATACATAACTATCTTTTATTGGGGTTTACGTCTCCATTTGCCTCCATTGATTATGGATTTTTTCAGTTTTATCGGGATATGCCCGAGTCACCTTACAGCGAACAGATTTACGACGAACAGATTAAGAACTTTATTAATCATAGTGCTCATCTCTCAATTTTTTAGGATACTTATCTGCCTAGCTAACCTGTTAGCAACAATGGAAATGTCAAAGCTAGCACTGTCAGCATTCTTTTATCTTTATTTAAGCGGAGCAAGGCATATAGTAGAACTGCCAGCCTCAGACAAGAACTGGAAACATAGGTTCATTTATGTTTCTTGAAGTTGGGAGCATGAAAATTATAATATGAATTTGCAATTAGAAAGGCATTGAAAAGTATAGTGTAAGGGATTTGTATTTGTCTAAATTATATAACATTAACAAATTGTGGGTTTTAATCATGGTGCTGGTTGTTTACAGGTAAAGGGAAATATCAAGAGTTGTGTAAAGAGGACCGACACAAAGGATCGGTAAATCTGTTGGCGAATCTAGCCGCAGCTGCTAACGCTGCCTAAAGAGTGGATCCAACGCAAGTGTTTTGTCTAATAAATTATTTAAAGTTTGGACTGTGGTGGATTCCTGAGTTGCATATTTTAGAAGACGGCATGGTGATCATGAAAGGGAGTGGAGAGATGGCAACATTGGAGAGGCTGTGTGCCCTTATGGAGAAGAGGTATGAGGAGGAGAATAATACTAGTCTTGGGCTGTTGGTGCCACAAGGGCGAAGGGCACGGGAGACAAGTGGGTCTTTCTTTACCCTAGAGGGTGGTAATAAAGATGACGAGGTGGAAGGTCGAGGACCAAAAGGGGCATTGGCCGATGTTATAGAGGGGAAAGATGGTGGAGAGGGGTCTGCTCGCCCTCGCGAAGAAAAGTCTGATGTGGACGATTATCCACTGACGAAGAAAAGCAAAGTAATGGTCAACGCCGCACCATTTTCTCAATCAAAGATGGTGCTGGTCGATGAGGTGGATATTGATGGTAAGCTGGGCGATGATGAAAGTAATGCACCTCATCCCATGGAGAAAGTTAACCCCGCTATTAGAAATCCCGAAGTAGTAGTGATTGAGGGGCGACAAGATTCATGATCCAAAAAAACCTGCTAAAGATGTGGATGGGTAGGAAAAGAAGAAGGAGATACCTCCTGAAGTGATGCAACGGATGAAGAACTTTGTTCATGGTTTAGGGTCGGGTTCGACATTGGTGAATTTGGTGGTGCCCAAGGGTGTTCCCTCGTTGAAACTGGTGATCCTGAGGGCTTCCCTTATGATGATTGAGCAGCTCTATAACGGCTTGGACTTGTCGTTTTGTGCCCCCTTTTTACTATACCTTTTTTTTAAAGGCGAACATAGTGAGCTGGTTGTTTTATGTTTGTTAGAGTAGATACGATATACTTTGCATGCGTTCGCTTATCCACGAATTTCTCTCGTTGATTGTGTATTGATGGAGAAGTGGAAATCAAAGCCATTGTTTTTCGGCTCAGTTTGAGGTTTGATGAGTCCGTGAAAGAGAATGATGATCTTCATAAGCAGATGCTCGGTGCTCGTGAAGAGAGGAATGTTATGCACAAACGTGGCCTAGAAATTGTAAGCAGTACAAATTTGCTATCTGCTCATAATAACGAGTTGGTGATGAAAAACGATACCTTGATAGCTCAGAATTCAAAGTTGCTTGATCAAAACATAAGTCAGGCTGGTAGGGTAGAGGAACAAGCTGAGAAGATAGCAAATTTAATAGTGGAGATGGCAGAGCTAAAGATACAGCTGGCGAACCCTCAGAAAGAAAGGGAGAATGAGCGCGCAGCTATGAAAAGGCAGGCTTTGACGGACAAGGATGAAAGGAAACGTCAAGTGATGCAGGTAGTGATGGGTATGATTCGTAGGGACAAGATGAAGCTTGTGGTGGATTTAGTGGCATTGAATCCATAGGTGAACCTTGGACCGCACCAGAAATTATTGGCAAGTTTGGATTAAGGAAAAACCGAGATGCCAGGTATGGTCGATACTGCCATTGTGAAGGCCTCGGAGGAACCTGTAGAGCCATACTTGTTTTTCTATTTTCTAACAAACATTTTACAAACTTTTTATAACTTGTAATATTTCACTTATTGTGATTGATACTTTTTGGGCAGTACATGGTTGTGGTGTTTTAGTTATATGTGCGTTTATACTTTTGATTGTTATATTTAAATTTTCTTTGTGAGATCGAGCACAGTAAGGCTCATTGCGTGAATAAAACAAGTTAAATTAGTCTTAGCTAGATTTGCAGAGCGACCAGTGCGACCAATTGCGTCACCCATTCGGCTTGGAGTAATTCGCATATATATTACCATAGAGTGGTATTCAACATAATATGGCCCTTTAGATAGCTAAAAAAGGTGTGGCCAATTATCCCGTTTGTCATATGTTTTTATGGCAGAGTATGGCCCCAATTGTATAGCCCGTAGGCATGGTCGGTGACCCTATCGCGGAGTTGCAAAAAACAAGTATAAATAGACATATTTGAATAAATAAAGCAATAAAATTTCATTAAGTGTAGCACATAGGTAGATACCTCATTAAAAAATCATATGTGCCATCAGAAAGGAAAAGAGTGCATTTATTCATCACATAGTTGGATGATATAATTTAAGGTGACTGGTGTTCCAAGGATGCTTAAGGACAAGGCCATCTTGGTCGGTGAGCCAAAATTCTTCTTGATGCCCCTTGGAGATGATTGTATAGGGTCCTTCGCAGGTGGGGCCTAATTTTTATAACAAGGTCGTCAACTTGAAGCATACGTGGTCAAATTTTGGAATTAAAATACCTTTGGTTGTGGGCTTGTTTCCCTTTGTCTTTTAATTGCTATCAAACTGGCTTGTTTAGATACACAATCATCGAGTAACAGGTTCTGCTTGTGCGTTGGCTGCCTCGAAAAAATTACCTACAGTATTACCAATGATATATTTGATGCACTGGCGGAAGTTGTAGGGGATTGCTTCCATTATGTGTAACCACGACCTCCCAATGATGGCATGGTAAGAGTTTGGTGCGTTGTAGATCATGAAGAGGGTCTTGAGTTCCTTCTTTGTAGCCTCATTCCCCACTTTGACCATGAGTTTGACTTTGCCTACATACTAAGATGTTTTGCCTTCATACCTCAGAGTGCGTTAAGTAGGTTTATATGGAGGAACTCCCATCATTTTGTCATAGCTTTCTTTGATAATAATATTGGCGGGACTGCCCGCATCCACCAAGACCTTGGTTTTTTATCACACCTCTGATGTCCAGAGTTATCGTCAATGCATCCTCATGCGGGGTGTCAATTCCCCTTAGGTCGTCATTGTTGAAGATCAGGTCTGCCACTGGCTCTTTATAATTATTGTAAGAAGAACTACAAATTGAGAGCACTTGTTGGTCATCCCTGACTCGTTCCCTGGCTTGCTGATCGACCTTTGTTAGGGTGCCACCTCCGGATACGACGAACATCCACTATTTATTTCCTGTGTCAACATTTTTATCCTTTCGGTGAGGGTTTGGCTCTTCCTGGTAGGGATTTTCCTCTTTATCGTTCTGTAAGTCGCGCTCTTGCTGTCGCACAAATTGGATTAGCACGCCATTATCAACTAATCTTTGGATTTTTTATTTTGGTCATTCGTTGCATGGCCGTGGTCATTATTGAATGTGCAGAGATGCCTGGTCGATCTCTCATAACTTCGTGCCAATATGACTCGTGGGGATTGGTATCGTACCCTATCTTTGGTGCAGTACAAGATGGAAAAAATTGTTTCCGTGAGCGGGGTGAATTGTCGAGCAGAATTTTCATATTATGTACGGCGCTGGTTGTATGTATTCCTCAGGGACATTCTGTGGGGCCCATCAAAATTCCTTAAGGTTTCTCAGTGGGGCCCATCATCTGCCTTCTTTCTGTCATACGTAGATGTTTTGACGATTTTGTCTGGGGAGCGGGTTTTAGTCACAGCATCAACTTTAATAAACCGGGCAGCTCGAGCCATGAGATCTCATATCTTATCACACGGGAACATTATTAGGTCGACATACAGTTTTCCCTGCCTATCGAGCTCCCTCTTTAAGAACGACACTGTCATATTTTCTGCTAAGTCAGGAAGCTTGTTGATTGCATGGACAAATCTTTTAATATAGCCTTTTAAAGGCTCTCTACTCCTCGTAGAGATCCATGATGGAGTCAGCATCCAGGCTTTGCTCTTTGTTACCTACAAATATTTTTATAAACACACTCCACGGCCCTGAAAAATCGCATATAGAAGCCTTAGGTAAGCTACTGAACCTCTCCATTCCATTACCTTTGAGGGTCATAGATAAAGCCCGACATAGCATAGCATCGTCTGGGTTGATGACCAGCATCATATTCTGGAACTGCTCTATATATCTTTCCAGATCGCCAGAACTATCATATGCCTCCAAACATAATTGGTCGAATCTTCTCGGGAGATATCTGATTATAATTTTTTCAACAAAGGGCGACTTATTGAGCACACACGTTGTTATTATCAGGCGCACATGATCGTACTGCTCAGATGCACCTTCTTTGTTGGCTTTTGGGGACGCTTGTTTTTCCTCATGAGAATGTTCCTTCATTTTTTGGCGTTTTAACCTCTACTCTCCCTAGTTCCTTCAGCATACTTGTCGCAATCGGAAGACCCTTCCCGTCTGGCCACTCGGCTAGCCTCGATAGTAGACATTGGTCGCTGATGACCGTCATCGCACAGTTTCGCAGTTAAAGCATTGATTACATCATTCATTTCTGTCTTATTCACTTTGGCGGCCTGATCTCTAGCTTCTTGATCTCGATCAGCTCTACCTTCGGCCAGTTGCATCGCCAGGATTCGCTGCTCGAGCCGCGTTCGAGTTAGCCATAGGAATACGTATTTTGGTAGACTCTATTTAAATCTCTGATATAGTTACTACCATTGGTGCTTAGACACGAAAACGTATTTTAGGGTTCCCATAGACGGCGCCAAAAAATGTTAACGAGAAACCCCTAACACTTATATGCCAATGTAGTAAACTTTTATATATTCGGGAAGAAGATCATAGATCCTATTACATTACTCGATATCCTTATATATCATGTTTTTGGCAGTTACCACATCATGTATTACGTGGACTCATTCATAACTACTTTTGGCCATTACTAATGCACTTGACTGTTAACTATGTTGGTTTCCATCGTCACCGAGCATGCCGTTTTTGTTTCTTTGGCCTTACTCATGCGCACTCGATCCTCAGAGTTCTACTCGGTTTCGAGCGTGTTCGGGTTCTTCTTGGTTTGAATTGGTGTGCTCGGCTTGCCTTTGCTACATATTTGTGTTTTAATCTGAGCGAGTTCTAGTTGAAGCTTGCATCTTACCTCTGCTCCTTCTTTATCTTATTTACATCTGCTCTGCTCGGCTTCAGACTCAGTTAGATCGTTCCGCTCGCTCTTGGTAAGTATGTCCAATCATAATCTTTTATGCACATCTATTGTTGTGCTGCTATGGATTTCTACGACCTCATTAGAGACAAAAAAGAATATCAACGAGGTTTGAAGGTTGGCATGTTGACTAACATCTTTGTCTTGTTTTATCTACAAGGTCTCACAAAAGAGCAATCCTTGTTTCAACCTCCTTAAAGAAGATAAAATGTTTAGCTAGACCAAATAGTGGGATAACGCATTTTTCATACTGAAAGAATATTTCACTTTCTATGAAATCTTGTCTACTCTAGTATGAGGTGGACCAATTTATTTGTAATTATCTATCTCTAATTTGGCAGTCAACGACGTCTTAGTTTGGTAGCCAAAGAGGGTTCTGAAACTAGTGTACTACGTTAGTAAACGTCTCATCAGTTCCGACATAATATATTGGAACTTATAAAGTTGTCATTTGGCATTAGGGTAGGTGGTGGCCGCCTATAAAATGAGGCCATATTTCCAGAAAAACGTGGTTGTCATGCAAAAAAATTTCCCCGTCAAAGTTGTGTTACAAAAGTCTGATATCTCAAGAAGGCTCACAAGATGTTCAGTTGAATTAGTAGAGTATGAGAATGTGTATGTGCCTCGCACTACAACCAAAGTCTAAGTTTTCACCGATTCTATCAACGAAATCGTTGGAAATAAAATCAGAGATAAAGAGACGCAATAAAAAAAATAAGGCAACACAGATGGAATGGAATGGATGCTGACCACATCATCTATCACATTATTCTTATACTTCACCAGTAGCTCCCGATCCTAACACCAAGATGAAGAACATTGGTTTTCCATAGTTTGCATGTTTTTACCCAATATGTCGACCACATCATCTATCACAAGCATGCAAGACGACACAAGGTCTATGCAAGGGCGTAACTGAATCTTTTAATTACAAGTTAGTAATGGTACATGTACATTAATGTTTTATACAAGCGCTAAAAATAACCAAAAGTTAATACATTTTCAAAATATACAAAAACGAAGGTACCACACAATGTAAATTCTATAAAGCATAATAATTACAACTTTAGTTTGTGCGAGATGGCACGACATTGACTCATAACCCCTCGCATTGGCTCACGAGAAGTGCATCACCATCGCTTTCAGCAATTCACCTGACCTAGGTTACAACCACCTAATCTTCCTCTTTTTCACCATTACTATTCTCTTCTTTATATCTTGGATAACAAGGCCACTCATCTATAGAAACTGAAAATTTGAGGCCACCTCGGTTAATGTTAGGATTTCTTCTTGAAATCTGCTGAATGGTATCCTTCAACACCTGTAATAAAAGTTTTTGCGTAGCTACCACCATATTATCTTCATTCTCATTAATCGTTTTGGCCGCTTGATCCAACATCTTTATTTTAGCTTTCCCCAACTTCATTCGGACTTCTTGTACCTTAGCTTTAAGCTCAGTAATCTCACCATCGTGGTACACATTTTTGTGGGTAGTATTCCAACTTTCTCCTCCACATCTATCTTTTGAGCCATTAATGCTGCATTCTGGGAAAATATCTTATCATTTTGCATCGTCTACACCATACTCTACACAACCAGTGTACCTTTTAACAAAACTTACTCATTATTTTTAACTTTTATCGCATCTCTCATAAAGCTTATTGTCGTTAATGCACCTTCCACCTTTAGCTTTTCTTTGGTCAGCTTCTCACCCTTTAGCCATGAAGACGCATAGGCTAACTTATATTTTAGAAACTCTACAGTCAAACTTCTGATGGACCCAAACACAATTGGCTTATGCTTGAATCTCTTTATTATTTTAATATCCTCTTGATTCATTTATTAATACATTAACACGATAGAATTATTGTGGCTCTACAAAATCAAAACCACAGAAAAGGTTCGTCCTACATCACCAATATTGTTTTTAGAAGAACTAACGTAATGGATAAGTACCTCTACTCCGAGCTCGAGATATCTTTGGAAAACATATGCCCTAAACATCTTATGATAATAAATAATTCTGAGGAATAACTTAGTTGTCAATGCATTAGAAATGATAGGGGGGCATCTCAATAACCGAGGGTCCATCATTGACACTAACCATAGAGGATTGTTGGATCCTCGAAGGGACCGAGTCAGACTCTTCTCTCCAACTCATGGTATCTTTGGTCGACCACGCTCTAGCTATACCTTTTTATGAATCCGCTAATTTTATCTCTTTACTTCTATCCCAACCCTCAGGTGTAGCAAGTGGAGTGGGTGTAATAATGCTCGGCTCATGAACATGATCTTTTTTCCTTTTATCAAGTGGCATTACGTCAGCGACCTCTACCTTTGCGTTGAGCACCTGTGTCATGTGATTTCCTATTTGTCTAACCTAAAATAAACACTTTTTCAGAGGTAACTTCATCCCCTCAGTTAGTAGGACTTAGGTTTCTTTTCTCACCAACCAGTTATGGATCGACAACCAATACACCCCATTACCCATATATATATACCATTGGCGATTCATCAAGGCATCTATTTTGGGATCAAAAGACCTCATTCTTCATTAGTACGTGATGTTTCCTCGTATATGGTCCTTCCGGTTCTATAGTATCACTTACACGAGTACCATGATTATCTTTTGGATGCGCCATCTTTATTGTGCTAATATTTCTCTTATTCTGTTATTCACAGTTTCCCTGAGGATTTTTAGGCTTGGTACTCTAACCAGCTAGCTTGGATTTGCTATTGATTTGTTTATTTTGTTTTATTTTTAAGAAATTTCTTTCATTGACTACCTCCAGCGTCAATATCGTGACTGACATTTTTCTTCTTGCCTCCCATTTTGCTCTGGTTGACCTCATCGACCTCTTTCCCAGCTTTTTTCCGTGGGACATCCAACCCAATTCCAGACAATTATACATATATTGAAGCATAACATACCATATATCCTCAGGGATGGCCTTTTCCCCGGTTACATTCAACGTAACCTTGTCATCTTCACCCCTGGTCAACTTTGGTATTGTCCATAAACCCGCCAACATAAATTTTGTCTTTGTAATAAAAGAGTGAAACTTCATGAGCCAAGTTAAATAGGTAGCAATAACTAGTGTTTCCAACGGGTTTATGTTACCATCCTCGATCATTTTTCCACAATTGTTGGTATTGGCCCGAATGTGCACCAGAATTCAACATGTATATAACTTATCAGTATAAACAACAGCATATTAAACAACCCCAAATAAAAATAATATGAATTATATGTATGGCCAAGAAATCAGGTAAACTAATAGGTATCTTTCAAACCCTCAAGCTTAACATTACGTTAAGCATCATATGCCAAATATTTTCCCTTAGATGAGTCAATAAAATATATATATATATATTTACGTAAACAAAGCCATGTATGAATGTGTGTATTGGTAGCTGCAGACACCAATCGAAAACCATGGTATAAAAGAAATTTTGTCCTCCCTAACTTTGTGGGGAATTTCTCCAACATTAGAAACGCGAAGTCAGGGAGAACATACTCGAGTCTAAATTTGTGATGCTCTTCATTTGTCAACTGATAGTAACTAAGGGTTATTTGACCAAAAACTGGTATAAAAACTCTTTTTACTCTACTACGTCTACCACATGAAGAATGATGGTGGAAACTCTAGGCTTATTATTTGGAGCCTTTTTAGGAACCATTTTATGGTTCAAAAAAGATAAATTATCTGTAGACTGTTCAAAAGCATTTTGAGGAATTAGGTTTTCTAGATTTCAATGATGGTAAGGAGTTTGTAGGCACGATGCTCTTAATTTTACCACTACAACTCCACTTGTATTGTTTGAATAAAAAATCACCTCTTACTAGTTCGAATTACGGCATACTATACTTACCTGACTCGCTAATCAACTATAAATATTTCTGAGACTCATAAGATCTAGGAAATTTATTTGTGGCGCTACCTCCTCCACATGTCAGTAATAGTATGACATAACATCATCTGCAGCGCACACCGACGGTTCAATCACTCGTAAAATTTTAAAACTTATTTACATATATACTATATAAAGATTCATATACGTTTTCGTTTCATATATATCCCATACCTCGTCAAAACGTTTAATAGTATTTTAAGGACTTATTTTACAAAAAAATTACTTTAAGTACAAAGGAGAGTCCTGATAAAGCTATACCTCAGAGTATACTACGTATACTTACAAAGTAATTCTATATAAGAGACAAATAAGGGGATAAGTTACAAGTAATACGAGGTGCCAAACTATTGAATGAACTGAGACGAGGCCAAGTACTTGATCTGAGACGAGGTAACCAAAAGAAGAGGTAAATATTGACGAGATGAGCAAAATAAAGATAATCCCAAATGACCCAAAAGAAGAGGTGAATATTGACGAGATGAGCAAAATAAAGATAATCCCAAATGACCAAAAACATACAAGACGAAGGAAATGTTCTACCCAATAGGAGAACAAACCGAGCACTTAAACTTGACATCCGAGCAAATAAAATACTATTAGATGGGAGCGTGAACCAAACGCATACACTTAACGACCGAACAATTATCAGAAAGCGACACATGTTATAATACCATACGTTACTTAAAAACGCTCTTATATATCTATTAGGAAGTGTGACTAATATTCAAAACACGCTGACACGTTTATTATAATAACGGTTAGAAAATAAATATAAAAATATAATGACAAAACCTATATATAATGATTAATCCTTCAGTGTAAAGATATCTAATTCTAAAGTATAAAAAGACTATTAAATTTATCATCCAATTTTTCTTCCAACCATTTCTCATTATCTTGCGATTATATACGATAAGGTTTTTCTTTTATTACTATAACTAACGAACATGAGTAAAAAAAATATAAAAAAAACTTTTGTTCAACATTTATATAATGATTTTATAGATTTAATAGAACATATTGTTGATTACATCGATAAATATAAAATTACAAAAATATTATATAAGTTATTATCAACAAATTATCAAAACATGTTAAAAAAGTTTATGTTTAACTTAAGAGATATTGTACTTCGCGTTCAAAATTATAATTTGATCCAACTTTTAGAAGTAGTTTATATTATTGTTTAAAAGTTGAAGACTATTTTCATGGTCAAACAACTCGTATTATATTTTTTTTTAAATAAAAAATCAACAAAAAGTAATTATTAAATAAAAAAATTGACCGGTATTTTTAGATCGATTTTATTGTATATAATATTTTCACTAATAAATAAGAATATAATACTTTGTATCGATGGATTTCACATAATAACTAAATCGGTTGCAACTTATTCTAAATTAGACTTTCTAAACAAAAAGTCCGACTTCCTGATAAGAAAAAATCGGACGGTTTTATTAAAAGTTCAATGAAATATATAATAATTTGTGTCGAAAAAAACTATTGTTGATTTGTATAATTCTAGAAACTAAATATATTAATACCGGTATGTATAAGTTTTGACATTTTAAAAGTTAACCCCATCCAATAGTGAAGTGTCATGTATGTGTAGAGGTGTCTAATGGTTCAGGAACCATGGTTTAAAGCTGACAACCTGCTTAAGAACTGGCGGTCTACCTGCGAAACTGGCCCATTAGGACTGCAACCCGCCGAGACCGCAACCCGCCGAGACCGCAACCCGCCGAGACCGCAACCCGCCGAGACCGCATAAGGAGCAACCCGCCGAGACCGCAACCCGCCGAGACCGCAACCCGCCGAGACCGCAACCCGCCGAGACCGCGAAACCACGGTTTATTTGTAAAAAACCGGTGGTTTATTGGTAAATATTATGTTGATTTTATTTATTTTATATCCAAAATGTTATATTTAAAAAATATTGAGATTGAATATTATTATAGAATTATTATTACATTTTTGTTAATATTAATTTGTTTTGGTTATTAATATTTTAAGTGTTGTAATTATTATATAGTCTAAAATTTTAAATATTACTTATGTTATTATCATATTTTGAATATTATTATTATTATGTTTTTATATCTAATACAAAGCAAAACTATATCTTATCATGTTAAAATATTACAAATTCTACGGTTATAATTTTAATATTACATTTTGATTACTATTGTGATTTGGTTTTAAATTTTACAAGTGTTTGATATTATTTTTTAAACCAAAATTAGATCTTATGAAGTTATAAGTATTTCATAATACATTTGTTGTTGTTATAATAAAAGGTAAAGTCATTTTTGGATAATTTAGCCGTTCACAGTTTATACTCGTGCGGGCCAGGAGTTGTACAAATGTTTTCAAATTACAATACAAAATAGTAAAAAACTATTACAAACATCATTCATCTTCAGCTTCGTCTTCTTCGTAAGTAAAATCTTCGTCGTCAGCTTCGTTTTCTTCCGCAATTTCTTGTTCAAGTATATCTTCGTAATCATCCGGATAATCTTCGAAGATGTCGTCTACGTTCACTTCGTCTCTGAACTCTATGTCTTGCATCCTTTTATCCGCCGCTGTCCAATCCTTAACTGCCACAAGCACTCCAAGTGCTTTGCCCGTCAATCTTGTTCTCTTAGTCGTGTATTGCAACCTCGCTTGGCTGAAAGCACACTCACTTGCAACTGTAGACATAGGTATAGCATAAATCTCTTTAACAATCCTGCAAAGAATAGGAAACTCTTCAGTTTTGGTACCCCACCATCGTATGATATCTTCAATACCTTGGTCTTGATAATTCGTAAAGTCAAACCTAGTGGTCCAATATCTATACAACTCATTATCAGATTGAGGGGTTTCTGTAACATTGTTGTTTCGTAACATTGCCAATCGAATATAGTTAGTATTTCTCCCTCTACCCCTATTGTTACTACTGCTTACATTTGTAGATGTATTTGATCTATATCTTGCAGCATACTTATCATAGATATTATACAAACTATCATATATACCGCTAATATATCCTTTAGGGTCAATTGGTTCGGTCGGTGGTATATCTGTAGGAAACCGTACAGATTTATAAAAGCAATCAACTAGCAATTCAAATTTTTCTTTTCGTGAAAAAGGATCTAAAAGGCAAGCAAATGAATAACTATCAGGGATTGGATGAAAATACTTTGTGAACTTATATTCCATTCCAGGCACCATGTCTACGCATGCATAATGTGATCTAAATTCATCCATATGCATGGCAAGATTAGCAATCGTGAAAAGGGCCAAATGAGCATTAGGTTGATTTTGTGAAGAAAAGGTTAGGGTGTTTTCTTTAAAAAGTCTTAAAAATCTTAACATGTGTGCACAAAATTTCCAATGATCTGGTTCAATTGGTGTTTCACGATATGTATTATAAAGCGTCGATATCTCTTCTTTAAAAACATGCGCACGTGCAAGCATTGTGTAAGTAGAATTCCATCTAGTTTCGACATCTAATAAAAGTTTCTTATATTTTTTCCCATTTGAAAGAACAAGTGTTTTAAAAGCTCTTTTTTTAGCAGCGGATGTCGAGCAAAATAGGATCCCATTTTTTATAGGGGTAATATAATCACCCTGAACCTTACGTATTCCTTCTTTCGCAATTAATTGAAGTACGTGGCATAAACATTTGGTGTGAAACAATTTTGGAAAAGGAGGATTGCAATCTGCTATAAGATATGATATAGCACTAATATTAGAAGATGCATTATCCAACGAAATAGACATAATCTTGTTTTTAATGCCATAAACATTCATGCATTCAGTCATACTCTCCCTAATTATTTGTGCGGTATGCTTCCCAATTGATTCAAACCATATAATTCTCCTTTGGAGGACCCATTGGGCGTCCATCCAATGGAGGGTAACACATATCATATCTAAATCAGTAAAAGTAGCTATGTCACTAGTAATCGAAACATTCCATGGCAAAGTCTGCATAGTTTGAATAATCTCTTTTTTTCTTTGTAAATAATATTTAAAGGCTAGCGATCGCAAAGAGGTACGTGGAATGCGTGTTGCCTGTGGGTTTACCCCAACTTGCATCCAATTTTCGTATCTCCAAGAATCCCCAAAACTAAATGGTTGTAAACTACCGACTGCATAAATCATTGTTGCTTCCCTATACGTATCGTGGTTAAACTCAAAAGGAAGACCTGTTTGAGGGTTCGTGCAAACATTAGTTGGGTTAGGTTTTGTAGGATCATATATTTCATGTTTCGATAAATGTTTTACCATAGTGCTAGTGCCCATATTTCTAGATCCACTTACGTGAAGATAACGTTTATTGCACTCTTTACAAATACAATACAAACCATCTTCTGATAGAGTATAGTGTTTCCAAATCCAAGATGTTTTCTTACGAGATCCCCCCCCACTAGTACTTCCACCACCACTTTCGCGGGAGGAGAGTGTGTCAACGTGAGGGAATTCTGTAGAAAAATCATCCATGGTATTGAGATCCACATTAGATGGTGCGTTTATCCCAGTATTTCTACGTTTTGAATTCATTTTAAAACTAATAACAGTTTTTTTTTTCAAATATGCAATAAAATACTAATAATAAAATCACAATTTAGACTAATAACAAGATATAACAACTAAATTTAGACTAATAACAAGATAGAACAACTAAATTTAGACTAATAACAACTAAGAAACAATTTGCGGAAAAACAAAAATCAAACAATTTCGAAAGTAGGAGTAGAATAAGTAAAATAACTAATTGTAGTTTTCTAGAACTTATCGAACAAATAGATAGATTTAGAGAGAAGTAGAGAGTTGTTTGAGAGGTGTGAGTATTGGTGTTGGGGTCTCCTCTACTTATAGGGGAGACCCAAAAAAAAAAAACCGAAAAAACAAAAAAAAAAAATCGCCCGGACCATCCGGATGGGCGTCCGGATGGTCCGGACACATGATCCGGGGCATCCGGACAGTTTCGCCCGGACGCCCGGACAGACAATTCGGACCATCCGGACGCCCATCCGGATGGTCCGATTGGAACCGGGGCATCCGGACGATCGTCCGGATGCCCCGGTTCAACCAACGGCTAGTTGGTTTGAACTAGCCGTTGGTTGAACCGGGGCATCCGGATGATCGTCCGGATGCCCCGGTTCAACCAACGGCTAGTTGGTTTGAACTAGCCGTTGGTTGAACCGGGGCATCCGGACGATCATCCGGATGCCCCGGTTCAACCAACGGCTAGTTCAAACCAACTAGCCGTTGGCAACGGCCAAAAGCGGACCATCCGCACGCGTGGCCGGATGGTCCGCTTGATGACGTCATGCTGACGTCATCAAACGGCTAGTAGAAAAAAAAAAAAAAAAAACACAAAATTACCCTATAAATACACCCTACATCCTCCTATATTTTTCACTACAAATCTCTCCCTCTCCACTACAAATCTATCCCCTCTCTCTACTACACTTCTCTAAATTTTTTTTATATTTTTCAAACTCTATTTAAATTTCAGGTTTCGCAAATGTCTTCGAAAAAAAAAAAGAACGCTCGTAAAGGTGGATGTAGTGAACCAACCACTTCCGAAGTGAGAGAGGTGGAAGAAATGTTGTTGCATACCTTGGAGCATGAGGCAACGGAGAGCGAGACTATCGAACATCGCCCCGAGGGGGAGATTCGCATCCGTAGTAATCAGCAAGGAGGTCGAGGTGTAACAAAAATTTGGTCTGGTATGTTTCTGAACTACGAGGAACTGATCCAAATAGAGGGTATGCAAAAATTTTTCAAACTTATTGAGCCTACTAATGGCCAAGGTTGGATGAATCTAGCTAGATTCAAATGTGATTGGTATATAGAACTAGTGCGAAAGTTTTATTCCACGGCTAGATTAATCGAAAATGATCCAAGAGGTTTAGGAATGAATAGTTTGATTGATGGTAAAGACATTAGTTTTTTTGAAACTGATTTCTACGATCTTTTTTCCGTTCCAACCCATGATATCTATACCGGTAATAAATTACCTCCCATTAGTTATCGCCCTACGATATGGAGTGCTGATTGGCCTTTGTCTTACGAAGAAGCGGTAGAGATTCTTACTTGTCCTGGTGCGGAAGCTCCGGAAATTAGCGGTAAATTTCGAGCCATGCGGGGTAATTTGGATGGTATTGGGAAATTAGCTTTGAAATTGGTAAATAGTATATTTCTTCCACCTAGTAACAATGATTCGCAGCTTTCATATATTCAAACATTTGTTACTGCTTTTATGATTCGAAATCAGGGAATAATTAATTTACCCAGCTTGATGATTCGAAATATGGCTGCGAGGTGTGGTACGGATAAACTACCTTATGGGATGATATTGAGTAAATTGCTTGTTTCGAAAGGAGCTGATGTGAGTATGTACACTCCGGTGAAGGTGAGGCCGACTAGTGCTATAGGTAGAAACTCTTTGCGTTTGCAGGAAATATACTCTTGGGATGGAGAGTTGATTTCGAAATTAGAGGCATGGAACCACCATAGAGAAGACTTGAATCAGATATATATTGCGAACGGTCTTACAAAACCGCCAAATCCACCTACTCAGTATCGAGTTGAGGCTGAAGTGTCTTTCGATCCAAATGCTAGTGGTTCTTCGCGAGTACCGCCACAACAAAGACGAACCGATCGCGAATTTGCTGAGTTTGCGCATACTCAACAAATGGTTTGGCATGATGATTTTACAAAATGGCAAGGTGAATTTCAAAATTGGCAGGGGGGGGTAAATGACCAGCTTAGCCAGATACAGCAGTGGCAAGTAGGGGTGAATGATCAACTTGGTCACCTCGAGCAGTGGCATGGTCAATACGAGCAGTGGCATGGTCAATACGAGCAGTGGCATCATGGACAAGATCAATGGAATGAGCGATTTGCAAACTCTCAAGCCCAACAGTCGGAGTATATGCGACAGATGATGGAGAACATGCATTTGCAAGGTCAACCACCTAACAACAACAACGATGAAGCTCCTTAGTTTTTCGCAATTGATTTTCATTATCGTTGTAATGTTTATCTTTTTTATTTGATTGAACAACTATGTTACTTGTTTGGTTTTTATTTTTAATGAATTGTTTGTTTTGCTTCTATTTTTTATTAAATGTTATTTAAATCACTTACCTAGCTTTCAATTTTTATTTTGTTCTTTACAACTTACAAGTAATTTATGTTTATGCATATAAACTTCTAATATTGAATAGTTCGAAAATACAATAAACTATATAATTCATCTAACCATAAACACTTCAAGCTTGAAAGAATCTAAAGAATCACCTAATAATTTAAAATTTTAATACAATTATATGTCTAATAGGTATATATTATTTAATAGTAATATATTATTCAAACGTATCAAAATCAAATTACAATTATTTTTTTAAAATATAATTGATGATTATAAAATTTTGATTAAAATGATAACATATTTAAATTAAAATACATGAAATAGAATAATTAACTCAATTATTGAAATTAGATTCAATTAACACTTACAAATTAATTTTAAATGACATTATAATATATTCTGATAAACGGTTCTTAAATGGTTAAATGGTTTGGCTGATGGTTTGAACTGGTAAACGGTTCTTAAATGGTTCGTCTGGTGGTTTGAACTGGCGGTTTAACTGTGAAACTGGCCCATTACGACTGCAACCCGCCGAGACCGCAACCCGCCGAGACCGCATAAGGAGCAACCCGCCGAGACCGCAACCCGCCGAGACCGCAACCCGCCGAGACCGCAACCCGCCGAGACCGCAACCCGCCGAAACCGCAACCCGCCGAGACCGCAACCCGCCGAGACCGCAACCCGTGGTTCAGACTTAAACGGTGCGGGTTGGTGCTGGTTCAAACCGTTTGACACCTCTATATGTGGGACATTAAGAATGGATGTCCCAGAATAACCTACAATAGTACGGCGAAATTAAAACCAAAGTGTCGTGTTCGTTAATGTCCTGAAAAACCTGACACAAAACTGTGACGATATTCAAACAAAACGTGTGGTTGGTAAGTAAGTAGGAGTATCCGAGTATGTACCAATAACATCGTACACGTTTCCATGATTTGTGAAGTACTACCAGTGTGCCGCAACCATTTAATTTTTTTTTATTTTGTCACCCTTTGTCCACATGTATTTAAAAGTTCCATAAAGTTATCTTATAAAACCAATAAAGAATACACATACACGTACTTATCAAATATATTATTCTAATTATCATATCTTGTTACTTTTATATATATATATATATATATATATATATATCATAATTTTTTATCTAAAATGTGTTGTGTTTTTATTTGTAATTAATAAAAATGTGTTAGTTCTGTCCCAATTTTATGTATTGATTGTAGAATTATATGTATTTGAACTGGTTAGGATTTAAGAAAGCATGTTTTGTTTATAAAATCAATTATAAGGATGCTAATAACGTTCAATAAAAAACCAATTTAGATTATGAGTTTTTTTTACAACTAATTTTGATACAAAATGGATTGTTAATCAAAGACGAGGTCAAGTTTTCCGCCATAAAGAGGTAGAGTTGCAATGTAAATTTTCTTCGCTGCATCAGTCAATCTATAAAGGTTTTAAGTTTGGATTTCCTTTCGTTAGACATTTGACCACATGAAATGTGTATGGATATGTTTTGTTTTATATGTATGTGGTTAATTAAGATGTGTTTATATTAAGTGTAGGCTAGAAATAACTCGAATTAGAATATTTTATTTAGATCGGTCGCCTACATTAGTTGGGTCTTTTACATTAATTATGTATACTATTTTTTCGTCCTATATTAATTTGATTTTCTATTAATTTGATCTTCTATATTAAATGGATTTCTTGTTAATATGATCTTGTATATTAACTACATTTTCTATTAATTAGGTCTTCTATATCGATTCTGTATACTATTCTTTAGTATTCCTATATTTAATTAGATTTCCGATTAATTGTGTATTTTATATTAATTAGGTTTCGTTATGATGTTTTTAATAAACAAAGGAGGACTTATCATATTTGTCTTATAAATAGAATAAAATATTGATATGCAATGTGTGAAGAAATTCGTGAACAACATATTTCTGAAGAGAGAGAAATACCTATAATTTTTGTGTGAGGTAAGTGAGTTGAAGATAAATAATGAAGATAGGACTTTGTGAATCATGTCACATTTTATTATAGAGACTAATTGAGTCCTTTGTGTTTGAGAGTCTTTTTGTAACCTTGTTATTAATAAAAAAAAGTGTATGTTTCTATGGTTGTAGGATTATTTCTAGAATCTAAAACACGTTAAATCTGTCTTGTGTGATTGTTTTTTATCTCAAACATAATCAACTTTTTTTATCTAAAGGTTTGTTAATTGATACATCGATTAATATCTTCAACCTGGAAATTAGAAGGCTTTGATAATTAGGGATGTAGTTCTAATGAAGAGGATATGCGATTGAAAAATGAAGTGGAGAATCAACCTAGTACTTTCCGGAAGAAATATGAAATTGATGATGTATATAGATCTACAAAGTAAAGATGCAGACATTTTTTCCAAAAAATATGTTGGGCTCCATCCCACTTTAGGTTGCACAGAGGAAGTTCAACCACTACATGAGTATGATGTTGGTCGAAGTTCTAGTGTTCTGGGGCCTTCAGATGATCAGATTTTGAGAGCAATATGATCTTAACTATTATCATATTGTGAGGGATTAAACATGGAAATTAAGCAAACATTCGCAAATGTATTCTTTTACCGATGTAATTGGTTATGGTTTATCTATTTAAATGTATGTATTTTTTCTAAACCCAAAATGTATCACGGTGTTATCAAGAATAATGATAAAGAAACGTGGCTTACGACCATGAAAGAAATACTAAGATCTCCAAGAAGATGAACACATAGAGTTTTGTGAAACAATCGAATGGTCAGAAGCTGGTTGGGAGTAAATAAATATTTAAGAGGAGGCCATGTATTCTTGGTGTTACGTTACCCAAATAAAAGTCTAGGCACTTGGCTAAGGGTTTTACCTGAAAGGAGGGTATCGATTTCAATGATAAATTTTCATCAGTTGTAAAATAAACTATTATCATGGTTCTTCTATTAATCGTTGTTGGATTTGGTCTTGAGTTAGATAAAAAATATGATACAACTGTCATCCTTTATAGTGAATTGGAAGAGAAAATTTACATGTGTCAATTGAAGAGGTTTGAAGAAAGTTAAGGAGAGTTGTGTGTTTATAAAAGAGACCCCTCGATGGGCTGAAACGAACGTCGAGGAAGTGGAATAAAATGTTCATTTTTTATGAGATCCATGAATTATACTCACAACTAGATAAATGTGCTTATTCGAATGAGAAAACACACATGGAGAGAAAAGTCCTATTTCTCTTGTATGTTGATAACATAATTATAGATGAAAAATATATATGGAAGATTGAAATGGTAAAGACTCAGCTGAAAGAAAAAATCTTAAATGAAGGACATAGAAGCAGTTAAGAGGATACATAATACTAAAATCACTATGAATAGACCGAAGGCTATTTATTCTTATCTCAACAATAATATGTAGAGAAATTCTTAAAAAGAAAATTCTCGATGTCCAAAGAAAAAACAGTTAGAATTCCCATTGGTTCCCAATTCAAACTTAGTGTCACTCAAGAACCAACCAAAGCATCTGTCATTGTTATTGGTAAAATTATGTGTATTATGTTTTACAAGATACTTTGTGAATGAGGAATGCCAGATAACATTATGCTTAGGCTTACGAAAGAGGGAAATACTGTAATTAATTGTGGAAATGATAAGTTGGTTGTATACCATGAAATTATTAGCTGGGGTCTTCGGTTTCCGTTATATCTAATGATAGTGGAGTACTTTGAACTCATAGACCTCTGTTCTATACAAGACACTTCCAGACTTGCTCAAATTCCCCTCTCCATTTGACATTTTATTGCCTTGACTAAACTTTTGAAAGAACCATTTTTTTCCATTCTACTACCTCACTTTGGATGATGACCTCAAGATCGTAGACGAATTTCTCAAGGCTGATAAATTTTGGAAACAAAAATTTGTCTTCATTTCCGGGTTCTTGGAGAACGAGAAAGATATATCCGAGGAGAATCCATCAAGACTTAACCTCGTCTGGAGGAGTAACAGTAAGCTCATTTACTTCTTCTATTTTCTGTTGTGGATTTAATTATCTTACTTTTATCTTTTTCTTACCTTTAAATTTTCTAAATGCATCCGAAAATTCGAAGGTGGTATAAAATATATCAAAAAAATGCTAAGGATATTTTTTCCCATTTAGCAATTTAGGCAGAAAAAAGAGTAAAGAAATGGGTTCCACTCAGCTTTCGGCCTATCAACTTCATCAATAGCCACTTGTGGTGAATCACATTGGGTGTTGACTTCCCTAAAAATCTGATGGAGCCCCCGGTTTCAAAACTAGCTGTGAAGAGACTAGTGGCACCTGATGGTAAGGTATTTCTTCCAATTCGAAACAGGTCAGATAGTCATATTCCGTCAAAAAAGAAAGGAAAAAAGAATAAAAAGAAAACTAGCACATCTGGTGCTAGCCCTTCAAATATTTCGACAAAGCAACCAAAAGCAGAAAGAAAGGAAACATAAAAAATCCTTCCGATTATTGAAGAATGAGAGGAGGTTGAGCCTTCCCTAAAAATAAAGAAAAACTACTGCTTCAAATAAAAAGAAGAACACAACTAAGACACCGCCACAAGAAAGGGAAAAAATAAAACTGTACAGACCCTTCAAGAAATGTTGTCTTCTGATGCTGATGAAGTCATAATGTTAGAAAATCAACAAGGAGAAATTGCAACAGACATTGATAAATAAGGAAATCAACAAGGAGAGACTGGAGAAAATAATAACCAAGGAAATGATCAATTTGATCATGATATCTTTATCAACATCGATCAGTCTCAAGAGCTCGACAGAGATGCGGATCCATACATCCAAGGGATTCAAGACCAACTACAACACTTTGGTGAAAGGTCTGCTCTTACACTTCCAGAAGTAACTGAGTTAGAGATCTTTGTACCACCATCTACCTCTACTCGCATGCCCTACACCAATCCAGTATTCATACTTTCCGAAGAGCCATTTGAAGAAGTTACACTTGCTCTCCAACTATTTACCAACGTTGGCGCTGCAGCACAAAAGCTATGCCAAGAAGTAGAATCTGCCCAAAACCACTTAGATTTTATGGCGAAGGAGGTCGTTTACCAAAGCAAAATTGTTGTTGCTGAAAAGAGAACAAGGGAAATCTTTGGTGGTTTTGTGGAGGCCCAGTTTCACGGATTCCAAGATGCCAGATCAGAATTCCTCATTTACCTCAAAAATCATCTTAGGTATTTGCATAAGAAAGAAGTATAAGAGCTCACCACTTCTCACAGAATTGAGAGACAATAGCTCAAATCTAAACATGCTCAAGAGTTATTGAGGAGAAACAAAGTTACTCCACTCTTCAACTTTCACTAAACAAGAGTGATGATGAAAAGAAAAAACTGATAGAAAGCATGGATGCTCTTAAGACTCAATTCTAGGAAGAGAAGAAAACTTGTTGTGGACACTGCTGAAAATGAATGTGGAAAGGACATGGTTACGATCATTAAGAATACCAAGAATCAAAATTTTTTAACTTTCTTTGTGAAATGCATGCCTAATTTTCAAAAGCTAACCTCTCAAACTTCTGGGAGCTGATTCCCATTGAAAATTGCTTTAATGAAGCTTTTAATCCTGTACCTAGCTCTTCATGCTAAACACAAGTACCACATTATAAAACTCACTAAGGGAACCGCTTCTCTGAGCCATAATTTATACTCCTCGTCAAGCATTAAATGAAGATTGAATTTTCTAACAGTGAAAAATAAGAGCATAGCACCAAACGTACTGAAAGCGAAAATGTTTATATCAATATTCAATAGTAGATTTTATACTCGTAGAGTTTTGACACTCCTTAGTAAAATAACGGAGCATATTTATGAAAATCTTAAAATGGATGTCGTTCTGAAAAAAATTCTTGAATGAACGAATATAATCATAGTTTTACTAAACGAAAGCCAATAGTAGACAGAGAAAATTAGTTGATTTTATTAAATAAACCAAAAAACTGAAAAAAAAATTATTCAATAAATGAGTCATTTATTTAAAGTTTTAAATGATATTCAACAAATTACCCGATGGTAAATAGAGAAAATGAGTTGAGTTTATTAATTTTGTGGAGAATTAAGGTTAGGCTTACCTAGTAAATGATTGGCGGCTTCTATCGATGATATATATATATATATATATATATATATATATATATATATATATATATATATATATATATATATATATATATTGTTGTCATGGTATTGTCTAGCGCTCATAAGACCCTCATACTAAGCTTGTGAGTGAAAGTGTTACGAAAGGTATCAAAAAAACCTAAATCGTTAGAGATATAGAATCATTTGGAGGAGATTTCTTTGAAGAAGTCCATGGCGAATAGACACAATAAGTAGTATCAGATAAAATAAAAGACACCTAAGCGATTACAACCAAATCATACACGGCTTGAACATAGTCTGTGTGCTAAGTTAAATAATGAGAAATATATTTAATTATAAATTGTAATTGTAAGGCTTCTATGACTTTGTGTCCGCGAAAATTTTACAAATATATAAATATTTAAAATTGAATTTTTTAAAAATTTAAAGTTATAACCTTCTAATTTTAATAATTACTCATTTACTTATTTATCTGGTTACAATAAATTGAAACATAATTAACTGGTCACAGTAAATTGAAACATTCTAGAAGAAATCATGATCCAATTATTTTATCTTAAAAAAGTTAGGATTGTTAACAATAAATTATTTATAATAAAATATATGTATAATACTGTTAATAACTATTCTATAAACCATCGAACAGTATCAATTTTTGTGACATCCTACTATTGGTAAAAAGGATGTATATTTAATTTAGTTTGATTCAGACTTTTATTTTTTTATATACATCGAAAACAACTTTTATAATAACATTTTAATATATATCATAATTATCAAAATAAAATATATTTTAAGAAGTCTAGAAGATAATATACAACAAATCTCATGGCTTGATGTGCCTGATTTTTATAGCAGGATTGATATAATGGTATTCGGTAGTTTGATCCGGTTGTTTTTTGTTCGGATAGTATAGTCCGATTTAACCTATCAAAAAATACCTTGTAATTTTATTAAGATTTATTTACTAGTTTCAAAATTTAAAAAATATATATAAAAAATATATTTATTCGTTCGATCTAGAATTATATGAAAAATATATATGCCCCAACCAGTGGAACATCACCCCGTCCATTTTGTTAAGAGACTTTGGTTTTGCCGCTTGGAAGTTAGTAGCTATATCGCTCCTTACACAGTGAAAAAGGCCATAAATAAATAGTGTTTTTCTGTGCATCAATAGTTTATTACTCTTATCATGTTGATACGTGTCGTTACGGGAATGAAAGAGTTTGCATGTAAATAGGCATGCCTGGCTACCTTATACTGGTGCCACGTGGACGGCACTTGGTTCAACGTCACGCGATTCACTTGCACATCACGAATTCTTCTGACTAGCATATGCAATAGAAGACCGATACTTTGGACTTTACTCTAACTTTATTAATTGCAACTTGCAATTTCGGAAGTTTTTATTTTTCTGTGATGTCTAATACTAAGGGATAACTTTCTTTATGCGGGAAGATGATGTTCTTGGAAAATGGAAGATTCGGTTTGCACCGATATTAACAAATTAATACTTGATCTCTCTAAACAATAATTCAAAACAAAACAATCCAAATAATATCCGCATCACACAATTCAATGATCACTGCCGGTTATAATAAAACTATAAAATGCGGAGTCCTAATATATTTAAGGATTCTAATTTTATTCGGAGCTTCTGGAATTTTGATTTATTTTGATTTCTTGTATTACAAAATATTATTTTATTAATAGTTTAGCCTATATAACATAATTTATGATTTTTAAGATACAAAGTGAGATATTAATATAACTTTTAATATTATATATAAATATATATATTTGTAATAAAGAGGACTTGGTTATTTCTGACATATTATAAATTTTGTTTCGGATTATAAAATGTTTGTTTTAAGCCGATAATAAAATGGTAATTTTTTGATTGATTTTACGGTAAGAATTTGAATCACGTGCATTTTTTTAAAGTTAATTCAATTTGATAAGCTCATAAGTAAATCAATTTCAAAAGTTAATTCAATTTTAATGTTCGAAGACATTTGTTAGACTGATATAGTAGTCACAATTCATTTTTGTGTTTTTTAAGAGTACATTCCAAAACCGAAATTTGAGTAATGGAGAGATTTCCGCTAATATTTCTGAAAGACTATGTGCTATGTAGAGGTCATATGTAGTTTCCCGTTGGTTTTGGCTAATGGGCACGTTTTGGTATTTGATGATGTTGTATATATCTTCTTTCATAAGGAATTTAATTTCAATTTCTTTATGACAAAATTTGTTATTTAGTTATTTTTGGAGTAAACAAATTCAATTACCTTATGAAAATTGGTGTGTTAGTACATATATGCTATATAATATTGATAATTTGTATAGCCTTAGTAATATTAGCAGTTATCATTTTATTATGATTGTATCTCACAAAAAGTACTTCTAGTAATTAAGCATATATTTCGAACATGTCACATCTATAAATATAAAAATGACTAATTTTTTGTTAATTGTCTTTTAAACTCACTTAACTGTATTGATTTTGAGACATGTGTGGTTTATGAAAGAGACACATACTAAATATAGAAAATTTGAAGGTTTTTTTGTAATACGCATCTTAGAATTAATTCATACACACATCTGTAGAAATTTTCATATATCTTCATAGAATGACCAAATATACTACTTTATATTCATTTAATGATTGTTGATGACACTGATACAGTTAGTTTCTTCGTGAGATGTCTAAGGTCATAGAAAAGTTCAAGTCCCTTAAGACTAATATTGAGGTACAACTCGATAAAATGAATATAAACTTTAGACTTGATTCTATTGAATATTAAGGAAGCTATGTTGATACCAGTGAACAATATCATGGATATTTTAGTATATACCTATAGGAGTTTGGAATTTTCCCTCAATACATCATGTCGACTTCTTGCACTATAAATGGTGTATGTATGCAAAGAAACCACATAATACAGGAGATGGTTAGAAGTATGATTCATCATATATCACTACCCATATTGCTTTTCAAGGAAAGCAATTAAGTCTGCAACATATATCTTAAACATATTTCATATAAAAGCAACATTTGGAATATAATGAGCTTTTCAAAAGGGAAATATCTATTATAAAACATTGATATGTATATGGATTTCAAGTTGAAGCAAAACCTTATAGGACAAAATGATATAAATTAGAATTCAAAATATTTAGTTGTCATCTTATAGGATATTCAGACTACTCACGATGGTCTAAGTTCTGTTCTCATAGTGATTGTTCAACTTTTGAGATGAGAGCTTCAATAAAAATTGAGGATATACAGTTTGGGAAAAAAATATTCATATAGAAACATTATGCTTTTACGAATAATTAGAACCAATTCATTTAGCTTCTTATATAGATACATAGTTACAGTTGATTTACGAGTCATCTACAGCGTGAAAGAGAACACAATGAAACTAATGATACACTAACACCTATATTTTGTAGATTTATTAAAGAAAGTTATGATGTTGTTTTTTATGATCAAACTCAACATTTAAAAAATTGAACATCTTAGGCAACCTACATTTTATAGATTTACTAGAGAAAAAATAAGTGTCTCACCTCCAGATTATGTGCCATATCTAAATGAACATGACGAATCTTTTCAATTTGTAGAATGCAGTCCAATTATCTTTTAAATTCCATAAAGAATTCAAAATCTAAATTTTGGATTTAAGCTTTAAACAAAGAGTATAAGTCAAAGTTAGAAAATTCACAATCCGAGCGTGCCATAGTACGTAAAGAGAATAAAGTAATTTGTTACAAATAGATATTTAAAATTAAAAAATACTTTTGAAAAATTGAAAACATATAAATCACGTCTTGTATTTAAAGGTTACACTCAACATGAAGGAATCACATACTATGTGACTTATTCTATAGTTTCAAAACATATGTAGAACAATCATGACTATAGTTCCTCACTTTGATTTAGAGTTTTATCATATGAATGTTAATACAATTATTTTCAATGGAGACATTAATGAAACAATTTAATTGAATCAACAAGAAATCCTCAATTGAGATGAATCAAAACCAATGATGTAAAGTGTTATACAAAAAATAAATCAATAAAATGTAAACTAATGAAATCTATTTATCAACTAAAACAAGCTTCTTGTCAGTGGTACCATAAGTTCCTAAACATCATCACTTCTTTTATTTTTATGCGATCTTTAGTGAAAATTATATTTATTACAAATTCATTGCGAGTAAAGCAATTTATGTTAGTGATATATTTTCCCACTAACTTTAGATCTACTTCGTGCCACTTGGGAGTTTTTTGTCAGATAAATTTGACATAAAAGATCCTCGTAACACATCTTATGTGTTAGAAATTTAGATATTAAACAATGTATCCAAAGTGCATCTTTTGTTTTTTTATAAAAGGTATATAATGAGAGAATGACACACAATTATGGTGTAAAAATCATGGAACCTATGGATACCTTCATAAGAAAATATGATAAGACAAAATTAGACATTCATACCACGATTACATGTCCATAAGCTTCTGCTATTAGACATCTCAAGTATGCATAAGTGTGTACAAGACCAAATATATCATTTTCAGTAAGAATATTGGCAATATAGGTGAGAACCCCATGAATCGACCATTATAAAATAGCCTGGAGGGTCCTCCGGTACTTTAAGAAGAACAAGCATTACAGTTTGACTTATAGCAGATCATATAGCTTAGAGATCGTAAACTAATCTGATGTAAACTTTTTAGGTTGTGTGGTCACAAAACGATTCATATTCAATTATATATTCATCATGGATAAATGTGTCATATCGTAAAAGAGTGTGAAACAAGCATTTCTCACAACATCAATGATGGAAGTTGATGAGGTAATATATTTTAAGGTTTCAAACCATGCATGTGGCTAAACAACTTTATTAAATAACTGGGTGGAGTTGAGTGAATTGAAAGACCATTCCTAATTTACTCGGTCAAAACATATAGACATCAAATATTCGTCTGTTAAAGAGAGAATCCAAAATTTTCAAATCAGAGTTGAGCACATTGACACGCACTATATCCTTGTAGAACAATTAACTAAAGTATTACCATGTTCAACTTTTCAACAACATCAAGTTCTCATAATATCTTTAGCATATAAGATATTTAATTTCAGTGGGAGGTATCAATCACAGTTTAGTTATTTTTTATTACAACTTAGATTATATTTTTTATTTCTAAATTATATGTATACTCTTTGATTTAACGATCTCAAATTCTAAACAATCGACCCTGTTGTCAATCGACACGTAATGATTATACGATCGTGACATTTTCATGTTGCACACCATGAGAGTCCAATTTTATTTAGGTGGTACTAGGTAATGTGATTATTGAAAAAACTCTTGCACATATATAAGTCGTGGTGATATATTGTTAGTTACTGTAAGCAATTATATATAATGATCAGAAGTATTGGCTTACCTTTAACATAATAATATTATATAGTACACAATTTGATGATCCAAACTAGAGATTGTACATATATGTAAAACTAAAATGTGTCACCATGAAGATTCATAGTATACAAACAGTTGCAATTATAAGTTTAATTATTAAATATATTCAACAATGAGTAATTATATAAGTTCAAATATGACATAATAAAGCTCAAATATTATATATTATCAATTTATAAAATCTACAAAATTTGTATGAATCATATTAACGTTTCAAAATTTCTTAATTAAGTTAGAACTAAATATATGAATGAGACCACATTTAAACCAAGTTAAATATTATATAATTAACCAAGTAAAAAAGAAGACAGCCATAGTTGACATGAACATAATTCAAAAATATTTGGTTAAATTAGTCATAAATGGTTATTCATCACACTAGACAGGTTGCATGATTTGGCTATATTTGTTTAGTCTTTGGTAATATTGAATTTCCATGTGCTTTCTTATTTTATTCGATCATACGCGTAAGCGATATATAATCTGGAAACGGTTAGTTTGGAAACATAAAGAAAGTATAAAAAGGAAAAATTAGAAATTACTAAAACATATATCCATTGAAATCAATTACTTAACAAAACATAACGTAAATGTAATATAATCTAAAGCAATTCATTTACTTACAAGAACAAGTGTCACCCGCAAACAAAATCACTTTCAATCTCTTTGATATATGGTGAAAATGGTGAACAACCACATAAGCATAAAAATAGTTCACATATTTGAAGAGGAAATTTGTATATCATACATTGATTGCGAGTTGTTATAACTACTTCGATGTCGAGAAATGACATCCAATATTTTTATCAAGATGAATTTTAAAGTAATTTCACAGAAACAGTTCGTTATCTAAAATATATTATGCACAATACACTCCCACTATAAATATTGGTTATTTTGACTATCAAATCCAACATAACAACAATCATTCTTCCTTGACATCCTAAGCCCTTTAGATACAATCTGATAAGTACAATGTCTATCTGGTCCAACATCTTTAATATAAGAAATATATAAGTATAAGATAAATATAATGGGACTTGTATAGAACAAACCTTATTCGGCCTTATTCGAAGTATATTTCTGTAATTTTTTATCATTTAAGAGTGTTGGTGGTTTCTGTAAGAACTTTATGGTACCGCTTTTGGGCTTAACATTTTTTATGCTGTGCTACCTATCGTATTGTACGAACTAGAACTCATTTTTTCTTCAATGACATGCTCAAGATATTATGTCTCACATTTAGTAGAATTATTCGACCTATATTTTTTTACACCTATACTATTAATAGGTTATTTAGGTTCCACTATATGAATCTTTTCGGATTAAGGATTTGTATCAACTTATTTGTCATATGGGTTTGAATATCTATCGTATAACTACATATAAAACTATTGATTATTCCTATTTTTGTTTAATATCTTCATAGTTAGTTTGTAAACAAGAAATGATGTCTAAATGGGTATGTCTTCTCCCTTCACCATGGTTATATGTTCTCTCTATAACATGACTAATTCACATTCACAAGGAAAGTCTTGTGTATTTTAACAAGGTACTCGATCAACGTATATATCTCTACACAGGTGTATGACTATTGAACAATAAATTTAAGATCATTCATCATAATGAACTTCAAATGTGTTGATATATGTACATATTTTTAACATGTCTAAAGATTCATAGATGTTAAAACGTTGAAGATCAATAAATCTCTAAACTTTGACAAAAAAAATTAAAATTCAATTGACTCAAACCAATATATCGTTTTATGTTCAAGTGAACACTGTAGTTCTTATAAAATACAAAAAAAAAACAATTTCATTATAAATTAATGTATTTTAAAATTGTAACTTAAATATTAAAAATTTATTGTCGATTGATTGTTGTGTTGTCCAATTGTTGGGTCCCGTTCATGAAGCAATGTAGACATAATTTTCTGAATGGTTTTAAAAAAACAGAATTGATAAGATAATCAGTGATGGTTAGAAAATGGACGAATACTGATTATTTCTACTTATGTATTCAACTATTCCTTGGAGTTTAAATTGACATATATATACTAAAATTGTATAAACCCATTCGTGTGTTCTTATTTAGTCGTCGACTACTAACATGTAGATTGCGATAAAAACATACTCCTTTGATAGCTCACATCAATGCTAACTTCCAATCGATCAAGATAACTCTTTATAAGGCACATATATTACCTTGCATCACGAAATGTAAAACATTCAAGCCCACATGTAGTTTTCTTGGTCCATTAAACTCATAAAAATAAAAATAAACAAATACAAAATTTCAGATTTGTTAAACTTACACCAACAACTTTAGACAATTATATATTATCTCTTGTTGTTTTCTAAGTATTATCCATGATAAATACTCATAAAAATATGTTAAACAAATCAATACTTATGATAAGGTCATAATTAAAAAAGTAACGATCCTTCATCAAGACAATATTGTACTAAATAAAAGGATACATTTTAATAATAACGATCCATATGAAAGTTTGTAGTAATATGACGACCCTAAAAAATGGATTAAGTTTTTTTATATTAAAGAAGACAAACTAAGAATGATTTAAGAAATGACTTATAGTGAAACCTCTTAAGTATTACGACGATTCCAATACAAGAAATAAGTTGAGCAGAACAAGCAAGTGATATGAAGAATCAAGAACGAGAAGCCTTTTAAGTATTATTAAGACCCTGATATACCTTATAAGCTTGCCAGAGTTATCAGGTGAAATGAAAACCTAATTATAAACCTTTATTTGAAGGTATGATTATGAGATCAGGCTGATCAACACAGATAAAACGACGTTCAATAAGGAATATATGGCTGAATACCATGATCAGAATAAACTGAATAAGGATGAAAAAGGAATATAATATCAAATTTGACATGTTAAAAGAATACTCAAGAACCTTCAAGGCTTTCTAAAACATTATTTGGTATTACTAAAATACCATAGACCATTATAGGTGAAATTATAATATTTGTAACTAACTCTTAGTTAGATTAATGTCACATGGACATAAAAACATGTGTCATTTATATGAAATTGAGATTAAGGCTAGAATAGTAGTATAAATAGGGGTTTCGAGCTCAATGTAGAGGTTTCTGAAAATTGTAATCTTGAGAAAAACCTGATATGGAGAAGATATTTCATGTTATTCTTGAGTTGTTTAGTCATTTTTAACATTTGAAGTGTTTGTTAAGGATTTATCCTTATCAACTTGCCGGATGAAATATAGTTTGGTGATAAATTCTTATCCTTCGGTTGTCTGATGTCACTCTAAGTAATTATATTCTTTCCTTTTCGTATAAAAATTAGTACACATATTTAATACATTGAGCTGCATATAGTTCTTAAAAACCAAATATATGTCCCACCAATGGTGGACCAACTATTTTTCTTCTGATTTTAGTTTGACGGATTCTGAATAACTTTCGAAGTGCGTGGCTGGTGAGTGATTGTGTTTCCTGCATATAATGATCAATCACCAATAACCAAAGCATAAAGTTATATAATAAGCTTTTAACTGAAATAGATATTTATTTTTTTAGACGATTTACTGTTCACACAATCTCCACCAACTTGTTATAGAAAAATGTTATAGCACTCGTATTTGTCATACAACAAACATATTCTCAACTCCATTCATCATCACAAACATATTGTTTCCGCGCTTTCCTACAAAATCTAATCATCATTCAAAATTTAAAAAAACATAGAATTACTAAACACGATGTATATCGTAACAAAACAATAGTGTAAATATTTCCATGGTTCTTACTCAATCCATATCATATTTAGTACAAAACGTGTGATAATTGATACGAATTTTGCACGAATCAAACAAAAATATTTAATATTTTTACACACACAATTTGAAAAAAAAAGCTAAATAAAGTCATACCATTTGTGTAAAAGTGATGAAAAATTGCATAAAAAATGAGATTTTACTTTGCACTTTTGTTTTGTGCGAATAACAAAATTTCAGGTTTCAAACAAAAGATTAGCGTAAACTTCAGATCGTGAATAATATTTGTATAATTTAAAGGGAAGATATAAAAAAAAAACTATTTTGATTTTCACTTTCGACTGTAGTGTTTTTATATTTTTTTTTGTTGCTAAAGAACACAAATATAACATTTTTAGTTAAATACGAATAAAATACGTTTTTCAAGTTAAAAAAAAAGTAAAAAAAAATAATTAAAAATAACAAAACGGCAAACAAAATCAAATTTGAGTATGTCCGGGATAAAGCTTTACCTTATCCATCCTCTGATTTAATCAAAATTAAATTTAGAGATATTGTATAAAGGGGATGTAATTATTGGGAGTTTCTCTTACCCACGTTTTATATTTTGTCCATATCCTCTCTTACTAAGTTTTCATCACCACCACTGCCCATTCTGACTATAAATTAAGAATAGGTAGCTCAATAACTCTTCATCACTTTCACTACTACCAAAGTACTACTATTCATCTCCTCTCTCACAGTAAGCTAAGATTCCGTAGCTGACTTCATCACAACCACTACTAATACCACTATCTCTTTCTATATTTCACTCTTTTCCTTACAATCAATGGCGTCCGGCGGGGCCATCCAAAATTTCACATTCCACTCATATGTGGATTCCTGGTTCGTGGAGCTACATAGCTATCTCCGCGAGCTTCAGGCAGCGCTGGACCCGTATAACAACTTCAGCGAGTCAGATTTGAAGAATCTGATTGACCGTGTTTTGGCTTATTACAGCCAATACTACGAACAAAAGAAGAACGTAATTCACGAGGACGTCCTTCACGTCTTGGACCCCACGTGGTTCACTCCTTTCGAGTTCTCCAACTTCTTCTTATCGGATTTCAAGCCTACGGTCGGGTTAGGGCTCATCAGTACTTTCGTAGAAGATCTAACCGACTATCAGTGGCATAGCATCTGCCTCTTGACGGAGACCACTAACCAGAAGGAAGGGTGTGCCAACGATCAGGTTCAGGCTCTGCAGGACGGTATAGCCGGTTATACATATCTCCGGACGACGAGGAGGAACGAGAACAACTGGGTTCTCGACATGGAGGATTTCCTTAAGGTGCAGAGGCTGAAATCGCTGCTGGCCAAGGTGGTGATTGATGCTGATAATCTGAGAAGGAACACCGTAGCCAAGGTGATTGAGATACTGGACTCGAAGCAGTCAGTGCAGTTTTTGGCGGCAACGATGGCTAAGCAGCTCGACGATAGGAGTTTGGGATTGACCGTAACTCTAGGGACTGATATTGAAATTAGATGAAGTTAGCGATAATTGGAGTGGAGTTGAGTTAGAAAGTGAATCCTCGTTCACTTTAATAATATAAATTAGACAAAGTACTAGTACTAGTTTCTTGTTTGAGTCGTAAAATGTTTTCATGTAATTTAGCTACGCCTGTTTTTAACTCAGCTTTTGCTTCAGAAGAATCGATGAAATCCTTATTCTGTCGAATGCTCAACTTAATCGGTAGACAGAGCAGTAACGAAATCAGACACAGACCATGAATGAATGTATTATTATAAAATAGAAAATACAATTCTTAATTAATAAAGCTTATTTTAGGTTACTTAAAAACATATTACAATTTGATCCACAAACTCCATTTTATTTTATTCCACAAAATTACAAAACAATCATAGGGATGTAAATGACAAGGTGTGTTTCAAGTTATCGGTATAATAAGTATGTGTATTCGCTATGGTGTTGTATTTATGTTTCACTTGGATAATATAGGTGTCCTGTCCAAAAATATATTCTGAGTCGTGCTATCGAAATCCCATCTCTACCCATGAACATAATATCCAGTAAATCCCATCTCTACCCACATTTGTTAACTGAAGAGGGCTTTGTTATGTATGATAGTCTCATCTTCAATGTTGTTTTTTTACATGTATCGTATTTTTTTTATATGTCAATCATATGAGATTTTCATATTAATTTAAGGCTTATTATTTGTTATTTATACAATTATTTTTGGTATTCATATGCTTGCGTGTAGTTACAATGTGCCTCACGACCTTGTTATATACTAAATGAATGGTTAATCAGATAATTGAAAGACAAACAAGGGAGGATTATTTAATAAATATCGAGACAATATTTTCCAAACACAGATTTTTTTTAAAAATATTTTACTTTGTGAATTTCTTTAGCCATCGCAATTTTTTTTACCAAGAATCATTAGGTTTATATTATCGTACTCTCGAAACACTAATCGAACAACGTCCAATTTTACAAAACAACTAGCCGAACATTACCGAATTATATCTAGCCTCTCAATTACTTTAATTATAATAAATAATAGAAATGACTCTTATTTCGCGGTGTACGGTATCGTGTCTGCCAACATATCGAAGCTTGGTATGACATTATGAGATAAAGCAGCCCCCAACAAAGTACTTCGGTCTGATATAGCGTTTAGAGGGCTAGAAAAGGCTCCACCAATATGGAGGCAACAACCTAAGACCCTTCCAAATCAAGACCACAATATAATAATTTAATGTTGCATTTGTAGAGTGCATGAAAGTTAGAGAGAATAGTAACAACATAAATGGATAGCATTTTGTAATAATTTAATGTTAATCCATATTTTCAAAATAAACGTTCTTGTTAATATTGTAGGGAATATTTCCACACTATTTCTTGTTAATATTGTAGGGAATATTGGGTCCACATATTTTGCTTTTGTATATAAGTAAGAATACTCTAATCTCCACACTAGTGTGATATTGTCCGCTTTGGGCCCACTGGCCCGCACAACTATACTTTTGGTCCACTTCCAGTGTTTGTCGAGTTTAAAAGTGTTATAAGTTTAGATAATTTTTTTCTCACAAAAATAACCATCCCAATTTAGACTATCTTCCAATTAATAATTATACTATCGGTTGTACTTTATTCTTTTACGAGATTTACAAACGAAACTACAACACTGTTTAACACTTCACTGTCGGTAATATCTTTTCTTGTGTGAATAATATATTTCCTCCAAATTATAAATCTATGTTATTAAAAAACTTCTTTGACAAAAAAAATAAATTTATTGAGAGACAAAGAGGGCAAACATGTAATCTTCCAGTTATGACGGTTGTTCGGCAGTGATAAAATGTTTACGTTAATATGGCATTACCATTGCTTCCTATTTGACTGAGTGTCCTTATTCGAAGGTGTCAAATAAATTTTTTCAATGGGGATTTGATCGTCTGACCCTTTACTTCTTTTACTGATGGACCTCGACCGTTGAACCTTTATGTTTTTCATTAAAGGGTTTTTACTGCTGCAACCCACATTTGTTAACTGAAGAGGGCTTTCTTATGTATGAAAGTGTCATCTTCAATGTTGTTTTTTACATGTATCGTATTTTTTTGTTATATGTCAATCGTATGAGATTTTCACATTAATTAAAGCTTATTATTTGTTATTTATACAATTATTTTTGGTATTCACATGCTTGCATGTAGTTACAATGTGTCTCACGACCTTGTTGTATACTAAATGAATGGTTAATCAGATAATTGAAAGACAAACAAGAGATGATTACTTAATAAATATCGAGATAATATTTTCCAAACACAGATTTGTTTTAGAAATATTTTACTTTGTGAATTCCCTCAGCCACCACAAATTTGTTTACCAAGAATCATTGGATTTATATTATCGTACTCTCGAAACATTAATCCAACAACGTCCAATTTTACAGAACAACTAGCCGAACATTACCAAATTATATCTAACCTCTCAATTACTTTAATTATAATAAATAATAGAAATGACTGTTATTTCGCAGTGTACGGTATCGTGTCTGCCAACATATCGAAGCTTGGTCTGACATTATGAGATAAATCAGCCCCCAACAAAGTACTTCGGTCTGATATAGCGTTTGGAGGGCTAGAAAATGCTCCACCAATATGGAGGCAACAACCTAAGCCCCTTCCAAATCAAGACCAAAATATAATAATTTAATGTTGCATTTGTAGATTGCATGAAAGTTAGAGAGAATAGTAACAACATAAATGGATAGCATTTTGTAATAATTTAATGTTAATCCATATTTTCAAAATAAACGTTCTTGTTAATATTGTAGGAAATATTTCAACACTAGTTCTTGTTAATATTGTAGGGAATATTGGGTCCACATATTTTGCTTTTGTATATAAGTAAGAATACTCTAATCTCCACACTAGTGTGATATTGTCCGCTTTGGGCCCACTGGCCCGCACAACTTTGCTTTTGGTCCACTTCCATTGTTTCTCGAGTTTAAAAGTGTTATAAGTTTAGATGATTTTTTTCTCACAAAAATAACCATCCCAATTTATACTATCTTCCAATTAATAATTATATTATCGGTTGTACTTTATTCTTTTACGAGATTTACAAAAGAAACTACAACACTGTTTAACGCTTCACTGTCGGTAATATCTTTTCTTGTGTGAATAATATATTTCCTCCAAATTATAAATCTATGTTAGTCAAAAAATTATTTGACAAAAAAAAATATTTTATTGAGAGAAAAAGAGGGCAAACATGTAATGTTCCAGTTATGACGGTTGTTAGGTAGTGATAAAATGTTTACGTTAATATGGCGTTACCATTGCTTCCTATTTGACCGAGTGTCCTTATTCCAAGGTGTCAAATAAATTTTTTCAATGGGGATTTGATCGTCTGACCCTTTACTTCTTTTACTGATGAACCTCGACCGTTGAACCTTTATGTTTTTCATTAAGGGGTTTTTAGTGCTGCAACCCACATTTGTTAACTGAAGAGGGCTTTCTTATGTATGATAGTGTCATCTTCAATGTTGTTTTTTACATGTATCGTATTTTTTTGTTATATGTCAATCATATGAGATTTTCACATTAATTAAAGCTTATTATTTGTTATTTATACAATTATTTTTGGTATTCATATGCTTGCATGTAGTTACAATGTGTCTCACGACCTTGTTGTATACTAAATGAATGCTTAATCCGATAATTGAAAGACAAACAAGAGATGATTACTTAATAAATATCGAGACAATATTTTCCAAACACAGATTTGTTTTAGAAATATATTACTTTGTGAATTCCCTCAGCCACCACAAATTTCTTTACCAAGAATCATTGGATTTATATTATCGTACTCTCGAAACACTAATCGAAAAACGTCCAATTTTACAGAACAACTAGCCGAACATTACCAAATTATATCTAGCCTCTCAATTACTTTAATTATAATAAATAATAGAAATGACTGTTATTTTGCAGTGTACGGTATCGTGTCTGCCAACATATCGAAGCTTGGTCTGACATTATGAGATAAAGCAGCCCCCAACAAAGTACCTCGGTCTGATATAGCGTTTAGAGGGCTAGAAAAGGCTCCACCAATATGGAGGCAACAACCTAATACCCTTCCAAATCAAGACCACAATATAATAATTTAATGTTTCATTTGTAGAGTATTGGGTCTTGTTAATATTGTAGGGAATATTGGGTCCACATATTCCGTTTTTGTATATAAGTAATAATACTCTAAATCTTCACACTAATTCTTGTTAATATTGTAGGGAATATTGGGTCCACATATTTTGCTTTTGTATATAAGTAAGAATACTCTAATCTCCACATTAGTGTGATATTGTCCGCTTTGGGCCCACTGACCCGCACGACTTTGTTTTTGGTCCACTTCCAAAAGGTCTCACACTAATGGAGATGTATTCTTAACTTATATACTGATCTTTATTTCCATATTTAACTGATGTGAGATGTGGAACTTTGGTCGTACCTAACAAATATTGTATTTTTAGAGTGCGTGAAAGTTAGAGAAAATAGTAGCAACAGAAATAGATAGCATTTTGTAATCCATTTCTATAAATAAAACATGTGCTCTTCAAAAAATTACTCTAAGCTTTTTATATATTTTTTTAGCGTTGATCATTGTTTGTCGAGTTTAAAAGTGTTATATGTTTAGATGATTTTTTTCTCACCAAAATAACCATCTCAATTTCGACTATCTTCCAATTAATAGTTATACTATCGATTGTACTTTATTCTTTTGAGAGATTTACAAAAGAAACTACAACACTGTTTAACGCTTCACTGTGAGTAATAATTTTCTTGTGTGAATAATATATTTCCTGCAAATTATAAATCTATGTTAATCAAAAAATTCTTTGGCAAAAAAAAATATTTTGTTGAGAGAAAAAGAGGGCAAACATGTAATGTTCCAGTTATGATGGTTGTTAGGCAGTGATAAAATGTTTACGTTAATATGGCGTTACCATTGCTTCCTATTTGACCGAGTGTCCTTATTCAAAGGTGTCAAATAAAATTTTTCAATGGGGATTTGATCGTCCGACCCTTTACTTCTTTTACTAATGGACCTTGACCGTTGAACCTTTATGTTTTTCATTAAGGGGTCTCGACTGCTGCAAACTACATTTGTTAACTGGAGAAGGATTTCTTATGTATGATAGTGTCATCTTCAATGTTATTTTTTACATGTGTCGTATTTTTTTTATATGTGAATCATATGAGATTTTCACCTTAATGAAAGCTTATTATTTGTTATCTATACAATTATTTTTGGTATTCACATGCTTGCATATAGTTACAACGTGTCTCACGACCTTCTTGTATACTAAATGAATGGTTAATCAGATAATTGAAAGACAAACATAAGATGATTACTTAATAAATATCGAGACAATATTTTCCAAACACATTTTTTTTATATAAATATTTCACTTTGTGAATTCCTTCAGCCATTGCAAATTCCTTTACCAAGAATCATTGGATTTATATTATCGTACTCTCGAAACACTAATTTAACAACGTCCAATTTTACGGAGCAACTAGCCGAACATTACCAAATTGTATCTAGCCTCTCGATTACTTTAATTATAATAAATAATAGAAATGATTATTATAAGTTATCAGAGGTTATGATTCGTGAGGTTGTGAAGAAAGAGATAGAAAACGAAGCGGACTCTATAGATTATCCCTCTTTGGGGAATGAGGAGGATGAAGAAATACTGTCGGTAATTTTTACTGAGGTTCATAGAACCTATAACGCCCTAAGATCCAAGATATAGTCCCAATTCATAAAAATTTGTCCTTGAAGCATGAAATAACAAGAGATTTCAAAACCTACTCTGAGTACACCATAATATGGACCAAATATTAAAAATATAAATTGGGTCCTCAAAAAAGGTTGGTCTCTTAGATCGATCCATTGGACCTTACACCTAAAAGAAAGAAGAATCAAATATTTCAACCCATTGTCAAGACCCAACAATCCGAGCATAACCGAATGATTACACCCTGTTAAGATATAGAAAGAGTAATCATAAACCTTGACCATGTCATGATTTCCAATGGGTAAAACAGCAAGTACATATACTCTAATCATGCAAATTTAGATAGCCTTCACCTAAAGTGAGGTATTCTTGATTACGTAGAGGTCCAACTTGATGTCTATGGAAAAACTTTGACTAAGGGGTTTGACTCCCCGTTCATCACAAACTTTTGAGGTTGTTATAGATTTTAGATAACTGTCCAAACCAAGCAATGTCCAAAAAAACAAATACTTAATAAATGATGATGTTCCATCATTGGAAAAAAACTGGAAGATAAATGTTGTGTTCATCAGTGGTGGTGGTTTATGGGTGAAATAGAAGGAAAAGATAGATGAATCTTTTGTTAAACCCACAACAAGTTGAATATCTATAGTTAAGGTTCCAAACCACGACTTGGATACCATTTTTCTCCCTAACTAATAGCTTCGCTAGTTTTCATAACTTTTCTTAGTTTGGAAACTCTATTTTAGTGTTATAATTTTTTTTTATCTTGCCTTGCTTACAAAGTGTAAACACCTGCTCTCAAATAAAAGGTATTGGGACAAGATAAATTTGGCAGACTCGGGTGTTTATCTCATAGAAGACGCACCCATCAACATGGGCAGTCCTAACAAATGTAACCCACTAAAATCGACTATTCTAAGGTATAACTTATTGATTCTATGGAAAATAACAAATAAATAGAGAATCGTAGAAAAACGAAACCTGTACCAATAAGGTTATATCACATAGATTGTATATATTCCTTTTAATGATGAGGTAAATAAAGCTAGCAAATGAATAAGTTGAGAGTAATAAATAAGATCATAAAAATGTATGTATCAAGACGAGGGTTACAAAGAAGAACAAAACAAAGGTCATATGAATCGATGTGACACAAGGATTATAAATAGAAACAGGTTATGAAGATTGTATAGCTTGGACGAGGGTTATACAGTAGAATAAGACAAAGTTCGTAAATAAGTCGTGAGCCGAGGATCATGAAGAACTACGAGTCTAGGGTCCTAAAAAAAGCATAAGACGAGTGCGTGAAGAGAATATTTGAATGGTTATGATGGAACAACACATGTCATTACTGGTAAGTATATAAATAATTCGAGCATTTATAATAAGTTTGGAACAATAAAAAAAGCTACATTTTTTTTTCGGAGGGAACCCGCAGCCGCTACTCATAGTGCAATGAGTGCGCACAGGGTAAACCCTCAGTCTGACGCGATAGCCTGCAAACCAACGCCAGAAGGTAAACCACATAAAGTGACAGGCTCAGCCGAGAAAGTGTATGTAGAGGGACTCGAACTCATGACCTTTTGGTTATAAGAATGCCATACTCAACCAACTCGGCTACCCCTTAGGGGCATAAAAAAAAAAGCTACATATAATGTATAAGTAAGGATTTATGTAAGGTAGAAACTTGAGGACTAAAGATGTAATATGTAATAAATATGTTTTTTATTTAGTAATATAATAGGATGAAAGGTCTTGTAACTCGAGTGTGTGTTTGTTACATAGAGCTAGAAACCTCTATAAATAGGTGTAATTTATCTTAAACGAGGGGATGAAGTATAACACTTTGATTTTAACATTTATCATTTTATATATGTAATATTATTTTACCACTTTATCTCTTTAGTTATTCAATCGACTATCCTAAAAACTATTTTAGTCCAAATAAAATCTCTTCGCTTCCAATTATTCCTAGAGTGACCAGTGGCAGTCATAGTGGGAGGTATGCTTGGTACATAGATTCCAAACCTAAAATTGGGAACAATTGAAAAATTACATTTGGATCAGTGTGATTGATGGATCCCATGCGAGTAGATCCAATAGTGTTCATAGATGGAGAGGTAGAAGAGGCAGGTCTAGGAAAATAGAAATTCAAATTGATGCACAATTGGAAGATCAACATAGCCAGTTTGCTTTGGAAGACTGACATAATCAATAATTATAAAACAACTAGTTGTGCTAAATGACAAGCTGGTTTAGAGGGAACAATCTGTTTTGTTTAAATTTGGAAGGGTCTGCTCCAAGGTTCACAGGGTGAACAAATTAAGATATTTGGTGGGTTATTTCGATGCGATCCGAGAAGAGGATCTTAGAGGAAGATGTGATTGTTGAGAAGTTCACTTTAACAGAGATTAAAGATATCGTTCTTCTATAAAGCAAAGAAAAATAATAATAGGTATATTCCTTTAGAGTCTAGTAAATCTCAAGTATCATATTCAGATGAGCGACCCCAAACACATGAAAGAGGTGATCGTTACCAAATAAGGAGACATTTTGGTGATAAACACTATTTGAATAGACACGTCAAACAAATTAAAGATACCAAATTGAGCAAAAATCTAAGAAATAATCTCAACATATACTTGAAAACCCAAATTTGGAGTATAATGTGACTAATCCGTTCACGAACCCTTTTTGCAGTATCAAAATGCTTTGAAAGTGCTATAAACCTAATTTGTGCTAACAAAGGAGATGTCATATAATCTAATATTTTTCTATAATGACCTCATATACCATCGTGTTTAATCACAGAAAAGTTCGATGGGACACGTGATCTTGATGACCACATTGATTAGTTCAAGAACTATATGATGAATTTTAACGATGCCGATAAATTGGTGTGCCGCGCTTTCTCATAGATTTTTAAAGACACTGGATTGAAGTGGTATAACAGGTTTCCGAAGGGATCCTTCACTAAATTTTGGATGTTTTATACTTCCTTACGAAGGTAGTTTGTTGAAACTAAGGAGATGTGTGCTAATGAGTGGTGAGGTTAATTATCGTTTGGGGGTAAATTTGGAATTCGTTTGAAGTTTTGTGAAAGTATATGGGTGTTTAATAATTAGAGTAGAGAGTAGAGGGAGAATTAAGCAGTCTGGTTGTATTTAATTTTAATTACCCATATTTAATGCAGGTGGTTGGGTATTTATACCCTTACATCTGGGCCTTATAGGCTTTCGGGTCATATTTAATGGACCCGGGTCAAGTTCAAAGACCCATGAGCTCTTAGTAGGAGAGCAGGCAGCTTAGTCAAGAAGTGTTTAGGTTTTTTAGTACTTTTGTCATAGTTCGAACAACACAATAGGCTGAGTGTTCGAAGTGTCCTGTCCGGTCCGGTGAGTTTGGTCTGATTTGTCATTGTCCGGAGAGGAGGCAGAATTCAGACTCATCAGGAGCCCCTTTTTTAGGTGTTTGTTCAAATACCTTTGTCAAAAACCTGAAAAGCAGTCCGATGTCAGGGGGAGTTTTAATCCGGACATGTCTGTTTGTCTTATGGTTTTATCCGAACTGATAAAGCTTCATGAATCCAAACGGTTTTGTGCCAGAGTTCATGGGACACGTGTCGCTTTCTGGTTGGTTGCTTCAGCCGTTTTCACCTTGAATTTCGAACCCACCTTCTTCGAAAAGCAACCTCTTAATTAAAGGTGGTGACATCAGCGTCGTCTTTAATCATTACCAATCTTTTCGAATTCTCCAAGGAATCAAACTCATTTTTCAAATTTACTATAAATTAAAACACTTTCTACTGTTTTACCATCTCTCTCATATTTACTCTGCAACTTCTTAAAGCTTTCTCTTTCTAAAGCAAAAATTTACCCAGATAGTTTATGTTTACAGCGAGGAACACTCTGATCAAAGGTGGGTGGCTCAACCTCTCTTAATTAGAAAAGGAGTAAAAGGTCGAAAGGGAAAGACGCATCGCAGCAGGACTACCCATTTCGCCCATCGACAGACCAGTAACTTCAGCTATAGAGTCAGATCAAGGCTCTTCTTCCTCTAAAGGCACCAAGCCGAAAAGGTTATTTCAAACCAATCTCTCCCCCATTATCTCAGGTTCCTCGGTTCAAGAATCAGAACCTGTGGTTGAGCCAGGCGTTACTGTAACCAGTTTTAAAAAACCCTCCCCCTTCATAGCTATGGGGTCAGAGACTGAACATTCCCCTCAAAAACTAGTTGACCGGAGAAAAAGCCGGTTAGTTAAGGGCCAAGCTTCCAAGGGCACCCCCTCAAAATCGGGTGCTAAAGATAGTGGTACAGGGTCAGAAGTGCCCATTAAAGTTCCCAAGGACAGGCTGGCCGGTTCAGAGGGCATCAGCTCCAGTCCCCGGAGGGACACATCTGCATCAGAGCCCCAGCCGGAGGCCAGGAACCAAGAAAATTCTGGAACTCAGCAGTCCGGAAGCCAAGCTGAGCCAATTCTGAACCTTCCCCTTACCACAGCTGCTGAAAACCCCTCAATAATCATGGAGGAAGTAATGAAGGACTCCATCGAAGAGGCTCCATTCGAGTCTGAGCCCTCCGGACAGACTAGTAGTGCCATTGCTGCCAAAAAAGACAAAGGCAAGGAAAAGTTGTGCTTGGGGCATCCGGATCCGCCGGAGAGTCTCGAAGGAAATGTGGAGCCTTGTTTTCACAAGGTCAACGTCAAGTACCTCCTTGCCCTGCAGAAAATTAACTACGCATTCATCCACACAGCCGAGCTGGGCCGGATTCGTACAAAGTGGGGAATACCGGAGAACGTGAAGATCTAAATCCCCATACACCCAGAGACTCTCATGGACTGCAAATTAAGCAAAATTGTCATCTTCACAGAGCTATTCAATTGGGGACTTAGATTCCCTCTAGACCCAGAAATTGTCAGATACTTCCATCTGATAAAGCTCTGTCCGAGCCAGCTGAGCCCCAATGCCTGGTACACCCTCATGGGTAGCATTATGGCTTCAAGGCTCTCCGGGATCCCTCTACCAATGGAGGAGTTTGCTGCTGTGGCCAGTCTCTGCAGAAACCATCACATTCCCTTCTACCATTTCAATATGGGGGATAACTTCAAAGCTGTGGATGACTTGTTAGAGTCGGAGAGGAATTGGAAGACCCAGTTCCTGTTCGTAAGTGGTGCATGGGAGAATGGGCAGAAAATTAAGTCTGGTGTCAACCCGAGTCTCCTGCTTTACACTCTTATCTTTTTTTTAAAGTTAGTTTAAATTAACTTGTTTTATTTTTGCCTTAGCAGAACTGCCCAAGGACTTTAGTGACCACTTGAAAACCGGGCAGGCTAGTTGCACCAAGATCAATGCTTGGGCAGCTGAGAAGTGGGGGAACTAGTTCCATGCTGCTTTCACTGGAGGCAACTTGGCAAGGTCTCATTTGTGGAACACCACAGGTCGGAGAGACCTAACTTGGGAAGAGCTCACCACTCAGCCTCCTCCGGATGTTATGCTCAAAAGGACGCATGAACCAGATGGGACACTCTACTTGCCAGGCCGGGCCAAAGCCCCGAGCAAGATGAAAGGCAAAAAGAAAGGCAAGAAAGTGGTTGGTGAAGCTAATCTTGGAGAGGTGGAGGATGATGCTCCAATACAACCGGAGGGGCCAGTCCCCCGTCAAATTGATGCTGCTCTCTTGGAAGTGGTGGAGCAGGAGGCTGAAAGGCAAGAAGTGCAATCCCCAAACCCTCCAAGGGCTTCCAAAAGAGATCGTAAACGGGGAGGTGAAAGCAAAGACAGGGAGGCCAAGAAGAAAAAAACCTCTAAGGGTGACGAGCTTTCTCTCCAAACTTCGGAGCCTCCTCCCCAAGTTGACCCCTCTGACCCAACACAAGAAGAAGAGATACCTGGTGACTTCCAAACCGATGAGGTCGAAGGGGGAGATCTTATCATTGACGGTGTGGACATCACCGGTCTTTGTGGGCTTGGTGAGTACTTCATGAATCTTCCCAGAGATGATTTTTCCGGGCCTTATCTCCCTCCGAGCACTTCAAACTCAGTCACTTTTAATGGTAAGAACTTTACTGTTTCAAGTGATAAAGATGCTATAGCTTACTCTTTGTTAAGAAATGTTCAACCGGTGCTTGCGTTGGAGAAGCAAGTTCGAAATCAGGCAGACATTATCAAAGACCTCAAGTCTAGCAAAGAGAGGCTGTCTGACGATCTTCTTACTGCCACTTCGAATGCTGCCACTCTAAAGGAAGAAAACGAAGAGCTGAAGAGAAACCAGGAGGTGAGTACCACAAAAGTCACCACACTGGAGAACACTATCACAGAGCTCCGGGAGAATCTTTCCGGATTGGAGAAAGATCTTGCCACTTCAAGAGGGGAGACCAAGGCCAAGGACCAAATCATCACCAACTTAACCAGTGACAAGATTGCTCTTGAGAATTCAGTGTCCAAGGTTGCCGAGGAGAAAGCTACTTTGCCAAGGGAGCAGGAGGCCAAAATCCAAGCCAAGATCGACGTTTATGCCAACAACGTGATCGACACCCAGGAGGAAATGTATGCCAATGTGAGGTCTGACATGGTTCTACTCTTCCATGAGAAGTTTCCGAAGAGGAACCTAGGGGATTTATGGCTTCACGTTGAGTCTGACGACCTCCCATATCATACAATGGCTGAATGCGACAGGTATGGTTGCTCCAGTGCTTCCTCATCGGATGACGAAGAACACAACGGGGAGAGCCCCAACGAAGAGAAAAGTGATCCCAAAGGGAAGAAAAAGACAGACGAAGGTGAGCCATCTTCAAAGGCTCAACCTTAATTTATGATTTACTTTTTACTTGTTTACCCAAACTAAAGTCCTTGGAAGGCCAATGCACTCTTTTTTGTAATTGTGTCCGGTATCTGACCGGATAGGTCTTTTGTTCAATTTTGACAATTTAAAAGTCCTTGGAAGGCCAAGGCACTTAAGTTAGTTTAATGAATATCTTTGTTTTGCACCATTCTCATATTCTTTCATAGTCTGTTCCAATTTTGATGGCTAGAGTTTAAATAGCCCTTAGTTATTTCATAGTGAGAGTGTTTAAATTCTCCGATGACGAATGTTTAAGTGGTCATCACTCTTTTATTTCAATCCGGATGGTGTGACAAAGACAAAACTAAAATATTTCAGAAATTTTTAAGAAGGCATCAAATTTTATTTAAAAAATCGGACACCTCATTAAAACCTCCCCTTGCCATCAGGGAGGAAAGAGTATGCCCCCAAATATTTACATGGATGTTTAAACAAGTAAATATTTACACAAATGCTACTCCAAGTACATCCGGAGATGTTCGATATTCCAAGGGTGGGTCAAAACTCTTCAATACTTGTGTTCTAGCCAATATGTTCCAGGTTTAAGCCTTTCAACAACCATATAAGGTCCTTCCCAAGTCGGAGCCAACTTGCCGAACAGTTTTTCTTTAGTGTGTAAGAAGACTTTCCTCAATACCTTGTCCCCCGGTTGGAAATCTCTTCTTTTAACTCTGGAAGCAAATATGCTTTTCATCAAAACCTGATAGTGTGCAACTCTAAGGTGAGCTTTAACTCGTATTTCTTCCACCAGATCGAGCTGACCTCTGATTGCCACTTTGTTAGCATATTCAGAGAAGTTGTGAACACGAAACGATGGGAGAGTTGCTTCTATGGGAGCTACTGCATCCATCCCATAGACCAAAGCAAAAGGTGACTCATGTGTTGCAGCCCTAGGTGTTGTCCGGTAGGCCCACAAGACCTCTTGTAAATAACTAGGCCACTTCCCAACAGCCCCTTCCAAATTATTCTTTAAACCGGACAGAATTGTTCTGTTGGCTACTTCAACTTGACCATTTGCTTGTGGGTGTAAAGGTGAAGAGAAACAATGTTGTATACCCCTTGAGGCACAAAAACTCTCCATTTCCCTATTGTCGAACTGTGGTCCATTGTCTGTTGTTATCTTTTGTGGGACACCAAATCTGCAACAAATGTTGGATATAATGAATTTTATGACAACTTTTGATGTTGTTCCTGCTAAAGGGGTTGCTTCAATCCACTTCGAAAAGTAATCTATAGCAACAATTATAGTTCAGCGCCCTCCGGACGCCATAGGGAGAGGCCCTATTAAATCCAACCCCCATCGAGCAAAAGGTATAGGCTAAGAAATTGACTCTAAAGGAATGGCTGGGACATGAATTTCATTGCTGTACCTCTGGCATGGGTCACACCTTCTTACCAATTCCTTAGCATCTTTCATGATAGATGAGCAATAGTAACCGGCCAGTAAAACTCCTTTGTTAAAGCCCTGAATCCACAATGAGCTGACCCCTCACCATCGTGTAATTCAGAGAGGACTACTTGAGACTCATCATTCCCCAAACAGCGCAGAAGAGGTTTACTGTAAGAATTTTTATACAAAACGTCTCTCAATATGATAAAAACACGAGCCTTGTGTTTCAATGTTCTTGCCAGTGATTTATCCGGAGGCACGATACCATCAGAGAGGTATTGCAGGAGAGGAAACCTCCAGTCCTGAGGTTGTATCATCTGTACCTCAACAATTTCCTCTTCTTTACCCATATTAAGTTGAATGGAGGGGCTTTCCAGCACATGGATCCATGGATATGACTCCGTGTACGCTATGGTTGCCAATGAGTCTGCTAACTCACTTTCTGTCCGGGGTATATGTTCATAAGCAACACTTTTATCTTGACACTTTTTCCTTATTCTAAACAATGTGTCTCTACCTCTTCGATCGGTATTAATACTCCAGGGGTCTCTATGGGGTCATCAATTTCACCCTCACCCCCAGAAAGCCCCTCAAATTGCTATTGCTCGTTGATACGAACTGCCCCCAATGTCCGAGGAGCCAGGGCTGTAGCACAGCATTCTCTTGCAACCTTTTGACTGCTCCGGACAACTCCCACCTGTCCCTGAACATCATATTTCAAGCACCGATGGACTGTTGAAGCCACTGCATGCATCCTAGAGAGCCAAGACCTCCCTAGAATATCATTATAGCAAGTGGGACAATCCACCACGATAAAAAGTATCCTGACCATTTTCTTGAAAGGGCCATTGCCCAACAAAACTTCTTCTTCGAACTCCCCGATCACATCTACTGAGCTGCCAGTAAAGCCCACAATTGATCTGTCTGAACTCTGAATTACAGCTGGATTTTTCATTCTCTTGTATGTGGTTAAGAGAAGGATATTGGCTGAGCTTCCAGTATCCACCAAAATTCGTCTTATGTCATTGCCCCCAATGGATGCTCCTATTATCTTCATGAGGGCCAGCTATATCTCTCAAATTATCTTCATAAAAAACAATGAAAGGGAATGGATTTTGTGACTGATAGAAAGCCATGCCTCCTTCTAGCTGGGTGGCCAAAGTATGAACGTGCCTCATCCTTGAAGAAGCAATAGGAGCTGTCATAGTATCCCCTCCGAAAATTGTAAGGGATTCAAAAAACTTAATGAGGCCGGAGACTGTCCTAGAACACTCCTCAATTGCACCCACTCTATTTCGAGTTGGATCAGGATTCAAGTATTCAGATTCCACATCAAACCTCTCAATTATAACCATGGCTCCCTCCAGAGCAGCATTACTTGGACCAACCCGGTGAGTATTGTCAGGCCTGTTACCTCCTCTTCTTTTGACATAAGCCCCCAGCTTTCCCCTTTCAATCAAGTTCTGAACTTCTTGCTTCAAAGCTATACAATCATCAGTGGTATGACCAATATCATTGTGATATTGGCAGAAAGAGTTATTGTGATGTTCTCTAGGAGATTGCCGTGTGGCTGGTCTTCTATAGTGCACCTCTTCCTTTGTTTTATCATAAATGGTGGTCACACTTTCTTTCAATTTTGCGAACCACTCCGGTTGAACCCAAGGGCATCTCTTGTTTCTAGATTGCTGACTCTGAGCAGGAGTAGCTGGCTGAGACTGAGCTTTGGCCCTACCATGCCCCTGTCCGGTCTCCTTTGCCTTGTTCCCGGACTGATTCTGATTGGGATTTGGTGCCACCGGGGTAGACCTCACCTGCCTGTGCACCCTGTCTTCTTTGTTTCATCAACGTTAATCTATTTTCCAACCTGATTCAGCAACCCTCCCCATGTCATGGCCTTCTTTCTGGTCACTGAATCAACCAGGGTTCAAGCCTTATCTTAGGGATGCTATTGCCACTTGTTCGAAGCAATCAGCCAGCCCATTCTTGGTGTTCACAAAACGACTTATATATTCTTTTAAGGACTCATTTGCTTCCTGGGCACAATGGATTATTGTGTCTCTATTTTCCTTTAGCTCTTTACTCCCTACGAACTGCCTTCGAAAGGCCACCCAAAAAGTATCGAAATTCTTGATACAACCTTGTGGTAGGCTGTTATACCATTTTAGAGCACTCCCCGTAAATGATTGGGAGAATGCTCTACAAAGTAGCTTATCATTGTCGTCAAAGTTCATCATGAAGTTTTTAAATGGTTGTCCGGACCAGTACTGCCATCGTACTTTTCCATTTTGGTGCTGTCAAACCTCTTAGGGAGGTTTCCGGACAGAATTTTGGAAGATAATGAAGATTGCCTCCAATTTCTGCCACGACTGAACACAGTATCCTCATTGGGAGTTGCAAAGATACCTGGTTCATCGTGAAAAGCGAAAGGATCCATCAGCATCCGGTCCACATGCCTCCGGCTATGAGATGACCCTTTACCAATATTCTTCTTCATCTTTCCATGTCTATCTCTTTTTCTGGAATATTTTTTAATCTGCTTTTGCTTCTTTTTAGTTCGACCCTCATCACTGCTAGAGGATAAGGATTCTTCAACTCCCTCATCGTCCGAAGAGCTATTAGAAGATTCTGAGCCTGAGTCAGAACTCTCCACTGGCTTAGACCGGTGAGACTTTTTGGAGCTGGCATGAGTCTTTTTGGTACTCACATGAGTCTTTAAAGGCTCATGCTCTCTGGGGTTATCGATGTGATGAGAAACTAATGCTTTGGACGTTTCTTTCATGCCCATCTTAGACTTTTCTGCCCTTAGAGCTTCTATTTCACCCTTCAGCCTATCGCGCTCTTCGATAGTGTATTCATCGTTTTCACCCACCACTTCGAGCAGAGCTGGTGTTACTTCCGGGGCGTCCGGATTCATTCAGACTGACTTTTCTTGCTGGTTTTGAATGCTTGATTCAGGCACCTTCTTCTCCCATTGTGGTCGCCAATTTGGTGAGGTTAATTATCGTCTGGGGGTAAATTTGGAATTCGTTTGGAGTTTTGTGAAACTATATGGGTGTTTAATAATTAGAGTAGAGAGTAGAGGGAGAATTAAGCAGCCTGGTTGTAGTTAATTTTCATTACCCACATTTAATGCAGGTGGTTGGGTATTTATACCCTTACATTTGGGCCTTATGGGATTTCGGGTCATGTTTAATGGACCCGGGTCAAGTTCAAAGACCCATGAGCTCTTAGTAGGAGAGCAGGCAGCTTAGTCAAGAAGTGTTTAGGTTTTTAGTACTTTTGTCAAAGTTCGAACAACACAATGGGCTGAGTGTTCGAAGTGTCCTGTCCGGTCCGGTGAGTTTGGTCTGATTTGTCCTTGTCCGGAGAGGAGGCAGAATTTGGACTCATCAATGAGGATACCATAATTCTGTACAAACAAAATATAAGAGAAAACTTGAAGGATTATACGAAGACGACTGTGATTAATGATTGGTTTTAAAAATTTGTGATGAGCAGGTTGTTTGTGCTACATTCCAATAACGGTTTTTCCGTGAAGATTTAGCTAATGAGACAACAAGAAATAAAGTTTAACTTTTGGGGCTCTAATGGCTCAGGGAGAAGAGAAAATCAAGGTTGATGAGTCAACAAGGGTGCAAAATGGGTCAGTTTCAACGTAAAGGAAATTACAATAGGAAGTACTTTAGATACTCATGGACAGAAGCATCATTTTGACATAGGGCTCTAAACAATTTACCTTCTCGGTCAGGATCATCCCAAGTAACAACTTCGGTTTATCAGCGTAATACCTGAGTATTATGCTTAGTTGACTAAGAGTGTAGCCACCATCTTTGAAAGGGTCAGGAATCAGGTTCAATTCCAAAAACCACCACTTATAATTAAACCTATAAAAGAAAGGAATACAAAAATTCCAAGTATCACGATGACATTACACACAATACCACGAATTGTACCATGATAGTGAACGGAAAATTAATAAAAATTGTTAAGAAACCAGTTTGGTCACAACAAGTACTGAGCATAAACCAAGCAAGATAGAATGAGAATCTATCCTATAAACATGAAAATACGATTATGATAGATGGGTCCGAGGATGAAATCAATGTAACAACAGAGGTCCTTGATCCCGATCCATATAAGAGGGTTGTGTTAGTGGTAAATGAACCAAAACCACAAAGTAATGTTCAAAGTTTATGTGAATATTTTGAGTCTTTAGAAATTTTTGGAGGTGATATTATGGTCGTAAATACAAATATCTCTCGAAAGAGGCATATCGTGAGTCTAACCATACAACGGGTTTGATGGAATTTTATTTCATCTTTATGAGAAACGTTCTCTGTCTTTTATTTTTTCGATGATGATGACTTGAGGGGTGTTGTTGGATACCATAGTAATACGATTATGATCGGAGCTGTGATAACAGGAAGTGAGATCCGAAGGATACTCATTGATAATGATAGATCTGTCAACGCGTTATTATTGTCAACATATGAAAAATGAAAGACTCCAGTAATCCTTCGGTTAGAAAGGACTATAATTGGGTTCATTGGTGTGACAACCAATGTTATCAAGGAATTTGAGGAGAAAGTCTTGCTGGGAAAATGATTATTTAAGAAGAATTGAGGGTAGACAGTCTGAAAAAATACAATACGATTTATGGTAGATATAAGTTATAAAAAATGCACGTCATAACTTCAATGTTCCATCAATGTTTGAAATATGTGGTTGGATATCACATTAGGACGGTTTGAAGCAGCCATAAGGTAACATAAAAATATTATTCAACAACCTTTTACACCAAGATGATTGTTGGTGATGAGGCGATGAATGAATATCAATTAGATGGGTTTTCCTCAGGTTCAAATAAGGTAGATGATCCGAGAGAGGGCCCTAGATTGTTAGTAACAAATAAAAAAATATAGGTGTATATATTCCTTGGTGGGAAAATTTTAAAGATATGAAATTTTTACAACCACAAATGAGAAAGATATTAATAGATTATTTGTCAAACAAATGAAGTATTTTTGCTTTGAGTCTTGTGGATATGGTGGGGATTCCATCTAATATATTAGATTTGTTATAGCCTAGTTGCTAATCCAAATGTAAGATCCATCATCCAAACGAAGAGCTTTTTCTCTTGAAAATTGAGAGGTAATTATAGAAGAGGTGGACCGAATTTAAAAAAGTTGGTCATATAAGAGAAGCTTAATATCTAGTGTAGATACAAAATCGAGTACTTGTAAAGAAAAATAATGGTAAATGAATAATATGTGTTGATTTCACGGATTTAAATCGAGCTTGTTCAAAGGACCCCTTTCATATTCCAGCAATAGATCAACTTGTTGATTCAACTTCGGGTAATATGAAATGAGTCTTTTGAACAAGTTCGAGTTAAATCCATGAAATCACTCTCATTCATGGGAACATCTGATCGGTGTAACCAGATCCGGATGAATCTAAGGGATCAGGAAAACATTCGTTTATTACTGATATAGGTTTGCATTGTTATAAAGTAATGCCTTTTGGGTTACTTATCACAGGTTAGTGAACAAAGTTTTTCCACATAAATTGGACGCATTATGAGCGTACACATAGATGATAATGGTGGCGATCATTTTCAAGATTTAGAAGAAACATTTTCTAATTTAAGAGCCACTCATATGAAGTTGAATCGTGCGTAGTTTACTTTCAGAGTATGTCTCGGAAATATTTTGGGTTACAAAGTGAGTGAGAATGGAATTAAAGATTATCCAGAGTAGTTGAAGGATTTCATAACTATGGAACCTCTTTGGATGATTAAGGAAGTACAAAATCCTAATGAGAAGATTGACAAATTTAAACAGATTTTCATGGATACCAGAATGTGATGAGGAGTCCAAAATCAAAACACATTTATCATCACCATAAATATTGACTAAGCCTATTTTAGGTGAATTTTTTTTCTTTACATTGAATTCTATGATTTTTTAGTGGATGTATTTTTTGTTAAGGGGGTGGATGATTATCCACACCCCATATATTATATGACTAACATTCTGCGAGATTAAGAGAAAATGTACTTGAAGTTGGAGAAATTGGCTTTGGCCTTGGTCGTAGCTGCTCCGAAGATGCTCTTTATTTTCAAGCTCATTTGATCATAGTTATAAATTCATTCCAATTGCAAAATATGTTACAAAATCCACTTATTTATGAAAGGATGACAAAATGGTCTGTAGAGTTGGGAAACTATGATATTGATATTACACCAAGGACGACGATAAAAACCAAAGCTTTAATGGATTTACTTGTTAAATTTATTCAGAAAGGCCAGATTCAAAGGGAGTTAACATAGATAGGAATGATCATGATGATGAATAATTAGTTGGAATTGATGATGGATCAAGTATTTTAAGATCAGGAGCGGGAATTCAATTAGTGGCTCTAACGGGGGAAGCAATGTACCAGGCTATACGATTTGGGTTTAAGGAATTATATAATAAAGTGCAATATGAAAGAGCTCTTTGTAGATTAAAACTTGCAAGATTTTTTTGGTCTAAAAGAGATCATTTGGAAAGTGATCTGTAGTTACTGGTGAATCATATCTCAGGATAATCTAAAGCGAAAAAATACCAACTTATAAAATATTTGAGAGAATAAAAAGCATGGTTGTAATGTTTGAAAGTGTTATGTTTGAACATATCTCCCAAGGACAAGATTATATTTTTTATTCTTAAGAAACAATTTTATATTTTTAAGAACATCCTTAAATTTTGACAGAAGATGGTTCATTTATTATAACGAAATCCAAACAATGTCAATATTTTGAAGAGGTTTTCGTGGTTGTAGAAGAAGAAGAACAAATTTTGCGATTCTACTTGAAATAATTTTTTTCTAAGGGAACATTAACAGTTGATAAGAAGTTAGCTTAACAATTAAGATTTAAGGGACCTATATATACAGTTCATGGGGATATTTTATTCAAAAAAGTATTAAATCGACCATTATTAGGCTGTTTTGGAAGGGATGATTCCCAAATTATTTTGTCTGAGTTGCACGATGGGGAAGGTTATGCTCATTGTGCATATAAAACTTTGATGATGAAAGTATTATTGTCTGGATATTGTTAGCCTACAATAATGTTCGACGGTAGAACAATTTGATCCAGAGCTATGATACTTCTTAAAGAGTTGCCAACACAATACATGTGCCAGTGGTACCATTGGATTCCATTTTGGAATCCATACCATTTACTAAATTTGGGATAGATATGGTAGGACTTATGCCAATGACTACCGCGGAATTCAGACCATCATTGTTGTTGTTGATTATTTTTTGAAGCGGGTGGAATCTGAGCCTTTATTTGGTACAAGAGTAAATGATGTAATAAGGTTCATTTGTTTAACATTTGTTGTAGGTTCGGAGTTCCTTAGATGATTACACTAATAATGGAACATATTTTAACAACAAAGATATAAAGTATTTTTATTCTTCGAGAAGTATCAAACAACTCTTCGAATAACAACTCATGAATGACCTTTTGCTTTAGTGAACAAGATTGATGCGATCAATCCACCAGAATCTACTCTTCCATCATATATGTTATTGAACTTATATGTGAAAGGCACAAATTACGGAAGAAGGAAATATCTTGACTTGATTGAGGATAAACGAACTAAAGCAGATCTAAATTCACTTCATTATCAAAACTTGATGAGGAGGAGATATACATGTGAAGTTCGATAAAGAGAATTCAAGATAGTGACAAAGTCCTCATGAAAGTTTTTTTGCATACAAAAGATAAAAGACTTGACAAATTGGGTCCAAATTAAGAAGAACCATATTTGGTAGTTGAGAAAATAAAACATGAGACATATTGTTAGAAATATTGTAAAGGAAGACCATAACAACATTCGTGGAACATAGAGAATTTGCGTATGTATTATGAGTAATGTTGTGATTACTTCTTTGCAAATCATATTGTCTGTCACTATACAAATTAGGGGTATATTCTTTGAAATTGTTGAATACTTTTTGTTTGTCGTATGTAACTTGTGTGGAAAATTGTAAAACAAGTTTAGTGATGATATGCGTTGTGACTAAAAGTATAATACTTAGCAATAAATTAATGTCCCATTACATAAAAAGTAAAAAAATTCAGAAATCAAATAAGTAGTAATCACCATTATTATAATAAATTTGAAGGTATATATATATATTTCAAAGTTAAAGTAATATTTAATAATATTTCTGAAGTGGCTATTAATTCAAAGTGACTCTTGATTTGAAGTGACTATTATTCAATGTGACTCTTGATTCGAAACAACTGTTATTCAAAGTGACTATTGATTTGAAGTGACTCAACATGTGAAGGTTGTGGAGCATAAGACCAAAGTGGATGCTCTTGCATAAAAAAACGAGGACATTACTCTGACCCCTAATGTTTAAGTTTTATCTATGTGTGTGGTGGACTAGTATTTTGTCGTGTTGTTCCTGTATGTAAACAAATACTATGATAGCTTTATTTATGTTAAGATTATGATGTTATATGTGTATATTCCATTACGATGTTTCAAAACTGGAGATTTGTTTTGGAAGTGGAGATGCGTGTTTATTAATTATCGCAAATTTTGGAGAGATCCTTACAAGGTCGAGCTCAGTACGACTCATTGCGTAGCTATGCAGAGACTTGCTCCTTAGCTTATTTACGAGGAGGTAATGTTGGCCTGATTATGTGGCCTATTAGAGGTTTGATTCTAGATAAATTTTCTTATTATACTATGTACAAGGTATGACGTTCAGTATGGCCTTTACATAGCCCGTAGGAGTGGCCAATTAACCAGTTTGTTTTGATAAACGCTATGGTCTCGGCTCAGTATGACCCCTTACATAGCTCGTAGGCGTTGTCATAAACCCCTTCAAAATTGTAAGGATGGAGGAAATGCAACAACAAAAACACATATTGGAAAAAACTAAAAAGGTTTATTAAAGTTATGAACTAGAGTGTGATGCGTTAATAAAAAACCCTATCACGCCATCAAGGGTGGGAGAGTGCATCCTCTAAGCTACAATGCTTCACGATACAATTTGAGATGATTTATATTCCAGGAGGGCTTTATGCAATGTCCTTCGACGTGTGCGAAACGATATGCTCTATTGTGTCCTTTGGAAGTCACGGTGTATTCACCATCCCAATTTGGTCATAACTTGTTAGTTACCTTGTCGCCAAATTCTTGGAAACTTTTATTCATGACCAGATTTCCTACTTGGAAAATGCGGGGCGTAATCCATGCATTAAAACACCCCCTCATCAAGATTATGTAGTGCTCTACTCAAAAGGGCGGTTGGTCACGACGTTCCTCTATGAGATCCACAACCACTACTCGATTGGTAACCTTATTGTTTTTATTGTAACTAGGTATCTGATGGATGGGCGTAATTATTTCCGATGTTACCACAACTTCACTGCCATAAACGAGGGCGGAATGAGTGTTACTAGTCACTGTTTATTGGGTAGTGCGGTACGCCCACATGACCTCGGATAACTTGTCCGACCAGTTGTCATTGGCTCATTCGAGCTTCATTTTTATCCCTTCAAATATGGTGCGGTTTGTGACTTTAACTTGGCCGTTTTCCTAGGGGTAGTATGGTGTAAAGAAGTGCTAGCTGATCACATATCATGTGTAGAAATATTTAACTACAATGTTTTGTAATTGAGGGTCGTATCTGTCATAAAAATACGAGGTATTCAAAATCGAGCCAAAATTTAGCGATGAATAAAGTCACATATCTCTTGGGCTTGAGTTTGAAAAAAAGCTTTGGATTCTACCCATTTACAGAAGTAATCCACTGCTACGATTAAGAATTTATTTTTGCGCATTTCCATAGGAAGTGACCCTACCAAGTCGATGCCCCATTTATCAAAATGGCAGGGGATAGCCACGAGATGCATTGAATCACTTGGGAGGTGTCATGTATTGGCGAACTGTTGACACCGATTATATCGGGCCAATAGAACTCTGCCAACAAGAAGCGTCAGATAAGGCTAGTGCGTAGATCTCGCAGAACCGAGGTAACCTTTGATTGAGTAAGAAAATGGAGAAAGGGTGGGGTCCCATTTTTTCCGGTACAAAAGGTTGACCAAGACAAAATGTTTTGCTTCTTTTACCTGAAATGATCGAGTAACTGCCTTATCGGTCGGCAAAGTATCAATTTGAAAATATAATAGGTAAGGTTGTCGCCAATCGCTAGTATTTCTGATTGTGTAGATGTTATTGCTCTGATCGATAAGTTTTATAGTTGGCAGCTATTGTGTGAGAATAAGTGGATGCTCTTCTAAGACCGCAGTTTTGGCCATGGCATCGGTGACTGACATGTAGAGTCAAGGGACCTGATCGTATGCTACTATCATAAATTTGGACTCATATTCCTTGACAATGGCTAAGTAATCGCGGGTTTCCTCTTTATTAGCGTTATATATGCTCCTTTCTTTATTAATGACTAGTTATGAATCAGATTAGATATAGAGTGTACGGGCCCCGCATATTAATTCCAATTTCATGCCATAAATCACTACATCGTACTCGACAACATTATTGGTGACAGCGAAGTTAAACCGAATTACTTGGTGAACCTCCTTTCCAATGGGCAGTTTGAGGATGAGGCCTGTACCGAATCCTGAGGTGCATGAGGCACCATCATTCTCGATGATCCATTCCGATTGATCGGTCGCCAAAGACGTGCCTTCTTGAGAAGAGGTCTCGCGGGGAGAAGATAATTCAGTGAGAAAATCGGTCACATCGTGCCTCTTAATTGTATTTTGTTGTTCAAACTTAATGTCGTATTCCCCGAGCTTAATAATCAATTTGGTTAATCACCCATATGTGTTGGGATTTTGTAGCACGGTTTTGAGAGGGAAACACGTTTGAACAGTGGTTGTGTGACATTGAAAGTATGGACACATCTTTTATGTTGTAATAACCAGACATAGTACGAGCTTCTCTAAGTTTATGTATTTTGTTTCTACATCGACCCAAGTTTTACTTGTGTAGTAGATAGGTCGTTGAACTCCAGATGGTTCCCTGAACAACACTGCACTAAAAGAGAAAGGTGAAACAAATAAGTACAAGAATAATGACTCACAAACTAGGGGAAGGATACTATTTCTGGCCATGTGAGGTAGTTTTTCAACTCAATGAAGGCCTTGTCATATTCCTATGTACAAGAGAAGTTCTTAGCCCCTCAGAGAACCTCGAAGAACCTCAAAGAAAGGGTGGCTTTTTTCTGAGGCTCGTGAAATGAAGCGGGAGAGTGTTGCAAGTCGACCTGGAAAACATTGGACCTCCTTGATATTTCTTAGTGGTGTCATTTTTATGACTACTTGCAGCTGGGGGGGTCAGCTTCGATTCCCTTTTTGCTGACAATATAACACAAGATTTTTTCACTTCTTACTCTGAAAGAGCACTTTATCGTATTGAGTTTCAAATTAAACTGGCACGGGAGGTTGAACATTGTTTGAAAAATCTCTAGCTTCTTATATTTTGTATGCGTTTTGATGATCATGTCATCGATATATGCTTCCATATGCTTGCACAAATGTTTTTTTAAAAATATGGTTGACTAGGAGTTGGTAGGTGAAACCCGCATTCTTTAATCCAAACGGCATCCCCGTGTAACAATATAACCTTCGCTCAGTTTGGAACGTCGTATGCTCCTCGTCGACGGGTAGAGGTGGATTTGATTGTAACTCGAATATGCATCCATAAAGGATAAGAACTCATAACCTAAAGCCAAATCTACGAGGTATGGGGAATGCGTCTTTGAGGCATGCTTGATTCAAATCAGTTAATTTGACACATATGTGCCATTGACCTCCCCCCCCCCCCTTTTTTACTAACATTGGGTTTGCTACCGAGACCGGGTACAGAGCTCTCCAAATATTTCACAGTCTAAATAAGTTTGTCACCTCGAAAAGTATAGCCTATTGCTTTTTGGTAGAGAAAAAACGTCACTCCTGTCGCATCGGCTTGACATATGAGTCAGTGACTAATTCATGACAGGTAACGGAGGGGTCGACTCCTGAAACATCACTAGCAGTTTGTTGCTAGTGAAACATCTTTAGTTAATTTCTATCAGAGAGGCTTTTTCTGGGTCAACGATGATGCGTAACATATCCTGGAAGTTTGTTGACTTTCTCAGATGATACCAACCGTGATTCTATCAGAGAGGCTTTTATGGGGTGGCCTTCATCCTATGCAAGCCATGTCGGCTCATGATTGTGTGATAAGAATTAGGAGCGTTTGAAATCATGAACAAAGTATTCAACTATTGCATAGTAGCCCCGTAACCTACCTTAACAATTAGTTAGACTTTTCCGACACATTGGGGCAGTTTTGTTTCATATCCGATGAAGGTTTGTTGGGTGGGCTTTTAGAACGGCACTTGCTGCATTCGATCGTAACTGGCTTTAAAGATGATATTGGCTGAGCTGCTCCAATCTACCAAGACGTGTGTGACCATTACTCCCCTAATGTCCAGACTTACGGTTAATGCATCCTCGTGTGGCATGTTGACCCCTCGTAAATCGTTGTCGTTAAATGTAATATCTGCAATAGGCTCTAAAAAGTTATGGTAAGAGGGAGATTCAACTACCTGGATCTCGTGGTTGACCCTTCATTCAGCAATAGTGAATACCTGTAGCCGCTACAGGCTACGCGGACTTCCCTCTATTTTTTGTGTGAGGTGAAGGTAAAACATCACTTCCCATGTCGTTAGTAACATCATAATTTCCCACCGCAATGGTGAATATGCACTGTTGTTTTCCTATATCTTCTTGTTCATCAACGCAAGGTTTATCCTCATTAACCGAGCACATTTCTGCCTCCTGCTCGGGTTGATGACATCGATCTTGTTTCTTTATAAATTGGATTAATTCCCTATTGTGTACCAATCTCTGAATTTCCTCACGAAGCTGTCATCATTTATCACTTGGGTGGCCGTGATCGTTGTGGTAGGATCAGAAATACTTGTTCGATCGTTTAAACCCGGATGAACTCATCACTCGCGGTGTTTGATAATTTGTTCTTCCCTTGGTTCGATTAAAGATAGCCAATATGGGTTTGGTCAACGGGTAAATCGCCTGGATAAATTTTCATAATTTGCAGTCGTCAGCTAGTGTCCCTGCGAGGCCTATCAGAGACATGTATATCCGGTGAGTCTCTCTTCCTAGCATTATCTACTCCGATGAATGTATCTGCTCGAGCAAGCAAGTCTCTCCTTTTATCTATTGGGAATCTAACTAGGTCACTGTACAACTCCCCTAGCCGATCGAGGACTCTCTTGGTGGAGGCTAAAAACATATTTTTTTCTAGATCTGGCAAACCGTTCATGGCGTGAACAAAACATTTAATATAAATTTTCAATAACTCACCTTGCTTTTTTTAAATGTCCATAATCGAGTCCCGCTCGCTCATGAGCTATGTTTTGCCCAACTTTTTCTCTAAAAGCTTTCCATAGGCATGCGAAATCGTAAATAGACCCCTTTGACATATTGTTGAACCAATCCATTGCGTTTTCTTGAGAGTCATGGACAGGGCCCAATAGAGCATAACGTCAAAGCGGTAAAATGTCATCATCATGTTGCAAAATTTCTCCAAATGTCTCTTCGAACCCCTATTCCATCATACGCTTCCATCCTAAGTTGGTCGAATTTTCTATGCAACGGAACTTTGAAATTTTTCTCCATGAATAGAAACTCATTGAAGATGTAATCAGACATTCTTGGTCGCTCCTAATTATAATGTACGTCCTCATCCTCTTTGGCCTTCTTAGATGCGTAGGGGGTGTACTTCTTGCCGCGGATTCTGCTCTTTAGAGCGTTTTTTGTCCCTACTTTCTCATTCTCCTTCTCTTTTATCGTCATGCTTGGAAAATCAATCCCCTAGTTGACGTAGCTGACGTCCGGCCCAGATTGTTGGTTAGCTCGGCTAGCCCCTCGTACATTGGCATTCAGGACATGCAACGCATCATCCATTCCGGCTATGGTAGTGTGCATGACTTTGTTCCTTAGCATCTCGCTCACACGCCACCCTGTGTTGTTCATACTTCAAGTATTGAAGTTGTTGTTCTCACTTTTTAAATGTTTGTACTATAACTGGATTATTATCTAGTTTTTTGTGCGTAGTTGGGCTGCTATATTCTCTGGCGGATTGATCTTCGGTCTGGTCGCGACCACTGGCTATCCCACCTGTGATGCTACCTTAACGTGGACGGCTACCACCACCTCTGGGTTGATGGTAGTGACACGATGTATCTGGTTTCTCCTCACCGATCGATTTGTCATAATTCTTTGGTAGCCCGTCTTCATGCTCGTAACCATGATATCCCTTTTAATTCCTGATTTAGTGACTACCATGATTGTGAAATCTTAGTGGTAAATGTTTTTCCTTTTCCACATACGGTGCCAAATGTTTTATGAGAAATGATAATCCCAAGTAGAAAACATTTTTAACCAGAGAAGTTACGATGTTTTTGGTTTATCTGCATATTTATATCGTTATTAACATTTTTAAAGATTGATAATTAGTGGACAGTCCCACTAGCTTTGCACGTAATCTAGTATCTATGATATGAGGCCTACAATTATGGCCATTAAATTAGTGGGTTGACGAGTTAATAATGTTGATTTAAAGTCTTTCTTTAGTTGTTCTTTGGAGGGCAGGCCTTGGTCGGCATTGCCACTCTACAAGCCGAGCGCCGTTCAGATTTTTTTATCCCCCTGGTTGCATTCTTCACTTAGCTATGCGTTTAGTCGGTGACGGTCTGATCATTTATCTTCGATGTCAGCTTGTGCTCAGCGAAGTATATGTTCATTCTGATTACATTTGTCTTACTAATGCGCTTGTACCCCTCGGTTAGGCCTCATGGATGCCATAATCCTCGTCTTCCTTGTAATTAGCTTCAGTTTACTTTATAACTGGTTTGAATGCATGCCTTTTTCATGTTCGTATAGTTACCCTCTGCTCGGATATCATCTAGTTTACCAGGTGGTGGATACTTCCTCATCAACGTCTCTCGTCCGGTCTGATATAGAAATAGAGTTTTAAGGACTAAATTGTAAATAATTTAAATTTAAGGATTTAATTGTAATTAATGTAAGTTTTGTCCTTAATTCGTGACTGATGTAAGTTTTAGAGGATATTTGTAACTATGCATAATTAGTAAGGACTAAACAACAATTAGTCCACTTTTTGTAACATATTCAGTTTGAGACTAAGTATTGGCTCTTCTATATAAACGACCAGACTACTCTAATAAAGGGGTGGAACACTTTTTACTTTGAAACTCATTTGTACTTGTGTTTTCTCTCTCTAAAAACTCTCTAGCACTTTCTTTCTCTTGAATACATTCTTGACAATTTACTAAGGCAAAACGATAACTCATCACAGTCGTATGTACTTTTACACAAAATGGTTATTGAGATCCCAGTGTATATCCTGACACTAGATACCTCAACACCAGGAAGTTCTACATTGATTAATACTCATTCTATCAGAGCTCATGTTACGTCTCGAATATCATCATTTAAAATTGGGGTAGGATGGTCGATATAAGTGATTTAAATTTTGGTTATTGTGTTGGATCTCTCCCACTGATAACACAAATAATTTGTCAATAACGAGACTAATCCTGTTATTCCTCTTAGAGGATATGAATAATATTATTATTGGCAAGAGCCTTTGGTTTTTCAGCATGTCCTTCGTCTTATTCTTCGCCCTGCTCTAGCTCTTTTCTCTCTCGCCTACCAGATAAGTCTTTTTTACGGTTTTCCTCTTGTTTAAAGCCTCTTCAATCATGCCTTTTTTTGTTTTTATGAATTCTGAAAGTTTTCCCTTGTTTACCGACTGTTGGATTTGGTCTTCTAGGACTTAAATGTGTAGTGGCCCATATTGTTGTGGAGCTCATAAAATTTGGAAGTATTTATATTTTCCTTTGTACTAATGATATGTTTTTTTCTTTAATAGTGGAATGTGTTGTTGGTCTTGAAATAGATGGACGCCTGATTATTTTTTAAATATGTAAATGGACCCATGAGGGTGGTCATACATTTGGCTATTGTCACATTTTTTGTTGTTGTTATCTTAGTATCCTTACATTGATTGGAATACGTCAGCCTTAACGAGCCTTTTACATTGCTATATTGGGTAGATTCATGATGCTTCTTATCACTAACTTGTGTCAAGGTTCACGAATCGCTGCCATGTACTAGTGACTGACTGTGCGGAAAACCCGATATTGTACCTCCGTCCACTACTATTCTTCCTTTTTTCATGTGATCTAATTTGATATAATGCATAACTTGAGCGAGCTAATCATCAAATACATATTTTTTCTTTATGGTAATATATTTGGATAAAGGTCTTTCTAAGATGTCATTTCTATATGCTAGACAAACCACATTATCAGGAAAATTTTACAGCTTGTCTTTTATCTCCGCAAACCTTTTCGTGAACTCTCGCAAGCTCTCACGGTCTCTACTTGCAGTGGAATATGAAATAAAAATCCCTCTCGATGGAATTGGATCCTATGTAATAATTACAGAAAGTGCCTTACGCTTAAAAAATTCTTTAATTTGTGTCACTTTTGCAGGTAAATTTCTCAATTTTATGGGTACTAAAATAGTCAATGTTATTTTTTCTGCCATAATGCTACTTGTCAAATCCTGCTCCTTTGTTCATCGATGTCTGGTTGCTAAAATAAAAAGTTGCGTATTCCCTAATAAGATAATATTCAGGCATCGCGGTACATTCAAATTCCACCCATGCTAATCATGTTTCCACGTATAGGTTGGTGCTGAAGGATAAAGTATGTTGATGTTTGCTCAAATCGAGACAAACAAATATCATGGCGACATGTTTGGATAAACTATAGCAGTTACGAGATTATATGATTGATACGATGGCTATTAATGAGGCACATGACACTGAAAATTAACATGATATGTTCCAAGTTGGGTCGTCTTTGTTGGGAATTTTGTTTAGAGATTTCTGGATAAACTCTGAAGTCTTGTTTTAACAATTTCAGATTGAAATTATTTTGGTGGTTCTCCAAAATTTTCAACCGGATAAAATCAGAGCGTATGCCTTTTGAACAACGAGAATGGATTTTTGTTGTTGTTTTTTTTTCTGTTCAGAACCATACTTATTTATTCAACCAAAATACTCCAACTGCAAAACAGTTTTATGTCCAAAACGGTTAATATTTCAAATGATAAACTGACTAAAAATTCAAATTCAAATTCAAATTCGAATTATTTTTCAAAATTCAAATTTCCATGAATTTTCATAATAGTCTTATCATTCAAAATAAATCTAACCCGAACAAGGATCCGTCTATTGGACCCACTAATCATAATATATTCTAACAAGCGTGTACTCCACACTCTCCGACTTGCTCGATAATATATTATGACTACATTGGTCGACTAGGTAATCCAATTACACTAAAATATCCAACAATCTTCCCCCATTTTAGTGTAATTCATGATTAACTAAAACAAAATCACAACAAATAACAAATTTATGCATAAATGAAATATCGTAACGATTGAATTTCATATTAGTATATTACACATTCCAAATATTCGAATATCAAGGTATCACTAAGGATTGAACCTTTACTATCCATAATGAATACTCGAAGATAATATACACATAAATTTACATTCTCAAATGTTCTTACTTGACACTATCTTTTACTAGCCTTGTGTCCTTATCCTTCTTAAGCATATCAAAGCCAAGTCCTAGCTTCTTGAAGCGGCTAAACTTCATGCTTAAATAGGTAGATCTTTTACTCTTGCACATGCATATGCAATTTTTCAAAAGAGCTATTAAGAAGATAAAACTTCAACCTCCACAACTTGCATGTCTGAGCACATACTTTGGGATAATACTACTAATGTGTTCCAATCTCGAGATGTTAAGCTTTCCACATTGAATTCAGCACCTAATGTCATATTAGATGGGAATTGGGTATCTTAACATGAGAGATTTCAAATGGACTTTTAATCCCATCCCAATAGCCGATTTGTGCACAAAATCTCTACTTAACACTTTGGTTAAATTATCGGCTAAATTATATCGAGTTCTCACAAACTCTAATGTAATAACATCATTCGTGATCCGCTCACGAATCATAATCTGTCTGACACCTAAGTGTCAAGACCTATCTTTATAAACTAGTCTATCGACATTTGCCAAGGCAGCTTCACTTTCCCCATGCAAATTTTCATTCTGAAAATTTATACCATTGCCATGCAGGTTCAAGTCTTTGTGAGCAGTAGTGACATTTAATGGAATATTCTTATTTTGCGAAGGAGCCCCATGCACGTTCAAACTGTGAGAGTAGATGCTTTTTCCATGCAAATTCACATTCTGTGAATTAATTCCACCTCCATATAAAGTCACATTCTGTGAATTAATTCCATCTCCATGTAAAGTCACATTCTGTGAATTAATTCTATTTTCATGCAAATTCACGCCTTCATGGGATTTAAATCTGAAAATTTCACCAGTTGAAGAGGCAAGCAGACTTTCTTTATTAGCATTAATGGCGCGTGCTTCTGAGGTATTCAATGCAGCCGTTTTGGGTTTCGAAAAGTCACGGCTTTTGGACAACACTCTTGAATGCTTGGTTGAGTTTCCATGAACATCGGCAGCAAAGAACCCGTCACTGGAGCGACGTCCGAAAACTGATTGAGCCGCAGTTTGCGGTGTTGAGAGTGCAGAGGAAACAGAAAATGAAAGCTTTTGCCCTGATGAGTAAGTCATATCTGGCAACTCTGACAAACTTTTCACCTAAAGAGTGGAACAAAAGCAGAGATCGGAGATAAGATACTATCTCAGTAGAACCAAAGCTTGCAATGGATCTCTCTGATAGTGGAGAAACCATAATATTCTTATCCATTTCTTCGTGGGGCGGTGACTTTTGAGAAGTGGACGTCACAAGGTTCCCAAGAGGGCTCCCCCCCTCAGAAAGAGTCCCTCTTTCAGAACCTAATGATGCTTTAAACTCCATGCTCATATTCCTGCTTTCTCCACGAGATACTAAGTATGGTGAATCCCCAACTTCATCAGCCACACGCCTGTGATTATCCCACCTGAAACTCCATGATGGTGAACATGTAACATTTCTAGGCAAAGCTCCACCTCCAGTTGCTGCAGGAAGGGTTGTGGTTCTATCCCTCGCAGCAATACAGCAAGCCGAACCCATGACAATTCGGATACAAGACTAATCTCAAGGATCTGCAAACACTACACCTTCTTCGAATAAAACCAATCTCAAGCCAGACCCACGAACAAAAGCACATCAACAGCTCTTCCAGGGAAGGCGGATCTGGTGAAGGTAGTGAGATGCTGGCTGTGTTGATTTCGCAGCAGCAGCAATCGGCGTCAATTTTTTTTTTTTCAGACGGTGGAGAGAGGAAACGTGAAGAGAGGAGGAGACATTATAGCATAGGGAATTGCGCGAAGTCTTCTGTGTATGGTAAGCTTTTTGGCTTTTTGGCCTTTTCTTTTTCTCTTAGTTTTCTGCTTGTCGACTTCTTGTTTCACTTTGAATTTCCAGGCCCTTATATTGAGTTAATTCCTCTATTAATTAGAGAGGAAGCATCACCGAAAAAACCCTTTCAAAAATAACAAAAGTAATCTTGCAAAATAACAGAACCTAGTTTGATATCCTTCACTGGTTATTTAATTGTATTATTTTCAAGTACAATTAAAGAATATTCATATGTAAGATCAAAATAACTGCAGAAGTAGTTATTAAACAAATAACCCCCTCTTTATTTTCCAAATAGTTTGGAACAATTCAAATCACAGATGCATGTCTATAAACACAGATCATCACCATTTTTATAAACCGAAAACTAGAAATTGATATATAATATTCCACCAATAACAAAAAGGAAAAAACTTACGGATGATACCATAATTCCTTTTCTGCTTTAATACTTGATAATGAATTCATCCATGTCAAAAAAATTCTCTTTCAGGTTATCCAAAGGAGAAGCCATGTTATACCAATCTTATCATTTCAATCTACATAAAACAAGAAAATATAATTTCAATCTTTTGTTGGGAATTTTGTTTAGAGATTTCTGGATAAACTCTGAAGTCTTGTTTTAACAATTTCAGATTGAAATTATTTTGGTGGTTCTCCAAAATTTTCAACCGGATAAAATCAGAGCGTATGCCTTTTGAACAACGAGAATGGATTTTTGTTGTTGTTTTTTTTTTTCTGTTCAGAACCATACTTATTTATTCAACCAAAATACTCCAACTGCAAAACAGTTTTATGTCCAAAACGGTTAATATTTCAAATGATAAACTGACTAAAAATTCAAATTCAAATTCAAATTCGAATTATTTTTCAAAATTCAAATTTCCATGAATTTTCATAATAGTCTTATCATTCAAAATAAATCTAACCCGAACAAGGATCCGTCTATTGGACCCACTAATCATAATATATTCTAACAAGCGTGTACTCCACACTCTCCGACTTGCTCAATAATATATTATGACTACATTGGTCGACTAGGTAATCCAATTACACTAAAATATCCAACAGTCTTGACTTGATAGTTGTAATATATTACCAAATTGGTTATTGGTGGAGGCATGCCAATGGGAGAGGGGATATTCAGGTTATATTACCAAATGGGAGAGGGGATATTCAGGTTATATTACCAAATTGGTTATTGGTGGAAGCATGCGAATAGGAAAGGGGATGTTCTGGTATTGTTGACGGCTCATATCAACTGGTAGAGGAGGCATGTTATTAGACATCGGGGCTTTCTAATATTTTATTCAATTCTCATTAGTAGTCCATTCTTTTGAATGGGTCCTCTTCTTGTTGTATTATAATTTTTTGTTCGGATTAGATGGTCTGAACCTTTATTTTCTTTTTACGAATTTGTTGCTTGCCACCTTTCTTTAAAGATTCATCTTTCAATCTAACCATTTTTCTTTTTTTTGGCAAATTGATTATTACGTCTATTTTTTATATTGATATTTTGGACTATCTTTATTGTCCTCCTCTTCTTCTTCATTTCTTTCTATGGGTCTACAGATTTGAGATCTAATCTTTGGCGCAATAAGTTTTAACATTAGGTGAAGGTACGTTTTCATTATCTATATATTACTTCCTGGAGTTTTTGGAAATGCACCTCCAAAATTTTCCTCGCTCAAATTAATGGAGCGAGTTATTACTATTTATAATTTTTGTTGATTTTTTTAGATTGTGTTTTTTTATGTTCAGATTCCATCGTTTTTGGTATCTGATTACATTGTGTATTTAGGTTTTGATGGATAAATAATATGGTGAAATTGTAGATATTCTTATTGAAGAATTTTTTTTTTTATGTAAAGGAAATGATAACATATCACATCTATATTAACTGCACAATTAGTTCTATTAAGACTGTAGTAACAAAATATTTTTATATATAATCCTATTTAAGATGGTAGAAAACGTAACTCGATGAATATCAATGATGATCGGTGTTAGGCATTCAGACATGACCTCTGGCTGGGGACCGTCAAGATATATGAATTTTTGGTGAGGTAAGCTTTGGGCCAAAAAGATGAAAGTCACCATGATCAATATACAATAGTCTAGCTGATAATTTGTATGGTGTGATTACGTAATCGTGCGATTTCGCTCTTCTTTATTACATACAACAACAAATTAATATTCATATATTAATTTTTGAAAAACAGAATATTTCTAACCAATCTCATTCTGATTTGTTATAGTAACTTTTTGAAGTCGAAATATACCACCGACTTTAAGGTAGTGAATTGGGGGGTTTAGGGCTCAAAGAACCTAAGATCTCCCAGATGCAATTTTTCGAAAACCTTACTTTTGAAAAAGAAGATCCTCTGCACAAAATCACTTCTCGCAAATATCCGGTGGTTCAGAGTCCATCTTCAAAGCCATCGTATGCAGACATATTAAAGATGAGCAAAGAAAAGTCTCCAGCAAGGACTATTGATGGCTTCAAGCATGCAAAGGTGGAAATCGGAACGGAGGATGGCTACACATTCGTCAGATTTGACGAAACAGATAAGTCTAAGCTTTCTTCTTTAGCTAATTTTACATTGATTGCGAAGTTTTCTTTCGGTTCCCCATCTGCATTAGACTTTAGGGTTTATCTGGAATCTTTTAAACCAATAGGAATCTTTAATATATATAAATGGGATTATAGGAATATTTTAGTAGAATTTGAAAACATTATTGATGCAAAATTATTCTGGAAACGAAATATTCGAACAGTAGGTCAGTATACATTTAGAATTTTACAATGGACGCCTGAATTTAACCCCAAACGAGAGTCTCCTCTGACTCCCGTTTGGATTTCATTCCCTAAAATTCCTGAAATAATGTATAACAAAGATACATTTGAACATATGGCAAAGGCAATTGGATTGCCTTTGCAAACTTGGATACCTAATAGAAATCGAGCTAGTTATAACTTCTGTAAAGTTTGGACTGTTATAGACACTTCAAGTCTCCTTCCCCAAAGACTTTGGATAAGCTTTGGAGATCGAGACGGATACTGGCAAGATGTCATTTATAATGACAAACCTGCATACTGTAATAAATGTAGACACTTAGGACATAAAGAAATCAACTGTAAAGCTGAAGATTTGGAATATAAAAAATTACAAAATTTAAAAAAGAATGAAACAATAGTTAAGGAGAAGAAAAGTGGAAACAAAGAAATATGGATACCAAAACCTATTAGTATATCTAATAAAGATCAACATTCTCATAAACTGATAAATGATATTCAATCTGGTAAGGATCAGCATTCTGAAAAACTGATAAAGGATACAGACAAAATAACCAACATAGAAAATCAAGTAACACAAATAGTAGTTAAAGAATCAGATCACAATAGGCCAAAAGAAGATGTTAATATAATTGATCAACATTCATATGCAAACAGATTAAATGAAAGTGATGATATCAACATATTAACATTTAAGCAATTAGAATCTAATGTTGTTACAGAAAAAGATATAGAAGCACCAATTGAAACCATTCACTTAAATAATTCTTTTAATGTTTTGGTTAATGAAGATATAGATGAAATAATGGATTCAGATTCTGATAAGAATTTATCACTGGTTAGAAACAGATTAAGTCTGTCTCCAGAATCACATATAAGTAAGATATTTAGATCTAACTTAAGTCTACCAGGATCACCAAAGCCAAAGAAAACAAAATCTAACACACTGAATAGCTTTTTAAGAAGATCTTCTAGAAATAAACTTTTAATTAAAACCAGGAACAGCAAAGGATCATTAGGATCCTCAAAATAATCTTTAAAATGTCATTAAAATTGTTAAACTGGAATGTAAGAGGAATAGCCAATTCTAAATCAATCAGAAGAATAAAGAACTTATCTAAAAAGCATTCTACTGATATCATAGCTTTGCAAGAACCTATGATATCAATAGATAAAATTCAAGTAACTTGTTCTAAATTGGGTTTTGAATCTTGTTTTGCAAATATAAATAATAAAATCTGGATTTTTTGGAGAAAAGGTTTCACAATCAGCATTATTGTTTAGCTGCGGATTGGATAGCGAAACATGTTCTTGAAATGAAAGATAATTTTATAATTGATACTAACCATTCTTTTAATGACTTATCTGCCATATTATTGTTAGATTCTATGGGATTAGGTCATATTAGATATTCTTAATGATACTATAATGTTTTAGCAAGTTGAAAAACTTGACTACAATTTGTCTCTTGATTGCAGGTTTAACAATATACGAGGCACACTAAGGATGGAGAAGCGGACTCTTCGGACACATGAAGACTAGAGATACAAGAAAAAGAGATGGTGAACTACAAGAAGATGAAGACTTTAAACAAAATAAAAAAGAAACAGAAGAAGAATGACACGTAGACATTAGGAAACTTATCTAATGTAACTTCAAACATGTAACACTCTATGAGCTATCTAAGCTCATGAATTGTATTCAGAAACATATGTAACATAATTCTCAACATCAATTGATAAGTATTTCTTGGGGGAAAAAAAGTAGTGAATTGTTTAATTTAGTGGATAGAAGATTTTTATATACAATAGTTTATTTAACTGACTATTAAAATATATTTTTAATTTTTTTAGTGTAATAAACTAATATAAATTAAATGTATTCTAACTGTTATTACATGAATAAAATTATTTAGATATTATCATTTAAATAATTTAACGAATAATAATCGATAATATTATTAGTTTTTATTTATATATACTATAGTGTATTGTAATAAAAAATGGTTTTTTTTGTTTTGAAATCCACCTCCTTTAAAAAAAACTCTCTCATCTCTCTTTTTAAACCAACGTTAACTTGTGTTCATCTTTGGTTCTTGGAGAATTCTGAATCAATGGATAAAGATCCATTTGATTGATGGTATCTTCTTGCAGCTTCTCCTCCCATCTCTACCCTGCTAAAAAAAGGGCCTTAAGGTTTGGTGGAACCTCCATCAATCAGCCTTACTTCTCCTCAAAATTTTCAATCCCATCATGACAATGTCAAGTTATGAGTACCATGGGCATCTGTTAGACCAAGCATAACTGCCTTCTCATACCTCTACCCTCTGGTCATTTTTTAAATTCCTAGTAGCCAAACTAAAGGTCTTAAAGGAGTCTCCGGCTGGTTTCAAGGCTGTGAAGCCTCTTGACTGCCTGTGTTTTTTTTACCCTCCTTTCCTATCTCTCTTCCCTCTACCCATTAGCCATCATCTCAAACCAAGTCACCTCCCTCATCTCCTTTGCCTCAAACCAACCCCTTGTCTATCTTTTGGTTAATTCTAGGTAGCCTTCCCTCTGGCCAGTTCCCAAACTCCCTCATTATCATAGGAGTCAAGTCCAGCATTTAACCTTCTGGGTTTCTACCCTTTTACTCTTCCTCAACCGGGTTTTCTTTCAAAAGAGTTGTCTACATAACATTCCTTCTCCTTAGTAACTATTCTGGTTACTTGAACCAAACTATTTTTTTTCAAAACATTAGTTCCCTCTTCCAGTCAGCTCAAAAAGTATACTTTGTCTAGATGTCCCCATCTCCTAATCCAACCTCAAAAGAAATCTCATCTGTTAGACAACCCCTCTCTCCTTCTTTGGGAAAAACTCAGGTTAACTTTCCTCCCCTGCCCCCCCCCTCTTTGTGAAGCTAAGCTTATTCAAGCTTTACTGGTCACACGCCTCTCCTATGCTTATAAGCCTCCCCCTAAGCTCTATACCCAATAATATCTCCCTAGCCTCTCCTAGATTCTGTTTTTTTTTATCTTTCGGTGGCAGATACATCAAAGTCTGTGTGCTTTAGAGCAGAACTCTCTCTCCCATCTATCCCTCAACAAGTCTATATACTCTTGTATCTTACTCTATCAACCTTCACCAAACAAACAAGAAATCATATCATCCCTCTCACTAGCCAAATTTGTTCGCATTACCTGTTGATCACCTCTGTCACTATGAAGCCTTCCAAGCCTTCGATCCTACCAGGAACCTGCTCCCCCATTCACACGCAAAATTTCTCCTCCTCTCTTGCCATCTTCCCCTTTATCACCGAACCTCAGCTCTCTGCTTCTATCGCACCTGATGACCATCAACCTCAAGTTGCTCATTCATCTCCACCTCCCCACCTCATCTCTGCTCTTCATGAATCCTATGTCAGAAACGCGTTAGCTATGGCCAGACACCACATGGAGTCTGGCCAAGGACAAGTAGTTTTCCAATCTGCAACTCTAAGTGAGCTACAAAATTACTTACCTACCCCTGAAACCAGTTGCAGTCAGCTTCCCCAAGTTATTTTTTCGATCGCCTCCTATGCATTCAGTCCCCCTCTCCTGGATAGCCGTCTCCTCCCTCCGAACAGCTGCCCTCCTTCTTCTGGGTTCTACGAGAACCTGCTGGCGTCGATTGGAGAACTCCATTCCCCCCCTCTTCCTGATTCTGCTCCTCTAACGGAAGCTTTGGGGCTGAGCAGTCAATTGCGATATCCTCCACTTCAGGCCCTATCCAGTCAGTCACCACGGCGTATCCAATATTTAGTGGAGCGGGGAAGCATACCCATCATGGCTTATGCTTCCCCGTCCTCGGGCAAGAGAGTGTACTCGACTGGGAAAAGTAATACCCAGTCCTCCTCTGAAGTCCCTTCTCGCTTCTCCTTCGGTCAGCTTTTCTCCAACAGAATTATCTCGTTGGAAACCCCTCTAGGGTCGAAGGAACTGGAAACCCCGATTCACCCCCAAGAAATGTTCAGAGCCAATTCTGGTGCTGACCTATGTATTGAAGACGAAATCGGCACTTACTTTACCTGTCTGCCCTATTGTGAATCAACAGCCAGTACAAGGAATGCGGCTTTCCAAAAGGTTAGGAAGCCTAGATCTAGGTTGTCGATTGGCGAAGGGATGGGCAGAGACTCTGTGAAAGCGAGTCATCCAGAAATGAATCCAGTCCAGTCAAAGCCTTTTTCTTTATTGGGCCATTACTTTAAAACAGTTGGGCCCACTCGAATTCTAACAATTGACAGCCCTGATCCAAACAGGCTGGGAGGTGGTGCCTCTTTTGCCCATCACACTCTAATCCGTAACTTTGGGAATGCGGGTAAGGGCCCAAATAGGAGAAAATATAAGTTGGCCCAGGCTAAAACTCCTTCCCATTTTCCTTCTATGGGTGTTCCAAGAGGTATCTCTAGTTCGAACCCGCTATCTAAATCTACCTCTCTTTCGACTTATGCAAGTGTAGTTGCGGGACATAGTGATAACCGGTCCCGTTTGGCGATTGGAATTAGACATATGGAAATGGTGGGAAATGAATTCATTATGAATGAATCGGCCTTAGGCTCTCCGGAGTCTTGAAAGGATTGTCTCTTGGGATATTTTCTAAACCAGCCTTCCAATCTTGCTTTCCTTAAAGCCAATGTTGAATCTCTATAGAAAAGGTTCGGTCTTTTGGAATTCTAACCCCTTCCAGAAGGATACTTTCTCTTCAAATTTGATTATGAGGCGATGACTAAAAAAGTGCTATAGGAAGCCCCTTGGCATTTGAGTAAATAGAAAGTCTACTCAAATTAATCAAGCTTTTTCGAATAATATATTTTAGGTATAAATATTGAAAACTAGATTTTTTTTTTTCAGTTTACAAACTACTTTCTTTAAAAAATTGAAACTCACAAATCTCTCAAATTAAATATTTTTGCAATCAATTTCAATAAAATTTCAAACTTTTCAACATAAAGAAACTACTAAATCAGGTTCTCACGAATAAATTACTCTATTTGGTCTTTAATTTTTCAGTTCTTGTGTTCGTAACTATATGCATGACCTAAGAATTGTTGTCTTTGGTTTTGATGATTATATACATTTAGAGAAGAAAACAAATATAATTAGTATCCTAGAAACTAGTTGTGTAGCCATTTAAAAGATAAGGATGATTTTTTTCCGCAACTAAGTTGAACATATTTATGCAACCAAATGACACTAAGTTTCCAGATCTAGCTTATATTCTATTTTTCAAAACTAAAAGACCTTTTTAACAATTAACTTCAACATATTTATACATCCAACTTGTAGTCACTTTCTAGACTCAATTTCTATTTGTTTTTCAAATATTAAAGACCTTTTTTGCAACCCAAATGAACGTATTTACCCACTAAACTAACAATTAGTTTCAATATTAATCTACATGTATTTTAACTTTGTAATGTAGATAAAAAATGTAAAAAAAATCATTATTCTCCACATAAGGAATTCCATATATATATATATATATATATATATATATATATATATATATATATATAAGCCATAGAAGACATAAACAATCTATAGAAAAAGATAAACAAAGAAAGACGACTATGATTTTTTTTATTTTCTAAGCGTACATATTACAAAGATTATAGACCCTTATTTATATATAAAATATATGGTCTAATGGGCATTGGCCTTATATCTCTAACCCCTTCTCTAAAACTCGTAATGTTTATTCTTGCATTGTGAGTTTGTTACAAAAAAATAAAAACCAAAATTGCAACAAAAACGAGACACCAAACTTTAAAACCATAATCCAAAGCCAGAATAAAAAATACCAAAATAAAAAACGAAACTTCAAAACCCAAAATCGAACTCCAATCTCCAAACTCCAATCTTCTTCAATCTCCAAACTCCAATATTCAAACTCAATCTCTAATCTCCAAACTCCAATCTTCAAACTCCAGTTTCTAATCTCTAGTCTTCAACCTCCAATATTCAAACTTTAGGCTCCAATATTCATTCTCCATTCTTCACATACCATATATAAAAACAGAAAAAAAAATCACTTTTTTTTCTTCTGACGGACAACTAAAACAACTGCCCGTCGACACAGCAGAAGATACAAAAAATTCAAGATCTAAATCTACACTCTGATACCATTTAGAAAAAGATAAACAAATAAAGACGAATAGTATTTTTTTTATTTAGAAAACATACATATTACAAACATTATAGACCCTTATTCATAGATAAAATATATGGGCTAATGGGCCATGGCTTTATATCTCTAACAAAATCTTCACGAAGATGTCAACAATCAGAAGAATCAATATCATGTAACTTCAGTTTTTTTTTTTTAAAACCAAAAAGACTAATTTTGTAACCAATTTACTCATAATTATGCAACAAGTTAATAAGTAATTATGCAACTATTTTTCACACATCAAAAAATATATTTTCACAATACAATTCCACGTATTTACGCAACCACGTTTGAAAAACATTTATTGTTTTTTTTTTAATTTTTCAGTCATAAGATATCAATTAGGCGAAAACATCATTAAAAATGGAAAAATCGTAAAGAAAAACCAATAAAAACATTAAAGAAGTATGAGAATCAAATGCTATTTTTAAAGATCATGTTGAAAAACTAAATAAATGAAAATCAATCTATTTTAACAACCATTTCTAAGGAGATCTCGCATTAAACAGAAGAAGATTTTGCATCAAATAGAAAAACATAAAACGTTTAGTTTATATCTTAACGAAGAACATATAATAAAATATTGGTAAATGATCGTCTGTTAAAGTCAAAACTCTGTAACTTTTGTAAAAGTTGTATGCCTTTAAACTACACTTTTAGAGTATTAATTTTCTTTTATTGTTTATTTATATATAGTTATTTCACAAATGCAATAATTTATAACGTAATCACGCAACCAACTAAACTATAATTTCTCACCCAATAATAATTATATTTTTCATAACAAATGTCTATTTCGTAACAAAAACTATTATTTCACAACAAATTAAAATTTAATTCTCGAACCGATTACAGCGTAATTTCGAAACCAATTACACTAGTATTTTTTCACAATACTTTTTTTAGCAACCAAAATGAACATAATTATGCAACAAAACAACGTTGACTAATTTTACAACCATATTAAAGTAATTACACAAATAATCAACAATTTGTTTTTCTCCACTAAACGACAGGTAAGTATGCAACCACATCTTTAAAAACCAAAAATCCCCAATTTTTTTATCTCTAAAATAATTATCAAAACATTTATGTAAATGTGCGAAATTAAAAAAAAAAACACCATAAAAACAATCATATAAATCATTAAACAACCACACAATAATACGAAACAAACAAAAAGAAGAAATACCTGAAAATGAAAATCATATGTGAATTGATAATTGATAATTGATAATTGATTGATAATTTCAGAAAACAAAAGAAATTGATCGAAAGAAAAACAAAAAAATGATCAAAAATTACAAAAACAAATTGATCGAATGAATAAAAAAACCTAGAATCGAGCAAAAAACAAAGAGTATGAAAAACACAGATTATAATAAGAAAATGATGGTATGATTGGTATTTTAATAAAATTATTTGATTATCGGTACTTTAGTTTCAAAACGAGGTGGTTATCTGTATTTTGGTAAACCTTTGGTGGTTATTGATAAATAATTTTGATGTTGAATGGTTATCGGTAGATTATCCTATTAAATATTATATATTCATTTCGTTCTTGAATATGTGTTGTTTTTAAAAGTAGTTATTATCTCATTTAAATATCACTGATGTAAAATATAATGTTATTTAATATTTATTGTTAATTAGATTTTTTTTTATTATAATTTTTTAGAGAAAAGTACCCATAAATACACACTCAACTATCTTATTACCACGTAATACCCAAAACTAGAGTACTACCAATATATATCTCCACTACGATGAAAAATCACAAGTCATTCTCTTTCATTTTTTGAACGAATTTTGTCTTTCTTACTTTTTAATTTTTAATTTTTATTTTAAAAGTCTGTATCTTTCAAACCGCAGCTTGGAAAAAATGCAAAAGTATCATCGACTTTGTTTTTTAAGACGAGCAAAACTAGATCCATGAATAATAAATTTTGAAGTTTTTTTTTGGATTTTTTTCATCCATAACATGCGAGACCATGCATAACCAACCATGTGAGACTAGGAAAAATTATCAATGCAAAAAATCAATTTTCGATTTTCTATCAACGTGCATGTGAAAGTCTCAATAAACTCGCATCTTCATCCTCTGAAAATACACTAAACTCGCATCTTCATCCTCTGAAAATACACTAAACTCGCATCTTTTTTGGTTGTTGTTCAACGAACTCGCATGGTTGATTTTCCCCAAAAAATAGCATGGTTAATTTTTCAAACAAATAGCATTGTAAATTTTTCAAAGAGCTCGCATATTATTGGTGATTGTTTTTTGTGAAACAAAAATTTAAAAAATATCATCATTGCATCTAGTTTTGTTCGTCATAAAAAAAGTCGTTCGTATTTTTAGATTTTTTTCCCATCTCCAATATGAAAGATATGGACATTTTAGAAAATAAAAAAATTGGTCAAAAAAATTGAAATAATTATGTGTCTCGTAGTATAAGTATTTGAGATATTATTAAAAAATATTAGATATTAAATAAAAGTTTTTTAATTGAAATGCGTTTTGAATAATAATAAATGATATTTTGAGATGTAAATGACAATTTAGTTTGTGGATAAGTACATTTAGTATAATTTTCCAAAAAATCTTTAATTTTTTAATAATTATATACAAAAATTTTAAAAATATTATTTTATTCTCCTATTTAATAATCCACGTTTAAAAAAAATTATATATAAATATTTAAAAGAATTATAATTTTTTTATAAATATATATATGCCTAATCATGATAGGGAAATTACACCTAAGGTACCTACTCAACTATTTTATTGTCATCTAGTACCCAAGGTTTGATCAATTATCTCTTAAAACTCATCTCAACTACCTAATTACCACCTAGTACCTAACATTATCTTAGTATCCTAACTACCCTCACCCTTCATGAAAAACCACCTAGCCAAACTTTCTCTTTCCTACTTTTTCTTTATATTTTATTTTTAAAAGATCCGTATCTTTCAAATCAGAGCTCGAAAAAATAAATGAAAGTACCAACGCTTTAGTTATTTTAAAAATGAACAAAACTAGATGCATTTATGATATTTTTTTATTTTTTTTAAAAATAAAATTTCACCAGTAACAACTCTCACGATATCCTAAGAATTGTTCATGAAATCCTGAGAGTTGCAAACAACTATCATGATATCCTAAGAGTTGTTCAGGAAATCCTGAGTTGTAAACAATTCTCATGATATCCTGAGAGTTGTTCAGGAAATCCCGAGTTGCAAACAATTCTCATGATATCCTGAGAGTTGTTCAGGAAACCCTGAGTTGCAAACAATTCTCATGATATCGTGAGAGTTGTTCAGGAAATCCTCAGTTGCAAACAACTTTCAAGATATCCTGAGAATTGTTCGGGAAATCCTGAGTTGCAAACAACTCTCAGAATATCCTGAGAAATTGTTCAGAAAATCCTGAGTTGTAAACAACTCTCAGGATATCCTGAGAATTGTTCAGAAAATCCTGAAAGTTGCAAACAATTCTCAGGATATCCTGAAAGTTGCAAACAATTCTCAGGATATCCCGAGAGTTGTTCAGGAAATCCTGAGTTGCAAACAACTCTGAGGATATCCTGAGATTTGTTCAGGAAATCCTGAGTTGCAAACAACTCTCAGGATATCCTGAGAATTGTTCAGGAAATCATCTGTTGTAAACAACTCTCAGGATATCCTGAGAATTGTTCAGGAAATCCTGTGTTGCAAACAACTCTCAGGATATCCTGAGAATTGTTTAGGAAATCCTGAGTTGCAAACAATTCTCATGATATCCTGAGAATTGCAAACACCTCGAGGTACCAGCGAGTATATATGGTCAGGGGTATTTTTGTCCAAATTTCAATTCGAAGTACTAAGTTGCACTATCCCAAAAGCGGGTACCACTGGATAATTAAAGAGAAATGACACACTAAGTACCTATGAGCCAAACATATTACTATCTAGTACCCAAAAGGGTTAATGCTCACTTAATACCCACTTCAATAAACATATTCCCTTTTAACACCTAATTTTATTTTAATACCACAATTACCCTCAACCTAGTATATAAGTCAAATTTGTGAAAAAGAGGTCTTTTGGCTACAGTATCATCACATAAATTTTGTAATTTGAATTTATGACACTCTCCGTCTCCTCTCTCCTACCACTAACAAACAACCCATTTTCCAAGAAGGGTCTGTTGGTCTCAAATTTTCTTACCATGATCACTTTCTTGCCGGGAACCACCGTTGGTCACCAGCGAACCTAGCTATCAACCGTTCAGCCAACTAACCATCGTTCCCCAGTAATTTTCGATCACCGACGAGCAAAAATCGTCGAAAAAACTGAGTTTTTTAGTTTCTGTCAAACAGCTTCTTCAAGCATTGAACTACGAAATCCAGTTACTCTCCTGACTCTCGACTCAAACCTATGAACCAAACATTACCGTCGCCTTCCCCGGTGAACCAGTTCCAAAATCAGAACGATTGTCAGTAGTACCTGATTGTACATCGACATTCTTCTTTTTCCGTTTTCGAGCTTAACATGAGGTTAACTAGTTTTGGTCGATTAACCATCGATAAATTTTTCAGTAACTTTCTGGTAAGCTTCTGCAGTTTGAACATGATGCGATTTATGTATGTTTATGAGAGATGATTATCCGATTTACGCGTTGTTTTTATACTGCCTTTGCTAGTTTGGCTGAGTATCCTACTGTCGTTGCATTTTATTTGATGAATTCTTACCACTGCTAGATACAGGGACCATTGCCGTTAGTCGTTGCGTTTTTACCTGGCACTGAAACCTGTCTTTGCGATTTGTTTATGAATATAGTTGTTGCTAGATGTCAGTATGAACATTGCGATTTGCGATTGTATGCTAGAGACATTGCTAGATTGCTTTTCATACATTGCGATCGTATTTATGCTACATTGCTAGATGCTTTCAAACATATATCATTTAGACAGAAATAGACCTGTAACATATTCATGCGTTGTACGATGCCCTACAACAAACTAACCCAAACTCCTACAATTCAGGGTACTATATGTCAAAACCCAAAGTTTGTATTTTCAAATTTGGTCACGAAACAGCTATTGTTCCGTTGTCCGAATTAGAAAATTTTGACTCTTTGCAATAGTACGTTGAAAGCGCATGGCAGGGTCTTGTTAAAGGCAACTACATCATTAGCTATTCTTGTGGTGCTCTGAAAAATTGTTTGTTTAATAAGGAGACAAATTTTATTGGTTTGGAAGTATACCTTGATGTGGAGCGTCTCAAGAGTGTTGGTTTTGTTATTGAAGAACAAGTTGCTGATAAAGGCTCCACAGTTAAATGTAAACAACATGTTCAACTTTTCGAAGAAGCCTCCCATAACCAACGAACTAGTGAAAGTAGTAACTGTTTAGTTATTTCAACCCCGAAAAAAGGCATCTTGCTACAACTGGATGGGCTGAAGCTATCGTCGGTGTTGGTCAGTCATTTTCTAATGGTGCTGCAGGTATAAGGTTATCCTTATCTCATTATGCATTAGAGAATGGTTTTGCCTTTAAATACATGCATAATACCTTTAGGAAGATCACAGTTTATTGTGTAAACAAAGATTTGGACGAGTGCAAATGGAGGCTCTATGCTTCAATTGTACTAAAACCAGTTTAATGACCATAAAAAGATCTGTTGATACCCATACTTGCAGTCCCATATTCACAAAAAAGAAGAGAAGGCATTTGTCGTCTGATTTGATTACCGATGAAATTCACGATTCTCTTAGGAACTGCCAAAGTGTAACACCTAAGACTATACAGTCCTCAATCAAGCAAGACTACAATTTAGACATTTATTATCATCTATCGTAGAATGCTTTAGAAAAAGCACGTCGTGTAGTATTTGGAGATAATAATACTTCTTTCGGATTGCTAAAAGCATACTTCAAGAGACTAAAGAGTCGTGATATCACAACGGACTGCCATTTGGATTTAGCTCCCGACAATGTTTTCCGATGCTGTTTTATAGCGTTCGGGGCGTGCCTTCAGGGTTTCCATTCGTGCCGGCCTTTAATGTACATTGACAGAATCCATCGAACAAGGAAGCATGGTTGTGTGTTGCTCTCAGCAGTGGTGAAGGATGGCAACAACGGTCGGTCCATCTTTTAGTTTACATGTTGCTATGTGCTTTTATGTTTGAAACGTATATCATCAGCTAAGGTTGCTATATTGGTTATGTTTAGATTACGGTTTCTACATGTACGCTAGATTGGCAGAATTAGGTTGCTAGATAGGTTATTCAAGTGATTGCGAGTTACGACTAATTTAGACTGCTAGATTGATGATGCAACTATTACAATGGTGTTGCTAGATATGTGGTATCTATATTGCGATTTACGTTTATTCACCCTAAAAATTTAGTATTGTTTTATGTCTGCAACTTTTCTGTATAACCCTGTAAATAAATGTTATTTTACGTGTTGTTCCAGGTCTATTTCCCATTGCTTTTGGTATTTTTGGTAGTGAAGACTCGGACAATTGGTTTTGTTTTTTGCAAAGTCTAAAACCGCATTTGCTAGGGCACCAAATAACTTTCATTTCAGACCGTCATACGGGTATTATTAATGCTATAGCAACTCTGTATCCTAATGACTACCACGTGTATTGTATCTTCCATCTACACCAGAATTTGAATAAAGCTCTTGAACACACTAACAGAGTCTACAAAAACAATATGCTAGTGATGTTTAAGAGTTGTGCTTATGCCCCGATTGTGGACCTTTTTAATGAACGAATAGCTCAGTTTGAGCGCCAAGGGGGTGATCGTATTGCCAAATTTCTAATCAATTTGCCACCAGAAAAGTATGCCCAGGCATACATTAAAGGAAAACGGTATGGGGCGATGGCTTCAACAACTGTGGAATCGTTCAATGCGCATATTAAAAAATTGTTCAATCTGCCTATAGTGGAATTGGTCGACAGGATTAGAGTTCTTCTTATGACTCAGATGTCTCAAAGTTTATCAAAGGGTCTAAGTTGGAACACACACTTATGCCCCGATTTTGACAAGCTGTTTAAAGAGAATGTACAATGCGGTCAAACATGGTTAGTACGCAAGTCTTCTACCGCTTATTTTGAGGTTTTATCAGACCCAGTCATGGTGGTCAACATCCTTTATTTCAAATGCACATGCAGTTCTTGGCAGCAAGAATGTTTCCCATGCGCTCATGCATTGGATGCAATAACATCTTTAAATGAAGATCCGATGACATTAGTAGAGCCCTTTTTCACTTCTGCAAATTTCAGGTCCAGTTATTCTTTTAACATACCGGCTATAACATACTTCAGTGAAGCTACTACCGCTAATGATGATGGAGAGCCATTGGTTAATCCACCGAACGTTAAAAGACGAGCGGGACAGCCGAGAAAAAAACGTATCCCATCAAGAGGAGAGGTAACCACCAGCCAGTCCCGGTGTGGTCGCTGTTTCAAATTAGGACACAACAATAGGTCCTGCGATGCTCTGTTCTGAACTTATGTTCGTTTTTTTTTGTTCTTTTGGATATTCATAGATAAGAACTCCTTATCTTTCGATTTGTATGTTTTGAAACTGTTAACATTGCTATGTGCAAGGTCTGGTTGTATCGTGAATTCTATTCTTAACCAGTGTTTGACATTGCTAGATAGGCTATGATTACAATGCTAGATACTCGTTATATCATTCGTAGTTGCATTGAAATTAAGTTTCTGATTCCACATTTGATAGATACGGTATAATACCTCTGCGATTGTAAGTCTACAATGAGATTGTTGGATACGTGTATTTGAAGTTGCTAGATACAAAATTTTCCAGACATTAACATTCCACTAACATGAAGTACCTATCAGCCAAATCTAACATTGCTAGATACAACAAATTATCTCTATGATTTTAAGGTTAATATAAAATTGGTAGATTAGTTATATTCAGATTGTGATTTCTGCCTCTATGTTTTATTTCAAACACATATGATCCACGCTAGTTTGGCAGATTTAGATTGCTAGATAGGTTAGTCAACTGTTCAAGATTTACAGCTACTCTAGACTGCTAGATTGAAGATACAACAGTTACAGTGGTGTCGCTAGATAAGTGTTATCTACATTTCGATTTACGTTGATTCAATCTAAACGTTTAGTCCTGTTGTCTGTGTGCAACTTTGATGTGTACCCTGGATATCCTTGTGATTTACTAGTTAATTTGGTGATAACATTGCGATTGTCAGTTGTAACTGCCTTTACAACTGCTCCATGTAACTAATTTCTCCCTAATCTTTAGTTAAAGTCTTCAAATTTGAACAACATGCAAACTAATATAGATAACACAAATATAGATAACATCATAATAATTTTTGACGTCATTCATGGCAGTATAACTGCCACATACAACAACCCTCCCAAAAAATAGAATTGCTCAGAGGGTTGGCTTTGTTTTCAAACCATCAAAACATAAAAAAAAAATACAAAAACATAAAAAAACGTAAGGAAATGATGCTGCATGAACTGCCATAAAGCTAATCAGAATCCATGTCGTCGTCCTCGTCATCAGACCCTTCCGATTCTTCCTCCTCTTCTTCTTCGACTTCTTCATCCTCTTCGTCTTCTGACTTCTCATCGTCGGCTTCATCAGAGTCACTGTCCTCTCCCTTTGTAGAGTTCCATCTATCCCGTTGTCGCTTCCTTTTTCAAAGTTGTTCAGGGTCGGACTCATAGCTATCGTCGAGTGACCATGAGTCCCATGAAGCGTAGTTTTCTTCATAGTGGGAAGACCAAATGGAGCAGTTATCCTCCTCGTCTGACGAGTACTCTGAAGTGGTTGTTCGCTTGTATGCCTTGTTGTCTAGGTAGTAGTCTGAAGACCATCCGTCGTTCGACGAGTACCTTGGTGTGACTGGGGAAGAGGGGACCATTTTCAAGAGTGGTTTTCTTGCAAGGTAGTTTTAGATGATTTCTTTGCAGAATGGTGTGAGATGAATAGGCTAAACTCTCATCCCCTAATTATAGCCAAACGTAACGCCCAAGGCTATGTCCAATCTAGCAACTCCAATTAATTGTACACGTCTAATTAATGTATGTAATGATTCAACTCATCTACCTTTGTCTTTTCAACTAACAACCTAACCAATAGGATTAAAACATTTATTTTAAATTACTGATGGATGTAGTTAACAGTCATTTTGATCTCATTTAAGTTACTCGCCTCCCAATAAACCTATCAAGGAGTGCAATAATATAGTTGGTCCATCATTAATATATCATTGCGATTTATGACTGTTTCAGACTGCTAGATATAACATATGTCACATTAACAAACACAAAAATATATCATTGCTAGATACCTTATAATGATGTTGCTAGATACAACATCTCAACATTCCTAGATATAGTGTAGACTTTGATAGATACAACATCCAAAAGCTTGCTAGATGGGTTGTAACAAGGTTGATAGTTGGGGCTTATGAACATTGCTAGGTGTATGTTATGAACATTGCTAGATGCAGCATATGAATATTTCTAGATGCATCTTATGAACATTGCTAGATGCAGAGTATGAACATTTCTAGATACAGCTAAAACAATTGTATATGGATTTTAAAGAAGTTGATAGATACACCCGCGTAACATTGTTAGACATGTTATAACAATATTGCTGGATACGCTATAAGGTGATTGATAGATGCTGCATTTCAACATTGCTAGATACGATATAAAGACATTGCTAGATACAGCAGTATATGATTGCAAGTGATGTTAAATTTATTTATACAAAAAAATGGCAGGATCTCCCAAGATACTTTAGAAAAACATGACATTGGTAGAAGTACTATAAAAATTGATAGTAATACTAAAGTTGGTAGAAATGACATTGGTAGTAATTAATTACATAACATTTTCGATATCCTTAACACAATGAGATACGTTGCAATTGTTAAATAAGTTCTGAGTAATCGTCTAATACTGGCATCCATTTTAAACTGAATCAGACATCCCTTGTCCCAAAAAATGAATTAGATAAAAACATTTGTCCCAACACTACCATCGTCGGTTTGTGTTTGAATCATTAAGGAAATGCTTAAATATTTCAGCTCTTGTTTCGGCAGACATTTCCTTTCCATATTTCAGAGGAACATATCCTCTCTGAATGATGTCTTTTGCGTACTTACAAACAAAAACATCGTAGTCAAGGCTCTCATTCTCCTGTTGTGGGATATCTCTCATTGTCTTGATTTTGTATCCACCTTTCACATGAGGTATGTATTTTTTCTTCATGCAATAGGCCAACTGCAAAATCAAGGAATGCATTGTTACATTACAATTTACGATACTATTTCATTGCTAGGTACAACTACTGTCATTGCTAGATACAGTCTGCGACATTGCGAGATACAATGAAATAATTATTTGTGTACAATTCTAATATCACGTTGCTAGATATGTGGCTATGAGATTGCTACATATGGCCACAAACACTTGCAATATATTTTTAGCATAGAATTTTTTACGAGGGCATCGGCTGTTTTTCTCGTCTTATCTGGAATGTGTTTGCTCCACGGAAATAGTGGGTTGTAGCTCCTAGGAGTCCCATTCTCCATATTTATAATCAGCAGTGTCCAGTGGTTCACGTCGGGTTTGTTAATGGTGCAAAGAGGAACAAGGGAAACGTATGTGTCTGATTTCATTGTTTCAAAAACTTTATCCACAATAACAAACATATCTCCCTTGATGGCTAGTGTTTTTTACAATTTTTGGTCATTACTATAGGAAGTAGATATTTGCAATATAACACAAATAATGCCTGATGCACTTAGAGTTGCAATTCTAGTTATTTGAATAGCGCTGACCATATATGAATACTTATCGTCAAACCCTTTCACATGGACTCTCCAATTTGTATCCTTGAGCAACGTATATATCCAAGCATCTATGATCTATCAATTAACAATTAATTGCTTAAAACAGGTAAATGACAATGACTAAAAACAAGAAACAACGCTATATAGGTAGACAACTTAGACGGTAGCAGCTCTATGTACCCTATACTTGGACATTGCTAGATACGTTATTGTAACATTGCTAGATACATTAATTTAACATTGATAGATATATGTAATTTATCTTTGCGATTGCGATACAAACGTAATATTACCTTGAAGTCTACTTGATTTCGGTTAGGAAGTTCCATTATCTCACTCACACTACTGGAAATCTTATACAAGAACTCCGAAATTGGCAAGTACCATACTTCTGGGTCTTCTTGTTCTTCTTCCATGTTTATTTTCAACACCTTCTTGTACTCACTAACATTGATGAGTTGCGTTGTCTCTGTAGGCAACGGCCAATCTACGACCGCAATATATTGTTGTCCCACCTGCGTCGGAGTCAGTAAGTTCCACCTTGGCATGTCATCAACGTGCCCCTTTAATACTGCATCAAATTAATCTGTTAACATTACTTTTTGAAGGTGACGGTAAATACCAGAGATCTACTTACATTAACGTTTGTTTGATCTTCCTCGATGGATTCAAAAGTACGACTCTTCTCATTTAAATTTTCTACAACCTTCGTCAGCCAACGGGGTAACAGATCTGACAATCAGTTCGTTAGATGCTGCTTTATCTTGTAGGGGTGTTGCATATGTAGCTGCCCCGACCTGTTTTAGTTTTTCATCATGCGTAATAACTTCAATCTTTGCTGCGGATTGCTGTTCTTCATTACGAATTGGAATAAACTTGACGGGAGACACATCTTGTGATAGTTGTTCACACTTTGATGCTTGTTCAACGCCATGGGACACCAACGTTTGTACCGTAGATTAACGCTTGTCTTCAGGCGCTACTGTTTGCACTCCCTAATAATGTAACATAAAAAAAAATCATCAATATGCATTGCGATTTTAGTGCAAGACTCATTGCTAGACTAGTAATTATAATGTGTTGCGATTTACGCATAATATACATTACTAGATACAGCTTAGCAGATTACCAATGTTGTGGATGTGATTTGTTTAATGCAATCACAGTCTTATTTTAGTTTGTGTTTGCTAGACATCATACATTTGTGATTGCGATTTATGCTATATGAATCTATCAAATAAAATTGAATCATGATGCAAAACTATACAAAAAAGCATTTCAAGTCTTAAAATTTTCTTACACTGTTAAAACAACATTTTCAAAAAACAACAATCCATCTATCTTAAATATTATCCAACCTAGAGTTTGAATTTTCAAAACATGCGAAAACATAATACTAAATATTTATGAATCTTAACGATTTTAAGATCCACTTACATCTTCAGCCACATTTTCCACCACCTTCTTAAGGCCAGGTTCTGGCACCAAGACTTCTGTTACAGCATTCTCCACCCCAGCTAAGACAATTTCCAACTATGTGTCGCTGTTCATCTAAAACAATTTCATTTTGTACACCGGCAGCATGAGTTAGGGGTGGTAAGTCTGCTGCCACATCCCCTTTCTCATTACCAGCATCACAACCAAGTATGGTAGTCAATGTCTGCTTCCCAGCAATATCGACAATAATAGCATCCTCTAACATAGTTTCTGGCCTTGGTTCAACAGGTGTTTCAGAGTGAACAGACCTTCCAGCTCCTTCTAAGTTCTCCTCTTCAGATAATTCATTATTGTTTATCTCAATTGTCTCAAACTCCTTTTGTTCTTCCGCTGTTTCATCCACCTCAACATGCTCTGCTTCGATTATTTTTGGGCTCTCTGAAACTTGTTGGTAAACCAATGTTTTCTTAACTACCTTCTCGCTAATATTCACAGTCACAGTTTCAATATCCTCCCCATCTTCACAGCAAAACGACATCGATAAGGTGTTTAGTAGATTGGCATCCTCAGCATCTACAGTTTCCTCTTCCAACTCGAGCTTCTGTTTCAGCTCATTTAATTGTTTCTTCAGTTCTTCAACCTGTGTCAAACAAGCGTAAGAAATAGTATACATGATTTGTAATACGTTCTTAATCCGTAAAAATCATGGGAATACTCACTTGTTGGTTTCTTTGTTCTAGCGACAACCTTTTGTTCTAAACTTTCAACGGATGCATCCCGCTCCGTTTTTTCAGCTTCCGGTTGTCACGCAGCACCGACTGTAACAACACCCCAAAACCTAGAATACTGGACCTACGGTGGTTTTGTTTTTTCAACCTCTCGCCTTTTTTTGTACCGACTGTCGACTTCTTATTCCCCATGAATTCACGCAGTGTAACATCATAATTCTCTCATTCTTCTGGTTTTGTTGTGTTGTCTTCAACCTCATTGTTCAAACTCCTTTTACTACTTGTTCCAGCCTCATCGTGGACCTGTTTCTTCTGCCTTCTTATACTTCTGTTTGCAACAAACTTCTTTCTTTTCCGGCTCCTTTGCTCACTTGTTTCTGCAGCACCTTTAGAGTTCCTCCCTAATTCAATTTCTCCAAAAGCTTCACATTCAGCCTCTGCCAACGATAGCTCATCGTCCATAACCTAAGAAATACAATTTGACAGTATAATAGACATTCAGATATGCACATGCGATTGCCTCACAATATTATAATAATGGTTTTACGAACAACTACTACTGCCAACTCATGTTATAGTGGATGCGATTTATGTGAGTATACAGTTGTTAGATATGTTATAATACTAGTCATTGGTATATACATGGTTGCGATTGTGGAACTGGATGTAACTGCTAGATAGGTTATATAAATTTATACATTGCTTGATACGTTAAATCCAATCATTGCTAAGGGATTATCATATTTATCATACCTGGTCGTATCTCAGTTGGCTCACCATCTCGATCATTTCAAAAGTTGACTCCTTCCCCTCCAATCCCCACCACTTGTAACACCTAAAGATTATGTTTGGCCTTGGTATTTCAACGTCTATGAAACTATGCTTCATCAAAAATGGTTGCATACAATATAACTCAACATTCAAATACGATTTTGAAAATAACGTGATAACATAAGCCATTGTACTTACAAATAGAAGAGCAACGCATCCGATCACTCTACCGGGATTCCTGACCTTAATACATGTGTCCAGTGACTTATGCAGCTTTTCAACGATGGCTCTAGACCAGTCATAGTCGTTTATTTTATCTAGATCATCCACGTAGAATACTGCTGTCCACCCGACGACATCGCTTGACACTGAAATGAACAGTGTTGAGCATATGAAAAGTATCAAAAAACAAGAAGCGTCATTCGCTTCGTCCTCCCCTCCTTCCCTTATTTCTTTCTCAATCGATTCCTACCAAAAATAAATAATATCATACTCATATACTGCAAGAACAATTCAAAACAGTTAAGCCTACTGTGACATTGCTAGATATACACGAAGACATTGCTAGCTACATGTAAACAAACAGCAGCATAGTAATATACTGCTTTCACATTGCTAGACAGAGTACGCTGCATTGCTAAATACGTTTAAATTTTGGTATCATACTAATATGTTGCTGCAACAACTCAAAACAAATAAAAATTTATAGATTTCGTTCACCTTTATCAATGCATTAGACACTGATTTGTCGTTAGTCGGCCCGCTCCTCCTTCTACGCGGACTCAAAAAATATATCTGCATTAATATGGAATCGTTCTCAGCTCTATCAGCAAACCGACCAATAAAGGCTCCTGTTTTATTCTTTGGCATCTCCTCGTTTCCGTGTTTCAGCCCAAATATGGCCGTCACATCCTTCTTAGTTAGCTTAACATGCTTACGACCTATCTTGAAAGCTTTCCTTTTCACATCGTAAAAACTAAATATTTCCTCGATCAGGTTGTAAAACTTTTTCAACTTCAGATTCTCGTTCCTTACGGTGTGTCTCTTGCAACGTTTATGTGCTCTGATGTAATTATATCCCGTCTTAGAAGGTTGATTATACTGACTAAGCCTGACCTGTAGAATACGCCTGTCTTAGTCATGTTTGTCTGCATATATTCCAATTTCAACACTACTTAATCATAATCCGAACAATCCCGTAGTATCATCTATTTCAACCATCAAGCAATAAAACAAAAAAACTAAACAGAGACGATAGACATTACCAATCAAACACACCATTGGCGCAACTAACCAAACAACAACCACAAAAAAACTAAACAGAGACGATAGATATTACTTCATGGCTACATTGCTAGACATGACCAAGATTAACTACTAAATTGCTAGACGTACAGTGTGTTACAGTAAACTAATTACTGACATTGCTAGATACGACCACAAATATTGCATACAGTGCTAGATAAGTACAACATCTCCTGCATATGATCCAAATACTTCCTGAAACATATACATTGGTAGACATGGCTAACTGAACACGACAAGGTTGCGATTCTCGACTTAAAAAACAACTAATCACTTTCATCGACATTCTCTGATAGCACTGTCGACACTAACATAACAACTACGCTATCACCCAACCATGTTTAACTACTAACTATCAGACGAGATGTCAGGAAAACAACGACATTTCAACACCAACAAATAACTTCAACGTACAACTGTAGGCGAAACGAAAAAAACGTCCCCGGAGAACGAAGAACTGTCCAATACAGTACTTAAATACAGTGGCTACTCCGGCGACGTTAAAACACTCGACTGTGACATCTACGAAACTACATTGCAATATCCGACGACAACAAAAACTACGTCAAACTAACCTGTTCGACAGTAACGACGCCGGTAACTCTGATAAAACCATCGTGGCTCGACGACGGCGTCCTTCTCTAGCTGATGATCGGTGCCGGGGAAAATGATATCGTCGCCGGAACGGTTACAACAGGTTGGGTTAAAGTTCGTTTTTTGGGTTCGCTCTTGTTTTTTCGTGTTTCTCTCTCCTCAAAATTAGAAATGTGAAAGTGGAGGAAACTGAAACCCAAAAGTCAGGATTGGAAGGTGAAAATAGTGGGTTTCAACCAAAAAACCCCCTTTTATACCCTAGAACGTATTTTTGTCCAAAATATGGCTCTAGGTATTTTATTAAACTAGTCTAAAAATAGGTACCATTTTGGTATTTCAAAGTTGAGTACGTATTTATGGATATTTTTTTCGTAATTAAATAGTTGAGAAGGTATTTACTGATACTTCATTCTGGTAATAAATAATATTGAATTAATTTTATATAAAAGTCGACATTAAAATAAAGGAAAAATATTTCTTAAAATAATATATATACCGCGTGAATCTTGGGATGAAAAATATGTATTTTAGAAAGTGAGGACGCCGTAAATGCAACATTGTTTTGTGTGACAAACTTACTTTATTATGCTACTGTGTCTTTACGAGGTCTAAAGTGTTTGCATGCATACCTTACATTAGTGTCAGATGTATCATGTATGGCACGAGACATCACGCCATTCAATAGCCATTTGCAAATAAATATCACTGCACCACTGTCTTTTTCTGTCAACACCATTTGCAAATTGCAATATCATTCATGCCGAGTCGTTTGGCTTCACTCTATGAAAAATACTCCGATACACCCAAATCTATTGATTACAACTTTACCATTTTGAACTTTCTTATGTTTCTATTGTATCTAGTACTCGCAAGTGATAGCTTTCTTTATCTGAGAAGATAACATTCTTAAGAATCGGACGATTCGGTTTGAACCGATATTTAAACGAAATAACATTAATATCTATTATTTTAAACAAAATTTATAACAAAACAATCCAAGCTACACAACACTTCACTAGTTGCATCAGGCAGTTCAATAACAAAGCAAATCCTGTGCTGATAAAAACATATTCCGTCCTTTCGAGTTGTGTTTAAATCGGTATTTTCGTGTTTAATATTTGACGGAATATAATTTTATTTTGATTAATTTAATTTATTTCATATTTTTTACTTCAATATATTTTTGGTTCAATTACGAGTGATTGAATTTATTTGATATTTTTTAAAATTTTATTTAAATATTTAAATATTTTTTAAAATTTTATTTAAATATTTAAATATTTTATTTAAATTTTAAATATATTTTGTATTAAAAACTTAAGTTTTGGAGAAAATTTAGTTGAAGAAGATAAAAATAAGATATTTATCATGAATGAAAGTGATGCAGACAGTTCAGTGAATTAGCAGTTTGGAGCTCCGGAGTCAGTTTTTTACCCACAACACCTTGTTTCGAAGGAAACGACGTTACGAACGCAAGTCACGAGCTTTCCTCGTGAGCTATGAGCTTTTTTAGGCATTCGGGCTCATCTATCCTCTTTTTTCGCAATTTTAATACTTTAGGCTATTTCTGTAATTTTCATATTTTTATTTTTAGGGTTTTGCTTGAACTCTATATAAACCTATCTTCTATTCATTGTTAGGGGAATTGTTTTTGATTAATAAAAAAATTAGGGTTTATCCCCTTTAGGCTTCTGCTACGTTTCACTCTCCATCATAGTGGTATCAGACGGAGGCAGTCCTGCGCGATGGTACGAGGAAGAACCAGCGGTTGCGGTGGCGCTAGAGTGTACCGAGATACAAGTGATGTATATGATCGTGAAGATGCTGACCTACGCCGTCAGGTAGCCGATCTTACCCGGCAGGTGGCTGTTCTTACCGCCAAGCAACAAGGCACAGAGGTTGAGGATATGGTTAACCCTTTTGGGGAGGGGATCGACCAGAATACTTCTCACACCCGCCGCTAGGAGCTTGGGTTCAAGATAGACGTTCCGGACTTTGATGGCAGCCTTAAGGCAGAGGCACTTATCGATTGGTTATCCCAGATTGAAGAAGTCTTGGACTTCAAGGAAGTTCCGGAGGAGAGAAGGGTCGCATTAGTCACCATCCACCGACGCGGTAGGGCACATGCTTGGTGGCAGCAGGTGAAGCAGAACCGCGCGCGTGCAGGCAAGGATAAAGTCCAGAGTTTGGAGAAATTCAAAAGAAAAAATCCGCAAGGCTTTCCTTCCCTACAACTTCGAGCGGGAACTCTACCAGCGACTTTAGAATCTTCGTTAGGGACCCAGATCTGTGGATGAATATACCGAAGAATTCTATCAGCTGCTGGCTCGCACAGATGTGGCCGATTTGCCGCACCAGCGGGTCTCCCGCTATATTGGCGGGTTACGCCTTCAGCTTCAAGATACGCTGAATATGTTCGATCCATCCTCTGTTTCCGAAGCCCATCGGCATGCCCTCCAGGCAGAAAAGCAGTCGGCTCGCCGGACCCAGACTGGCGTAAGGACCAGTGCTCCTTCAGGGATTTCGGCATCCAAACCAGTTCTCCGCCCAACACCTGGTCCGATCCCTCCTGGGCGCCGCCCAACACCTGATCAGCTCCCTCCTGGGCGCGGTCCACCAAACCGTTCTTCAAGCAATCTACGGTGCTATGGATGTGGCAAATTAGGGCATCGTCAGGTAGAGTGTCCAAATGCTGCGGGTGTTAGGTGTCTCTTCTCTCAGGAGGCGTTTGAACCGAATCCTATTGTTTTTGATGGCCCTCCGAAATTCGATACCTACGATGATGACTTGCCTGAAGATGCGGAAGAAATTGTGACTGCCGACATTGGAGCAGTGCTGATGCTGCGCCGTACTTTCGTGTCTCCTCGCGTTCCTGAGCAGAGCGACTGGCTGAGGAGTAACGTTTTCCAGTCGACGTGTACGATCGGCGGGAAGGTGTGCACCTTCATCATTGATGCTGGCAGCTGCGAGAATGTCGTCTCCAAAGCAGCGGTTTTAAAACTAGGGCTGAGGACAGAATCGCATCCCAAGCCGTACAAGCTCGCCTGGTTAAGCAAAGGTACTGATATCATCGTCTCCAAGCGCGTGCTTGTTTCTTTTTCTGTAGGGCAAACATACCATGATGAAGTCTTTTGTGATATTGTCCCTATGGATGCTTGTCATCTACTGCTTGGCCGTTCTTGGCAGTACGATCTGTCTGTTATACATGATGGGCGTGCAAATACCTACTCATTCTTCTTTCGGGGAAAAAAGATCATTCTTATGCCAGCAAAGCCTCGACCACTGAGCATTCACTCTACTCCGTCCACATCGACTTTGTTGTCCCGTGCTTCTTTTCAGACAGCCATGGAAGAGGCTGGCGTGGTTTTCCTATTGTTCTGTGACCCTGTTGTGCCTAATTCCAAGGCTGACCATAGTCCTGTCATTCAGTCTCTTTTGCAGGAGTTTGCGGATGTGTTTCCAATGGATTTTCCACCCGAGTTACCTCCTCTAAGAGATATTCAACATCAGATCGACCTGGTCTCTGGTGCTGCTCTCCCAAATCGACCCCACTACCGAATGAGCCCGAATGAGCATGAAGAATTACGACGACAGGTGGAGGATTTGTTGGAGAAGGGACATATTCGGGAAAGTCTCAGCCCTTGTGCAGTTCCGGCATTACTGACACCGAAGAAGGATGGTTCTTGGCGTATGTGTGTGGACAACCGAGCTATTAACAAGATCACTGTTTGCTACAGGTTTCCTATACCTCGCCTGAATGATCTGTTAGACCAGTTGGGTGGTGCTTCTGTGTTTAGCAAGCTTGATTTGAAGAGTGGATACCATCAGATTCGGATTCGTCCTGGTGATGAGTGGAAGACGGCGTTTAAGACGCGTGAGGGCTTGTTTGAGTGGATGGTGATGCCGTTTGGCCTGTCCAACGCGCCTAGCACGTTCATGCGTATCATGAATCAGGCATTGAGGCCTTTCATCGGTAAATTTGTTGTTGTTTACTTCGATGATATTCTGATTTATAGTTCGAACCATTCTGTGCATCTATCCAATTTACGTGAGGTGTTATTGGTGTTGCGTCGAGATAAGTTTTATGCTGCTACTGCCAAATGTTTATGTCCCCAGCTGTTCAATTTTTGGGTTATATTGTTTTTGTTGACGGGTTACGAGCTGATCCGAGCAAAGTTGCTGCTGTGGACTAGTGGCCTCAACCTACTTCCATTACCGAGGTTCATAGTTTTCATGGTTTAGCATCGTTTTATCGGCGTTTTATTCCCCATTTCAGCAGTATTATGGCCCTGATTACGGATTGCATGAAGGGCACAAAATTTAGTTGGTCCGACGATGCTGATGCAGCATTTGTAAAAGTTAAACGGCGTCTCACCTCAACGCCTATTTTGGTGCTGCCCGACTTTTCCCAGCCATTCGAGCTTCATTGTGATGCGTCTAAATTTGGTATTGGAGCAGTTCTCTCCCAATCAGGGCGTCTTGTGGCTTTCTTCAGTGAGAAATTGGCAAATGCCAAACTGCGATTTAGTACTTATGATATTGAATTTTATGCGATCGTTCAGGCTATCAAACATTGGCGTCATTACTTGTTTCAGCATGAATTTGTGCTATATACTGATCATGATTCTTTGAAGTACCTTGGTAGTCAAGACAAAGTATCTCATAGACATGCTTCTTGGATAGCTTATTTGCAGTAGTTCACTTTTGTCCTCAAGCACAAGGCTGGTATTACGAATCGGGTTGCTGATGCTTTGAGCCGACGTCACACTCTGTTGACTGAGATGCGCGTTCAGGTTCCTGGCTTTGATTCTTTTGTTGACCTTTATGTTACTGACTCATTTTTTTCTCAGGTTCTGGAACTGATTCAGCAGGGCGAACATTCTGATATTTTATTGGAAGATGGCTTTCTCTTTTGTGGCGTACAGCTGTGTATCCCTGACTGTAGTTTGAGTCCGCGGCTGATCCAGGAGCTGCATAATGAAGGCCATGTGGGTCATGATCGAACATACCAGTTGCTGTCGTCCTCCTATTTTTGGCCATCAATGCGGAAGGAAGTTGGTTGTTTTGTCGCCCGTTGTCGAATTTGTCAGTTGGCAAAGGGAACATCCACAAATGCAGGTCTTTATTTACCCCTGCTGATTCCGGCTCAGCCATGGACCGACATCAGTATGGATTTTGTTCTTGGTTTACCCCGGACTCAGCGTGGATTCGATTCTATTTTTGTGGTGGTTGATCGTTTTTGTAAGATGGTACACTTCATTCCCTGTAGAAAAATATCTGATGCAGTGTGTGTTGCGCAGTTTTTCTTTCGGAAGATTTATCGTATTCATGGCCTTCCAAGTACCATTCTTTCTGACCGTGACACCCGGTTTGTGAGTCATTTTTGGCGCAGCTTATGGCGTATGGTGAATACACAGCTCAACTTCAGTAGTGCTTACCACCCTCAGACGGATGGTCAGACAGAGGTGGTTTACCGATCTCTTGGTAACTTGTTGTGCAGTCTGGTAGGAGATCATCCGAAGGCTTGGGATCAGCGCTTACCGCAGGCGGAGTTCGCCCATAACCATACTCTTAATAGATCCACGGGTTTTTGTCCTTTTCAGGTGATGTATGGTATTGTGCCTAGGGGTCCAGTAGACTTGTTAGCACTGCCTAGCAAGATTCGTCCTCATACAACTGCTGAGGAACTTGTTTCACAGATTCGCCAAACCCACCAGCAGACTCATGATCAGTTGGTCTTGAGCACCGCCAAATATAATTCTCAGGCAGATTCTCATCGTCGTCCTGTTCAGTTCGAAGTTGGTGACTATGTATGGGCAGTTTTAACAAAGAATCGGTACCCTGCTGGTGAATACAATAAACTGGCCGCCCGAAAGATTGGTCCAGTAGAGATTGTGGAGCGGATCAATCTGAATGCTTATCAACTACGTTTGCCTAGCCATGTCCGCACGACTGATGTTTTCAATGTTAAGCATCAGATTCCTTATGCAGGTGACTCTTTTGATGGGGAAACCGGGTCAGATTCGAGGGCGAATGTTTTCTACCCCGGCGGGAATGATGCAAACAGTTCAGTGAATTAGCAGTTTGGAGCTCCGGTGTCAGTTTTTTACCCACAGCACCTTGTTTCGAATGAAACGACGTCACGAATGCAAGTCACGAGCTTTGCTCGTGAGCTATGGGCTTTTTAGGCATTCGGGCTCATTTATCCTCTTTTTTCGCAATTTTAATACTTTAGGCGATTTCTGTAATTTTCATATTTTTAGTTTTAGGGTTTTGCTTGAACTCTATATAAACCTATCTTCTATTCATTGTTAGGGGAATTTTTTTTGATTAATAAAAAAATTAGGGTTTATCCCCTTTAGGCTTCTGCTACGTTTCACTCTCCATCAGAAAGACTTCAAATATAAAAGACAACGAAAAGATAATCGATTAATTTTTTTATACAATTTATTATTAACCAAATGAATGTGGTTAGAACTTTAATTATAGTCGAAAAAAAATTAAACTATAATATTTCTCATACAACCAAATACTTGAAATATGACAACAACTAATACATAAATAAAAGTTGATTCTTACAAGATTTGATATTCATACAATAAAATATAAAAATATTAAATCTCAAAGTCATCATTTTTCATCTTCATCTGTGGGAGCGTGTACCCTAATGTGTTGGTCGGGTCCATAGTTGTCGATTCCAGAGTCCCTATCTAATACCAATAGTTCATTGTCATTTCCTAACATATCATTAACTTCATCCTTATTCATACAAAATCTATGCGTGGTCGGTGAATGATACGTGCATGTGAAGTGGTACATACATGTGAAAGAGTACGTGCTTGTGGAGGGAAAACATTTGGATATTCACCAAAGTGTTGATAATAGACCATTGACTGATGCGTCACACTAGAATCTTGGAAGTAGTTAACATAATGTTGTTAGAACTCTTGATGTTGCAAACTCAATTGTTGAATGATGTCATCTGTTCGACTTTGCCTTTCATACTTGACCTTCGATATCACACGTTCGGTCAATCTCCTCCTATTGATACTAATAGTACTAGGTGGATCAAACTGTATTGATGGATCTTTATTTTTCTCACATGATTTCCATCCTCGAGGAAGATGAGGTTTTGCCTATTAATTGACCGTCCATATGTTATGCATATGTACTTCAAAATATTGGTAAACCTCCCATTTCAGCTAGATGCATCGACCATACGTATACATCTCCTTATGTTTTAGAGAAATTTCTCATATTTTAGGTTCATATGAAATTGAGTGTTTAATATGTTTACTAATATTTATGATATTTATAAGGAAAAGAAATATCAACATTATATAAGGTAGATATTTGTTTTTACGAATATTTCCACATGTTTAATCATAAAAATTGTAATTTTATGTGTTCTCCTTGCAATAGTGCAACGGTTAAAAATGTACAAACATAAGCCATGCACAAATTTTTATTATTAACCGTAATTAAACAATCATTAACTAAACTCAAACAGACGAGTTCTACCGTTAATCAATAAGCCAATTGAATGTTATAATATGAAAGACCAATTATTTCCCCATGCACGAAGAGGGTATGTTAATTTCACATATACATCATTTAAATAACACATAGGTTTACCAAATTTCTTTTCTACACCAGTTGAATTAATGTATCCAACAGACTCTTAATATTAAGATTTATGCTAGGATAATTTTTAGCTGATAAATTTAACCGACAACTACTATAAAATTCTTCAATTAAACAACTGTATCAACCAATCTAACTTGTTTGGACGTTAAATAATAGATTTTGTACTTTGAATTCCTCTAATTTTGTTAGTAGTCAAGAAAATTTCGGGCAACCTTACTTAACCACTCATAGTCTCAATGGTGTGTAATTCTCTTCACCGTCGACGTCTTTGTGAAACTCTTCATCCATAATTTATTATTCGTCTTATAGTACCTTTTTTATGTTGTGGTATCACATGTTTACAATATTCTACCATTTTTAGAGAAATTTTAGAAAGTGTTTGACTATAGGAGTATTTTGGTTGAGATATTAGTATAAGAGATGAAGTAGAAATATTAATGGAGGAAAACAAGTTGAGATATTGGTGGAGTATAAATATTAGTTTGGTTGAACGATTAGTGGAGGAGAGAGAGTAGATGAGAGGGATGATAGATTAGTGGCGTATTTATGAAATATATGAACTTTGAGAGATTAGTAGATGATAGAGAGTAGTTTGGTTGATATAGTTTGAGAGGAGAAACATTAGAGGATAAATGATGAGTCATGGAGGAGAGACGACTATAACTATATTTAAAAAACTAGGCTTAGTAAGGTATCCAACTAAGGTATTAGACATGTACTTGGTTGATATTAGTCGGGTACCCGGCTGTTATTAGTTAGGTACCTGACTAAGGTATTTTTTTTATAATTTATAGCCCTCTTTTAATCTTACCTATAGATACGACTTTCCTCCACTATTTATCCCTCAACTCTCAAACCGACTTCTTATTTTATAATTCAATCAAAATTTCAAATTCGATCAATGCATTCATCTACTAGTCCGTTATCTAGTTAAACCAATTTATTCTTTAATGTTTTGATCAAACTTTAAACTTTGATCAACATATTCATCTACTAGATAGTTATACTGATAAGTTTTCTCGGTGGTGGATTATTGATGATTAAAGGCTTGGTATACTCTATAAATTCTTTTTCCATAATAAAATAATGCTAAAAGTATTTCTTACAAATATTGGATGGCCCAAAACATAACACAGTAGCAACCCAAGGAACACAATGAGGTTGAGAGGATAAATAGACGAGCAGCATCCGTTGGAGGGCTGAAGGTAAATAAGTTGAGAAAGGCTAAGTCGATTGGGTGTAAACCAACCCCATAAGTTATGGTTAAAACCAAAACAAAGTATGAGCCTCCATAATTATTGTTGAAGAGGTTATGATTAATATTTTCCTTCTAAAGGCGTTAATCGATTCTTGGTGACATCTAAAGCTAAAAATTTTGTAACCTCAGTGGAGATGGTTCGGGTTAAGTAGAATACCAAAGGCCATATGCCTAATTTCAAGCATGATGTAGTGGAATAACATTTATCGATGGAGTAAGTGAAAATATATTTGCTACTTGTTGCTTTAGCTCATTTCTAGATAAGTGCTTATTCACTTCCCTAGTATAGATTTGGCACGGAGGTAAATGAAGCTTGGTAATGACGTAAATATTTATGTTTTGAGTTGTCTTCTCTAATATTTATGTACTCCTAGATATTTAGTTAATTTTAGTTTAATTTTATAGAACAATCTCAATGCCTTTGCACAAACACGTCGAGTGCTTAAAAATTGTTATCCTTAGTTTACAAACCTTGACTTTTGCTTTAAATTGTGACCAAGCTCCTTAAGAGTATTCGAAACTTAAGACATGATATTTTGAAATTAAAGGGAGAGTGAATGCGAGATCAACGAAAATGAGGTCATTATATCTCAACTTGATTATGGTAAGAAAATTCTCGTTGAGACTACGATGAGCTAAATTCTTAAATTTCTGTGAGATATTTGGATAATTCATGTAATATTCACATTTAATCTCTTACACACATTTTTTCCATGATGAGCGATGTGACAGGTTATCCTCACTCATTGAAAGGAGAAAATATTGAATGAGGTCGATCTCTTGAGCCATTAGAATGAGCTGGTGGATATGGAAGCTACTAGAACATGGCTATTTGAAAATCCATTGGATTCCTTGATGTTGAATGAGTGCTTAAGTGCACGAGGACTTACCAAACTTGGATCCATATATTTGTTTTTTAAATTATGTCTCCCATGGTTGTAGGCTTAAATGTATTATTCGTAGTTATTTAACTGAAACTAGCAATGCCAAAGTAAAAGATGTTAGATAGAGGTGGAATGAGTAAGGTCACAGTGCCCTTCTTCTTACATTGCAATAGGATTCCCAACAATCCTTATGGAGGAGGTTGAAAAATGCACTTTGTTAGCTTATGCAGACTTATTTATCTCTGAGAGTCCTATTGCATTAATGAATCATGAAATCATCAACGTAAAGGATGTGCAATCCACTATATGTAGCTTCAAATAAACACTTATTGACTCGTAAGAGTCTTAGTGGATTGAGGACTCGTAAATCCTCAGCGGGGAGAATAAGAGAAGTTTTTCGAAGACTATATTAATCCAAGTATAATGATCTACTTCAAAGGTAAACATTGTTTCTAGAGTACTTCTATCAATAGTGAGTGATACTTCGTTTACAACCATTTGAACACTAGATTGTTTATTGGAGTATTGTACTCTTTAGTGTGTATAACTTCGTTTAGAATTATTCGAATGCTAGATTGTTTACATGAGTACAAGAAATTTTGGAGTGTTTAAGATTATGTTTGGAAGCATTCGAACACTAGATTTTTTAAAATAGTACAAGGACTCCATGAAGTGTTTAGGGTAGTTTAGAATTATTCAAAAAGTATACAATCATACCAAATGATTTATTAATGTCATATACTGATGAGTCCGAATTCGAAGTGCTCCGCGGAAGGGTAGTCCAAAGTAAATCTCCCCGGAAATTCGGACAAGACTTGTTGACCGGACAGATGATTTCGAACACTGGAAACTTAAGGCAGTTCGAACTATGACTAAAGTACTAAAAAACCTAAACACTATCTGACTAAGCTACCTGCACATCTGCTTAAAACTTATGGGTCTTTAAACATGACCCGGGTCTATTAAACTTGACCCGAAAGCCCATAAGGGCCCAAATTTCACACTATAAATGCCCAACCACCAGCATTAACTATGGGTAAGAAAAATTAACTGCTGCCAGGCTGCTTAATTCTCTCTCCACCCTTGAAACACCCTGAAATACTTTGGAACACCTTTAAACACCACCATACTACCGTGAAACACCCTTACACCGCCTTAAAACTCCACTTAAAATTACCAGCCTACCCTCAGGCTACTTTTATCCACACCAAATTGGCGACCACAGTGGGAGGCGACGGTGCCTAAATCAAGCATTCAAAACCAAGTAAGGAATTTCTGTCCGAATGAATCCGGATAATCCAGAGCTTCCACCAGCTTTGCTCGAAGTGGTGGAAGAGATCGATGAATATACTGTCCAAGAGCGTGACAGGTTGAGGATTGAAATAGAAGCTCCGAGGGCTGAAAAGGTCAAGATGGGCGTGAAGGAGAAATCCAAAGCATCAGTTGCTCATCGCTCTGATAACCCTCGAGAGCATGAGGCTTCAAAAACTCATGTGAGCACTAAAAAGACACATGCCAGTTCTAAAAAGTCTCACCGGTCCAAGCCCGTGGAGAGTTCTGACTCAAGCTCAGAATCTTCGGACAGCTCTTCGGACAGTGAGGGAAATGAAAAATCCTTGTCCTCCAGTAGTGATGAGGGGCGAACCAGGAAAAAACATAAGCAAGTCAAAAAGTATTCCAGAAAAAGAGATCAGCATGGAAGAATGAAAAGGCACATTGGGAAAGGATCATCTCACAACCGGAGGCATGTAGACCGGATGTTGGTGGATCCTTTTGCCTTCCATGATGAGCCAGGTATCTTTGCAACACCTAATGAGGATACTACGTTCAGTCGTGGGAGGAATTGGAGGCAATCGCCATTGTCTTCCAAAATACTGTCCGGAAACCTCCCCAAGAGGTTTGATAGCACCAAGATGGAGAAGTACGATGGCAGTACTGATCCAGACAATCATCTGGAGCAATTCAAGAACTTCATGATGAACTTTGATGATGATGATAAACTACTCTGCAGGGCATTCTCCCAATCCTTCACGGGGAGTGCTCTGAAGTGGTACAACAGCCTTCCTCAGGGTTGTATCAGAGACTTTGATACTTTTTGGGTGGCCTTTCGAAGGCAATTTGTGGGGAGTAAGGAGTTAAAGGGTAATGGAGATACCATAATCCATTGTGCCCAGGAACCAAACGAATCATTAAAGGAATACATAAGTCGTTTTGTGAACACAAAAAACGGGCTGGCTGATTGCTTTGAACAAGTGGCAATAGCCTCCCTGAGACAAGGTTTGAACCCGGGCAACCTGGCCGATTCAGTGACCAGGAAGAAGGCCATGACCTGGGGGGGATTGCTAAATCAAGTTGGCAAACAAATAAATGTTGATGAAACAAAGAAGACCAGGGTGCACAGACAGGTGAGATCCACCCCGGTGGCGCCAACTCCAAATCAAAACCAGTCCGGGAACAAAGCTAGAGAAACCGGACAGGGGCATGGAAGGGGAAAAGCTCAGTCTCAACCAGCTGCTCCTGCACAAAGCCAACAGTCTAGAAACAAAAGGGGACCATGGGTCCAACCAGAATGGTTTGCAGAACTCAAAGAAAGTGTGGCAACCATTTTCGATAAAACAAAAGATGAAGTACACTACCGGAGACCAGCGACCTTGCAGTCTCCCAGAGAACATCGAAACAGTTCTTTTTGTCAATATCACAATGATATTGGCCATACTACTGATGATTGCATAGCACTGAAACAAGAGGTTCAAAACCTGATCGAAAGAGGGAAATTGGGTGCATACGTTAAAAGAGGATGAGGCAACAGGCCTGATAACACTCACCGGGCTGGTCCGGTTAATGCTGCCCCAGAGGGGGCTATGGTAATCATTGAAAGGTTTGATGTGGAATCCGAATACTTGGATCCTGACCCAACGAGAAACAGAGTGGGTGCGATAGAGGAGCGTTCCAGGTCGGTCTCCGGGCTCATTGAGTTCTTTGAATCCTTGACAATTTTCGGAGGGGACACTGTAACGGCTCCTACCACTTCGTCAAGAAAAAGGCATGTTCATAATTTGGCTACCCAGCTAGAAGGGGGCATGACCTCATATTAATCGTCAAGTTTGTTCCCATTCATTGTCTTTGATGGGGATGATTTGAGAGACATTGCTGGCCCTCATGAAGATGCTGTTGTTATAGGAGCATCGATAGGGGGCAATGAGATAAGGCGAATCTTGGTAGATACTGGGAGCTCTGCCAATATCCTTTTCTTAGATACTTACAAGAAAATGAAAAATCCAGCTGTGATTCAAAAGTCAGACAGATCGATCATAGGCTTTACGGGCAGCTCAGCTGATGTAATCGGTGAGTTCGAAGAAGAAGTATTGTTGGGCAGAGGCCCTTTCAAGAAAACAGCCAGAATACTTTTCATTGTGGTGGATTGTCCCACTTGCTACAATGCTATTCTAGGGAGATCTTGGCTCTCTAGGATGCATGCAGTGGCTTCGACAGTCCATCAGTGTCTAAAATATGCTGTTCAGGGGCAAGTTGGGGTTGTCCGGAGCAGTCAAAAAGTTGCAAGAGAATGCTATGCCACTGCCTTGGCTCCACGAACGCTGGGGGCAGTCCGAATAAATGACCAATAGCAGTTTGAGGGCCTTTCTGGGGGTGAGGGTGAAATTGATGACCCCAGAGAGACCCCCGGAGTGTTGATCCCAGTTGAGGAGGTTGAAACACATTGCTTGGAAGAAGGAAAAATTGTCAAGATAGGGTCCAAAATGCCACCAATGTTGAAAGAAGGTATGTTGAAATTCTTAAAAGACCATCAGCATGTTTTTGCTTGGTGCAACGCTGATGTTACTAGAGTTCCATCAGAGGTGATTTCCCATCACCTATCTGTCCGGAGAGATGTGGCACCAGTGGTGCAAAAGAGGAGAGCTTTTTCAAAAGAAAAGGCTGATGTCATTGTACAAGAGGTTGACAGACTCACAAAGATGGGGCACATTAAAGAATCTCAGTACCCTTTGTGGACTGCCAATCCAGTCTTGGTAAAAAAGAAAAACGGTAAATGGCGAATGTGCATTGACTTCACAGATCTCAATCGAGCTTGCCCAAAAGACTTGTATCCGGTTCCCCGGATAGATCAGTTAGTAGACTCTACTTCTGGGAACAAGCTGCTCTCCTTCATGGATGCTTTGTCCGGGTATAATCAGATCCAGGTGGATCCAAAAGATCAAGAGCATACCACTTTTGTTACTGATAGGGGTCTGCACTGCTATAAGGTGATGCCCTTTGTCTTGAAAAATGCTGGGGCTACTTATCAAAGGTTAGTCAATAAGGCATTTGTTGATCAAATTGGAAGAAATATGGAGGTTTACATTGACGATATGATGGTGAAAAGTTTGGATGATCAGCTGCACTTGTCCGACCTCCAAGAGACTTTTGCCAACCTGGCCAAGGTGAATTTAAAGTTAAACCCTGAAAAGTGTGTCTTCGGAGTGCAGTCCGGGAAGTTCTTAGGGTATATTATAAGTGAGCATGGGATACAGCCCGACCCGGATCAACTCAATGCTTTGATCCAAATGGAGCCTCCTCGAAACGTTAAAGAAGTACAGCGGTTAACGGGGAGGTTAGCAGCCTTGAACAGATTCATCTCCAGGTCTTCGGACAGATGTGCTCCATTCTTTCAAACCTTGAAGGGTGCAAAGGGGTTTGAATGGACACCACAGTGTGATGAGGCATTCAATGAGATTAAAAAGCATCTGTCCTCTCCCAAGACTTTGTTCAAACCAATCGATGGGGAGACTCTCTTTGTATATCTGGCTGTTTCAAGTTGTGCCATCAGTGCTGTATTAGTAAGGGAGGTTGATGGGTATCCTCACCCAGTGTACTACATCAGCAAAAGCTTGATTGATGGTGAGCGGCGCTACTTGAAACTTGAGAAACTAGCATTGGCTCTGGTGATAGCTGCAAGAAAGATGAGGCCTTATTTTCAGGCTCATCCTATCATTGTCCGGACGTCTTTCCCTTTAAAGAATGTCCTTCAAAAAGCGGACATTTCAAGCAGAATGACAAAGTGGTCAGTAGAGTTGGGGGACTTCGACATAGATTTCGCTCCCCGGACAGCAGTAAAAGCTCAAGCTGTTGCTTATTTTCTGGTTGAGTTCCACTCTGATAGGGACTCAGAACAACCATCTGATTCAAAAGACAAAAAAGTGTGGATTGTCCGAAAAGACAGGGGATCCAGTGCCATAGGGTCTGGGGCAGGAATATGTCTCACTTCCCCCTATGGGGACAACATGTTCCAAGCTATTTGTTTTGCTTTCAGGGCATCCAATAATGAGTCCGAGTATGAAGCAGCTATAGCTGGGTTGAAATTGGCATACATCTGTGGAGCAAAAAGGGTCAAGCTGCTAAGTGACTCCCAATTGCTTGTTCACCATGCCTTGGGCCCATCAGAAGCTAGAAAAGAACAATTGATCAAGTATTTACTACTCTTGAAAAGTGAGGCCATGAAGTTTAAAGCGGTTGTCTATGAGCATATTCCCCGGGCAGAGAATGAGCTAGCAGACTCATTGGCAACAATAGCATATACGGAGTCCTATCCATGGATCCATGTGCTTGAAAGCCCTTCTATTCAACTTGATGAAGGTGAAAATGAGGAAGTCTTTAAAATACAAGTAAACCGGCCTCAAGACTGGAGGTTTCCTCTTATGCAATATCTGTCTGATGGCATCGTGCCTTTGGATAAACCACAAGCCAGAACGTTAAAGCACAGGGCTCGTGGTTTTATCATGATTAGAGAGGTCCTGTACAAGAAATCCTATAGCAAACCTCTCCTACGCTGTTTAGGGGATCATGAGTCACAAATGGTTCTCTCCGAATTGCACGATGGTGAGGGGTCAGTCCATTGTGGATTTAGAGCATTAACAAGAAGAGTGCTTCTCTCCGGATATTATTGGCCAACAATAATGAAAGATGCTAAGGAGCTGGTAAGAAGATGTGACCCATGCCAGAGGTACAGCAATGAAATTCATGTACCAGCCATTCCTTTGGAATCAATTTCTGAGCCCATCCCTTTTGCTCGATGGGGATTGGACTTAGTTGGGCCTCTCCCTGTGGCGTCCGGAGGGCGTAAAACCATAATTGTAGCCATTGACTACTTTTCGAAGTGGATAGAAGCAGCCCCCTTGGCAGGAACAACATCAAAGGCTGTTATAAAATTCATTCTATCCAACATATGTTGCAGATTTGGTGTCCCCCAGAGAATAACAACAGACCATGGGCCACAGTTTGACAACAGAGAAATGGAGAGCTTCTGTGCCTCAAGGGGTATTCAGCATTGCTTTTCTTCACCTTTCCACCCACAGGCCAATGGGCAAGTTGAGGTGGCTAATAGGACAATACTGTCCGGTTTAAAGAAAAATTTGGAAGGGGCTGCTGGGAAGTGGCCTAGTTATTTACAAGAAGTCTTGTGGGCCTACCGGACAACGCCTGGGGCTGCAACACAAGAATCACCTTTTGCCTTGGTCTATGGGATGGATGCAGTAGCCCCCATAGAGAAGACACTCCCCTCCTTTCGAGTCCACAACTTCTCCGGACAGGCTAATGAAATGGCAGTCAGAAATCAACTTGATTTAATTGAAGAAAGGCGAGTAAAAGCTCATCTTAGAGTGGCACACTATCAGGGCTTGATGAGAAGCAGGTTTGCTTCTGAAGTTATAAGAAGGGACTTTCAACCAGGAGATAAGGTGTTGAGGAAAGTTTTCTTACATACCAAGGAAAAGCTCTTCGGAAAGCTGGCCCCAACTTGGGAGGGTCCCTATACTGTGATTGAAAGAATCAAGCCTGGTACATACTGGTTAGAAGACAAAGATGGCAGGGTTTTAACTCACCCTTGGAATATTGAACACCTTCGAATGTACTTAGAATAAATATTTACTTGTTTAAAACATCCATGTAAATATTTGGGGGCATACTACTACCTTTCTCCGGTGCCACGGAGAGCTTTAAATGAAACTTGGAGCTTTCTTGAATAATTTTCTAAGTTTTTGCAAAATTCTGTTGATTGTCATACTATCCGGACTGAAAGGTCTAAGGGCTACTTAAATTCTAGCCAGAGAAACTAAACACTCTCACAACACAATAACTCAAGACTACTTAAACTCCAACTATTTAAACAGATTATGAAAGAAGAGAATGGTTGAGCAAAACAAAACATTCATTCAACAACTTAAAATTGCCTTGGCCTTCCAAGGACTTTTTAAACAAGTTTGGGTGCAGAACAAAAATCTGTCCGAATAATTCGGACAACATCACAAAAAAGGTGCCTTGGCCTTCTAAGGACTTTGATTCAAGTAAAAGATAAACAAAACAGATTATAAATTAAGGAGGAGCCTTTGAAGATGGCTCACCCTCATCTGTTTTCTTTCCCTTGATGTCGCTTTTTTCCTCAATGACCTTCTTGCCTTTGGGGTCAACCTCTTCCTCACCCGGACTCTCTCCGGTTTCCTCTTCATCACCAGATGAGGATATATCAGTATACCCTTCATCAACCATGGTCCAGTAGGGGAGATCATCGTCATCCACATAACGCCATAAGTCCCCTAGTCTCCTCTTCGGGAACTTCTCGTGAAACAAGAGGACCATGTCGGACTTCACTTTCTCAACCATTAATTCTTCACTCCGTATCATCTCCCTGGCATAAGCGTCGATTTTGGCCTTGATCATGGCCTCTTGATCCTTTACCAAAGCAGCTTTCTCCTCAACAACATGAGTCACTGCATTCTCTAAAGCTAGTTTGTCAGTGGTCAGGTTGGTGACAATCTTCTCCTTTGCTGCAGTTTCTCCCCTTGAGGCTGCCAAGTCCTTCTCCAATCCGGACAGCTTAGCCCGGAGATCTTTTACGGTCTCTTCTAAAGAAGTAACTTTTGTGTTGCTTTCATTTTGACTCTTCTTTAGCTGTTCGTTCGACTCCTTAAGCAGGTCAACCTTAGTAGTAGCAGTCCTGAGGTCATCGGACAACTTCTCCTTCTCAGACTTGAGATCTCTAATGGTTTCTGCCTGACTCCGGACTTGCCTTTCCAGGGTGAGTACTGGTTGCACGTTGCTAAGGAGGGAATGGGCTATAACATCCCTCTCACTAGAAACCAAGAAAGTCTTACCATTGAAGTTTACTGTGTTAGAGCTACTGGGGGGAACATATGGCCCTGCGAACTCATCTCTAGACAGGCCAAGAAAGTAGTCACCTAAAGGACCCAGACCGGTGACATCCACTTCATCCATGTTAATCTCTCCCCTATCAACTTCATCAGTGTGGAATTCCATTGGAATCCCTTCTTTAAGATTCCCTGGGATCTCTTCGGCTAATGTTGGGTCAGTTGGAAAAGTGGGCTCTGGATCCCGGAGAGCAAGCTCCTCTCCTTGGGAAATCTTTTTCTTTTTGACCTCCCTATCATCGCTATCACTCGCTTGCTTGCGAGTCCGTTTAGCAGCCCTTGTGGGTTTTGGGGACTTCACTCTTTGTTTCTCGCTCTCCTGTTCTACCACTTGTAGAAGGTTTGCGTCAACTTGAGCCTGGGCTGGCACCTCTGAGCCTGTTGGGACCTCTTTCTCAGCATCCTCTACTGATTTCCTGCTCTTCTTCTTCTTGCCCTTCATTTTACTTGGGGCTTTGGCCCGGGCAGGAAGGAAGAGGGTCCCATCCAATTCATGAGACCTTCTCAGCACTACATCTTCATCAGGTGGGGTGGAGAACTCCTCCGAGGTAAGATCCCTTCGACCTGTGGTGTTCCACAGATGGGATCTCGCTAAATTCCCAGGGGTAAAAGCTTTGTGGAACCGGTTCTCCCAGTTCTCTGCGGCCCATGCGTTTATCTTGCCACAGGTGACCTGTCCGGCTTTTAGATAGTCTCCGAACTCCTTTGGCAGCTCTAATAAAACAAGAAAGCGACTGGTTAGCATGAACTAAATGAAAAGAGAAATTCGAACAGAAACTTAAAGTAAAACTTACGATCGCTCCTCCATCTACTTCGAAGAAGGCTAGGATTCTCCCCGGTCTTGATTTTCTTACCATTCTCCCATGAGCCACTTACAAACAAGAACTGGCTCCTCCACTTGCTCTCCGATTCCAGGAGATCATCCACAGCTTTAAGATCGTTCCCCATGTTAAAGTGATAGAAAGGGAACTGATGGTGTTTGCACAAACTAGCTACAGCAACGAACTCTTCCATTGGAAGAGGAATTCCGGACAACCTAGATGCCATAATGCATGACATCAAGGTGTACCATCCGTTAGGGCTTAGCTGTGATGGACATAGCTTGACTAGGTGGAAATAGCGCACTATCTCTGGATCCAGTGGGAACCTAAGTCCCCAGTTGAATAGCTCCGTAAAGAAGACTATTTCGTTCCTTTTACAATCCATCGGGGTCTCCGGATCGATGGGAATTCGGATTTTTACGTTTTCAGGGATCCCCCACTTAGTGCGAAACCGTCCCAAATCTCTAGTATGGATAAACGCATACTTGGTCTTTAACAGAGATAAAAGGTACTTGAACTCTACCTTGTGAAAGCAGGGCCCTACTCTCCCTTCGAGGCTCTCCGGCAGATCCGGACGCCTCAGATACAAGTCCTCTTTGCCCTTCTTGGCAACAACTACAGCAGTTTCAGCTTGTCCGGAAGACTCGGACTCAAACCTAACCTCCTCAGTGGAGTCTTCCATCCTCTCCTCCATTATTGTTGGGGGAGCTTCTGCAGAAACAGCCCGGGGAGGGATGAAGCTTGGCATAGCTAATCCTCCGGACTGTTGGCTCTTTGTATGTTTTTGAGTTCTCACCTCAGTTTGAGTTTCTGAGGTCGCAGTTTCCTTAGGAGGTAGTGGACTGCTAGCCTCCGGACCAACCGGCCTTTCCCGGAGAGTCCTAACAGTTGCCCCGGACCCTGACTCACTGGTATTTTTTGAAGAGAGTCCCTTAACCAATCTGCTTGGTCTTTTCATGATTAGTTTGTCTGGAGAATGATCGGAGTCGGACCCCATAGCAATGAAAGTGGTTTTCTTCCTGACACTTGTAACAGCGACCCCCGGTTCGACAGTGGGGATTGACTCTTGGACTGATGAGCCAGATACTATGGGGGAGAGTGTTGATTGAAAGAGTTTTCTAGATCTCGTACCTTTCGAAGAAGATGAACCTCTATCAGATTCTTCGATTGAAGGGGCTGGTTTCTCGACAGGCGACGCTGGAAGCCCTGCTGCAAGTCTTTTCTCTTTTTCAACCCTTTGAGCTTTCTCCAATTCTGAGAGATTAAGCCACCCACCCTTGATTAGAGCTGTTCTTGCTGTGAACATAAAACAACTAAGGAAATCTTGAAAATTTTAGAGAGATGAAGCTTTGAGTAAAATGGCAGAGTGAAAGTAATAGTGAGACTGTGAAAGATGAATAGAATTTATAGTAAATGTAAAAAAGGGTTTGATTCCTAGGAGAATCCGAAAAGTTGGGCAATGATTAAAAAACGACGCTGACGTCATCAAAAGCATTTAAAGAGGTAACTTGTTCGAGATAGTGGTACAACTTTCGAGGTGAGAAAACGGCTAAAAGAAACCAACCAAAGTGTGACACGTGTCCCACTAACTCTGACACAGAACCGTTTGGAATTCGAAACGATTGCTTTGTCCGGATCTGTCCTCAACTCTCTCCGAATCGGAAGACCACTTCCTTTATCGGACTGTTTTTTAGTTCTTTGACAAAAACACTTGTTCAAAAACCTAAAAAAGGGGCTCCTGATGAGTCCGAATTCGAAGTGCTCCCCGGAAGGGTAGTCCAAAGTAAATCTCCCCGGAAATTCGGACAGGACTTGTTGACCGGACAGATGATTTCGAACACTGGAAACTTAAGGCAGTTCGAACTATGACTAAAGTACTAAAAAACCTAAACACTATCTGACTAAGCTACCTGCACATCTGCTTAAAACTTATGGGTCTTTAAACATGACCCGGGTCCATTAAACTTGACCCGAAAGCCCATAAGGGCCCAAATTTCACACTATAAATGCCCAACCACCAGCATTAACTATGGGTAAGAAAAATTAACTGCTGCCACGCTGCTTAATTCTCTCTCCACCCTTGAAACACCCTGAAATACTTTGGAACACCTTTAAACACCACCATACTACCGTGAAACACCCTTACACCGCCTTAAAACTCCACTTAAAATTACCAGCCTACCCTCAGGCTACTTTTATCCACACCAATATACCTTATTAAAATCATCTAGCACCAAAGGGGTATGAAATATAGTACCTAATATTAAGAAGAAAATCTCACAAATATATGCCAAATAGTAATTTATTTATCCAGGAAGAAAAAAGATCTTTTTGACATAATCGTAATCCTATTTATACAATTTACTAAACACTTTCTCTTCCCCACTAAGTACAAAACTTCACTAATTATGATTGTGAACCTATATTTATGGAAATTACTTCAGTCATGCCAGCTATGTTGATTCCTTAGTCATGAATGACTCTTTAATTACCCTTGACTCTCTTTAATACTCTTATTTTACGTGGGATGAACTTTCTTCAAAGGGGCATCAGTAAATTGTAGTGCTCCCTTCAAGAGCCTAGGTCTGATTATGTTAGTTTTGATATATGGCCTTTGCTAGGTCAGGTTATCGTTTCAATCGGCCTTGGCTAGGTTACATTAGTCTTTTTATGTGGCCTCTTCTCAGTTATTCTACGATTGTGACATCCTCGACTAGATTACATAGATCCTTCTATGTGGCCTTATCCTGGTCAAGAACGGTGATACAAGGTTTTTTCATCATTTGGTCTTTAATATTTGGACCTCCATGGTCTTACCTTATGAGTTTGCCTCAGTTTGGTTTCTGGTTGCATTCTCGATCTGCACGCGCATGATCCCTTTGGTCTCGTATCGCTTTATCGATATCCATATTTATTGATTTGCCACTTCGTAGTTATATCATGCCTAATAGAGTTTGGTCTACTAACACATGCCTTATCAAGGCTCCCCCTATTCTATTTAGTATATTTGAGGCGATAAAATAAAGCTAATGACTAGAATAATTAGATTGGGTAAAATGCATGTGGTGAGTCAAATTGGAGTAGGATCACATGGCGTAGTAGTTTAGCGTGACAGGCGGTGAATTGATGGTGTGTCAGTTATCGTACGACACGTGTATTAATTTATCAACGCGTGTGTTATGACAGCTCTGGTACAAGGGTAACATGGGGATTGATAAGGATATAAAATATTGAGGACCATAATGTAATAAATAAAACCTTATATGAAAAGTTGTATAGTTATGGGATATATTTAGAGTCTTATATAAAGATAAAAAAATAACATTTCATTAAACTTTTTGTGTAACTAATTATGTTACACTGAGTCTTGACGCAAATATATAATGGCCAATGGTGAATTTAATAAACAAGATACTTTCACTTGTGTACTCTCTTCTTCTATTTTAAAAATCAACTTCACTCTTTATATTTCTAGAGTCAGATTTAATCCTTACCAAATTGACGACCATAGTGGGAGTTGATCGATCGGTACCTTGATTTCGTGATAAAAAACCTGAAGCAATATATTTTTTGATCTATTTTAGTTATTCTTGATTGATTCTTTGTAGTTGTTTTGGATCGATAATGAAACCAAAAAATCAGAACGATCGTATGGTTCGAAAGAAAGTGAAAATCTAAGATCTAATTTGCAAGGATGAGAAGGTAGGGAAGATGAGTCACTTCCAGTTCGTTAGACTCATTTAGACAATGGAATCGAATGAATCAGTTACCGGATAAAATCACGGCTCTAAATGAGAAATATGATCAAAGAGAGCAATATATTCAATCAGGTAGGCTGAAATTTGAGGTGAGACAAATGGATGAGAAGAATGATGTAGATAGCCAATCTGATCGATCTTGTACAACTCCCCAGGTTCGAATGGAGCAGAGAAAAACACATTTTGAATCTAATAAAGAGCATCATACTTCACGAAAAGAGAAAAAAAGACAAGTATAGATATATTTTATCTAGTGATGATGATTTGGATAGTTCGGCATCTGAGTATAAGGGATACCAGGGTTCTTGGAAAGAATAAAAAGGTCGACCTCAAAAGTCACCAAAATAATATAAATCAAGAAAAAGATACATACCTTGTTGTTAGAAGGAAGCAGAGTGGTGTGAATGAAATACGTCAAATTAGAATTTGTATGCTGTCATGGGAACATGAAATGATAATCAGTATGTTCAAGGAGTTGACTGGAAAAATTCTCCCTTAATAATTGAGTTAAGGTCTATTATTCTTTCGAAGTGGTTTGATATCTCTAAGGTCGAAATGTTCGATGGGATGCAAGACCTTTATGACCATATCGAACAGTTTAAGAACTATATGATGAACTTCGAAGATCATGATAGGCTGGTATGCAAAGCCTTTTCTCAAAAATTTAATGGTACAAATTTGCAATGGTAAAATAGGATTATGAGAGGATCCATTTCCCATTTTAGAGATTTTTGTACAACTTTCCGACGAACATTTGTGGGAGTAAAGAGATGCGAGCAAATAGTGACACAATAATACAGTGCAAGCAAGCTATGGAAGCAAAGTTGAAAGATTATACTAAGCGTTTTTTATTAACAAAAGATGGCTTAGATAATTGTGAAGACCTAGTAGCCATGCCTGCATTTCGATAAGGCTTGAAACAACAAAAAGAAGAGCTTTGACTCCTGGAGCGTTGATGGCTCAAGTTAAACAGGAATTGAGTATAGTTCCAGGATTGGTTGAACCCAATCAAAAGATTTCAGGGTAGTGTCAAATAGTCATGAGCACTCTTGAAACTTGACCCAACCATCTTGTCCGAGGAACAACAATAGTTTTCCTCCTCGAACTGGGGGTATCCGGCTCAGGCTACATAGTATCAATTTCAAAGAACGAGCCCAAATCAGTGGATAAGGTCAGAATATTATGCTGATTTGACTGAGAATGTTTTTGTGATTTATGAAAACGGAAAGGGATATGTGAGTTTTAGAAAGCCTGGTCCGATAAATAGACCATAGAAGAGCGTAATAACAGGTTATGTAAGTAACATAATGACATAGTACATGATACTGCAGATTGTATAGCTTTGAAAATGAAGGTGCAAACTTTAATTGAAAATATAAAATTAATAGCTTATGTTAAAAGGCAGAGCAATGGATCAAAGGTTCATGTTGCATCAACTTTGCAAGCAATCCAAATTCAAAGATAGAAAATCTAATGATTCTAGATTCTAAATTTGGTGATTTCGATGCTGCTTTGGAATATTTGGACACATATATGGATCAATTGATTTTCATGCTAGTGGATGAGCCAGTGAAACAAGAACGAGTTCACAGTTTATGTGAATACTTTGAGTTACTAGAATTTTTTGGAGGAGATATTATGACTGGAAATGCTGATAGATCTAGAAAGAGACATGTAATGAGTTTAGCTGCTTAAATAGAAGGAGGGATGTAGACTCATTTGTATGGTAAGAAATATGTTCCCTTTATTCTTTTTGATGAGGATTATTGGAGAGACACTGCCGGCTCTCACCAAGATGCAGTCTTTATTGGAGGAGAAGTAGCTAGTATTGAAATCTGACGCGTTCTGATAAATACAGGAAGTTTGCAAATGTTCTATTCAAGTCAACATACGATATGATCCGTAGTACTCCTCGAATTTGTCAATCAGACCATACTATAATTGGGTTTACAGGTGTGACAACCTAAGTGATGGAAGAATTTGAGGGTGAAGTATGTGTGGGAAATGGGCCTTTTAGCAATAAGGTTCAAGTTTTATTCATGGTGGTGGATTTTCCGACCAGTTATAATGCTATTTTTGGGATATCTTGGCTTTTGAGGATGTATGCAGTTCAATCCACAATCCACCAATGTTTGAAATATGTCATCGGAGATCACGTTGGCATTGTCTGAAGTTATCAAAATGTAGCTACAGAATATTATGCAACAATTCTACGAATCCGTGGTCGAAACAATGAAGATCGAATGGTTGAATAGTAATCAGAGGGGTTGACCTTGGAAATATAAGAGAGGGTTGATGATCCAATGAAAACGCCGAGATCTTTAACGGTGAGCGAAAACATAGAAGAGTATTATTTTCTTGATGCGAATTTAATTCATATTAGGAATATTACTGACCCCAGCTTTACATCAATGATTGTTATAATTTTTGGTGTTTGATAATTTGGATGTTTTTTCTTGGAAAACAAAAGACGTAGTGGCGGTCCAATTGAGGTGATATCTCACAGCTTAGCTCTAAATCTGAAGATCAAACCTGTTATCCAAGACGACGTGTTTTTTCTTTTGAAAAATCAGAAGTTATTCTAACTGAGGCAGATCGTCTGTCTAAGTTCAGACATATAAGGGAAGCACAATATCCTTTATGGAAAACAAATGCAGAGGTGGTTAAAAAAGATTAGGAAATAGAGAATGTGTGTTGACTTCACAGATTTGAATCGAGTTTGCCTTAAAGATCCATTTCTTGTTCCTCAAATAGATCAACCGATTAATTCTACTTCAAGAAATAAAATTTTATCTTTTATGGATGCATTTGCATGGTATAACAAGATTCAGATGCACACTGTTGTGGTTCGAATTTCATTCCCACTGAAAATATTTTTAGCCCCCCGAAATTTCTGGTAGGATGACTAAATGTTTGTAGGGTTGGGAGATTTTAATATTATTTTTGGTCCTCAAACAACTATTAAGGCTCAAGTCTTAGGCTATTTCTTGTTGAATTTCATTCAAGTGGATTAGATGAGGAGATAGACAAGAAGGTCTTGCTAATAATTTCAATGTGGGTGGTTTGAACTGATGGATGTTCTAGTATTTAGGATCCAGTGCATGAGTTCAATTGGTTGCTTCATCTGAGGAGGTAATGTTTCAAGCTATTAAATTTGGTTCTAATGCATCGAATACTGAAGTTGTATATGTAGTTGCATTGGTTGGTTTAAGGCTTGCGAGCATTTGTGAGGCGACTTCAGTTCGTTTGGACATAGATTCACAATTAGTAGCAAATCATGTGGCCAATTATTCCGAAGCTAAAAAGGATCATTTAATTTTATATCTTTGTGAGCTTCAAAATTTGACTCTTCTGTTTGTCTACATTATTGTAGAACATATTAGTCGAGGAGATAATATAGTTGTTGATTCTTTGGCAACCATTGATTACACATAACAGTATATTTGGATATTATTGTAGGAGAGTCCTTCGATTTTGAACATGGTCAGAGCAATTAAAATATGCAGAAGAAATATGTATCACACCAGATGTAATTCGAAGTGATTGGAGAACTGATATCCTGAACTTCTTGTTACAAGGAACATTTCCTTAAGATATGAAATTGGCTAAAAAATTAAAGTATAAAGCTCACAGTTATGTTGTCTTAGATAAGGTGTTATACAAGAAATATTTGATTAGGCCATTGTCATGTTGTTTGAATAAACAAGAGTCTCATGAGATTTTATAAGAGTTGCATGATGGTGACGGTTCAACATATTTTGAATTTAAGTCTTTAACACATCGGGTTTTGTTGGCAGCCTATTATGGGCCTACGATTATGAACGGTGCTAAAATTTTGGTTTGAGGTTGTGATACTTGTTAGCAATTTGGTATTATTATTCACAAACCTGCAGTTCCACTTATGTCTATTTCCGAAGCTATCCCTTTTGACAGATATGGAATAAATTTGGTAGGACCATTACATATGGCTTCTGGAGGACGTCAAATGATTATTGTGGTAGTGGATTATTTTTTGAAGTGGGCAAAGGCTGAACCATTGTCTGGAACAAAAGCCAAGGATGTTATTAAGTTCATTGTGAATAATATTTGTTGCCGCTTTGGGGTTCCCCAAAAAATCACCACAGATTATGGTCTTCAATTTAACAACATAGAAATGACTTCTTTTGTGGTTTGAGGGGTATTACACATTGTTTTTCTACAACTTTTCATCCTCAAGAAAATGGTCAAGTGGAGGTGACAAATAGATCTATTTTAGAAGGCATGAAGAAGAAGTTGATAGGGGTTGCAGGAAAATGGCATAACTATTTGCAATAGGTGTTATGGGTTTATCGAACAACTTTCACAGAGACCATTTAAGAAACTTTGTTTTTCTTGTTGTATGGTATGGATGTTGTTAGTCCTACAGAATCTACATTACATTATTACGGAGTAATTCAATATTTTGAGGACCTGAATGATGAAGCAAAAAGAAAGGATTTGAACCTGATCGAGGAAAAAAACGTTAAAGCACATTTGAATACGACTCATTATCAAACTTTGATGATGATTCGATTTAATTTAAAGATAAAAAGGAAGGATTTCATAGGTTGACGATGGCAAAACAAATTATGAACTAGTCACTTCAGGAAGGAGAGGGGCAGTCACCTGACAAAATTGTTCTAGTTCGTCTTGAATCTGTTGGATGCATGGATCCACGTCTCTGTCAAGATCTTGAGGCCCTTATGTGTTGATTGAATCATCAAGATTAATATGATCGTCTCTTGTTCATATTCTGTTGCAACTTCTCTTTTGTTGATCTTCCACTACGATGACCTAATCATCATTAGCCTTAGAATGAAGCATTTCCTGAGGGTTTTCTGGATGAGTCTCTTTTGCTCTACTGTTTGGTGGTATTTTGGAGGTACTCTTCTTTTTCTTCAAAGAAACGTTTTTTATTCCTTTTTGGAGAAGGCTCAACCTCCACTCCCTTTTCAATAGTAGGAAGGATTTTTTTCTGCTGCCTTCCTGTTTGCCTTTGTTTGTGGCATCGGGTTTTCTAAGGGGCTAGCACCAAATGGGCTAGCTGTTTTTTTGTTCTTTATCCCGTTCTTCTTTTAGGGAAGGTGGTTGTCTGATCTATTTCGAACAGGAAGAAACACTTTGCAATCAGGTGCTACCAGTCTTTTGACAACCAAGATATGATTTGGTGTCTCCATTAAATTTTCGGGGGGGATCAACCCCCACATTGACTCTTCACAAATGGTTATTGAGAACTTTTATAGGCAGAAAAGCTAAGTGGAATCTATTTCCCCACATATTTTCTGCCTAGGTGACCAATTGCTGAAAATGTCTTTTGCGTCCGTTTGACGAAGTTTATATCTCCTCGGAATTTCCGCTACATGAAAAAATAAAATAAAAGATAAAACTAAATTACTTAAAGCAACAACAGAAAGTGAAAGGGAAAAAAAGCATATTGTTACTCCTCCAGACGAGGCTAATTCGTGATGGGTTCTCTTCAGATATCTCCTTTCTGTTCTCGCATGCCCTAGATATAAAGACAAATTTTTGTTTTCAAAACTTGTCAGCCTCGAACAAGTCATCGATAATATTGAGATCATCATCAAGAGTGATATAATAGAAAGACAGAACAAGTCCTTTTGAAAGTTTGGTCAAGACGATGAAGTCTTGGATGGAAAGAGGAATTTGGGCAAGTCTCGAGGCCATAATCATGAATAAGAGGGTGAACCACTGGTTGGGTGTTGCATATGTATGGAAAAAGGTCTAGGAGTTCAAAGTACTCCACTATCATTGGATCCAACAGAAATCGAAGCCCCCAATTGATGATCAGAGGATACATCACCAACTCACTTTTTTGCATAGTTAAGTGAAGTCTCTCCTTCTTTTGGAAATTGAAGAGTGATATTATCTAGAATTCCCCATTTTTTTTTTCAGAGAAGCAGTTTGGGACTCTTGCTAGTAGATGTATGGCATATTTTTTAGTACCATAATGTATAGGAGGATTGGCTTAAAATTGACACCTATTGAAGCAGCAAGCTCCTCGGGAAGTTCAATATGAGGTTTATTTTTCTTTCCTCTTATCCTCGGTGTTATTGTTTTCAAAGGATGCTTAACAATTTCACTGTCAGTTTCTTTCAAAGTTTCATCCTCTATATCAGCTTCAGTATCTTTTGAAGCGTCATCTTTAGTGCCAACCTCGACATTTGAATATGAAGCTTCAAAATCAACTTCTTCCTTGAAATTTTATCTATAAGTTGAGGTGGGTTAGAAGTTGAGGCTGGTTCCTTTTGGTCTTTATTTGAGGGATTTTGTTGAGATCTTGTAATTGTCTTAACAACTTCCACCATGGGAGAAGAAGATGGTTAAGGGTTGGTTTCAATATTTTGGGTAGGAGAGGGTCAAGTGTTGTCATCATCTTCTCATATAATTATAAAGGTTCTCTTTTTGGGAAGACTTTGGGAGAGGTGAGTTTTTAGCTGGACTTGAGGAGTCTTTTGCGCAGTTGTCGATGAGATTCAAAATTGGCAGGAGATGAAGTTTCTTCTAATCTTCTTGAAGTAGATGCGGTTTGGGTTACTTTACGCCGAATTTGAAGAGTAAGTGTTGTAGAAGTAATTCGAGGCAAATTTTGTGATTGGGTTTTTTCTGGTATGTATGAATTTAGAAACACAGAAGAATTTAGATTTGGATTGAAATTACTGTAGTGTAGTTTTTCACTGGAGAAACGAGAAGCGTTTCTTGTCAATCCAACTGCTCTATATTCTTAATCCCTTTCACTGATGCAGAAGTAATCGTAGATACCAAAACGGGGTTTCTTTGTTTATGAAGAAATTAGCGTTTTGGGTTTTTGGCTTTTGCTTTTTTGGTTCTTGGATGCTTTCTCATATACTGACTTGAAAGTTGGGTGGTGAATTTGAATTTTCTGGTGATGGTAGCTTAGAGATTGAAGATTCACATGAAGGTAGCCAAGAAATTTATGGTGTAAATAAACTTTCTCTCTCTAAAAATGCATTTGTGAAACAAATAGTGACTCACATGAATGTTTCTAGAGGAGAAAGAAGAGAGAGAAAAGTCAAAGTAATTGAAGAGGTTGAAAGAACCATTGGGTGGAATATAAAAAGGTTGCTGAAGAGGATAACGTGACACATGTCATATGACAGACCTAGTGGCAGACTTAGTGCATAGTGAATCATCACACTTTCTATTTTCGCTTCGAATGTTTATGAACGTTGAGAGAAAGCTAGTTCATGTTTCCATATGAAAATATTCAAGGCGTTAACAAAAGGTTGACTCGATTTTGAAGCGGTTACATCTAAATTTAAAGTCGAAGAAAAAATGTGTTGTCAAGAATAAAGAACGTACTAACTAAAAGCAAATCAGACTTTGGAAAAAAATAATTTTCTCTACTAATGAAGATTTTTTATGATAATTAGTTCTCATTCATTAACTTTTATAAGAACTATAGGGCTACTGATAATGATATAAAATATTAAGGATCATAATGTAATAAATAAAACCTTATATGAAAAGTTGTATAATTAAGGGATAGATTTAGATTCTTATATAAAGTTAAAAGAGTAACATGTAATTATATCTTTTTGTGTAACTAATTATGTTACACCAACTTTTGACGCCTATTTATAACGACCAAGACTGAATTTAATAAACAATATACTTTCACTTGTGAACTCTCTTCTTCTATTTTACTTTCTCTCTCTAAAAATCAACTTCACTCATTATCTTAATAGAATCAAATTTAATCCTCACCGGAGACAATGGAGAAGTTTGTCACTTCGATTGTTGCAATGCGTGTATCTTAAATTAAGGTAGTAATGATGAAGGAAATCACATTAGACCTAGATTTTGATACCGATTTCTGACTTAAACATTTTTTCTATAATAATTTGCAACTCATTTGTTGATTTGTGCATTTGTGCTGTTAAAAGTATAAACACTCCCGTTAACTATGGAAAACAACTCTTTACCACCGACGTTGCCGTAGATCACATTGTGTAAAAAAGAAACTTGTTATGATTTCGTTGTGTAGAGTACTAGCGGAGGGGGGGGGGGGTGTTAGGTTTCACCAGAGACCATCTAGGTAGATTTTCTTGAACTGGTCGATCGCTTTAAATACCCGGAAGCTTTGTAAAAAACTGACTAACTTGGTCATCACGTTGCTCTCATAATCACTGTTGGATCATTGCAGTCACTTGTGTCTATCCATATGACTCCAGAAAAGGGGGTAAAAAGAAAGAGAGAGCGATCAAGATCTTCGGCGATGGCACATATACATAGTTCGAAAGTCGCTCTTTTTTAAAGGATTACTTTGCACGTGTGACACCCAAATATGGGTATTTAACAGAAGAAGGGCATCACAATTTTAAGGTTAGTTATGGTATCCTTGGTGCAGTCATAACCTGGGTGCCTACATTCGGTAAGCAACCGTATTAGGACTAGAATAATAAGATCTGCTTGTATACGACATTGTTTGATTGTTGTTTCCACCTTCCCTTTTCCATTGTGTATCACCGACTTCTTTAGTTTTATAAACATTTTCCTAACGCAGTTCAGGAGTAATAGTTGGAGATTTCTCTTAATTTTAATTCCAAGAGCCAATGTTTTGGACATACCTGTGTGTTTGGCGGACTTCATGGCCGTGGTTGACGTCTCAAAGCTAGTTCGGACGCTTTTTTTATACCTCCAACTTACCGGTGTGAGAAGACTAGTAGACCTGCCTATATCTCATAAAAACTAGAAACATACCTTCATTTTTCGTTTCTGGGAACTGGGAGCATGAAAGTGCGGTGCAGAAATTGCAGCTGGAGAGGCGTTGGAGGGCTAAATGTATGAGATTGAAATTGTACGGTTCTCAAAAACCCCTTCCTTTGAGGATATAGTGTTTAACTATTATATTTTTTGTGCAGGTGAAGGTAAACACAATGAGTGGTGTAGGGAGCGGTTACTAGAGGGTGTTGTGAATCCCTTGCTAGGTTTGTGAGTGGCTACGAACTGGCCTTACTGGTTACATAAAAAATGACATAACGAAGATAAATGATATGTTAATGTCTCAGAACGCTAGCTTGCTAACAAAAAATGATAGAAGAGAATTTTGAGAAGATTACTTAACTAACTGTGGAGAATGCCAACTTGCATGTGGCTTGTTAAAAAAGAAAATAGAGAAAGAGCAGTGGAGGGTGGAGCTGTTGAAGCAAAACGAGAAAGATTTAGAAGACCGAGAGACCAAGTTATGGAGGTGGCCAAGTGAATGATGGAAAATAACTACCAAGATTGTTCAGAAATTTCTCAAGTTGAACGAGGATGGTACGAGGATTGTTTAAAAAATTTACTCCACTAGGTGAGCAACTGGAATTGGAGGAAAATGAGGAAAATACATTGTAAATAGTGATGTGAAGATGCCAGAAGGTGCTTCCTTCAAATTCGATGCACTAAGGTAAATAAGGAATTAATCGAGATGTATGTTGGCGCTACTGTTACAACTGGCATGAAGTGGTGCAGTAAGCCCATAAAACTCAAATAGTTTGTCGTGCTACTTCCCTTTAGCTCCCTCCAGCTTATTTTTGATATTATCGAAAATCGTTTTGTTGGTTACTTCTACTTGCCGATTTTATTGTAGGTAATAAAGAGTGGAGAAATGTTAATTGATGGCATAATGTTTGCATGACGTAGTGACAACGGAAATTTGAAATTGGAGATCATTTTCTATCATCAACACACGCGGGATATCGAAATGAGAGAGGATCTAGTGGTGTATAAAGTCACATATCTCCTGAGCTCGGGTACGGTATAGGGCTTTGGTTTTGACTGGTTTGGTGAAGTAATTTACAACCACTACAAAGAACTGGCACTTCCCGTTTGCCAATGAAAGCGAACCTAATAAGACGATGCCCCATTTATCAAAAGGGTATGATATCGGATTAGAGCTTATCAGCTTGCTTGGTAAATGGCTAGTGTTAGTAGATTGTTGGTAGGGATGGCATTTTTGTACGATGTGCTCTACATCGGCTGACAGTTCAGGCCAATAATACCCTGTCAACATAAATCTTCGGATTAGGTTGTGGTGACCATAATGTTCTTATGCCTCTCCCACATGTAAGTCATGTAGAACCGTGATAGCTTCTTATTGTCTTAAACATTGCAACAACGATTGTGTTTTACTTTTTTTGTAGAGGATGTTATCCAATACACACTACTTGGTGGCGTAAAACTACAACCCCTTACTATTGCTTTATCTGGTGGGAGGGTACCATCACGAAGGTAGATCAAGTAAGGTTCCACCAATCAGTCATGGTCTCTATCGTACAGATGATTTCGGTTGCTATAGAGGCTTTGGTAGTTGGGTGTTTATGAAGTATTACAAGTTGGTATTCTCCCGAGGCTGCTGCTATAGGCAAGTCATCAGCCTCGAAGTTATCTAGGCGGGGGACCTGATCGTAAGAGACCGTCTATAACTTAGATTCATACACTTTCAAAGAAGTCAGGTAACTGTGGATCTCTTCTTTTTTGGCGTCATAAGTTCCTTTAGCTTGGTTGATTACTAATTATGAAGCAGATAAAAAACTAAGTACCTAAGCTTCACATATATGAGCTAACCTCATACCTCCAATGAGTGCCTCATACTCCGCCGTATTATTTTTCACTTTACACTTTCAGCGTGTTTCCTTTTCTGACGAATCTTGTTTACTCACTTTATAGTATTTTTTTAGAATGTTTTCCAGACTAAACCTTCACTTTTTTTTTCTAAAGTAATCACTACTCAAAGAAGATGATAAAACTTCTGAGTCTCTTGTTGGGGCTTTAAAAGATTTCGAAATCCTTGAATAATGTTTAGCTCGATGCTCTTTTTTAGATTTTTGGTGGGCTTTAGGGGATTGATCATCTTGACATTTGATTCTCCGATGTAATTTTTCCCCTCAAATCCTTTTCAGCATGTCTCTAGGATCTCAAGGGTTCAATTTCTGCTCGTAATTGATCATGTTCCTCTTGCATGAAAACTATCTATTCAGTATCAAAATTCACATGAGACCTCTTCGAGCCTAAACTCTTCAATTTCAAGAGAGGGGAGGGGTCTATCTGCATATCATGATTCATATAAAAAAACTCATAAGATATAACTTGGTATGCTTGGTTTTGGAAATTCCTTATCCGGGTACTTTACTCGAAACCTCTCATTATGGTCGCCAATGATAACGATAAAACTTGGTCGGAGTGTATTTGTGGTAAATGTTTAGGTGATGTATTATATTTAGGGTGTAAGGTAGAGAGATAATAGAGGTTCTAGTATTTAGTGCTTTGAGATAAATTCCTAACCCTATTACATATTGTTCTTTTAAGTGTTTGTAGGCTAACTTTGGGTCCATGGGTCAACCAGGTTAGGTCATGAATATGGGTCACATCCATCAGCATCTAAGCCCATTGACCATTATTATATATATATATATATATATATATATATATATATATTCATAAGTAAATATATATCTATCATACAACTGAGTTAGTATGATATTTATTTTGGATCTAAATTGCCCCCTCAAAGAAATATGACCCCCTTCTTGTCTATTCTCTCAAAGATATCCGACCCAATCAGCTTTGTTTCTAGAGAAGTGGAAGAGCCACCAATGAGTATAATCTCTAAGAAAATCGAATTGTTTTCAGCTGCAGATATGCTTCACTTATGGCATAGAAATACCATGGGTCTAATAAGATGTTCATACGTGTCCCATAATGTTTACAGTTAGTAGTTATAAAAAGGCACCGCTGATATATCTCAATAAGGCCATCGAATGAAATTAGACCATTTTTCTAAAATAAAACTCTGAAGACCTATGTCTAGAGAGATAACCAACCCTTATTCAAAGGACTTGTTTGTTAGCCCTCCCAAATGTATTTGAAAGGACTAAGAAGGCTATTTTAGATAACCAACTTATGCCTTTGATTTAGAAATATTCAAAGGCATATCGGATAAAAGACCAATATTCATTTTTTGTTATTTTCTTTTTTAAAATTATATGTAATTATTTTATTACTATTTTAGTTTTTATTTTTTTTTGGCTGGATGGGTTTTGAAATTTGGTATTGGCCCATGGATTTGGTTCGGCCTAACTAGGCCTATTAAACATAATTTGGCATATAAAAAAGTTCTTAGCAGGAATTTAATGTGGATGAATCATTTAAGATAAAATTAGACTTCTCTCTTTAAGCACTTATTTAAGAACCTAAATTATTTTTCTAATATCTACCATAAATTAACTCTTCTTTCATACTTTACTAAATAGCCCCCTCGAATATATTTTATCCACACCCACGATATGGACACACTGATCCAATGCATCGAGTCCTTCCTCCAATGTTATCGTTTAAATACGTGACTGAAATGCGCATATCCGATCTAATGCCTCCTTTGTAGGGCCATGAGTATCTACCGGAGGGTTTCCTCCAACATATGTATCAAAACCTACTGAGGTCGGGTTGACCACTGTATACCATGAGTTAGTCCTAGCCCATACATGGTATATCAAGTTTGTACATTTTGGTCCACCCTCGAATGGATCACATAAAGTCTTGGATAAATGGTGCTACAAATTCTCCCAAATCAAAGGATCCCATCGGAATTTTTAGTTAAATATTTTTTACCTTATTTATTCGTAGTGGTAGGACATACGTGACACGATAGTATATGAATATGGCATATCTGACGGTTCACGCACTCAAGATAGTACAAGATGACTATATTGACTGACTTTAGAGTATGCTCAATCCAATGGACTGGTTCAAATTACCGCACACCACGTAAAAAAACATACGAAGGAAATGTAACTTAAAAGACATTGAATAGTATATATTAATAACTAGGGTGTGTCTCATATACGCTCAAGAAATCTGAGAGACACTAATTGTTTGTAGAGCTTAACGACAGATATGCGACAAGGATATAGAGAATATATTATACAAGAGAGATCTAAAAGACCTAAAAAAAGTCATGCCTCAAGCAGTTTAGTAAACTCGCATATACCAATAGTTCCGTGTATAAAAATCTAGCCGAACCCGTGGTTAAGTTGTGCTACAACCGACTGAGCCCGGTTATACTTACCTAATATCTGGTAATGGTTTATGAATTGTAGATAATCTAGCGAAATACCATTGTCAATATTGTAAGTGCATATAATAGCTCATAAAACGTAAAATATATAGGCTCAGGTAGCATGGTCACATAGTGCATCTGTGTCTCTACTATCATCATATCTATTATCAGAAAATGTATTCCCCAACCAACCAATGCAAAGTCAGATTATTTCCACCCCTTAAGTTGTTATCTAGGTCAGAAGGTCGTGTACAAAGCATCATAACGAAAAAAAGAACGTCGAAATAATTACCTCAAACAAGAAATTCGGTAATAACATGGACAACTCTAAGAGTGACAGTCATCTCGCCCAATGAGAAATGGAATGAAGAAGTATATTCATGCCAACGCTCAGGAAACACCTCAATCAAGTGGACGTTGGTATTCTGATGGGATTGAGCGTCGATGCGGTCATATAATAGTACCCATGACCCTATCGTGTATTCTAGCCTGATTACAACTTAAGTGTCACTTCTGGTGACTGTTGTACATCGAGAAACACCGTAGGCTTACTCTAGCCTACAAAATGTAATAAACATAATATTTTACATAATAAAATTATAAATTTAAATAAAACTGACATTAAATTAAAACAATATTTTTTAAATACTAAAGTTGTAAATAAACTTACATCATCATGGAAAACGATGTATACCTCGTGGAGGGTGTAATTACAGTCGAGGAATATGGGATTGGCCTGCTCGAACTCGTCGTCAAACGTTGGTTGCAAAAACGACCCAACGGTACTACTGCCAACAGAAACCCAACTCGTATGATAACCTGTATCATCAGTTACTTCATGATGCATACGTCATCTAGTACGTGAACCCGACTTAGTAGAGACCATTTTTAATGCCTCTGGTGCTACGGGGGACGAATTGAAAAAAAAACAATTTAAACCTTAGCAAAATCCTATTTTAAAAAAATAGAATTGCAAATTTAAATACCTACCAAATTAAACAATGAAATCAAATAAAAATTATACCATTAAGCTCGTATGATATACCTTAATTTTGTTATGAGATCCGATTAAAAAAAACAAGATGTTTAAAATTTGACCTTCTAAAAACAGTTTGAGAGAATGAAGTGAGAGATCTTTCTCTAAAAATAGATATTCGGTGCAAAAAGAGTAAAATAGTTCAAAAGTTCGCGAGAAAACAAAAAAAATTATACAAAATTTATGTGTAAAATCCAAAAAGAGATGTAACCTAAAGCGACCTAAAAATATACTCTCTCCATCCCAAAATACATGTTAAGGAAGTTAATAAGAGAGATTTATCTACTAGAAATAACGTGGGTCATTTTTCTTTTTTTATGGTATTTGGATGATTTTTTTGCCAATTGCCAAAATTTTTTGTTAAAAAGTAAGTTTTTCAAACCTTGTAATATTTTGTTTTGGATTTGATGAGCTCTTTGTTGTTTTATATTTGATCGAGGCTAAGGAAATTGGCTCACATGGTGAAGTTGGTTTGTAAATATTAAGCAATAAATTCAAAGGATAATGTTTGGCTATGGCTATATTTATCATGTTTAATTTTTTTTTAAGGTTTCCAGGAGAAAATTTTGGTATTTTCGATTGAAAATTAATGTTAGATTTGTTAAGACATATAGTGCATGTCGTTTAAATTCATAAAACAATTATAGAAGCGTCATTACACTTCATTACACTTGCTCATCTTTCTCTGCGTCTAACCCAAGTACCCAACCATCTAGAACGCCAACCAATAGTTGATTCTCACTGCTACCCAAACTTAGTCCGGAGCTGCTTCTGCTCACCATTCAGCGTTGAAATTTAGAAATATTAAATTTATTAAATACTATGATGGAGCCTAAATAATTTGGAAAAATGTTATTAAATTATTTTCGCAGGAAAAAATATTATATTTGTCACTTTTTATCTCTGGCTAAAATTTCATGGAATGATTATAAAAACTTCTAAAATAAGTTAAATTCTATTGGACCATTTTTATATCGATTAGATACAAAAGAACATCATATTATTATTCTTATATGTGTTTAGAATAAGCCGAATAATGTTTTGACACTGTATTGTGTTAGACGGTACGATTTTGTGTCATTGACAGTAAAACCATACTGGATATTGTCAGTTTTTATTTTGTAGCATTGTCATCTTCCGTCTATATATGAGCCCATTACAGTCATTATCTAGGAAGTTGTATTTATTTCCTATAAATAGACTAATAGGCTACACAGAAGCACAATCTAAAATTTGTAACCCTTTTCTATCATAGTTAAACACCTTTCCAATGGCGGCGCCCGTTGACGTAGACAATTATCGAACCAAGTTAAATCACATGTTCTTTTCTTTTTTTATCATTTATTCGTGTTCTGTTTTTTATTTGTGTTATGTGCTTCAACCATTTGTGATAAATTGCGTAGTGATTTATAAAAAAAAATTGGTATTAGCGCAATAGTTGTGGAATTAGGTTTTGCAATAGGCTTTTAGAATGACATATACAACAACAAAATACATGATTAAAAAATTTGATGGGGGATCCAGCTTTGCATTATGAAAGATTAAACTGAAATCTTCATTGGTACCACAAGGACTATGGAAGGATGTGGGAATTAGTTACCAGATAGATGAAAGAAGAGGATAAGCAAGATCTTCAAGAAAGGCCTTTGTGCTGGATTTTAATAAGTGTGAAAGACAATTTTCTTTGCAAGACTAGTGGTGAGAAGACTGTTGCCTACACATAAAAGAAACTAGGAGATCTTTACTTAGGTAAATCAATAGTCAACCAATTATACTTGAAGAAGCGCTTTTACGATTTCAGATTGAAAGAAGGCATGTCCATAACTGGTCACTTAGATAATTTTAAATCAATTATAATAGACTTGGAGAACATAGATATCAACATTAAGGATGATGATCAAGCTTTGTTTGTCTTGAGATCGTTACCAGCTCCCTATGAAAACTTCGTACATACCATAATATATTATAATGATAATTTATCGCTAGCAGATGTCAAAGGGGAGCTGAAATCAAAGCAGTTGAGACAGTTGCAACCAGACAATCAAGTTAAAGGGCAATATCTTATGACTAGGAGAAAATCAAAACACAAAGCGAATTCTTTAAAAAAAGAACTAGAGGTCCAAATCAAAAGTACTGTTATGAATGCAGTGAGCAGGATGAGGTTAATAATGACAAATTTCTTTTGATTTTTGAAACACAAGGGGGTGGTTTATTACACCGACAAAGGAAAGCGACTAACTTGTTACAAGTGGAAAACAAGAGGGACCAATGGTGTTTTTTACCCGTGTGCACGATTTTGATGACAGTGAAAACAGTATGACATATGATCTATTGTCTATGAGTTCAGAATATGGGAAAAATCTTGGGTACTCGATAATGACGCTACGTATCACATGTGTCCGTTCAAGCAGTATTTCAAAACTTACAACAATGCAATGAACTGTTTATTTAGCGAACAATCATTCCTTACGTGTTGGTGGTATATGTAAAGTCAGAATCAGAATGTTGATGGAATGGTTAGAATCGTAATGTACTAGAGTGTTCCTAGATTAAAGAGAAATTTGGTTTCTCTTGGGACACTAGAATCTTGGGGTTACAACTACCATAGAGAAGGCGGTGTAATCATTGGGATTTTTGTGAGCATTGTGTGTTTGGTAAACAAACTAGAGTCAAATTCAGTAAATCGACTGTAAGAAAGAGTAAAACAACATAGGACTAAATTCAATCATATCTTTGGGGCCCAAACATAATATCATCGAAGAATGGAGCCATATACAACATAAGTTTGATCGATGATTATTCAAGGATGGTGTGGGTTTCCTTTCTGAAAACAAAAAATGAGGCATATTCTGAAGAATTCAAAAATAGCTAGAGGGGTAATTTTGTGTTACGAGAATCTTTTAGTGTCAAAATAGTCTTTAAGTTCTTTGTTAAGCGGCCTTTCTAGAGAGAGAAAGTGAGAGCAAGATTAAGTAGAGAGAGAAATTAATATTATATTAATCGTGGAATCTATAAAGCGTGTGTGGTCCTTTTATAGTACAATTATGGGTCCACATGCTTTAATTCCCACTTATTACATCTTTGGTCCCTATATCTTTTCACCTCTTCATAATGACTATTTCTATTGTATTCTTTACAATTCTCCCCTAATACAACTTCGTCTTTATAATTCTCTCCTAACAAACTTCTTCTTTATAATTCTCTCCTAACAAACTTCTTCTTTATAATTCTCTCCTTATAAAGCTACTTCTTTACAATTTTGCTATGTGTCTTTTATTCTCCCTCATCAGTAGCCCTCTAGTCCTAGTAAAAATATTTTTGCTCGGACTGTGAAGAATGCTCCATTGTTCATTTCAATCCTCCTCGGAAATTTGCTTCCTCGAATATTTTCTCCTCGGATAATTCCTCTTCAAAGTACAAAATATCCCCTCAAAATGCCCTTTTTGAACAATGTTTCAAATACCACATGTCTCTTCGAAAAAATGTCTTTCCAACAAGTGTATCCTTCGAATACAGAATACTTTTTATGTCATACTAACCAGTAGGCCCCCAATCCTTGCAATGTTTTAGCAAGACTTGAACCAGGCCTCGTCAATATCGTGCATCGGAATTAACTGTATCAGCATAACATAGCCACCAATACTAAGCTAATAGATTGCAAGGATTGGATCAAAAATTTATGATGTCAGCACTCTTACTTCTTTGTCAGCGAATCTTGTTAGAGATCTTTTCCTATTCCCCAGACGTTTGCATCATTGGATTGCCTCTGCATCTTCTCCCGCGTTTTTTAAGTCAACAATCGTGCACCTATGTTACCCATAATGCCCCTAGGCAAACAAGAGAAAATATCCCCAGGTCTGACCCTGAAAGCCCATTGTCCTCTATAAATACTGATCTCCTTCATTAGCATTTCAAACTTTCCACCCTAAAATTTCTAGAGAGTGAAAGCTGGCTTATAACCCTCGTCGGATTCCGGAGTGGCTTCTTATTAGCAAAAAATTCGAAGAGAGAGTTGTTGCTGGTGAATACATTGAGCCTCAACCCCAACCTGTTGTCACTACGTTTTACGGTTCGTGGCCTCCACCAGAAAACTATGCTGCCATCATTCCCCTTGAAATATCGCAACACAATCAAATTTCTGATCTCAACCCCCTCAAATTGATGGGTAAAGATAAGCACCACAAGCACTCATCTGGGAAAAGGAAAAGACACCATAAAGAGAGAAAAAATTCGCAGGAGCGCAAACGTACCAAAGGGACTCCTTCGGATACCCCAGAACCCCCTCTGACTTTGGTGGTTGATAACCCTCTTCCGAAAACCAAAAATTCTGGGTCAAGTCTGCCAGCCACCCCTTCAATAACAGCGACCGGGAGCCCTCGATTCTCTCCGGGAAAAACCACCATTACTGAAGACGAAGTGCAGACAATGAGAAACAAGGCCTTGGCTGCCAAGGGGAAGGTAGTCGCCTCAGATAATCCTGAACCATCGACTCAATTGATGCCTATTGCTGACCAGGGTAAAGTCATCGAAATTCCCTCAGAGTCGTCTAGTTAAAGGCTCAACGCTCCTCCAAATCTAAAGGAGACATTACGCTTCCCTTGGAAATTGATGCCATCACAGGCAATAATATTCGAGGAATTGAGAACAAACATATGGTTGCTCTGTAAAACATATCCTACAAATACTTTTTGCCTTCGGAAGAAACTATGCTGAGGACCCGGTGGTGCATTCCTTCGTATATTGACATTAGGTTCCCCTCGGAAGGTAAGACTCCTTTATCAGTGAGGGATAATGAGCTTGTTGTGTATACTGAAATTATGAATTGGGGACTAAGATTTCTTTTAGACCCATTTTTTATTGAATATTTTGCCAAGATTGACCTCTGCTCTTTACAAGCCGGTCCCAATATGTGGTTCACATTGATGGCATGCATCATGGCTTTGAGAATTTCAGGCCAAGAATTCTTCTCGGAAGATCTCGTCGGATTATCTGGCCTAGCCAGAAATCCGTTCTTCCCTTTTTACTCATTGACTTTTGGTCGAAGACAAAAAGTGTTAAAGGACTTGCTGGAGGCTGACAAGAAGTGGAGGCAGCAATTCATCTACTTTTCAGGCCATTGGGAAACAGGCTCAGGGTCAACCCCTTCGAATCCTCACAAGCTATCCCTCTTGTGGACCAACAAGTGTAAGTCCATGAACTGTTTCATTTACATTGACTCCTCGAATAATTAGGTTCTAACTTAGTCTTCTGCAGCTATGACTGGTGTCTCAAAACCATACGCAGACTATGTTGAAAGTGCCACCACCATCTTTACCAAACTGAGTGAATGGGCCAAAGAACACTGGGAAAATAGATTCCGCTTGTGCTTCATGAATATCAAATTAGCTATGAGTCGACTCTCGAGGTTAAACCCCCTTGACCAGTTGACCCTGAAAGAATTGATGACCCCTCCCTCTCAAGAATAAGTTCTAGAGCGAGTGACTAAGAAGGATATAGTAATTTATCTTCTGAAGCGTTCTCGTGCGAAAAGTCACCCGCATCGGCCAACACTGTTGAACCTAGTTCAAGTTCCCCTCTAAAGAAATCGGTCCACCCTTCCAAGAAAAAAGATCCCAAGATAAAAGAAAAGAAGAAAATGGTTATCTTGGACCCTATCCAAGAATTATCTGAAGATGGTAAAACACAAGATGACGACCAAGAAATTGTTGTGATGTTATGGGTATTCATAGCCTCATCGGGGCTCCCCTCTAGTCCATGATGTATTGGTGCAACGGTTACTGGATGGAGTAAAATCTCGAATTTTGTTAGATGTGAAGAAAAGGTTTGAGTGACGTGGAAACGTGTTGATGTGATAGCACGTGCCTGTGACGCGTAATGATAGATTTGATATACTAATAAGTAGATTTAAAAAAGTAATATAGTCGAGTGATTTGACATGAATTAACTCTTCGTGGCGGTTGATTTACAAGTCCATATACAAATAATAAAAAAAAGAAAGAGGAGTTTCTTCATAAAACTTCATAATCTATTTTAAATTTTGCATTCGGGGAAAAATATTTGTGCTTCTGTATTTGTTGAATCGGGCGAAAAACGAAGCATCTTTTCGGACTGTTGGAGATTATTGTTTGTTTTTTTCTGGGTTTTGCATCTTCTTCTTCCTTGTCGGCGAAGAGAAACTAAGAATTTTCTTACATATATATTTTTCTTTTTTAAATACTCTGCTATTTGTCGTTAGCTTTACCAGAATAGCGTGGTATTTAAAGTTTTTAGGGCATTATGTCACGTTGGTGTGTTAGAAGATTATGGTATTTTGATATTATATTGTAGAAGGGGGTGCCTTGTCAATGAAACTGAACCCTCGTAGATTAGGTTAATTCCAAATTATGATTCGCTGTTGGGTAATTGCAGTCGGTTAAACCTTGCCTCAATGAAGCAATTCTCATCTACTCGAAGCAATCTGCTAACCGGTTCTTGGTATTTACGAACCGACTTATGTATTCCTTTAAGGACTCATTTGGCTCTTGGGAACAATTATGAATAGTATCTCCATTGCCCTTCACCTCCTTACTTCCCACAAATTGCTTTCGGAAGGCAACCCAGAATGTATCAAAAATTTTAATACACCCTTGGGGTAAGTTGTTGTATCAATTAAGAGCAATTCCCGTAAAATATTCGAAGAAGGCTCTACACAAAAGTTTGTCATCATCATCAAAATTCGTCTTGAAGTTCTTGAACTGCTCCAGATGATTGTCTGGATCCTTACTTCCATCATACTTCTCCATTTTGGAGTTGTCAAACCTTTTGGGTAGATTTATGGACAATATTTTAGCAGATAAATGTGACACTCTCCAATTCCTATTACGACTGAAGACTGTGTCTTCATTAGGCATTGCGAAAATACATGGTTCGGTCTGAAAAGCAAAAGGATCGATCAGCAACTGATCTACATGCCTATGAATGTGGCTGTGAGACGACCTTTTGCCCATATGTCTTTTAAGTCTCCCATGCCTATCTCTCTTTCTTGATTATTTTTTAATTATTTTCTGTTTCTTCTGGGACCTCCCTTCACCATTTCTTGATGACAAAGAATCCTTAAGCTCAGCCTCGTTCGAAGAGTTGCTGGAGGACTCGGAATCTGAACTTTCACCCGACTTAGACCGGTGAGTCTTTTTATAACTGACATGGGTCTTTTTTGAACTCAAATGAGTATTTGCTGATGGATCATTCTCCCTATGATTGTCAGTATGATGAATGGTTGACGCCCTTGAATTCTCCTGTATACCCTTTTTTTTCTTGTTTTATGGCCCTTAACGCCTCTATTTCTACTCTCAACTTGTCTCGCTCTTCGATGGTGTATTCCTTGTTTGCCCCAACTAACTCCACCACAGGCGGGAGAGTCCCTTGCTCGTTTGAATCCATCCGAAATGGTCTTTTCTACTGGTTTTAAATGCAAGATGCAGGCACCCTCGCTCTACCACTGTGGTCGCCAATTTTGTTTGGTTTATTTTGAGCTGGGATAATTTTGTAAAGTGTTTTGTAAAGTATTTTGAGTATTAAGTGTTTGGTGTATAACGTAGTGAGAGAATTGAGCAGCCTGGTTGTATTCAATGTTCATTACCCTCATTAATGAGATTGGTTGGGGTATTTATACCCTTAATTAAGGACCCATCGACTTACGGGTCAAGTTATGAAACTGTGTCAAGTTTAAGGACCCATTAATCTTTTAAGTAGATTAGCACATAACTTGGTCAAAAGGTGTCTAAGTGTTTTTACTTTTATCCTGTTCGAATAGTTTAGTGGCATGTTATTGTCCGGATTGCCCTTGTCCGGATAATACAGTGGGTTGTGTGTAGATAATTTGAACTCATCAGAGGGTGTTCTTGGTAGTTGGTCGAGAAATATTTAATATTTTCTGAAAGGTCGTGAGATAATAGAGTAACTTATTTATTAGCGTAGTTAATTCTTCGTCCCCCTCATTAATTAGGTCTCTTATGGTATTTATAGTTTGTTTTTGGGTCATGGGTTGGGATGGCTTAAAACCTTAAATCTCATTAGTGTAAACATTGTTTTATGAGACATACAGTTGAGTCAGAAGACATACAACTGAGTCAAAAAGTAAAAAATATTTTATTTATTTTATATCTAAAATACCCTTCAAATTTCGATATCTTTGAGGAGTCGCTTCCAAAAATATCAGACTATATCATACACCAACAATCACTCACCATATGCGTAGTTTTGTGACAATTAAAACACTAATATTACCCTTTTTGTGAACCTCAAAAATTCAAATTTTGGGTTATATGTTTCCATCCATATTCATAATGACCACTTCCATAAGTATTGGATCCTCTTAATCTTTGATTTCCACATCTATATCCTCTTTGTGAACCTCAAAAATTCTAATTTTTGTTTGTTTTGTTCCATTCTTTTGCAGGATGACTACTATCTTTTTCTCTTTTAATTTGAGATCTTCTTTCTTTTCAATTGGAGACAAGTTTAACTGTAGTGTTTGATCTAATGTTACTTTATTCTTCTTATTATTTAATATTTCTTTATGAGCTTTCAATGAGCCCGTTAATTCTCTGATGAGCATGATGCTTAAATCCTTAGATTCTTCAATTTGAACCACAATAGTTAAATCTTGAATCCAAAAGGCGAAGATTTTTCTCAATTACCTGAACATCATCTAAAGTTTCTCTATTTATTTTTAATTGGTTCACAATGGACACATCACATGTAAACAATAATAAAAAACAAATTCAAACTCTATTTTTTTACAAATTTTCAAATTCTCCTCTAAAAGTTTGTAATTGAATTATTTTTACCTTTTCATCTCCTTTGAATGAATTCATGCTTGAGTATATTTATATATATAACAAACACAAGTCTTTTTTATCTTTTTTCTTGATTTTTGTAGATCCTCATTTTATGTTGGTGTTAATTTTTCTTGTTTATGATTTTTGACTTTTTTGTACCCTTTTTCAACGAGCTAATATTCTAATTGCCTAGCAGAATTTTTATATAATTTTCTATGTTAATTAAAAAAATTGAGTTGTTCATCTTGATCGAACAAGATCTGATACCAATTTGTAAAATATACGAAAATATTTATAAAACAAATTGATGAGAATAAAAAGGAGTTGATTTTTTCTTCATTCATATTTTATATTTATATTAGTATATTATTTTGTTTTAACGACCGAATAATATCATTTAAATAAGAGAGACATACCTGTAAAGATCCAACAAACTTATTACCAATAAAGGCCCAAAATAATTCACAAATTTCTTTCAAAAATTACCTCCGATGTAAAGACCCGTTTTGAAACACCTCTAACTTATTTCTCCCTCTTCATCTCCTACTCTTTCATGACTCTCTAACTTCCTCTCTCTCTCTCTCCTCCCTCTCTATCAAATTCAGTTTACAACTCCGATAAGGACTCTAGTGAATCAACTACGGTAACATACTTCTCCGATCAAGACTATAACTCTGTCGAATTCAAAAACATAGTCCGATTACGACTCCGACAAATTCAAAAACACAGTTCGATTACGAATACGATCAGAGTATCAACTCAAATTAAGACTTCGGTCATAGTATCAGAGTATCAACAACGATAACAACGGTAAAACAGTAAGTTTTATATTGTTTTTTCTTCAAAAACACAGTTCGATTCCATCCATTCTAGAAATCTAGTGTTTTACTGAAACGATTACGATTCAACTTCACCTGTTTCCAGTTTTTTTTTCAGTGAGAAACACTACTTAATCAAATTATAATTTTGTATACATACACCCTTACTAAATGTTACTGAAATTCAAACCTGCTTTTGTGAAATTTGTATAGGTTTCGTAGCTAGTATTTGACTGTAATTGCAGGTTTTTATATAGGTTTCGTGTCTACGAGTGTTTTTTTGTTATAGATATCCTTAGGTTTCATATCTATCAGTGTTTCAGTGCATTGAAATTTACATAGGTTTCATAGCTATCATCTTTCCCATAATTCCAGGTTTTTATAAGGTTTCACATCAATCATTGTGTATTCCTTAACATTTGTCATAGGTTTCGCATCTATCAATGTTTTTTGGTTATAGATATCCTTAGGTTTTGCATCTATCAGTGTTTCAGTGCATTGACATTTACATACGTTTTGCAGCTATCATCTTCCCCATAATTGGGTTTCACATCTATCAGTGTGTACTGCTTAACATTTGACATAGCTTTCGCACCTAGCGATGTTTTTTAGTTATAAATCTCCTTAGGTTTTGCATCTATCAGTGTTTTAGTGAATATACATTAACATAGGTTTCGCATCTAACACATGTTTTAACATTTTTCATAGGTTTCGCATCTACCACATTTATAATGATTTTAAATTTGCATACTTTTTGCATCTATCAGATATCTAACTTCCACAATTTTCACATCTATCACAGCTTATATTTTTCTCATTTATTGCTTTTACAAGAAAAATAGTAGCAAAAACATGAATCTACTGGGTCCGGCCTCTTTGCACTATTAAAACATATAGAAGAGACAAAAGTGAGGCAAGAACATATAGAATCAACAAAGAAGACACCCTTTTACTCACTTTTAAAGGCAGCATATGATCTTTGAACAAAGAATATTACATACAAAACGTATTAGGCTGTAATTGAGCATATAGCAATGACATATGATGACAAATAAGAAGCATTTAAATTAGGGAAAAAGTTTTAAAGCTTACAAACCATGACATAAAGATCATCTTTGGTTTAAAACATGAAAATGAAAATATACCACTATAAGCCAAGAGTTTTGAACCTAAGTTTTCTGAATTAGAAGACGAATAAAAATCAAGTATAATAAAGAATTATTTTTCTGATAAGACATCAAGAAAATTTGATGAAAGCCGAGTAAGACCAATCACTAACAAACTCACAAAGGTTTGCAATTCCAACGTTCTTACATTTTTGGACTGTTTTAATATTTTCATAGGTTTCTCATCTACTACTTCTGCTTTACTTTAAAATTTGCATAACGTTCTGCATCTATCTCTTTAATCTGCTTCACATTAAACTAGGTTTCGCATTTAAAACGTTATAACTGTTTCAAATTAAACTACATTCTGCATCTATTAATATTGATACATGTTTTGCATCTAGCTTTTTAACATTTACATAGGTTCTGCATCTATCGTTTTAACTCCCCTTTCACATTTCAATAGGTTTCAATACATGTTTGACTTTAGCATAGGTTTTGCATCTATCCCTTTTAAAAAATGATTTTGCTTGTTGGTAGGATACAATAAATAAAGTAGAAAAAACACCTGGACAAGAGGCAATAGAAGATGTTGTGATACTCTTTATAATGTTAGTCTGTTTTACCTTGTTTTTCTCTACATCTGGAGATGTACTAACTTCTACTGTGGTGTATTATGTAGAAAACCTTGACAAAAATAAACAACTCCAATTGGACTGAAGCAATCCGGGAAAAGTTGATGAAATTCAATAATAGATTTTCATGAAACTAAACCTTGAAGAGTAGTTGGATGTGTTTCCCTTTTACTGGTTAGTATTTTTCTTTGTTCTATTTCATATATAATATTTAGTAAATAAATGATATCTGAAGTATTGTTAATATAGATTCATTCATCATGGAACACACAACTTTATGTCAAGATATTGAAATTGCAGACAAGATACCTAGATACCTAGACAAGTAGTTGGTTAGGTATTGAGCACAAAACATATTTAGATTTGGTTGAAGCCATAAAAAACATAACAAATGTACAACTATATTTACGATATATTTTTTATTCCTATTTCACATTTTACATATATATCTCTTTATTATAACATATTAACAGTTTTATAGATTCTTGAACAAAAAATGAAGCTAACAGAAGAAGAAGAAGAAGAAAAAGAAGAAGAAGAAGAATTTAGAGGAGAATTCCAAATACAAGAAGAAAATAATGATGCTCTTCAAGAAAATGATATTGTTTCACCAATAGATTCTGAACAAGTAAACCTCAACGAAGATGAAGATGGTTTGCATTGGGATACGTTTTAAGAACCAGGTGTAACGGATTCTACTGATAGCAAAAAAAAGACTAGACCAATACATAGTTCAACCATGTAAAAAAGTTCAAAGAACTAAGAATACTGCAACACGACGAAGAAAGCCAGTACAGATTGTGAAAGAGAAAACTTTACCGGTAGAAACTCCTCTTTTGAACAAACTGAAGACAGTACATACAGCTCATGCGTCTATTACAAGAAAAGTGAATACAACATCACGAATTCTTAGGAATATCAAGAAACCTGAAAATACAATATAAAAAATATCTAAAATCAACATTTCGGACAGATTATACCATCCCAAGACATATAACAGAAGGTTGAAACAATTACTAGCAAGAGAAAAGGTAAAAATCTCATATTTTATCATATTTACTATACATTTCGCATCTAGCATCAATAATATCCTAATATGCTTCGCATCTAGCATCATGATTACTGAAGTTTTCGCATCTATTTTTTAATTAACGTTTCTCATCTATCATTCTGTTTAGGTTCCACATCTATCATTTCTGTTTATGTTCTGCATCCATCATTTCTGTGTAGGTTATGCATCTATCATTTATGTTTACGTTCCGCATCTATCCTTTGTATTTACGTTATGCATCTATTATTTCTATTTAGGTTCTCCATCTATTATTTTTATGACGTTCCGCATCTATCATTTTGATTTGACTTGAAGGTTTCGCATCAACTTCTATGAATATTAAGGTTTCGTATTTATCATTCATCTTCTTATGTAAAAGGTTTCGCATCTATCTTTGACATTGTTTATTATTGTGCATAAAATTAACACAATGTACCCAGCTCCAGCCCCAGCCACAGCACAAACAGACCCTGTCTCTAACCAGAGCTTTGACTTAACAATATTTGAAAAAGTAGAAAAAACTGAAATGGAAAGTCGAAGATTTCAATAACAAATTGATGAACTAAAAAAACTGAAAGTAAATGAGAAGATCATTACACAAATGAAAGCTGATGCAGAGATGGACATTATGGTTAACCTACAAAATACACTTAAACTGCCTATGTTGAAGCCAAACATAGAAACAACTGAACAACAACCAAAAATTATTCAAGAAGAAAGAGATTGAATGATCAAGGCCACCAATCACCAAATAAAATAAAATAAACACCTAATATTATAGTCGAAAACCCTGTTGTTTATGATGAAAACCAAGACAAAACACCTAATATTGTGGTGGAAGACAACATTCCACCTCCACAACAAGAAATAAGTGAAGATGATTTGGAAAAACACGATTGTAATGTCGTTCTTGCTGTTGAAGATGACTATGTTGGTGAAGTTGAGTTTCATGTTGGTACTGCTACATCAGAGGATGTTTTTGCTGTTGAAAATGAGAATGTTACTCCAACGGATGTTGAGATCAAAAAACAAAATGATCCCCCTATTAATGTTGATATTGTTACTTCTGAACTTATTGTTGCTGTAGAAAAGGATAATTTTACTCCTATAGAAGTTGGGGTGGAAAAGCAAGGTGATGCCACTGTTAATAGTGATGTTGGGTTTGAAAAGAAAGACGATCCCTCGGTTGTAACTCTTACTGAAGTTGGGTTTGATTAGAAATATGATCCCTCAGTTCATGTCAATGTTATAGAAGAACAAATTCCAATACTGTTATGGAAGAACATGATAAAAATACTAATGTTGTTGTTCCTATTGCTAAAGAATCAGTTGCTGAAGTATCTGAAGGGACAAACAGAGTAGCTGAAGTATTTAAAGGGGACAAGAGTATTGTTGAAGCATCTGGTGTGACAAAAGATGTTCCTGAGGAATCTAAAGTTACCAACAAAGATGTTGTGGATAAAGAGGTGATATAGATAACCCAAAATTAACAAAACATATTTTAAAAAACTTTTGTATTTAAAGATATATATTGTTGTGTATTATATTCTTTTTTGGCTTAAATACTGTAATATTATTTGTATCCATATTAATATGAATCTGGTGTTTAACTGAATACATGTTTTGTATAATAGCATGTTTCGCATCTATCAAATAAACATGTTTCACATCTATCGTTCATTAAGTATTATATTTACACCTGACGAGGGAGATGACGTCTTCTCTAAGAAACCAACCAAAGGTTAAAGACTGAAAACATCTTGATTTCTTCTAAACTCAATTACAATTTCATCCTTTGAAATCCTTTGAAATCATCTTCTTATTCATCTAGAACTACTCTTGACATTCTTAACCATATCAAGCTATCTGTTTTTTGGAATATGTGGACTCAAACAATGGCAACAAACAAAACGTACATGGAGGCTGCTTCAAGAACTCCTATAAAGACTACTATCAAACCCGAATCGATAAGATACAAAGCTGATCATATCGACCTGCAATTCAATGATTCAATCATTGAAACCCTTCAATAAAACACCACATATACCATGGTTGGAAAATTCTCGAAAGGCCTGCCCAAGAAACATGTTCTTGATAGGTTCTTTGAAGAGAGAAAATTCGAAGGAGATTTCTCCTATGTCAGTTGGGACTCACACCATCTTTTCTTGGAATTCTCTCTCAAATATGACATTAGTAGAATATGGAGTTGCTGTTCTTGGACAGTAGGTCATCACCAAATGCGGATCTTGAAGTGGCTGCCCTCTTTTAAGCCAAAAAAGAAGTGCCCCATTGTACCTGTCTGGGTTAAGATAGAAAACTTTCCAGAAAATATGTATAACAAAGACATTTTACATAAGATTTCTTCTTCTTTGGGAAATCATCTAAAATCCTGGATTCCATCAAAAAACAAGGCATTATACAATTCTTGTTTTGCCTGGATTGAAGTTGACGTTTCTAAAAAATTACAGCATAACCTATGGATAGGAATTGGTGAGAACTATGGAGCATTGTTTCTAAGGAAACCCCTGGCAACAATGACAATGAGAAAATGGCCACACATGATCTCACAAATGAAATAGCGGAAGCAATCAAGTCTCTTGATACAGAAGACTTTAATGAAGAAATAAATGACAGTCTATCATCTAGATACATCACACCAAAAAGAATCAGCACTGGAGCCTTCCAACATATTCTTAACAAAAAGCTTAAAATGGCAAAATCTAAGAAGTCCCTCAAAGTCCAATCTCTTCCTTGCAAAGAGACAAGAAAATCTGCAAGAATAAACTCAATGAATGATTAAGGCATTGTGCTGGAACGTTCGTGGAGTGGGAAATAAAAACACTACTAGAAGACTTAAGTCCATAATTAAGAATGAAGGAATCTCTCTACTTTGCATCCAAGAACCCATGATTGATAGCAGCATGATTGAATCCTTGTCACTAAAGCTGAGTTTTCTAAATTTTTTTGCAAATTCATCAAACAAAATATGGTTTTTTCTGGTTAGCTGAATACAATATAGATATTGTTTTAGATGATGCTCAATGTACTCATATGCATATAAAACATATATTTTTAGATAAAAAATTATCCATTTCATCTATATATGTTGAATGCCAAAGGTTGAATAGGCTGTATCTCTGGGACATGTTAAGGGAAATATCTAAATCAGTTGGGGAATGGATGTTAATGGGATATTTTAACACTGTTACTGCTCCCTCTGAGCAAGCTGGTTGTGTAAACTACTGTAATCAAAGTTCAACTGATTTCAATGATGCAATCAAGGACTGCTTTCTTGAAGATGCAGGTTTTGCACGGACTCAATACACAATGACAAACAAGACTAGATGGAAATGGTTGGACAGAACCATGATAAACCAGGCTTGGGCTGAATACTTTGTGGAGACTAAGGTGTTTCATATTCCAAGAACGTGTTCCGATCATACTCCAATACTCATCTCTATTACCAAAGAAAAGAACAATGTTATAGGAAGTTTCAGATTTCAAAATGCATGGACTCTTCATCCTGAGTTTCAAAATGTTGTTGAGACAAGTTGGAATGAACCTATGCAGGAATTTCCTCTCTTCATATTTTGGAACAAGCTGAAAAGATTAAAAATAGCTCTGAAAAGTTGGAACAAAAACAGCTTGAAAAACATCTTTGATAAAGTGCATCAAATGGAGGAAAATGTTACCATTCAAGAACAAAACTTTCTCAACTCTAATAGCCTTGAAGACAAAATAGCAATGGAAAAGGCAAAAGCTGAACATCTTCTTGCTCTTACTATGGAAGAGGAGTTTTAAAAACAAAAATTTTACTCCAGCTGGCTTAAAAATGGAGATCGAAATACAAAGTTATACCAGATTTTTTTCAAAAAGAAGTGAAGGAAAGCAAACATCTCAGACATAAAGATGGGAAATAAATGGATCACAGACAGTGAAGCTATCAAGGAATCTGCAGTGAATCACTTTAAGAACATTTTGTCTTCCCTTTCATTCTCTAATCCTAATATACAAGGTGAATGCATGAATCATGAAATACTAAACTCTATTCCTAAACTTGTTAATGAATCTGATAATGCATGTCTTTTAATTTCTCCCACTGAACAGGAAATTTGGAGCTCAATTCAGTCTCTAAACTCTGAAGGTGCCCCTGGTGTTGACGGTTATAACATAAAGTTTTTCACTACATGTTGGCAAACCATAAAGGCGGGTCTATGTAAAGCCATGGAATCATTCATTAAGGGACAACAACTACCAAAGGCTATTCTTGCTACTGGTGTTTGCCTAATACCAAAAGTTGAAACTCCCTAAAACTGGAACCAATTCAGACCTATAAGTCTATGCACAATATTCAATAGAATAATGTGTAAGTTATTAAACAACAGGTTATCTACTCTTTTGCCTAAACTAATCTCTGAATTCGAGGGTGCATTTGTAAAAGGAAGAATGATTCATGAAAACATCCTTGTTGCAAAGGAATTGATTCATGACATAAAGAGGAAAACAAAGGCTGGCAATATAATTATAAAACTTGATATGTCAAAAGAATTCGATAACTTATCTCACTGCTTCATTCTAATAGTCTTGGAATGTTATGGCTTTAATAGAATCTTTAGATCACTTATATCAAACATTATACAGCATGTCACTGTTACAATTTTCATTGATGGAGAAAGAGAATAATTCTTTAAGATGAGAAAAGGAATCAGACAAGGGGACGCTTTGTCCCCTAGTCTATTTATCCTTGCTGAAGATGTTCTTCTAAGAGGCTTAAAAGAGATTTTCCAAATAAATAAGTCTCCACGTTACTCAACCAGAAGTAGCTTAGTCATCCCAATCTTATCTTTTGCAGATGACCTTCTAATTTTTTCAAATGGTTCTTCTACTTCTTTGGAATGCATTGGCTCTTTTTTACAGGTTTACCAAAGAGTATCTGGTCAATCTTTAAACAAGGACAAGACTATCATAATCAAAGCAGAAGCTATGTCCCAAGATAGAAGAAATACATTAACTATCCAAACAAACTTTAACACCAGCAACTTACCAACAACTTACCTTGGTGTGACACTCAGTCCTCATAACAAAGGATCAAACTATATCCCTATGATAGAAAAGATCAAAACAAGTATTGAAAGTTGGAATGACAAAGCTTTATCATTCAGAGGAAGACTAACCTTGATACGCTCAGTTCTCATGCACATCCCGATGTAATGGATTCAGAGCTGTTGGCTCCCAAGTTCAGTCATATCAAGCATAGAAAGATTGTTTAACAGATTTCTTTGGGGAACATCAAATGAAACATTGAACATCCACTGGGCTTCCTGGAAAAGTATCTGCAAAACTCAGAGTGAAGGAGGTTTAAATGTCAAAAGTTTACAAGATATTCAGCGAGCTCTTTTCTGTAACCTATGGATAACATTTAGAGAAAATAACTCCCTATGGGCAAGCCTAATGCACATCATATACTGCAAGGACAAGCATCCCCGTAAACAAAAAAATTCTAAAAAAGGCTCCTCAACATGGAAAAAATTAGCAGACATTAAAGAGTTTGCTGAAGAGAAAATTCAGTGGACTTTGGGTGAGGGCAAGCTAGACTTATGGTTGGATAGCTGTTTCGACTCTAAACCCTTAATCAAGCTGGACCACAACTCAAATGACAACTGGTTTAAAGGTATTCAGGTTTGTTCTTTTTGGAAAAATAATGAATTGAATACAGAAAAACTTCAGCAACATCTTACTGCCTTTAATGTAAGAAAAGTTCTTAAGCTTAAAATCAGTGAAAATACCAAAGATAAGCTAGTTTGGATCCTATCAAATAATGGTGTCTTCAATCTTAAGGATACTATAAATGCTTTTAAACCCGTAAACTTCAATTCTTCTCTGCTTAAGTCTATTTGGAACTGTATTACTCCCATAAAATGCTCCTTTTTAACTTAGAGGTTGTTGAAAAACAAGTTACCTATTGACTCAATAATCAAAACCAAACACATAAACCTGGCATCAAAATGCCAATTTTGTTTTAATGAAGAAACAAAAGACCATCTTTTTGTAAACTGTAATTTCCCGTGGAGCATTTGGTTTCATTTTGCAGGGATATTAAATGTAGATATAAGAAGATTTATGACTACAACTCATCTTCTACGAACCTGGTTGGTCTGCCCCTATGAAACTCCATATCAAGACAGTCCTTCCTCCTATAATCTTCTGGTTCATCTGGCAACAACGAAACAAGTCTAAAATCAATGGGGATTCATTCTCATCAAATTCCACCATAAACTACATCACATCGATGCTATCAGCACTAGACCACTCAAACCGTCTACAAAGAAAATACTGGAAATTCTGTGAAGACGCTTCTCAATCTCTAGGATGTACAAACCTCTTCAATATCAAACACAAAGCTACTCACCTTAAATGGAAACTACCTGCTCTGGGAAGAGTAAAACTGAACTCAGACACCTGCTGCTTAGACTCATGAGAATTAAGTGGAGGAATAATCATCAGAGAGTGCAATGGTTCACTTCTCAGTGGCTATGGAAACACATATGGAAAGCTATCATCATTAAAAGTTGAAGCTAAAGTTATGCTGTACGGTCTCCTGATCTGGGTTTAAGGGAAGTAGACGTAGAATCAGACTGTAACACTCTCATCTCTCTCATTTCTTCTAGAAATTCCACAAAGTTCTTGGAATCATTAATAGACAGAATAAGAATGTTATTGACTGGAAAAATGACAATAAAATTCATCTTTAGGGAACAAAACGCAGCAGCTGATTGGCTTGCTTGTTGGAACCTAAAGTGTAAAATGAAGTCTGATTACAAGAACTTTATTCCCCATCCTTGCTTAAAAGCAATCCTTAATATAGAACAGTCTGGTACTGGATACATTAGGATTGCCTAACTTTTACTTTTCCTATTTGTATAGCAAGAAGAAACAAGAAGAACAAAGTAATATTGATAGAAAATTCAGAAGTAAAAAAGATGGAAGCTGATAGGATGAAGAAGCAGAATTGGAGAACAAAGAATCGAAGAAGGCAGAAAACGAATTTCGGAGGAAAAAGAAATTTCGCCGCTTTCTCAAACTTCAAATATTTTGCGAGGGAAAATCAATTGTCCCCTTAGACTTTAATTTTTTCTATAATTGAACCCACAAAGTTTGTAGAACTTCAATTTTTAGCCTTCAATAAAAGTCTTATTAGCTTTAAAAAAAGTATTATATTTACACCTTTTCCGCATCTAATGTCCAGTTTTCTGTTTTGTTAAGGAAAATGAATCAGAAGTCCAAGAAATCCAAACGACACAAGTCAATGACTTAGACCCAACAATTAAGAAATAAATTATAAGAATTGAAAATGATATACAAAATAAAAAAGTAAGTGACTGAACAACTTTCCCACCTATCATATTTTTACATGTTTCACATCTAGCATAGTTTCATTGCTTTCTAATTTACCATCATTATAAAAGGTTCCGCATCGATTGTATTTCCATTGGTTTCACATCTATGTTATTTCCATAGGTTTCAGATCTAGTTTGGTTTCACTGGTTTCTCATATATGAAAGTTACATAGGTTTCGTATATATCTGAATAACAAAGGTTTCTCATTTATCAATATTACGTATGTTTCGCATCTATCTTGGTTTCCCTTCTTTCCCATCTATTAAATTTCTGAACGTTCCATTTCTATCTCCTTTTACAGATTCAATTGTTTCCCATTTGTGCCGAAATATTTGGTTGAAGGTCCTTCATTTGAACTAAATTTAGATCCAACTAAACATCAAATCTCTAAAGAACTACCTAACATGGGAATTAGCAGAAAAGAATGGTCATTTACAAATAAATTAATAGCTGCAATTGACATACATGAATACTACAAATTAGAACTGATTGAAAAAGAAGAAAACAATTCTGATCCAACAGTATGGTCATGTCCAGATGTACCAGGATCTAATATTGTTATTAGTACTTTGATGGAGATAACACATGAAGATGAAATCGACTCTACGGTAAAAGTTAAATTTAGATTTAGTTTGTTTCCATTGCTTCCCAATACATATATTAACAAACTGTTGGTTTCCACTTTTGACAACACAAGTAATCGACGGTTATATGTATATTAACCTTAAACAACACAATTTTCAAATATCAGTTGGTAGTAGTCCAAGAGAATTTATGCCAGTAACATACTTATCTGGAAGCGTAATGGTAAGAATAATATACTTTTACAACATGTGTTAATTTATAAACATAAATGTTTCTAAATATTACTCCCCCAATGTAGCATATGTTGAACCCAAATATGGATGTAACAAGATATGTTGACGATAAGCTACGAGGCATCACAGAAGGTTACATATTCGCTCCGCTTCTAACAGAAGCCAAGCATGGGAATGTTAACCATTGGACATTATTGGTAATATATGTTGAACATGAAAAAACAGTAAATCTAAACCTAATACCGAAACATCCAGATCCAACAAGAAAAACTGCAAAAAAAATAATAAGTGTCTCTCTTCTATAATAATTTCATAGAACATATATCATCAGATTTATTTGTATGTTTATTAAATGACAGGTTGCATACCTCCAACACAAAAACATTTTATAAGAAGAAAAACCAATAAAGATATATTGTCTAGTAAAAAATCCAAAATAAAGACCGGGATCACTTGATTGCGGAGTAATGGTCTGCGATTACTTCAAAGATTATGTTTTGCATGAGAAACTTGACTCCCACAAAACTCCTGATATTGCACCATTAAGAAGAGCAGAAATGGTTTACATGTTTCTTAATGACATGAACACTAACAAATATTGGGACGATGTTTTGTAATATTTGTCTTACTTCTTTTTGTGATGTTTGTGATATTTTTGTTGTACAGTTTGTCTACTATAAAATATATCTTAATGACAAAAATTTCTAACATTGATAGTTTCACATCATTCTGAGTGTAATTACTATGGTTTCACATCTATCTTTGGGTCTCGCATCTATCTTTGGGTTTCACATCTATCTTTGTTTATCTGATGGGTGTTTCGCATCTATCAAGTGTTTTTTTCTCCTTGAAAATCTTTTCCATCTTTTGTTCTAATTATTTTTCATCCAATTATCATTTACAGAAGTAATATATTTTTGTAGTTAATGTACTACCAATCTCCCACATATAAATTTCAATTTAACAATCAAACTAGTAGCTTTAGTTTGCTTTGATATTTACTTACATGACTTGACAAGTCTTAGATACTCATCATTACATTGAATTAATTGCAAAAGCTCACGAATATCAACCAAAGATATTATTTCTGTCAAAGCTTCTAATCTTTTCACCTTCTTAATATTTTTACCTATAAAAAATTTAAATACAGCATCCCGCATCTAGCATATCATATGTCCTTCTATTTCACATATTATTTCGCATCTACTAGAGAAATGTAAATAACACGTTTCGCATCTACCATTTAGTTTTTACACAAGGTTTCGCATCTATCTTTTCTTTTCTGATGCGTGTTTCGCATCTATCAAGTGGTTTTTTCTCTTAGAAACTCTTTCCCATCTTCAGGTCTAATTATTTTTCATCAATTTATCACTTACAAAAGTAATATGTTTTTGTAGTTAATATACTCTACCAATCTTACACATATAAATTTCAAAATTAAAAAGTCAAACTAGTAGCTTTAGTTTGATTTGATATTTACTTACATGACTTGACAAGTCTTAGATACCCATCATTACATTGCATTAATTACAAATCTAAACAATATCAACCAATATATTATTTCTGTTAAATCAATAAACTTTTCATCTTCTTAAAATATTTTAGCTACCACTATAAATATCACTTCATATCATTCGGAGTGAAAATCTTCTAAACTTTTCGCTTTTTAAAAAGTTGTTTTGAAAAATGCCAAATCTTAACTATTCTTCAGATGATGATCCATTTTATAGTGATATAAGTTATCCAACTCGTTCTCCTGAGGCCAGAGAAGAGTGGAAACATAGCACTACGGACGAATATTCTGACGATATATTTGATGAGAGTTTCGGTTCTTTTTTTGAAGAAAAATATTTCGAAGATGCTTTTCCTGAAGATGACGAGGAGCCAAATGAGGTATCTATTTTTGCCCTTTTAAAAAGAAAAAGGAAACAGGACCAGATGGAAAAGACGAAGACACTGAAGACAAAGAAGATGAAGACAAAGATTCACAGGAAAAAGATTCGGAGGAAGATAACTCAAACAAAAACAACGAAGAAGACTCTAACTGATGGTTAGGTGAAGGGTCTGCTATTATTTTTTGTTGTTTTAACTAAGGGTATAACCAAGTTTATCTTTTTTGTTTTTTGATAACCCAAATCAAACAAGAAGACTAAGTGTCTTCTCAAAGAGAGTTTGAACATGTAGTCTCTGTTTTTAAATTTGTTTAAGATTATATTTGGTTTACTGAACTTAGCATGTATTGCACTTGTTTCATAATGAACTTAATCATTTTATTTATTTGTTTGTCTTCATATTTTAACACATACATAAAAAAATGTATTTTATGAGCTGGTTTAGCAACTGCCAAAGATTGTACTTAAATCTAACGTTTTGCATCTATTACATTATAATATATTTGATTATCCAAGGTTGCGCATCTATAAAACAATATTGAGTATTTGACTATCCAAGTTCCGCATCTATCACATCAGTGTATTTGGTGTCAGTTGTTTTGCATCTATCATAAATAATATAACTTGTTGTCAAATGTTTCACATCTATCATAAATAAAATAACTTGTTATCAAACGTTTGGCATCCAGTTCAGTAAATCTTATAAAACTTGTTTCGCATCTAGCAAAGCCCATCTTTGTTGGTTATTACAGGTTTCACATCTATCAGGTGAATATATAACAAAAGGTTTCACATCTAGCATCCATTGAAATGTTCCCAATCTATTGTCATTGTGACAAAACAGTTCAAAAAACTAAAAGTATAAAAAATTACATTCATCTTACAAAATGTCTACATATGTTCGTCTGTTATGACCAGATTTACGACAATAAGAACATGTTACAGAACGAATACTCAATTCTCCTCTAGATGGAATTCTTTTCTTTTTAGGTCGTCCAGCTCTTATTTTTAAAACTGGAGGAAGTAGATCTGGAGAAGTTTTTGAAATTGATGCTTGACCAAAAGTAGTAAATGCAGTTATAACATATGAATATGTTGCCTTATAAGAGCTTACAAAATAGCATGGCTCAACATATTTCATAGGATCTGCATCTATATGAAATATCGCAGCTACAACATGAGAACAAAGGAAACACTCATGTTTCCATAAACCACAAGAACAACTACGTACACTAAGATCAACAACCATAACAGGATAAAAAAACACTTCATTCAAAAGAGGAGTAGACGAATAAACTATCCATGGACGACCTTCTTCCATATTAGCTTTAATTTATTTTATCAAATTCAGGACACAAATCGCTAGTCCAACGTTCAGCATCACCAAAACATCTTGAAATTTGACTCATTTTGAAAAATCTAATCCTATCAATTAACTCCAGTACAGGAAAACCATAAAATTTATGACTTAATTGTTAAAAGATTCAGCTGGAGTAGATGTCATAGAACCATACCTATTGCCTTTGAAAAAAGCACAAGTATATTTCTAAGGAGATAAATTTTGAAAAAAACTTTCAACTTTCTCACCTCCTTGCTTAAGTAATTCATCCATATATTGATTAAACAAATTCTGATTAGAAACATATGCACATTTTTTAAATAGTTTAACCATAATATCCTTAAATGTCGTCGATGTAGCCCTTAAACAATGCCTTAAATTATTCATAAGATGATAAAGACAATATCCATGATGGAAATCTGGAAATATAGCACATACAACAGTAACAATACCTAAATGACGATCACTAATAAATGTGATTTCTCGATCCAAAAAATGAGGTTTCAACATCTCCAAAAATCATAACCAATTCTCAGTATCTTCAGACGCAACAATATTAAATGCAACAGGGAAAATACCTGCAAAAAATATATAGAACAAAATATAGTATAAATGACTCATTATAAGAGGTTTCGCAAGTATCACTTACTGATATAGAAATGTTTCACATCTAATATATATATTATAGGTTTTTCGCATCTATCTCGTTAATCATACATTGCACGTGTCGCATCTATCACGTTATTTATTCAGAAGGTTTCGCATCTATCTCTTTGTTATTCATCTCCAATCCCATTTTTCGCACATTTATATATAACATAGTTAAAGATAACATATATTCCAATATTAAAAAAATAAATAAATAAAGCTTATCATTGTTACCATCTTTGGCCATAGCAGATATCAAAACCCCATTATATTTTCCCGTTAAAAAAGTCTCATCAACAAATAAAACTTGACGACAAGAATTAAAACCATAGAGGTAAGACCCAAATGCTACGAAACATCGCTTGAACACATTGGTTTCCAAATAATACTCCAGTATGTAGTCACTGCTGCTATCAAGAACCTCTAATGTTTTAAAATAATTCTTTAGTAGTTTATAAGAAGTAGAACTATCTTCATATAGAGCCCTCTTAGATTTCTCTAAAGCAAGCCATAAAACACGGTAATAATTATTTAAACCATAGTCATTTTTTAAAAATGATTTCACGTTTGTAGTTGTAACATCAACTCTCCTCCTCACACAATCACGTATTTTATTTCCAATCAAATCAGATGACAAATACCTTGTATTTTCTTTGCTAAAACCAGTCCCACATGTATGAGTTTCGATATACTTCTTAATAATAAAAAAACCAGTAGATCTCACTTGTTTAGCATAAAGTCTCCAAGGACAACCCTTTGAATCTTGTTTCATGCAATAAACAGTTACTCTTTGTTTATTGTTATACAAATATTTAAAAGAAAAACCTTTTTGTAAAGCCAACCGACTAACAGCTAATCTTAAACCTACTCCTCCATCTTGAAACACCTGTCCAACACCACTAATTTCATTAACCCACCCAATAGTAGCAAGTGTTTTCTGCTTGTGACTAATAGCATTAACACCAGAAGTTTCACCCGTTTCTCCACAAACAATAATCTCATTTGAAACTTCAAACTTACTTTCAAAAGTTTCTCTAATATTATCACCAACAACAACATCACCTTCAATTTTAATAGTAACTGCTGAAACACCCACAATATCAACAAATGATACCAAAACAATTAAATCATCATCACGACCTAAGATAACGTTTTCTAGATCACCACAAGAGTATCTTAATTTGAATTAACCCCGAACCAACGTATTATATCTACTTAAAACACATTTAACAATATCTTTAAACTAAGCAAACAAACCAAGATCACAAATTGCAAGCTCCTCATTTAGTTTAAAAATCCACATTTTACTATTAGACATCGCGTACCTGCATTAGACAAGAGTTTTGCATCTATCATTAGTAAACAATACAAGAGTTTTGCATCTATCTGTAAAACACGTTTCGCATCTTCACAAAGAAGAACATTACTGTTTCACATCTTCATAAATAAAAACATTAACGTTTCGTATCTAGTAAAAATATATTTTTCATCAACCGTTCCAGAAAAAACCTACACGTTTCGCAACTATCACTAAGTTCATAGCAAAACATTTCGCATCTCCTTCATAGAAAGCCAGAACAGTTACGCGCAAACTAAAAATTCATAAAGACTAACACACAGACTCAAACTCGACGAAAATCTAACAATAATGAAAAAAATATACTACATTATCAACGTAAAATAACAAATATATACTAAAAACAGAAAAAAAAGATCGACTAACCTAATACATAGAAATCTAAACTCGAGTAAATAGGTTTTACTAAAACTCGAATTCTACACTATAGTAAAAAACTAACTGCGAAATCAATTTAAACACAATCAAAATCAACCAAAAACAATAAAAATACAAGAAATCTATTAAGAATGGAAGATTACCTATGATAGTAGGGAATTGTTCAATTCACCTAAAAAAATAGGGAGAAAAAACTCAAATATGGGTGTTAAAACTTTTATAATAATGAATACGGGTATAAAAAGTATTAATGAGTCTTAGATAGTAAATATTTCACAAAAATTATCTATCTTAAAAAATATGAAAATATAGTTCTTAGATAATATTGGGTCTTAAATGATATTTTAGCCTTTTAAATAGTATAATATTTTTTTAAATAAAAAATAAACTTATAAAATTAATTATAATAAGAAAATATTCTAACGTATTATTTTTTTAATTAAATAATTTTCTCAGATTAATAATATAGTATTTTAATATTCTATCAATTAATTCAACTAATGCTTTAAATGAACTGATATAATCCTGAACTTCATCCGTCCATTTCGTTTAGCGACTTTGGTTTTGTCCACGTGTCGTTACAAGAATGAAAGCGTTTGCATGCATAGGCATGTCTGGCTATCTTACACTGGTGCCACGTGGATGGCACTTAACTCAATTCAATATCTATGCAAGCCAATATCAGGAGTTCACTTTACCAATAGCATATTCAAATATGTTGGTAAAAAATACTACTCGTGGTTTATCCTATTTTCACTTCAAACCCACTTTCCCCCCCCCCCTTCCCATCACCCTAAACCAACCCAAACACGTCTAATTTTAGAAACCACCAGAAACCGTTCGACTTCGTGATACTCTCTCTCCAACCCCAAATCCTTACAGCTTCTCTCTGAAATCAGTCATTCTTCGCACCTTCACAGGAATTGGGCCAGTCACTGTCTTTTAATCCGTCCAACGACTAACCACCTTCTGCTCGACAAGTTGACGTCAAGTGGTCGCCGGCCGGTGAAACTACAGTGAAACTACAGTCCTAATTAATAATTTCTAAATTTTTATTTAAAATTTCAAATATACTATATATTAATAAATATATTTTATGTTTAATATATATTATTTCAAAATAGATAATAAAGGGTAATAACTTCCGATTTATCAAATATTTTGTCAAATATTTATCAAAAATTAATTTTTTTAATAAATAAACTGATCCAGTTGCTTTATAGATTCATATAGAATTAAATTATGCGCAGTTATAATTGTGGTTTAACGGACACATTGTTTTATTGTTTTTCTAAATTTAAATCAAACCAAATATTACGAATTTATAATAGTTACATGCTTTATGAGAAATAGCCTAAATCTCAAATTTTGAAAGCGACAATTTTTTTTCTTTTGAATTCTAAGTTAAGCCTAAAACAATGAGATTTTATATAAGAGTTGTTCAAAACTCTAAATTAGAATACAGAGGAATAAAATAAATATTTTTAAATCAAATAAAATTTTAATACAATTAGATTTGATTTAAATAATATAAGATATTTGAATAAAATTAAATAAAATTAAAAATGTTTTTGTCAGGTTTTTGGGCTACATCCCTTAGTTAACAAGAATTCGTCCTCGAATCCACAACATCATCATCATCAACAACCAAAATTACTTCATTTTATGTTTTTCAATTGTTACATTGAGAATTATAATTATTGAACTTATCATAATAAGTATAAATTCTTTTCGAGTGTTCCTTATTCGAAGTCACATTGAAGCCATCTAGTTGATGATTTTTTTTTTGTTTCGAAACCCTATTCATAGCATGAAAACAACATCCCGATGTCCAGTTGATGAAAAACATTAGTTTCGAAAACTTCTTCATAGACTGAGACAAGATCTCGATAAGCAAGTTTCTCCTTGATCCGACGATTGGTAGCCAATTTAAACTCCTCCGGTAACTAGTATGTACGATCGTCATAAGAAAATGTATGGTGTGTCCCCGCATACCAAACGATCTTCGAGATCTCCATGACCATATATGTTGTTCTCTTCTTTAGAAATTAAATTAGATGAAATCTAGATTCATAAACATGTTTGCCACGTAGCATGAACTAAGACTCTGATACCAAACTGATGCAGTGGAATGACAAAGAGAAACAACGATAGATGGAACCCTAATCCAAGGGTAATATGATAGATGAAACCCTAATCCAAATATAACAAAGACTAAAAAATTTATTGATAAAAAAACAATTATTTCTAAAATTTATTTAAAACTTAAGGCATGTGAGGCTTTATATAAAAGCTACTCAAAACTTTAAATTAGAATAAAATAAAAGAAAAGAAATGTCTAAAAATCAAATCAAATCAAATCTTAATATGATTATATTTGATTTGAATAAGATAAAATATTTGAATGAAAAAAATTAAAATTAAAAAGGTTTTTCTTCAGGCTTTTGGGCTACATCAAAATGGTCACCAAAGTCTCACGTAAAAACATGAAATAGCACGAGGTTAAGCTCATGTTTGTCATATCTAATTTTCAATCTGCATAGGTGTATCCTATTACTTCTCTATTACTTCATTTTTAGAATAAAAGACCTTTAACCTAGAGATGTCTTTAAGTACTTTAGGATATGAAGGACCGCATTTGTTTGTTCTTCACTTGGTTTATGAACGAACATCTAATACAAACTTTCGTTGAGACATGAAAGTATCCTGAATTGATCGTGCAACTATAATGCCTACGCAGTATTCTAACCGTTTCAAATCCTTCATCTCAAACTCCCATAATAAATAGTTCTTTAGTGCCCCCATTTCTACTAAGTCAATTTCCAACCATAACCATATCATGAACATAAACATTAAGATTAGTAAGCTTGCCTGATTTCTATTTCATAAACCAGGTAAAATCAAAATTAATTTTTTTTATATCCAAAGACCTCAATGCTATTCGAAACCTTCAAAACCAAGTTCGCGGCGACTATTTTAACACATATAGTTGCTTCTTTAATTTATATAATTTCCTCCTTCATAATTTATGACCCCATGTGGTAACTCAGCGTATACTTATTCTTCTAAGTATTCATTAAAAAATGCATTCTTCACGTAAAATTGTTATAATAACCAACATTGATTATCAATAAAAGAAGTGAATACATGAATAATTTTCGAATAATGATTTTAAAATTCTAAAACTTATAGTTTTATGTATTTTATTTTAAAACTAAACATTAAACAACATATAGTGATATTTTTACATAATTTTTTTATTTAATTTAAAATAACACATTTAATCTATATAAAATAAGATACACGAGATCTACAATCTTAAGATAATTTCCTTTCACAAGATAAACAAATAACGTATGTTGTTATATTTCAAATTCGATAGTCTCCAAATCAATATATATATATATATATATATATATATATATATATATAAATAAAGATAGTATATTATTTCTTTAAATTAATGAATTTAAGTATAAATTATTTAAATTGATGAGGAAAATATTTTAATAAGTTTTAAATGATTTTAAGTCAAGAATAAAAAATAATATCATTTAATATTAAATTGTTTTTAAATAATAAAATACTGGAATCTCTTACAATACGGTGGAAACCTTTATTTATACCACTATTATATTTTTAGTCTTAATTCTATAGATGAATAACATGTGCATTTATGACCATATAACATTCATCCAAAAAAGAATTGGTTACAAACATTACAAATTTAACATATAATTTGATAAGGTATTTCACCTTGTATATATTCTTCATCTTCTCATCCTTATTCAATTTAGCTTGATTATCATATTTTGGTGGTATATTCCATCATAAGTACCTTTCTATATATGTTGATTTTCTTAAGCTTATATTTGGTTTGTTACGAACTTTATCCTTAGGTCTCCATGACACTTAGATGCTATGGTTAGCTTATTCTAATTATATTGGTCATTATAATACTTTATAGGTTTTGTTATGATTCCTTTCATCCATCATTCTCAGATAATCTAATTTAACACATAATCTAGATCCATCACTTTGGATCGTCCTATAACATGACCTTGTATCTGAGTATCCATGACTATTTCTTGATCAATAATGTTTACCTCTTAAATAAGGACATAAGTTTAAGAAAATACTAAATTGGAAAGCCTCACCATGTGTAATTCAGGTTATTCATGCATGTAGTAGTAAAATCCAATTCACATAATCAATTGAAATATTGGACCAAATAATAATAAGAGAAAAGTACCAGTAAATATCTGCTCAAGTATCTAATTATCCGGTAGTACCCAAATTTTGGATAGTGTTACTTAGTACCTCGAGTTAAAAATTGGATAAAATTAACTCCCGACTATATATACCTATTTTCACTTCAAACCCACTTTCCCCCCCTTCCCATCACCCTAAACCAACCCAAACACGTCTAATTTTAGAAACCACCAGAAACCGTTCGACTTCGTGATACTCTCTCTCTCCAACCCCAAATCCTTACAGCTTCTCTCTGAAATCAGTCATTCTTCGCACCTTCACAGGAATTGGGCCAGTCACTGTCTTTTAATCCGTCCAACGACTAACCACCTTCTGCTCGACAAGTTGACGTCAAGTGGTCGCCGGCCGGTGAAACTACAGTGTTTAGAAGTAACCAAGTAAGCATTCTCGTGGAAAATGTATTATTATTTTTTTGCGTTTTTGATGACTTCGACCCACTTGTTTCTGTTATTTCACGATTGACGTTGTTTTTTTTTCCGGAATGAAGTATTTAGTGACGATAGTTGGTCAGTTAGTTTCTGGGTTTATCGTCGAACCCAAGGTAGAAGTTAGGTTGCATCTAATGTTAATACTATCCTGAGAATCGTGATGTATGTTAGATGTGCATTAGGTAGTTGATTGTTGATTTTGGTGTTGTTTCTATATTTCCCAGATCCCTGCAACGTGCATGTAAAAAATAGAACAGTTCGCAACCTGTACGTGTGCGTTGTAGATACACTTCGCATCTTCATCACCTAGGATGCAAACAATTTTCAACTTCATATATGTTTATATTTCATACCAATTCACAGCTTGATTGAATGTGTATGCCATACATTTCGCAACTTATATTTACAAATAATTCGCAAGCTAGGCTGTGAATCGTTTGTAAATACTCTATTGACATCTAGGCAGTTCGCAGCTTGTTATGCGAGTCATATGACACTCCAACTGATAGATAAGAAGTTCACAGCTTGGCATGCGAGGTGTGTGACACTCCAACTGATTTTTGTTTGTACAGGAAGTATGAAAACAAAACCTAGCTATTACAGGTCAGGGTTGGTGAGCCTTCTCAAGCTGTTGAAAGAGAACAATATTACCCGTACCCACATTGAAGCTGCAAGAATCACACCCTTCTACACGCTTTTGAAAACGGCTTTCGACATCCGTAATGAGGCAGAGCTGCCAAAGAGAAAATTCTACTCGTTCATTCAGTATGTTGTCGAGAGGTTCTCCATCGATGAAGACACCTTCCATATTGGCTCAAAATTAGTAAAACTAACTGCAGATAATGTGAAGGTCATATTTGGGATGAAGCATGGCACAGAGAAAATTCCGTTAACAAAAACCGGAGCATTTCACAACAAATACGCGCCCGACGAGGAGGACGAATCGAGGATGATGAAGAAATAATTCATGGGTAAAATGTCCAGGAAGATATGACCAAGAAATACTAAAACAATAACAAACGCCATTTTTAAGATACCTGTAAAATAGACTTCATCTTATAAAGCAGGATGTTGTACTTTACTAACATAGCATGTTGTCGTGGGTTTTACAGGCAGGTATATAAACATCCATAAGCGAAGGGGGGAGCATGATCTGGAAGACGTTGCAAGGTTATTGATACTGTTTTTTTGCTCAACCCTATTCTACTCCGTATCTGGAGATAGCTTGGGTTGGAGTACGCTTTATTTTGCTGAAGACCTCAGAAAAATAAATAATTACGACTGGTCCGGATCAATATTGTTCAAGCTTCGATAGTCTATCAGGAGTTTCTTAGCTATCGAAAAACCCGATACAGTCGTCGGCTGCATCGCCCTTTTAATTGTAGGATTGATTTATTCAGTATAAAAATTAGTTACGTACATAGCATATTGATGATAATACTTGTCCACATGCAGCCCTTCATCATGGAGTACTCAACAATCGGACTAGAGGTAGTGAAGCCGACCTCGATCCCAAGGTTTTTCATATGGTTGGGATTAGAGTGCCAAGCATCTACCGTGTCGCTGCTTGATAGAATACCCAATCTGAAAGATGATCAGGTATGAGCTTTATATAGGTATTTAATTGGGGTTGCAAACAGTTCTCAGCACATCCGGCGTTTTGTTTGGTATTATATTAGAATAAGATATCAAACAATTCGCAACCTACTCTGCGTTCTGTTTGGTACTCTGTATAATTAAGGTATCGAACATTTTGCAGCTTATTGTTTGCAAACAATTCGCATGCTAATATGTGAGTTGTTTGCAACTCTAAACTGATAGAGTTCCACACAATTCGCAACATATAATACGAAATGTTTGTAGAAAACAATATGTCTGTCTACATCCTGATACTTTCCAAACAAACCCCTTGCAACTATTTACTTTCATGTGCCTCTGCTCGTAGGTTTTTGAAGGTCCACGATGTCTTATTGAGGCTGAAAGCGAAGCTTTCGGAGGAGTAGTAGACAGTGGAGATGCAGATGCTGAATCTGTTTCACAGGAAGAAAGACCAAAGAAAAGGAAGAAAAGCACAGCCCCAACACCAAGAAGACAAACATCAGGTGATATCACCTAGACCCCAACCACCAAGACTCCCCCAGCCAACGATTCCACCACCAAGACTCCCCCAGCCAACAATTCCACCACCGATCGGTACATCCCAGCAGGAACCCGGTGACGAGGGCACCACTAGTATGAGTGAAATAATCGGTAATTTTGTCCTCAAACACAGAGCGACTACTCCAAAGAAGTTTGCAACTGTAGGGAAATCAAAGTGTTTGAAGACATACACCGATAAGAACAAGTACGAGAGAAAGATAGAAAAATATGCCAAAGAAGTAAGTATGAAATTGAGCCTTACATAATCGCTATAATCAACACGTAATATGTTATAAAATGTCTTCTATTAATATTTCAGCTAGAAGAATTAGAACTGAAGATAGTGGAGCTTGAAGCACAACAACTCCACAATACTATCTCTCAGCCAATTTGCCAGATTGGAAGCCCAGAATAGATAAGGTACCAGCATTTCCATCTAGAACGGCGTCCACTGAATTGCATGCATATGTGCCTGCTGAAAATCAGGATAAGGATACGAATCAGGACGGGCAAATGCAGGATGCTGATCAGCATGATGCTGATGGAGTACTGCCGGAAGAGAGGGATGATGATAGAAACCATTCACCCATGTCGGTCCCATCTGGTAGGATGCAGGAAGAGTTGTTGGTGTCCACAGACACGGACACCACAAAGAGACAGACATACAAGTCTCCTCCTATGTAGGAGGCAGCCACAGTTCTGAGTCCTCCAACGGAGAAAGAAAGACACGAGTCTCTTGCGAATGACCAGTCAACGGTATTGGTTGTCGTTGACCGTGTGGTAAGGGCTATTTTAAATGATTTCGTAGCATATCATGAGAATAGTGTGGATATATTTTAAGTTTTACAAACGAATATCAGGGTATCATGCGAAGTGTTCAGTGAAACCTCGATCAGTTTGCATGCTATCATGATAGTTACTGTGTAATGTATTCTGCTAAAACCAAACAATCCGCATGTTAGCATGTGTATTGTTTGGGGTCGTTAACATTATAATGACTGACACACTCTTTTAATTTTTGTTATTTAATAAGCTCAAGTCAAGTAAAGAGACACATGAGCCTAATTTTAATCTACTGACACCAAGACTGCATCCGGTGGCAACAGAGGTTCCACCTCAGACGGTAGAGGTTCGACCTCAGACGACAGAGGTTCCAAACAACAAAAGGAAGAGGGACGACGATGCCGGTCCATCAAGGACCAAATTTTTATGCATGATGGACGTAGATAACGAAGAGGAAAGGGAAAATGAAAAGGATGATGATCATCATGAAGAGGAGAAAGATGGTAAAGAATCCTCTAGTGATGACTGATAGAGTCTGTTTTTTTTTGTTTTTTTGGAATGCAACTAAAAAAACATTAATAGGTTGTAGTGATTTTTAAAAAAAAAACATTTAGTACATAAAGCTTGTAATACTCTGTTTGGAATCCATTTTTTGTATAAACTTTGAATCATATAAGCAAATATCACTTGCAAACAATTCCCATCTTAACCTAAGATGTTGTTTATCAATATTACTGATTTACACACAATTCGTATGCGGACCTGAGTATTGTAATGCTTTGTAGTTCCATTCAGTTTGCAGCATATCATGCGCTTTGCAACCAACTAAAATTCCTGCTATTTGTATGACCACGATTCGCAACATAAAATGCGATTTGTAAGAAAATATCAGGACTTATGGTTGTTTATAATTCGCAGCATATCATGCGATATGAAAGAAACCAGAAGTCCTCATATTTGTGTGAGACATAATTCGCAGCATATCATGCGATTCATAAGCAATTAAAAGTCCTGATATTTGTTTGAAAACACAATTCGCATCATATCATGCGCTTTGTGATATTTTGTTTGAAAATGCAATATTTTAGAGTTGAAGTCAATTCACAACATATCATACGATTCGTAAGCAACTCGAGTCCTAATATTTGTTTGAAAAACATTACGTTGGAGTTCAATACAATTCGCAGCATATATTGATAGTTGTTTGATATGATTTTACAAACAAATCCGCATCTTGGTAAAATTTCACAAAACTCGCATGAAAACCTGAGAGATGTTTGCAGCATGATATCGAGATATTGTAAACAATTCGCAATAGTGAATGTGAATTGCAAGCAACTCAAAACACTTAGAATTTCTTTACTGTAATAAAAGCATTACAAACAAAAAATGTAAAAATATTAAATGTGGCCAACGATAATTGTCCACAACACGGATTGTGCTTAAACTGGAACATCACAAGTCCTCCCGTTATGGCCTGATTTCAAACAACGGCCACACATCAACTGCTTGGTTGAGATTTCTCCTCTTGATGAGATTCGCTTTTTCTTAGGCCTTCTGGAGCATCTTTTAACGTTCGGAGGCAGAATTTCAAAATACGAAGGAACGTTAGCGCTGGACCCTTCCCCGAAATCTGTTATAACTGGTATGCTGAAAGAGTAACTTTCCCTGTAATTCTTAACCGTAAAGAAGGGCTCTATTACGGTAAAGGGATCTTGGTCAATAAACTGTATTGCCGCTAAAGCACGGGGACATGGAAAATACTCTTGTTGCCATGATCTGCAAGAACATTTGAAATCCAACAAATTAACAACAACCACAGGATTTGAAAAGACTTCGAACATGGTAGAAGACGACTTACTTACTACCCAAGTTCGACACATGTCAACATTCTGCTTTAGCTTCTTCTCATACTCGGGGACTAAATTAGTACTCCAGCTTAGCCCCTCTTCGTATCTTCGTGAAACTTGAGTCATAAGTAAGACTCTAATCCAGTCAATAAACTCAACAATGGGTAGGCTGCAATATTTTTTGATTTGATTGTTAAACGATTCTGCCGTAGTAGAAGCCATAGAGCCGTATCGTTTCCTTTTAACGTAAGCCTGCCCAAGAATATCACTCATTCTGTCACCACATTCACATAGAAAAACTATTAGTATATCTTTAAAAAGCTATCGACTAGGAGCATAAGCAAGACGATGGAAGAAACTCAACATCCTTTTTTATAGTATGTGTTAGTATGTTCCAGTTTTGCTTTCAAATTCTGCATGAGATGGAAATAACAGTACAAATGATAGCAGTTTAGATACAAGACAGAAACATCATTAACTATACCAGAATGACGGTCTGAAATAAATGTGATTTGGCGCTCCAACAAATGTAGTTTCAAACACCCCAAAAACCACATCCAATTGTCCGAATCTTCAATGCTAACTATACCAAGAGCAACAAGGTATATTCCTGGAAAAAGGCAGCTCAAATGAACAATACAATAGCACTCAAGCGTGTGAAAAATATAAATAACTCGCATGCTGTCCTGAGAGTTTTCTTAAATATACGTTGCAAATTGTGTACAATCATAGGTTGCGAATTGTCTACAGTTTTATGGTTACACCGAATAATTCGCATCCTCTCTTGCGAAGTGTCATCAAATAAAATTACTACTTAATACGCAGCCTCTGATGCGATTCGTTCACAAATATCAGGATTCCATGAGAGTTGTGTGCTACTATAGGATGCGAATTGTTGCACAAACTTTCAAACAAAACATCATAATCATTCAGATTAAATAGTTAAATTAAACTAACCGTTGAAAATCAGGATAAGGACACGAATCAGGACGGGCAAATGCAGGATGCTGATCAGCATGATGCTGATGGAGTACTGCTGGAAGAGAGGGATGATGATAGAAACCATTCACCCATGTCGATCCCATCTGGTAGGATGCAGGAAGAGTTGTTGGTGTCCACAGACACAAACACCACAGAGAGACAGACAGACAAGTCTCCTCCTATGTAGGAGGCAGCCACAGTTCTGAGTCCTCCAACGGAGAAAGAAAGACACGAGTCTCTTGCGAATGACCAACAGCTCGTACTTCACGTAGCAGACGAGATAGAAGATCGTGAGAAAGAAGTGGCAGACCCAGACAGCCTTGAAGATGTAAGTGAATCAAAAGTACACTAAGATTCAAATATCTTATTTATTGTTGTTCTATAATAATATTTATTGTTGTATACATATTCAAACAAAGTTAGTGTATATATTTAAAACAATCAGCGGAGTCGAACAAATATCAGGACTGTTGTGTAGTTTTGTCCAAACAATTTGCATCGTATATTGTGAATTATTCTATACTCTATTGGGTTGGTTATTTCACAGATCGTAGCTTACCAATGCAATTGTTTGAGATGGATAACTCAAACAAATCTCAGGTTAGCATGCGATTTGTACCCAACTATGATTATAGTATGCTTAACCCTTATATCTTTTGATCTTGGAATTTGTATAAAACAGGAGGCCGAAACACAACACCAACAACAACAGCAACAACACCAACAACAACAACACCACTACCACCACCACCAACAACAACAACAAGATCAACAACAGCAGGAACAAGAACAACAACAAAAACAACAAATAGCCTTGGCAAAGAGATAAAGGCTAACATAAGACATAGCTCCGGAAGAGTCAGAACGTGTCAATCCCTGTGAGAAGCTGGAACTACTCAGCCAGGGAGGACCATCGTTAGAAGACCAAAACAAATACAGAGATTTAGCTCAAAGACCAACAGTGGTGTGCGCAAAGTCAAAATTGCTAAGCCAACGTGAAATTGTAGTACCAGTACCAAATCAACTGCAAGCTCCAGAGTCGAACGATAACACACTAGGTTTACCCGATGCTTCTGTTGATGATATTTACACTCAAGTTTCATAGACATTTTTAAATGAAATTGATCATGTTTATTATGATTGTTTAATGCAACGGTCTTTGGAGAACATGTCGGAGGATGACTTTAATGATTTCTGCCGATATGATCCAAATCCTATGCTGAACCAGTCAACGGTATTGGTTGTCGTTGACCGTGTGGTAAGGGCTATTTTAAATGATTTCGCAGCATATCATGAGAATAGTGTGGATATATTTTAAGTTTTACAAACGAATATCAGGGTAGCATGCGAAGTGTTCAATGAAACCTCGATCAGTTTGCATGCTATCATGATAGTTACTGTGTAATGTATTCTGCTAAAACCAAACAATCCGCATGTTAGCATCTGCATTGTTTGGGGTCGTTAACATTATAATGACTGACACACTCTTTTAATTTTTGTTATTCAATAAGCTCAAGTCAAGTAAAGAGACTGAGGAGCCTAATTTTAATCTACTGACACCAAGACAGCATCCGGTGGCAACAGAGGTTCCACCTCATACGGTAGAGGTTCGACCTCAGACGGCAGAGGTTCCAAACAACAAAAGGAAGAGGGACGACGATGATGGTCCATCAAGGACCAAATTTTTATGCATGATGGACGTAGATAACGAAGAGGAAGGGGAAAATGAAAAGGATGATGATCATCACGAAGAGGAGAAAGATGGTGAAGAATCCTCTAGTGATGACTGACAGAGTCTGTTTTTTTTGTTTTTTTGGAATGCAACTAACAAACATTAATAAGTTGTAGTGATTTTTTTTTAAAAACATTTAGTGCATAAAGCTTGTAATACTCTGTTTGGAATCCATTTTTTGTATAAACTTTGAATCATATAAGCAAATATCACTTGCAAACAATTCCCATTTTAACCTAAGATGTTGTTTATCAATATTACTGATTTACACACAATTCGTATGCGGACCTGAGTATTGTAATGCTTTGTAGTTCCATTCAATTCGCAGCATATCATGCGCTTTGTAACCAACTAAAATTCCTGCTATTTGTATGAAACCACGATTCGCAACATAAAATGCGATATGTAAGAAAATATCAGCACTTATGGTTGTTTAAATTCGCAGCATATCATGCGATATGAAAGAAACCAGAAGTCCTGATATTTGTTTGAGACATAATTCGCAGCATATCATGCGATTCGTAAGCAATTAAAAGTCCTGATATTTGTTTGAAAACACAATTCGCATCATATCATGCGCTTTGTGATATTTTGTTTGAAAATGCAATACTTTAGAGTTGAAGTCAATTCACAACATATCATACGATTCGTAAGGAACTCGAGTCCTAATATTTGTTTGAAAAAGCATTACGTTGGAGTTCAATACAATTCGCAGCATATATTGATAGTTGTTTGATATGATTTTACAAACAAATCCGCATCTTGGTGAAATTTCACAAAACTCGCATGAAAACCTGAGAGATGTTTGCAGCATGATATCGAGATATTGTAAACAATTCGCAATAGTGAATGTGAATTGCAAGCAACTCAAAACACTTAGAATTTCTTTACTGTAATAAAAGCATTACAAACAAAAAATGTAAAAATATTAAATGTGGCCAACGAGAATTGTCCACAACACGAATTGTGCTTAAACTGGAACATCACAAGTCCTCCTGTTATGGCCTGATTTCAAACAACGGCCACACATCAACTGCTTGGTTGAGATTTCTCCTCTTGATGAGATTCGCTTTTTCTTAGGCCTTCTGGAGCATCTTTTAACGTTCGGAGGCAGAATTTCAAAATACGAAGGAACGTTAGCGCTGGACCCTTCCCCGAAATCTGTTATAACTGGTATGCTGAAAGAGTAACTTTCCCTGTAATTCTTAACCGTAAAGAAGGGCTCTATTACGGTAAAGGGATCTTGGTCAATAAACTGTATTGCCGCTAAAGCACGGGGACATGGAAAATACTCTTGTTGCCATGATCTGCAAGAACATTTGAAATCCAACAAATTAACAACAACCACAGGATTTGAAAAGACTTCGAACATGGTAGAAGACGACTTACTTACTACCCAAGTTCGACACATGTCAACATTCTGCTTTAGCTTCTTCTCATACTCGGGGACCAAATTAGTACTCCAGCTTAGCCCCTCTTCGTATCTTCGTGAAACTTGAGTCATAAGTAAGACTCTAATCCAGTCAATAAACTCAACAATGGGTAGGCTGCAATATTTTTTGATTTGATTGTTAAACGATTCTGCCGTAGTAGAAGCCATAGAGCCGTATCATTTCCTTTTAACGTAAGCCTGCCCAAGAAAATCACTCATTCTGTCACCACATTCACATAGAAAAACTATTAGTATATCTTTAAAAAGCTATCGACTAGGAGCATAAGCAAGACGATGGAAGAAACTCAACATCCTTTTTTATAGTATGTGTTAGTATGTTCCAGTTTTGCTTTCAAATTTGCATCGTATATTGCGAATTATTTTATACTCTATTGGGTTGGTTATTTCACAGATCGTAGCTTACCAATGCAATTGTTTGAGATGGATAACTCAAACAAATCTCAGGTTAGCATGCGATTTGTACCCACCTATGATTATAGTATGCTTAACCCTTATATCTTTTGATCTTGGAATTTGTATGAAACAGGAGGCCGAAAGACAACAACAACAACAGCAACAACAACAACAACAACAACAACAACACCACCACCACCACCAACAACAACAACAGCAGCAACAAGAACAACAAGAACAACAACAAAAACAACAAATAGCCTAGGCAAACAGATAAAGGCTAACATAACACATAGCTCCGGAAGAGTCAGAACGTGTCAATCCCTGTGAGAAGCTGGAACTACTCAGCCAGGGAGGACCATCGTTAGAAGACCAAAACAAATACAGAGGTGTACCTCAAAGACCAACAGTGGTGTGCGCAAAGTCAGAATTGCTAAGCCAACGTGAAATTGTAGTACCAGTACCAAATCAACTGCAAGCTCCAGAGTCGAACGATAACACACTAGGTTTACCCGATGCTTCTGTTGATGATATTTACACTCAAGTTTCATAGACATTTTAAATGAAATTGATCATGTCTATTATGATTGTTTAATACAACGGTCTTTGGAGAACATGTCGGAGGATGACTTTAATGATTTCTGCCGATATGATCCAAATCCTATACTGAACCAGTCAACGGTATTGGTTGTCGTTGACCGTGTGGTAAGGGCTATTTTAAATGATTTCGCATCATATCATGAGAATAGTGTGGATATATTTTAAGTTTTACAAACGAATATCAGGGTATCATGCGAAGTGTTCACTGAAACCTCGATCAGTTTGCATGCTATCATGATAGTTACTGTGTAATGTATTCTGCTAAAACCAAACAATCCGCATGTTAGCATGTGCATTGTTTGGGGTCGTTAACATTATAATGACTGACACACTCTTTTAATTTTTGTTATTTAATAAGCTCAAGTCAATTAAAGAGACAGAGGAGCCTAATTTTAATCTACTGACACCAAGACTGCATCCGGTGGCAACAGAGGTTCCACCTCAGACGGTAGAGGTTCGACCTCAGACGACAGAGGTTCCAAACAACAAAATGAAGAGGGACGACGATGCCGGTCCATCAAGGACCAAAATTTTATGCATGATGGACGTAGATAACGAAGAGGAAAGGGAAAATGAAAAGGATGATGATCATCACGAAGAGGAGAAAGATGGTGAAGAATCCTCTAGTGATGACTGATAGAGTCTGTTTTTTTTTGTTTTTTTGGAATGCAACTAACAAACATTAATAGGTTGTAGTGATTTAAAAAAAAAACATTTAGTGCATAAAGCTTGTAATACTCTGTTTGGAATCCATTTTTTGTATAAACTTTGAATCATATAAGCAAATATCACTTGCAAACAATTCCCATCTTAACCTAAGATGTTGTTTATCAATATTACTGATTTACACACAATTCGTATGCGGACCTGAGTATTGTAATGCTTTGTAGTTCCATTCAGTTTGCAGCATATCATGCGCTTTGCAACCAACTAAAATTCCTGCTATTTGTATGACCACGATTCGCAACATAAAATGCGATATGTAAGAAAATATCAGGACTTATGGTTGTTTATAATTCGCAGCATATCATGCGATATGAAAGAAACCAGAAGTCCTCATATTTGTGTGAGACATAATTCGCAGCATATCATGCGATTCATAAGCAATTAAAAGTCCTGATATTTGTTTGAAAACACAATTCGCATCATATCATGCGCTTTGTGATATTTTGTTTGAAAATGCAATACTTTAGAGTTGAAGTCAATTCACAACATATCATACGATTCGTAAGCAACTCGAGTCCTAATATTTGTTTGAAAAAACATTACGTTGGAGTTCAATACAATTCGCAGCATATATTGATAATTGTTTGATATGATTTTACAAACAAATCCACATCTTGGTGAAATTTCACAAAACTCGCATGAAAACCTGAGAGATGTTTGCAGCATGATATCGAGATATTGTAAACAATTCGCAATAGTGAATGTGAATTGCAAACAACTTAAAACACTTAGAATTTCTTTACTGTAATAAAAGCATTACAAACAAAAAATGTAAAAATATTAAATGTGGCCAACGAGAATTGTCCACAACACGGATTGTGCTTAAACTGGAACATCACAAGTCCTCCTGTTATGGCCTGATTTCAAACAACGGCCACACATCAACTGCTTGGTTGAGATTTCTCCTCTTGATGAGATTCGCTTTTTCTTAGGCCTTCTGGAGCATCTTTCAACGTTCGAAGGCAGAATTTCAAAATACGAAGGAACGTTAGCGCTGGACCCTTCCCCGAAATCTGTTATAACTGGTATGCTGAAAGAGTAACTTTCCCTGTAATTCTTAACCGTAAAGAAGGGCTCTATTACGGTAAAGGGATCTTGGTCAATAAACTGTATTGCCGCTAAAGCACGGGGACATGGAAAATACTCTTGTTGCCATGATCTGCAAGAACATTTGAAATCCAACAAATTAACAACAACCACAGGATTTGAAAAGACTTCGAACATGGTAGAAGACGACTTACTTACTACCCAAGTTCGACACATGTCAACATTCTACTTTAGCTTCTTCTCATACTCGGGGACCAAATTAGTACTCCAGCTTAGCCCCTTTTCGTATCTTCGTGAAACTTGAGTCATAAGTAAGACTCTAATCCAGTCAATAAACTCAACAATGGGTAGGCTGCAATATTTTTTGATTTGATTGTTAAACGATTCTGTCGTAGTAGAAGCCATAGAGCCGTATCGTTTCCTTTTAACGTAAGCCTGCCCAAGAAAATCACTCATTCTGTCACCACATTCACATAGAAAAACTATTAGTATATCTTTAAAAAGCTCTCGACTAGGAGCATAAGCAAGACGATGGAAAAAACTCAACATCCTTTTTTATAGTATGTGTTAGTATGTTCCAGTTTTGCTTTCAAATTCTGCATGAGATGGAAATAACAGTACAGATGATAGCAGTTTAGATACAAGACAGAAACAGCATTAACTATACCAGAATGACGGTTTGAAATAAATGTGATTTGGCGCTCCAACAAATGTAGTTTCAAACACCCCAAAAACCACATCCAATTGTCCCAATCTTCAATGCTAACTATACCAAGAGAAACAGGGAATAGTCCTGGAAAAAGGCAGCTCAAATGAACAATACAATAGCACTCAAGCGTGTGAAAAATGTAAATAACTCGCATGCTGTCCTGAGAGTTTTCTTAAATATACGTTGCAAATTGTGTACAATCATAGGTTGCGAATTGTCTACAGTTTTATGGTTACACCGAATAATTCACATCCTCTCTTGCGAAGTGTCATCAAATAAAATTACTGCTTAATACGCAGCCTCTGATGCGATTCGTTCACAAATATCAGGATTCCATGAGAGTTGTGTGCTACTATAGGATGCGAATTGTTGCACAAACTTTCAAACAAAACATCATAATCATTCAGATTAATTAGTTAAATGAAACTAACCGTTGCTGCCGTCCTTTGCTACGACAGTAAGCAAGGTACCCTTATACTTGCCATATAAGTGGGTTTCATCGACAAACAACATTGGACGGCAGGAATGAAAACCATGAAGGGACGAACCGAATGCTACAAAACAACGCTTGAAGCGGTTTCTAGCTGATAACTCCAACTGGAAGTCTGAAGTAATATCGCGGATCTTCAATCGCTTGAAGTACCCGCTTAGTAAACTAAAAAAACTTGAACTATCTCCGAAAAATCCCCTCCTTGCCTTCTTTAAAGCATTCCATGACAAACGGTAAGTGATGTCAAGACCGTAATTTTGTTTGACAGTCGATTGTATGGTTTTAGCTGTCAACGAATGGCAGGTCCAGAGAGAATCCAGAATTTCCTCCGCAATCAAATCTGATGTCAAATGCCTATGCCGCTAATGCTTCTGGGAGTAAAACGGGACTGCAAGTATGGTGCGAAACATACTTCCTGATCGTCATCAAACCGATGCTAGAATCAATAGATGCATAAAGCCTCCATTTGCATCCGCTTGTGAACTTATTTTCATAATAAGCAGTGATCTTGGTTGCTGTGTTGTGCAGGTATTTGAAAGCAAAACCATGCTCTAATGTAAACTTGCACAAAGATAACCAGATACCTGGAGCACCTTCTTCAAAAGCTTGACTCACTCCTGTAATAGTATCAGCCCAACCAGCAGTAGCAAGTTTTTTTTCTCTGATTAGAATTAACTTAATTAGTTACTACTCTCCCCGCTAACTAGTTGATTAAGAGATGGTTCTCCCAAACTCATTCTACGCTCTTTACACTTTACACCACAATCCTTACCACCAGAGATCTTATCACCAGAACGTTTTTCACCAAAACACTTATCACCAGAATCATTATTGAAGACGTGTTGTTCTATGAGAAAACTAACCCGTTTTAAACACTCAAAATCAAGATATAACACCAACCCAACAAAATCCTTCTGGTTATTAAAGAAACAATTATTGTGATCCCCGCATGAGTAGGTAACTAGGTAGTCACTTGTGATAAGATCCTCTCATGTGTTCTCCACATAAGTTTGGATCCTTTGAAAGCTTTTAAACTCCGTGAACGGCAAAATTGCATTTTGGTGACCATGTTAAAAAATATAAACTCGTGATTTAGACATACCTTACCCTACACCGAACAAGCTATTAGTTAATAATCCCAAAAATAAAGTGCAAGTTATTTATTACTGCACCAAGCAACTCACATCCTATCATGCGAGTTGTGTATAACTATAAGCTGCGAACTGTGTATAATTTTAGTCTATAATTGACCAATTCGCATCTTTTCCTGAGAGTTGTTTGTAAATCAACTGGTACACTCACAATAACAAAAAATGTAAACAATTTGTAATTGCACCTGAGATTTGCTCTCTACGATTAATTCCTTGAGATTTTTCTGAAAGATGATGAGGTATGATTTATCACACAATTCGCACATCTCATGTGATTCGTAAAGCAACTAAAAAAGTCCTGATATTTGTTTGGAAATGCAATACTTAAAAGTTTCACACGATTCGCAGCGTATCATGTGATTCGTAAAGTAACTAAAAAGTTCTGATATTTGTTTGAAAATGCAATACTTTAGAGTTCTATACGGTTCGCAACCCATCCTGAGTTTTGTAAGAAACTAAGAGTCCTGATATATGTTTGAACATGCATTACGTTGGAGTTCCATACAATTCGCAGCATATACTGATAGGTTTTTGAAAAACGTATGAAATTGTTTCATGCAATTCGCATGAAACCATGCGAATTGGTAACACAATTAGCATCTTCCTCATTGGATACATCACACAATTCGCATCTTGTGTCGAACGCCTGGACAACTAAAACTCATAGTCTACAAATGTTTCACGTCCGTAATCAAAATCTACTACACTATAAATTAGTATATAACATCATAAACAATGCCATGAGTATATAACGACAAATATTAACAAAATAAGCACAGATCACTAGAACAAAAACAAAAAAAACTGAGAAAAGCTCCAAATTAGGCTATTTCGTCTAAAAACATTAGAATAAAACCTATTCTAACTCAGAAAACCAACAAATAACTTCGAAATCGGTAATTAATTACGATTACCTAAAAGCAGCAACACGATTACTAAAAAAACAACAGATTTCAACAAGCACGATCAGTTCATGTATGTAGAAAACAGTCGTTAGATAGGTTTTACACCACAACCTACAAAAATAAACAGACCTTTGAACGCTCCGATCACCGGAATTGTGCTTTCGGTCGTGCTTCATGGTGGTTCGTAGGCTTAGGTGGTTAGAGCGGCTAACAAATTCAAATCTTCAAAAACTAGAAAATAGAAAGAAAATAGAAAATTCTGCTTATATAGTGGGTTAAGGGTAGTTAAGGTATTAAAATAATATTAGGTATTAAGTGACAATTAGGTAGTTGAGTTGGGTATTAAGTGACAATTGATCAAACCTTGGGTACTAGATGACAATTGAATAGTTGAGTGGGTATTATAGGTGCAATTTCTCTAATAACAATAATAATAGTTAATAAATGTTATTGTTTAGTCTTATAGTGTTATAAATAAAATGTGGATACTCGTTGGGCTAAATTGTACCTAGATGGATGGTCTTTTAATCCAAAAAATTAAGTATTGAGCTTAAATTTTGATAAATGTTTTGGTTTTTAATTGGCGGAGAGGCCATGATGAACATTAAATAAATTATTTTATTTGAATAATTAATTAAGAAAATGAATAAGTAATATACAATTAAGCAAAATGAAATGATTTTTCATTTGAATAAAAAAATTAAGTAAAAGGAAAAGTATTATTTTATTAATAGAATTAACTGAGTTCGATTTATATAGTAACTAAAACTTTTATGTAAATGAGAACCCTAATTCCTTTTATAACTAACACTTTAGAGTTCCACCGTTGACTAAAGAAAATCATTATTTTCGCTCTTTTATCTAAAATCGGTTCTTCACAAATTCTTCAATTGTTTACATTATTTTCCCTCAAAGAATAAATCTATACCAGCTCTAAAACTAATAAAAGATCTATAACTAGCACTGCTCTTTGCTAAGCACGAATCAATATTAGCTTCTGCTACAAATTCACGTGAACATATAAGAGATATTGAAAACATTAAGTCTTTCATATTTCCTATTTGTAGTATTATTTCTACATAAAATAATTAGATTCCTAGTGTGGGATCAAGGGTATGGATATATTTGAACTATTTATGAGTTCTAACAATAAAAGCCCTATGGAAATGATATTATTAGGGCTCCCATACTCCTGATGTATAATTTTACATTTAAGGACTAATTAATGAGATTAACGCCATCTTAAAATAGAAATTATTGATCTTGAAACATACAACCTACTAACCTCGTAAAACAATCATATCCCTATTCCATACAAAATAAACAAAAATAAAAACTCTTCATCTTCTAACATCATTTTCTATGATCACCAATTTTGAACCCTTCATTTGTTACTTCATCTAACAGTTTTAATTTATATTCACTGCCTATATAAAGTGCTCGAGCTTTCCATAACACTTTTTCTAAACTTTCTATCTTTAAAAATTTATCTTTCTACAATTCATTAATTGTGAAAATAACTTGCATTTTTGTAAACTTTGACCATCTTGTTCATATTTCTTAAAGTAAAGGAAAAACTCTTTAGTTCTTACACTTTTTACCTATATGAATTTATTTATAGTTGGTGGTAAGAGTTGGGATTCTTTAGAATCCCTTCATCTACAAATTACATCTGATAGTATATACAGATATGACTCTCAAAATAACCGACGAAATAGGTCTTTTAGAATTTTAAATTCTAGTAGTGTTGGTTTAAATTCAAAAAATTTATATGCTACCAAAACAAAGTCCTCTAACTAACTTATAATTCATTTTTTTTTTTATCAAGAATCAATCTTAAAGATATTTTTTAGAATGTTTTTTTAATATAATGTTTTTTCTCCACTGTCCCATCCTATTATATACTTTGATAAACTTAAAGAAATAGAACTTCGTTATGAGTCGGGCATCCAAGAGTCTATTTGTATTAGACTTCCAAAAAGTGGAGAACTTCATCATCACAACAAGATGAGGAAGTTTATTTTTTCCATAAGATTTTAAATAGGATCTAAAATTTCCACTACATCCCTTGATATACATATTTTTCAAATACATCTGAATATTTCTCTCTCAACTCGTGTCATATGGTCGAACGAATTTAATTAGCGTTGTATTAGCTTCTAACATCCTTGAGATATAAATGACCATAAAATACATCATATTTCATTGCAAAATTTAAAAATAAAAACGAATGATTTTTAGTCATTTGTTATAGGTCGATTTGAGCATGCCATTAAGATTCTATATTCAAGCCATGACTAGAAGTTAATCTTATTTATTTTTGTAAGTAGTCCTTTGGAGTATGAACAATAATCTGGTCAAATTGAAAAAATTGGATGCAAACATATAAAATAGGGAACAACATTTTAGTTATTATAATAAAGATTTATTTGTGATTTTAATTTTTTTATTAATTCTTATTTTATTTCAATCGTTAACTACTTCTCGTCTAACTAAATAATTTATTATATTTGATTTCCATAATGACAATCATAATTATTTTATTTACAAGACTCGATGTTGTGTTTGGTTATTTAAAGGCTTGAGGAAATCTACTAATAGAAAAAATAGAATTAAAAAAATTGGCACGGAGGCCACTTAAGATGAGGTTAGTAAAGCATTATTTGCGCATAATGAATGGTGAAGACCTAGTTGGGTTAACTATTCAAATTTGTAGAAGAAATCACCTAAAACATGACAATATCAATGAAGACCATGTCCCAACAAAGAAAGGAAAGAAATTTGGTAAAAGGAAAAATAACTATCCTAATAAACCTTCCAAAAAATAGAAAAATACATCTCATGTGACAAATAAATCTGACCTTAGCACCATTTTTTCAAAGAACCCTCTTAATTAAATATAGAAAAGAAATCTCAAAGTTATTCCCCTACTATACCAACTACACAAAAAAATTCTCCATCTAAATTTGATTCTAAAATATCATCCACGGAGGTGGTTGGATCGTCATCAGTATCTTTCAATGCCAACAGGAATGAGGTATCTTATTTATTTAGACGAACTTATATAAAAAAATTCCTATAACCGAAGTAACATTTTATTTTCTTCATGGTAATTTTATGTCATCTTCGAACGTTCAAACTCTAAATACATGGGTTAAATGCCCGATCACTTTCAGAGATAGTATATTTGCTTTAAATTATCATATCTATAAGAAACAAAAGTTAATATACTAAGTTGAGCACGCCTTATGAAGTCTTGCTTAGCAAGAAAAAGAATTGCATGAGGTTGTAACCAACGTGGAGCCCCTGAATTCAAAGATATCAGAGCATGAAATAAATATCACCAAAGTTGAGAATGAGCTAGATAATGCAGCTCGTGAAGGCAAACTAAAATGCTCACAATACCATATTTTCCCATTTGCCAAATATCATAAAACTTTGACACTAAGAATATGAAAAGATAACCTTGGTGTTCGTTTAGGCACTCATGCCAACAACGAAGCTAAGCGCCCATAGGATGTTTCTTCAGAGGAAGATGACGAGCTTTCTGGAAATAAAATTAAAATGATAACGCGATTACTCTAGATTGTGTGGACGATCATATAACATAAACTCCGATGAATTGACTTTCCAATAAGAAAATATTTATACTAATGCTCTGAACAAACATAACATTTGCACATAATATTAATTGGCTTCGCTTATTTACCTTTTTTTTTAGAGAATTAATGATATTTTATCGGGTAAAGTCTAATTTGTTTAAATTACTTCATTTTGTGTGATTTAAATTTGATATTTTATGTTGCAAAAACTTTAAATTAAACTTACCTCGTACTTTATGATATCATTATTTTTGTCTTTCTATTTTAATGATTATACTTATATGTTTTTATTATAATGATTATACTTATATCCTTATAGTTTAAGCCCTATCATATTGTCATTAATCTTCTTTATATTATTTGTCATGTATTTGTATTATATTCAGTTCGTCATATTTAGCTCATTAATATTGGCTCACCAATTTATTTAAGTTGTTTTTTTTATTATTTGTAGTAACTCCACAATATCAGAAATTACGTGGCCTTCCCGGATTGGTTTATTTCATACTTGTGTTTTAAATAGTAGTTAAGCTACAATATAAGAAATTACGTATTCTGTGATGTGTGACTGATAGCTATGTTCGCATTTGACACAATAGTCAGGCCACAATATAGGAAATTATGACAATGGGGAGTGGCTTATAGCCATGTTCACGTTTGGGACAATAGTGAAGCCACAATATGGGTGATTACATACCATATAAGGTTGGGAGGTGTGTGGCCTCTTATTATTTTAAAATATTGGCTTAAATTATAGTCGTTTCCGCGCTTTAGTTTTAGTTTTATTATATTTATAATGGGATTATTTTAATTTTATTTTACTCATATTTTTTAATATATTTATCAATTTTTGGAGATCTTTAGGTCGTCAAACTTTGTTTTTGAACAACAAACAATTACTAGACGAATTAATACTTCTTTAAAATGACAATATTTTATTAATAATAGTCTTAATGGTGTCTCGTTAAAAAAATCCACCCTCGTCATCAAGAGTAAAATAGAGTACAACTATATTGATAACATTAGATAATTATATAGTTTTAAATGTTGAATATCCCAATGATGTTTTAACGTATATTATTTCTATATCAATTAGCTTATATGCTTAATGATGGCCTTTTTTAAATGAATTTAAACATATAATCCCAATTAGGTGTTAATTGTTAAGAATCTTTCTCTTTTATTCCTTGAAAAACCTTCTGGGCTACCAAATTACATTTCTTAAAGATCTGTAGTTTAAGCTTTAAACTATATCCAGCCTTCACCGACCTACAATAATATTTAGCCTAGACTTGAGCTTGCTCTCTGTGGTTTTCAAGTAGTTCAACAACCAATTTGTTATCCTTGTTATTTTCCTTTGAAATATAATATTGAATTTTATGAATTGCTAATAAAATTTCAGTTGGAACTACAACTTCTATCTCATAGGTCATGGAAAAATATCTCTCACTTGTGTTCGCTCTTGGAACTTTTCTATAAGCCCATGAGACTTGTTGCAAAAAAATTAGATTATTTTTCCTTGACTAGTTCCCTTTAACTAAATTAACAATAGTTATATTGTTGAATCCCATATTTCATATAGATAATTGTAAGAACATCAGTCATAAAATATGGACTAATTTCCGTCATTAACACTCTAGGAATTATTAACGATAGAACCATAATAATTATATGCCAAAGTAGTAAACTTTTTTTATATTCGGGAAGAAGATCATAGATCGTATTACATTAATCTAGATTCATATATATACTTCTTTTGGCAGTTACAACATCATTTATTACATGGACTCATTTATATTGCACGTAAATCATAACTGTTACTAATGTTCCTAAATTTGTGGCCATTATTTTGGGAGTTACGTTCTTCGTGACTCAATTAATGTTCTGAGCTATTAAAAATGTTGGTTTCCATCATCCCCGAGCATGTCGTTTTTGTTTCTTCTGCTTTACTCACGCGCGCTCGGTGTTCTAATTTTTGCTCAGTCTCGACCGCATTTGGGTTCTTATTGGTTTGTATTGGTCTGCTCGTCTTGCCTCTGGTACCTATCTATGTTTTAATCCGAGCGATTTCTAGTTGAAGCTTGCACCTTACCTCTGATCCTTTTTTATCTTTTCTATATCTGATTTCCTCAGCTTCAGACTTAGTTAGATCGCTCGGCAACCTTTGCTCCTTGTTTATCTTATTTCCCTGGCCACCTTTTTATTGCCTCGAACAACCCCAACTCTGTCTCTAACGACTTACTTAAAGCACTGATAAACTATAGAATCCACCCCGAACATTCTTGAAAGCCATGACCTTCAAAAAATAGCATTATAGCTTATGGGACAGTCCACCACCACAAAGAGTACTTGGACCTTTTTTATTAATGGTCTTTTTCCCAAACTAACTTCACCTTCGAATTCTCCAACAACACGAGCTATTACACCCGTGAATCCGATAATTGTACGATCAGATTGAATAATCCGAGGTGGATTTTTCATTCTATCATAGGTGGATTTAATAAGGACATTAGCAAAACTGCCAGTGTCGATCAGCACACGTCGAATTTCAACGCCAGCCACCACAGCATCCTCATGTGGTCCTGCAGTACCTCCCGGATCATCTTCATCAAACAAAGTGAAGGGAATATCTTTATTTCGATACAAGTGTGTTGACATCCTCCCTTGAATTTGAGTTGTCAAGTTGACAACATACCTTTTCCTCGAACTTTCCGAATTTCCAGTCATTGAATCGGCTCCAAAAATACCCAACGATTCAAAAAACTTGCATAACTCTCAAACACGCCCATTTTCCATAGGTTCTTCGACTGTCATCAGAAGCAACCTATTCAGATCCTTTTCAGCATACTCAGAAGAAGCATCGAACGATTCAACCTGTGAATCTATAATCATCAAATTCTCAGCTGGCTGTGCAGCTTTTGAAGTTGATGCACCATTATTTTTCGATGCATTCTCATGCAACTTCACATAAGTCAGGAGCTTTCCATTCTCAATCAGATATTGGATTTTTTTCTTCAGAGCAATACTATCATTTGTATCATGCCCAATATCATCATGATATATGCAAAATTTATTATTTCTCTCTTCCCTTGGTCTACTGATGGGAGCCGGCTTCCTGAAATTCACAGAATTTTTGGTCTTATCCTAGATGACAGAAACATTCTCTACCAGATTGCATAATACTCAGGATTGACCCATGTATTTGGTATAGGCCTGTTGTAAGTATTAGATGGAGCGTGATTTGAATAACCACCACTTTGAGGAGGAAAATTATTGTTCTGTAGCCTCGACTGCTGATTGCCATTGCCATTGTTATTATTATTTGAGGGATACCTCTGATTATTGGCTGCATGTCCCGAATTTTTCGGACTGCTGACCGTTCCGCCTCAGATTCTACTCGACTCCTCCACTTTGATATGATCCTCAACATGAGCCATCAAATCTCCAAAAGTCAAGACCCTTATATTTGTTGTCTCATTAGCTAAATTCCCTGGAAACAGCCCTTGGCAAAAAGCTTCCATTGCCACATTTTCCTCATAATTGTCCAACCTAACCTTGGTCAACCCAAACCTCTTGGTATAGTCTTTCAATTTTTCTCCCGCTGCCTGCTTGCACTGAATAATAGTGTCGCCATTTTCTCTCATGTTTTTTGCTTCCCACAAACTCCTTCGAAAAAAAGTATAGAAATCTCTGAAATTTGATATGGATCCCCTCAGAATCATATTGTACCACTTAAGAGTTGTTCTCTTGAAAGTCTGTGAAAATGTACGACACACAAGTTGGTCGTTATCTTCTAAATTCATCATATAATTCTTGAATTGTTTGATGTGATCATCGGGATCCTGCATCCCATCAAAATTTTCCAATTTTGAAATTTCGAAACGCTTCGGAAGTGCCATGGATCAAATTTCATCTGTCAACGAAGAATTTCTCCAGTCAACACCTTGAACGAACTGATCATCAGTTCCCATTGTGACATTTAGGCACCTATCCGTTTTAGTATACTGATTTGAAGGATTTATTTCATGCCAAGTCGAACGAGGAGGATTCTTAGGAGCCACAAAATGTGCTTTTTGTGTTCGAACTTAGCGCGTCGATCATCGAAAGATTGATCTGACTGACCTTCCACCTTAGTCTTTTCTACTTCCTGTCTAACCTCAGATCTGAGCCTTGCTGAGAGTATCTCTTTCTCTTTCCATTCATATTTCTCATTCAAAGTATTTATTTTATCTAAAAGTTGATTCATTCTTGCCTCGATATCAAATTGAGCTCGGATGAGAGATGATCCATCAGTTCTATTTCCATCGGTTTTCTCAGCATCCATCGTTGTCGGAAGCGTAGAATTGTTTTCAGGATTCATCGTATGAATTTTAATTAGAAAATACAACGAGATTGTATCAAAATTTCGAACGAAATAAGAGCACTGATTTTACGGTCCCCAGTGGAGTCGCGAATTTGATGAGTTATTGTTTTGCCTTAGTTAATTGTCAAGAGTGTATTCTAGAGAGAGAAATTTATATGGAGTTTTTAGAGAGAGAAAACACAAGTACAAATGAGTGTAAAAGTAAAAATTGTTCAACCCTTTTATTGGAGTAGTCTAGTCCTTTATATAGAGGAGCCAAGACTTAGTCTCAACCTAAAATCAGTTACAAAAAGTGGACTAATTGTTGTTTAGTCCTTACTAATTATACATAGTTAGAAATATCCTCTAAAACTTACATCAGTCACGAATTAAGGACACAACTTACATCAATTACAATTAAATCCTTAAATTTACATTATTTACAATTTAGTCCTTAAAACTCTATATCCATGTCAGAAGCCTCCCTAGTTCTTATTTCAGTAAATGAATGAGAACTAAAGTGTCTTCAAATCCATTTTGTCTTCGAATCTTTACATCTTCGAAAACTCCCATACGCGATGTAACCCATCAGATCCTATGGAAGTTTTTATCCTCTTGAAGAGTCTAATTAAACCTGACAACCTTTTGAGTATCTAGAATAACGACTAACACTTTTCTCAAGAACAAGAAATGAATTTATCTAGTTACCAAAATATGTACTTACTTGATGTTTCATGGTGGCCCCATTACAACCAAGTTTGATAGTTGTGTAAGATATTATTTTATCATTTTATCACCAATTATAAATCATAAGATATTTTATGATCTGACCTCAAAGTGAAGTTCTCATGATTAAGCTTTAGGCTGACCCATCGGAGGTTGGTGAAAGTCTTAGCAAGATCTACCAAGTGATCCAAAGCCTGGTTGTTTGTGACCAACATGTCATAAATGTACGTATATAAGTTGCTTGAGCTAATTAAAGAATGTCTTATTGACTAACTTCTAATATATGGCCTAAATATATATGGTAAATATGGTATGTTCTTGATCTGATTCATGTAACTAGAACTAATTGTGTCCCAAGTATACGTTCATAAAGAATAAAATATTGTTACCGATGATGTGGTTTAAATAGGTTTGGAGGGTATTTGGATAATTTGGTGGTGGTGTAATAAGTATAAGATAGTAAGTAGAGAGATAATTGAGTTACGATATTTAATGTATTGAGAGATAGAGTCCAATCGTTTTAAATTATATTTCCAAAATTATTTACAGATTGATTTTGGGTTAATGGGCCTAACGGGTCAATCATGGTTATGAGCCAAGCCCAGAGACTGAAAACCCATTCACCATTACCTATTAATATATTCAATATAAGGTAAACAAACAAAAAATTAGTCAATACACTTTTTCTAAAAGTAACTAAGTTAAAAGGTGAAAAAATAGTATTTGCTTTCAGTCAGGATTGGCCCTAAAAACATATGACCCTCTCAAAGAAATATCTCATGAATATTTATGCCCCCATAAAATAGCCCATTTAGTCCTCCCGAATGGTATTTTAGGAGGTCTAACTTGATATATATATATATATATATATATATATATATATATATATATATATATATATATATATATATATATATATATATATATATAATTGCACTTGTTTATATCCCTATCAACTGGTGTTGAACATATTTGAACAACATCTGATGGCAGAATTCAAAGATAATTATTGCTAAAAGGTTTTGGTTTTCAACCTGTAGTACTTTATGACACGTGTCATTCATTGATTGGAGCCACACACGTGTTTTACTCTAGGTGAGGCGAGCCAATCAATTGAAGACATTTCTAATTCTCTAGAAATTATAGATGTTAATAGCGTTTCCACTTCTCTAGTAGGGTACTCATGAGTTTTTTCTACAACTTCTTTATAAGCTCTTCTTTTACTTTGCCATTCTAGATATTTTTAAAGAGAGTAAGTTTGTATCATAAGGACGGAAACAATTATTTTCTACTGATATCCAGCTTACCACTAATAATTGTTTCTTTTCTTTTACTTCTCCTCCCACCGTGAATATTCTATATGGTAGCATTCTGGCGTTTGTATGCTCACCGCCAGAAACGCATTAACCGAAGAAGGTTGGTTGAACTTGTCTAAACTAGAAGAAGAGAACAAAAAGGCAAGAGCTACTGTTGGGTTACCTATCTCCACATGCACAATTTTAGTAACTCAGTCAATTGACTATAAAGGCGTCCATCTTTATAACAGGCGTAACATTTCTTATTAGCCTTCTTCAAATGTCCATTCATTCACCCTCACACATCTGTTCACCAAATGCATCTCCATCTCAATAGGTTACTAGTTGGATTTCTTCAACGTTTAAAGCTATGAGTTTGAATTTTGAAGACAACACTCCACCCAGACTAACATGACAACCAAAAGAAAAAACTGAACCATCTAATGAGATATGGCTCGCACTAAAACAGACAACTTCCAGCAATCCCTCCCCATAAAATCCAAACATGGAGGAAAACCCTACATCTTAAGTAGTTGAGTCCTCTCAACATGAATAATATCTTCCTCAACCTTCATCTAAAGAGGAAAACCTCAACACTCAACCCATTGACTCTTCAGGATCACGTCCGAGGATAATAGAAGAAAATATGGACGACATTAGTAAAGATTCTCCTCTTGAAATATTTGGTAAAACCAGGGAGACTTCACGACCATCTACATAAAAAGTTGAGAAGGGAAACGATAGTAAGGGTGGTTAGGGAAAATTTAAAGCCTTCGAAAAAGAATGCGAAGCGCTTCTACTCTTTTTGGTCGGACGCGTCAGGCCTAATTTTACAAAGGTTGGTGTTAAATACCTCTTAGATTTAGATAAAATTTCTTATACTTATTTCAATGAGAGAGAGCTAGAAGCTATTCAGGATAAGTGGGGTTTCCTCGAAATAGTTAAGGTTAGGTTTCCCAAATCCGGAGAGACTCCGATGAGCTTTGATTTCATGGAACTAGTGGTTTATACGAATGTGCTCAATTGGGGCCTCTGGTTCCCCTTGGACCCTAATATTGAAAGCTATTTTAGTTTACATGGTTCACATTAATTCCATGCATTATACTATCTAGGCTATCCAAGATCTTGATGCCAATAGAATAAGTAGTTGCTATTGTGAGACTATCCCGCAACTCCCATATTTCCTTTTACTACTTCAACATGGGAAATGACTACAAGATGGTGGATGCTCTGCTCGAGGCAAATAAAATATGGAAGACTTAATATTTTTATCATTAGTGGCTGGTGGAAGAATGGTAGGAAAGTTACCTTCGAGGGTAATATGAACCGGTTTACCAGATTCCGAAAAAATATAGGTAGACCTCTTTAAACTTTTTGACCTTGTATATTTTAACATATTTTATTACTTGTTCTTAATTTTTTTTTATTTAACAAACCATTGAATCTGTTGCCTAACTCAATCTCTTAGATGACTTCTATTATTCCAGAGTTGATACTCTCAATAGATATAAGATTTTTGTTTGTTGAGTTAGAATTATCATGATTAGTTTCATATTTTGATTGAGAGTTATTTTCAAATTGATAGGTTCCATAATATTTTAAATCATCTTGCATCTTGTTTTTTAGGTTTTTAAACATGTTATCATTTGAGTCTTTAACAAATTTCAACTTAATCTTAGGAACGTAGATTTCTATCTTCTTATTAGGAACATTTTGAGTTTACGAATTCATTTGATTATGATTTAATTTATTTGTATTTTTACATTTAGAAGCATTATGGCCAACGTTGTGGCATTCGAGACAATATATAAGAGTTTCCTCATATACAATGTCCAGCCATATCCCATTTTGGCTATCAAAGTCCAACACATTGTTGTTACTAACAGGTTTGGATACATCTAGCTCTATCCAAGGCTCACAATATTTGGATCCAAATGTCTAGAGGTCTTCCTATATTATTTTCTATATGAATAATTGATTCTTTATTGTAAATGAAATTAAGTATCTTAGGAAATGTAACCCATATTGGGGTTACATGAGACTCAATTTTTGGATTGAAATGAGGAGCCTCATGAAGTACTAACATATTCATCACACGTTTCTTTTCCACAAAATTTTCAAGTCTTCTATGTTTTAGGTTTCATTAAGATATGTCTTTGGTCTAAAACAGAAAGACTGAATCCAGATTTAAATTTTAAATTTCTCGTAAAGACTTGCACAGTTTTAATATTAGGTCTACTTAAGGAAAAAATTACAAATTAAAGTGAAAGTAAAGTGTTTAGTAATAAATACCTTATCTTGCTCAGAAAATGAGCTAGCTTTGAAACCATCTTTGGTTGAAATATTCACTGGTCTAAGCTGATGATCTTCTTTTATTCTTTGCGCCTTGACAACTTCACTATAGGTCTTTATCAACTTGTTCTCTGATTTCACAATGTTGGTGTCTCCATTTAGAGCTCGAAACTCCTTTTGGTAACTCTGGGGAGCTGTGGGAATTTAATTTATTTTGTTCATTTTGTAATATTGCTCTTATCTTGCTTTTTTTTATGATTGATCTATTTCAATACTATTGTACTTCGAATTTGAGTTCTTTTATGAGCTTTTGGACTTTGATCTAAAGGTCTGGTAGACATATTGATCTTGATTCTTCTCAACCCTACATAAAAGTCCTAAGCTTTGATTGAAACGATTTATTCACGGAATCTCAATTAAAACTTTTGATTTGGGTGGCTTCTTATCTTCTTTCAATCTACGATTTGCTTATTTTCGTAATTGAATGTAAACCGTAAATATGAGGTTTGAATCCTTGAGAAAATTATTATTAGTCTTCGAGCGAAAATATCTTTGATCTCACGAGGAAGAGATGAATCGAAGGCTTGAGAATCTCTAAAGAAAGGACAAAGAAGAAGAGAGGTCCTTAAAGAAAAATTTTCATGAAGCTTTTTTGCCACACATTCAAGTTGAAGTCAAAATGTAACTTAATTTTATGGAAATACAACAACCATTATTGTTCCTGTCAAAAAATAAAATTTTGCCTGGAATCAATAAAAAAATATTAATAAGAAATATATTATAGGCCAAGATAAATATTAATTAATGTATTTATTTTTAAGTATTTATTATTTTAATATAATTAATTTAGACATTAATTATCATTTACGAGCCGTCTAAAAAATTAATTATGGTTTATTTTTTGAAATTATAAAATTATAAAACCTATATTTTACATAAAATATAATTTGGTTTTTTAATCATTTTAATTTTCAAAAGTTTATATTTTTCTAAACGAAATTTGGTAAAAAAAATTGAAAGTACCTTTGATTTTTTTTTCAAATTAACAAAACAAAATTCATGAATGATGATTTTTTAATATTTTTTTTTTGCAAACTCGGTTAATCTTGGTTTAACATATAGTGTTTCCGTCTCACATCTATCAACTACTTTTTATGTATTGCATTTATCATTTTCATTTTGCATTTATCATATTCATTTTGCATTGGTCCTTCATATATGATCTAGAAATTATATCTCGCATCTATTATCTTGCATTTATGTCTCGCATCTATCATTTTTATTTTTCACTTGTCCGCATCTATGAATTTCGTATTAGTATTGAATTGCGATTTGGAATTGGATTTATTCGCAAATTTTGGATATGTTTGACAATTTTGGATTGTGTATTGGTATTGATCTTAATAGAGCAGGTTAAAATTCGATAGAGGGTTGTATATTATTTTGATATAGTAAGAAATAATATACTAAGCTATTTGAGTTATTATTCGATAAAGGTATAACCTACTGAGTTATTTAAGATATATTATTGTTTTGATTTGGGAGAAAATAATTTACTGATTTATTTGGGATTTTGGAGTTGAATCAACTCGTGAAATTGTAAGTGAATAATTGGTGAAACGACAAGTAATTAATTGGTGAAATTGAATTAATTGGTGGAATTAAATATAATTAATTGGTAAAATTACAAAAAATAATTATTATTTGGTGAAATTGATTTGAATGCTTAACAGTGATTTTGTAATAAATTATATTACTGGTGATGAGTAAAATAATGACAAGGAAGGGAGAATCTTGGATCTAGTGCTTGATGTGACTAATGCTAAGAATGTAGAGAGAAAGTAGAAAGAGAAAGTATTAAATAATGTCCCTCTACCCAGGAATAAATGGGCTCTCTTATATAGTGGGGAAAATGGTCCCCATTTATGTCCCAACTAGTCCTTATATTTTAATGCTAGTCCTTTACATTCTACTTATTTAACATATTGCTCTCTAATAAATAATAAATACACTAATGGGTCTATTTTATTTACCCCTTTTACAATTAACACTTTTGCTGCTGAATTCGACGAATTATTTCCTTATTAGTAGCCCCCAGTCTTCAAGAGCGTCGGGAATGAAGACTCATGAGTAAATCGAGGAAACTGCCACTGTCAAAAATTACCTCAGGCTCAGGACTTTGCGGGCGTTTTGGCCAAGTGCCTCGGGATCACGTCTCTTAAATCTTCGGGAAGGTTTATATTGCCTAATCGCCCAACCCACTTGCCACGGTGAAACCGACCCGCTTCATGTCTCTTAATGTCTTGAGAGGTGAATAATCTTGTCCCCTACTGCCCGATCTGCGGTGATGAGCTTATGAAAAATCTAGCTGGTAAACTTGTCATGGGCTCAACCGGGTCGTTAGGCCGGCTTGGAGAGTTGTCTACTTCAGTTCTTCGCGTTAGTGGACACGTGGAGCTTATTTGAAGAACACTCGAGTTCTGGCGTCGGCGCATGCCTATGGAACTAGCCTGATGATTACCTATTTCGTGCTAGTCGGTTTTGGCTTCCACGTGTCGTTCCTTTATTCGAAGCGTGCCCATCTACACATCTCTCTAGGAGACTCTTCGACTTACCGCGTCTCTTTTTCGTTTGGACTTCCCCACGCGTGAAATGGTTAAGGCATAACATTTCTTATAAATACTTCTTCTCTTATTACAACACGCTCCCTCGGAGGAATCCTAGAGAGAGAAGCCAGTGTTTATGAAAAAGAAAAACCCGAAGCATAACCAGAAACCGAAAAAGAAACTGGAGCCCGTGTTTGGATTTATTGATTAGGCTAGCATCAGTGACCGAGCCGATGAATACCAAGCCGCTGGACTGATTTGGTATTTCGATAAAAAAATCCTTCACACCCGTGCCTCTTCCCCACGATCCTGTCCTTCCAACTCCCGTGCCTGCAGAATCGTTCGTTGTGCCAAAGGCAGTTGTTGCTCCAATCCCCGAAGCGATCGTCATCCCTTCCAGCAATTCTTCCCCGAATTCCTCTGTCAACCCATCCGATCACTCGACGCCCTCGTCGATAAACGCACCTGGTAACTTACCCTCTCCTCTTCTTCATGAGCGCCACAGTAAACCTAGATTCCTTACAATGGGAGAATCCAACGCCTCTTCTTCGCCGGTGGGTGGCATCTCACCCGAGTTGGTGCAATTAACCCCTACCATCGCCAGTGGGTGGCATCTCACCCGAGTTGGTACTCTTTTGGGCGTTGCTCGAAGGGATTTCGAGCATCAGACGCTGGAAATAGAACGTGCGCGTAAGTTGCAAGAAAGCGGATCAAAACACGTCTGCACCTGTAGTAGTTCTAGTTTCGTAAAACCTTCTTCCCACCCGGTTGACCCGAAAACGGCTAGTTCCCAAATTCCAGAGGAGGCCAATCCTATTTGTACCAAGGCTGTACCAACTAACGTTATCAATGAGCCAGAGGCGACCTACTTAGTTGGCTCGGGGAATAGTCCTGTAAGGCAGAACGAAGTGGGGAAAGGTGTCGTTGTTGTAAGCGGGGGTGTCGCCGCTCCTTCTCAAGAACCTCTTCCTCCGGAGATAGAGGCTGTGATAACAACCACTTACCACCGATCTTTGTGTCGGGACAACATCATCACCCTTTTTTAGGGAAAGTATATGTACTTCTCTGCTACGGAACAATCAGAGCTTCTGATCCGGTGCGGAATCCCAGAGTGCGTAAAAGTATGGTTTCCCATCTGTGGGAAAACGCCTCTACATGTAAAATCTCGGGAGATCATCGTTTTTATAGAGCTTTTTAATTGGGGTCTCAGGTTTCCTATGGATCTCGAGATCGCTCGGTATTTTGAAATCTTTGGTATTTGCCCCTCGTAACTGACTCCCAACGCGTGGTACACGCTGATGTCTTGCATCATGGCCTCTCGATTTTCGGGCCGCGTTATGCCGATAGAGGAATACATTCCCATGTCCGGGCTTTCAAAATCGCCCAAACTACCTTTCTTCTATTCCTCTTTGGCAAACACTTGGAAGATTGTGAACGACTTTCTCGAGGGTGACAAGTCATGGAAGCACCGGTTCGTCTTCATTAGTGGATGCTCGGAGAACGGTCATCCATATAGCAAAGAGAAACTGAGGCGATTGCTGCGGACGTAGGTTCATGGCAAAGGGATCTTCAACCAGCTTGAGAACAGAGCAACAACAACGAGGAAGTTCATCTCATGTAATATGGCTATCGAGCTTTCAACTACATTGATTCTGAAAACTGTATTTTAAAATGCTAGTCACGAGTAATTCCTGCTAACTAGAGATAATATAAAGCTACACGAGCTTTAGTTAGTAACATAACAGAAATACAGACTAGATAAACAATTAGTTATTGTTGCTTCTGTAGCCAAAACCGAAACTTTGTAACAATAACACTCAGTTGGATAGGGGCTTGAAGATGAATAAAATTGAGCTTCTTCTTATATTTTAGAGTCTATTTGGCAAGTCAATCGACTGCTTTATTTTGGTCTCTAAAACTGTGAAAGATATTTATAGAGGGAGAAATTAATGTTTTACAACAGATTAACATGGGTGTTAAAGGCCATGGTTATTTGCCACTGGCCAGCAAGTTAACAAGATTTAAGCACTCAATTTCAATGTTAACATATAACTATTTATTGTTTTTGCAGATAAGAAGTCCATTAAGCAAGGCTCTTAGCATAAAGGTTGTTGGATCTATGAAGGAATTCTCTCACTCTAGTACAGATGATGACAACACCACTTAAGTCTCATTTCTAAGGCTGGACTCATCCGTATTCAGCTTGAGCCTTCCTAAAGTTGGAGCAGACCATTTAAGGTAAATAGACTTTCTTTTCCGGTTGATGTATGATTAACACCCAATTTCCATTGATGCAGTAAAATCATTAGTCCAATGCTTAGATTTGAAATAATTAGAATTGTCTATAGTGTATATGATATATTTTATATGATTAATAGAAGACCAAGAAGAGAAATAAGTTATTTTGAACTTAAATTTGTCTCTATTTTGCCAACTCACCCAAAATATAATAGCAGGAATGACACTAGTAATGTGAACTTTCTTATTTGAAGACCATAACGAGTTTATAGTCGTATGAGTCATAGTCATAAACTTACTAATTTTTATATTGAACAATTAATTTATCCTAAATGCAAACGACATATATTATGGTACACAATTTTTTTTTAAATATCATCCATTATAAAACCGATGGAATATAAGATAATAATTATAGTGATGATTTATTGATTTATAAAATTGGCAATACATGTAATTTATATATTATAATTTTTTTGAATCATTAGAGAAAAGAATATAGGATTCATGAAAGACCAAATATATTCAAATTCTAAATAAATTATATTTTAGAATATATTTATACCATATGATAATATGGATTTTGGCCAAAATTTTCATGAATATCATTTTATATCTATACACGATTTTGTCCTGCGATAGTTGTGATAAATTTTATTGGTATCACATTCGGTGTGCAATTGTTTTCCAAAATATAACATAGTTGGTAGATTTTTGTTCGAATATATAGAGTAGTCCCAAGCTATGGCAGTACATATGAAAATTGACATAAAACTATATATTGAAAGATGAAAAATCATGAAGAACAAAAATCATAATTGTAATTTTTTACAGGTAGAATTTGCCAAACGTTCATCTTTATCGTGTCAACATCCAATTTTAATTACACATAAAATTTGACAAAAACTCTATTAGATCTGGACATCGGACGGGCATTTGATATGTACGGTCAAATATACAACTAATCAAATATTCGTCTCGCCAATATCAGATTTTAGTTGCACATAAAATTCGATAAAAAATCTATTAGATCCGCAAAACACACTACAAACATTTAATGTGTATGGTCCAATATTTGACTAATCTAATACTCACCGGACGAATATACGATTTTAGTTGCACATAAAATTCAATAAAAACCCTACTAAATTCACAAATCACAACACGAACATTCAATATATACACCTAAAATCGTATACTCATTGTCAACTTTGACTTTTGTTGCACATAAAATTTGATAAAAACTCTATTAGATCCGCACATCGGCAAACATTTGATATCTACTGCTATGTGCGTCTACTATGCACGGCAAACATTTGATATGTACTTAGTCCTAATATAAAATTGACAAATCTTAATCTAAAATTCGAATAAATGAAATCAATGTCATTTCCGAAGAATAAACATCTATATATATATATATATATAAATTCTGGTTATTTTTAACTTTTTCTTATAGATGATCCCGTTTTATGATATTCCTCATTATCCATCAGAGAAAACACGTGTGTCACATACCAATTCTTCACTCTTGTAAGTCTCTTTCCGTTTTCACTAAGAAGATAAACTCCAAAGTAATAGAGTATCAGTAATGCAAAAATATTCCAGATTACTCGAAATCTCCAAGTAAGCGACACGGATAAAAAAAAAAGGTAGATGCTGATCAGTTATCTTATAAATCGTATCTCTCTGAGTTTGGCCCAAGAGAAAGCCAAGGGTCAGCTAATATGTAGTATATGAACAGGGTCCGTTTACAAGTACAATGGTGTGTTGTGGATCACCACATAACTTATGTCACAAGTTGCTGAATATAGCGTTTTGCCTACTTGTACTTGGGCACCTTCCTTTACCTGCCATAAGACTGTAGTACAGAAGTGATAGAAATCTCAAAATTCCAAATATGGAATATTGTAGTCGGTTTTTTTTCTCGTGTTTTGTTCCGTACTGGATTTGACATAGATACGCACGTGTCAAACTATCACTTTAATTTGTAACAAAAGCACAAGTGAGTTGACAGGACCAAGAAACGGGATCGCTAATGCGAATATTATTGGCTTTCTTTTGTATGCGAGTAGCAAGAAGGTCACTTACCCTAGCTAAACAATGTTCGTTCTTGACAATTGCTTAAAAGTTAAATAATTGAAATTACTTATTTTATGAATAAATTATCATTATAATTCCGGATTATTATTGTAATCCTACAAAGAAATATGAGTTACCATCCATCTAAAAACCTAATATCGATTAAGATACAAAATATAAAATTAACTAACCAAACAGAAGCTAACAAAAAAGAGTAGGAAATGTTCTCTGTCTAGTTTTAATTATCTACCAACTACATTCTTCTTCAACTTTTTGAAAACTCACAAAAAAAACCACAAAAATCAATATTTTTGGTAAGTTTTGATTAGTTTCCGTTAACTTTTAAATTAAAAATAGTAAAAAATAATATTTCTAATCATTTTATTTCTATTTTGGAGTTTGATTTTCTAATTTTGATAAAACTATAATTTGGATGTATAAAAAGTAAACCTTTTTCAATATTTTCGATTCTTTGTTTGTAATACACGTCATAAAAATTTTCATTTTCACGTTTTTTTAATGATATTGTTAGTCATAACTTTTGTAATATATAATCTATCACGTATACCTCGTTATATAGTGTTAGCATACTTGTCTCTCACTAAAACGAGAGACCCGCCATGCATTAATCCCAAATATATTTTACCAATTAGTTCCGATTTAATTATTGCAAAAAATAATCCCAAAACTATTTTGTAAGTGGCCTCACCAATTTTTGGTGTTGTATTAATTATATACATTTACACACGCATGCTAAAAAAAGTCTTACATCTAATGTGTAAGTGGTTCTCCATCAATTCCGGGTTTTGTATTAATTTTATACATTCTCACGCCTACTAAAAGAGAGTCTTGCATTTAATTTGTAACTAGTCATGCATCAAACATCTCATTTTTAAGTATTCGAGGATCTACTAGTAAGTGGTTATGCAGTAATTCATGGTTTCACGCTAATTTTCTAAAATCCAGTATTTACCAAAAAATATTCTCCCATATACTTTGTAAGTCTAATCTCGAAATTCTTCGATGAAACATGTTGTCAAAAACTTGTTTTTCAGAGCGGGCATCTTTGCAATCTATGGAATACTTTGTTTCCGGCTTAAAAGAATATATGATATGAGAAATAAATAAATCCTACAAAAAAATTGGACTTTATCGTAGAAATAATAAAAATATATGATCATGAGGAAGAAACATTTAGATTATGAACAATTTTGGTACTACCTACAACCAACAATGTCAATATCATATTTAATTTGAATCATAAAAAAATACATGCAATTATGCAATAAAAAATTCAAACCAAGATATTCAGAAACACAAGAATAAGATTCAATTATACTAAAAAAACTTTTCAAATGAATTACCAAGAAAATTCAAAACAACCGAGCAAAACTAATTACAAATATAATAATAAAGGTATGTAATTCCATATTTTGTTACTTACTTTTGCATTATTATAATGTCTCGTACATATATTTTATCTAACATACATTACCCCTATCTCGTGTCTATCAATCATTACATGTCCAACATATGTCATGCATTAAAGTGTCCTACATCTACCATACATTACACTATCATGCATCAATCACGCATAACAGTCTATAATGTATAACATTGCCCACATCTATTATTCATTACTATCTCCACCATCTGTCATATATTTCTTTTCTATCGTTTGTAATGCATTACGTTGTACCGCATTTATCATGTATTACATTATCTCACGTCAATCACACATTACATTATCTTGCATCTATCATAGTGTCTCACATCTATCATGTACTTACATTAATTTAAAGTTTCACATGTTTATAAGATGCAATAACCACGACAATAAGAACACAATGAGATTAAGTACTAAAACATGTTGTGATATTGTTCATAATGTTAGCATGCTCCACATTATTCTTCTATACATCCAAGGATTTACTTTCTTCTACAATGGTACATTAGATAAAAGATCTAAAAAAATAACTATGATTGGGTTACAGAAATAAAAAAGAACCTATAACTCATTAAACGTTTTTCATAAAATAAAATACGATTAAGAAGTCTCATGTGTTTCTCTATTACTGGTTACTATTTTGATTCTATTTTATAAACATTGTTAAAAATAATAAAAATAATATATCTAAAAATCATTAAAATGTAGCAGTTCATCATGGAACACACAATTGTTTGTCAAGGATAATAAATTGAAGGAAATATACTATGATGCTATAAGTGGCAAGGTCGTGAAGGTAAAATAAAATTTAACTTAATTCATACTCTAAAGGGCATCACTGATGAACAAGTATATTTAATACATAATGTATTGTCTCGCATAGTATAGTCCCTCATGGATTTATCACACAAGATATAGTCTCTTATGATTCACATTTTCTTAGACATGTAGCAGTCTCATGTTGTACTTTTTCTTGGTTTTTCATAATTTCTTTGTCTCGTATTATTTTTTAAGCTAGTTTCACATGATATCTTTTTTTCCGCATGGTTTGGTCTCACATGATGTAGTCTCGTATTATTTTTTGGCATGGTTCTACATAATCTCTTTGTCTTGTATCCGTTATTAACTTAAATATTTGAATTTGTTAATTAAGTTTTGGAAGGAGAACTAAACAAAACAAATAAAGAAGAAGAGGCATTTGGTGGCGAGGTCCAAGAAGAAGAAATTTTTACGATGAGGAATATTCTAAAAAATAAGATGTCGATAAGAGAAAAAAGAAGATGATGTTACTGTGGAGGAAGAAAAAGAGTATGTTGTTCTTGTGGAGGAAAAATAGGATGATGTTCATGAAGAGGTTCTTGGTGGATAAGTTAATCTTGACGATGTTGATAGAGCTAAAAATTGGGACATGCAACAAGAAGAAGATGGGAATTATTCAGTTGATGCAAAAAAAATAGTAGATCGGGTCATTATTTAAAATATACAAGTAAACAATATACACAAACTAAAAAGATCGCAGATCAAAGCTGAAATCAGCAAAGAATATTGCATAACTAATAAACATTTCAGAATGTGAAACATAATTTTGTCATGTACGTGTTGCTAGTTTATAAAAGAAAATTTTAATATTTAATATTTTTATCAATCTAAAAAGATCTGTAAAATTAGTAAATAAGAAGTCTTTAAACAACCTAGATGACAGAAACAACCACCTCACACTAGAAAATAGAAGACTAAATAGATTATTGTACTAACAAAAGGTAAGAATCTCTCATCTATCATGCTTGCACATCGATCATTATACATGGTTTCATATCATTTATATAGTTGCACATCTATAATAATTTAAATGATTTCACATCATTTGCATGGTTGCACATCTATAATCATTTAAATGGTTTCACATCATTTATATAATAATTAACGAATATATCGTCAATCAAATGGTTTCGCATCATTTATGTGGTTTTACATCTAGCATCATTTAGATGATTTCGCATAATTTACATGGTTGAACATATATTTTCATTTAATGGTTTCGCATTAGTTATATGGTTGCACGTTTATTACCATTTAAATGTTATTGTATCATTTATATGATTGCGTTTTATCATCATTTATATGGTTTCACATAATTTACATGGTTGCCCATTTATTATCTTATAAATAGTTTTGCATAATCTATACGGTTTCACATCTATCATTATTTAAAATAGTTTCGCATCGTTTACATGGTGTTATATCTATCATGATTTACATGGTTTTGCATAATTACATGACCTTGCATTGATTTCCATATCCCTTATTTATAAAACATATATGGTCTCTCATCATTATATGACTTCACATTCATTGCCTTATCTATAATTTATAAAAGATTTATGGTCTCTCATCATCGCATGGTTTCACGTTTATCATCTTTAAACTAGCCTCACATGCATCGCATTTTCCGTGTCTTTTATTTTTTTTGTATTGCACGTGTCTAGTTTTTAGTAGTCAATTTTATTTATTTATAAGACAATTAATATAAATACCTCAACAACAACTGAGCTCGTCTGTAGCCAAATCTTAGACTTAACAACAGTGGATTAATATAGAGTTATTAAATTGATCATATATTTTTTTAATTTAAGATTGTAGAACTACAACATAAAATAAGTGAGAAAAACAAGGTCATTTCAGAATTGAAAGAGAAGTTAAGAAACGAATGAAGCAGATATGGAGGTGGAACTATAAAAAAACACTTCAACTACCTATGTTGACAATTGACACAAAGGTGATACTTGATAAAAGACTAACAAAATATCTAAAACATATAGAAGGAAAAAATAACACATGAATATATGGACAAATCACCTAATAAAAAACCACGTATTGAGGGTTCTCCTACTACTATAGAGGTAATACATGAAAATGTTACAAGCCATGAGAACCCTATTACTGTTTTTAATACTAGCCAATAGGATCATCAAATATTTTTACATGACACTGCTTGTACTATTATTGTGGAAAACCAAGACCCTACTTCTAATGTTATTGAGGCTCCAACCTAAGAGAACCCTATTATTGTTGTTGTGGATGATAAGGGAGTAATTCACCGATATTAATAATAAGGAGTTAATTGTAAATAAAAGGAAGTTAATATGTCTATAACAGCATTTATCGCTTATTAGAGGACAATTTGTAAACAAAGTATTTGATGAAGGACCAAAAGAGAAATAAAACAAGCCCACCAAGAATATTAATGGGTCCACCCTTCCCTACTATAAAAGGAGACCCATTATTCTTGGTAGAGGGGACAGTCTGGAATATAATATTCTCTTTCTACTTTCTCACTCTACATTTCTCTAGTCACATCAGGTCCAAGATCCAATATCCTTCTTTGTCATTTATTCTCTCATCATTGGCACCGTCTGTGGGAAACTGTGATACCAAAAATGAATATTTTTCTTTGAAAATCGCGATCTAATCTTAAAGAATGAATGCCGAAGTTGTCGGAGAGAGGGTCGGGAGAGAAGTGGCCTGAGCCGTTTCACTATCTGAAGACGAAGAAGCCCCGGGTCGGGAGTACTAAACTCAGGGTCAAGACAAGCCTTCGACCCTTATGATGACTAGGAGACAGCTGCTGGATGACATTGCCAGGTTAAACGCTGAAAAGGAACGAGTGTTAGACGAAAAAAGAGTTCGGGAAGGAAAAGGTAAAGAACCACTCATAGATAACCGCGGCGAGGGCAACCCGACTGCGGGACATCGCATTGAGGCTCGACCTGTTAGATATTATCGGGAGCCTCACCCGGAGGACAGACAGAATGCCAGAGAGGAGCGATACCCAGAGGTTAACCACGGCGTCTCCGCCGACTACACATCGGACGACTCATCGGGAAGGGAGTACCAATGCAAGGAAAGACTAAACAAACGCACACAGAGAAACCGGTCCCGACGGGATAGGGCACCCCGTTCAGATTCTTCTAAGTACAAGAGGGGTAGCACCGAGGAAAGACCTCCAGCTTCGTTTGAAAAAGAAGAGATGCAAACAGGCAGCAGAGAAGAACGGGTAGCTCTACCTCAGGTCCAGTGGCAACCTTCGAACAGCCAGAACCAAGGGTACCGAACTAGTAGCCAATTCATAAATCCCGAAGATGAAGGTCACTACGGGATTCAGACCCAAGGGCTCGGAGGCGGAGCATTCGGATTCAGAATGAACTGGAGAGCTTCACCGTTGTCCGACGAGATATTATCGGGGCATCTTCCGAAGAGGTTTGACATTTCCAAATTGGAAAAGTATGACGGAAAGAGAGACCCGGATAATCACTTGGAAGCCTTCAAAAACTTTATGTTGAGTTTCGAAAACGACGATAAACTTTTATGTCGGGCGTTTTCCATAACCTTCAGAGATCGAGCGTTGTATTAAAAGCTTCGGGATGTTTTGGACGATGTTCCAGTAGCACTTCGTCGGAAGCAAGAGTTTCCGAGCTAATGGAGATACCATCATGAATTGTAAGCAGAGGTTGGGAGAGAGCCTCAGGGATTACACCAGGCGTTTTATGGACACAAAGACCGACCTGGACCATTGCGAGGAGAACGTGGCGCTAACCGCGTATCGCTTGGGTTTGCTCCCAGGAGCGATAAAGCAAGCAGTTACTAAAAAATAAGCGTTTACCTTTTCCGCTCTTCTGGCCCAAATAGAAAAACAGATATTGATAAAAGAAACCGAGGCGTCCGAACTGGCGGCGCAAATTCAGCAGAGCGCGCAAGCATTGGTCGTTATAAAACAAGGGGCTCAATTCAGCTATGCTCAGCACGCCCAGCCGGTCAGCATGATACCACCGACCCAATCCTTGCCTATCAAGCCTTCGGCCCCCCCGAGGCAAAAAGCAAAGCAGACGAGTCAAGTGGTTTCGCGACCCATGTCTAACAAGTGGATCCGACCCACTTACTTCGCTGACTTGACGGAGTGCGTATCTTCAATCTATGAAAAAACTAAGAAAAGCGGGATGTATCGGAGGCCTTTCCCTATACCAACGGCTCGGGAACAAAGGAACAACCGGTATTGTCGTTACCACGAAGACGTGGGGCACGATACTAAGGATTGCACTGCCCTTAAAAAGGAGATACAGATGCTGATAGAACACGGAAACCTCCTAGAGTACGTGAAAAAGAAAGCTCAGCAGGGTACCACTTCGAGAGAAGTCCTGACCATACCGAAGTCTGAAACCACCATGACCATTTCCGATGTCACTGACCCATTTGATGTTTCAATCGAATACCTCGACCCAGAGGTGAATTTTTCGAATCATTGACTATTTTCGGTAGAGACTCTATGGCAGGTACCACACACTCCTCTCGAAAACGGCATATCGTGAATCTGGCAAACCAGTTGGAAGCTCGGACCTACCCCCACTAAAAATGCATCCCTTCACCGATCCTATATTTTAACGACGACGACATGAGATATATAGCCGGCCCTCATGAAGACGCCATCGTCATCGGGGCGACCATCGCGGGGGAAAAGGTCCGACGTATCTTGGTAGACACCGGTAGCTCAACCAACATAATCTTCGCGTCCACTTTCACAAAGTTCAGGACACCTCCGGTCATTACGCGGTCGGACCGAACTATTGTAGGGTTTACAGGGTCAGCAGCTGACGTGGTTGGAGAGTTCGAGGGCATCGTTCAGCTAGGCCGCGGACCATTCAAGAAATAGGTCACTGTTTTATTCGTGGTGGTGGACGCACCGGCTTCTCATAATTCAATTTTGGCAGATCATGGTTATCGCGAATGCATGCGGTATCATCCACGGTTCATCAATATTTGAAATACGTAATCGGAAACAATGTGGGTATAGTTCGGAGCAGCCAGAAAGCGGCACGAGAGTGTTACCGAGCGGCTTTGGCACCCAAAAAGGATCAAGAGATAGCACAAGCGCGGGACTAGCAATTAAAGGGACTTGCTTTGGGGTCGTTGCCCGTCGATAATCCTAGGGAAGCTCCCAGCTTTTCAACCACCGATGAAGAATGTGAAAAGTACCCATTTACCGAAGAGAAAGTTTTGCAGATCGGAATCCGACTGTCACCAGCCTTCAGGAAACGGTTGTTATCTTTACTACAAGAGAATTTAGATTTATTCGCATGGTGTTCGAAGGACGTGACCGGAGTCCCAGAGAATCATGTGATTCACAAGCTAACTATCAAAAAAATGTCAGAACCGTTTCACAAAAGCGCCGGGATTTTTCCCCAGAAAAGGCAGAAATCATACTGTGAGAAGTCGAAAGAATGATCAGCGTCAGAAACATCAAGGAGTCGAGTTACCCGCTCTGGACGTCCAATCCTGTCCTTGTAAAAAAGAAAAACGGGAAGTGGAGGATGTGCGTGGACTTTACCGACCTCAATCGGGAATGCCCGAAGGATCCCTTCCCGATGCCAAGGATCAACCAGTTGGTGGACTCAACGTCTGGAAACAGACTGCTGTCATTCATGGACGCGTACGCAGGCTACAACCAGATCAAGTTTCACCCAGCGGATCAGGAAAGCACGACGTTTATAACAGGCCGAGGCTTGTATTGCTACAAAGTCATGCCGTTCGGGTTAAAAAAACGCTAGAGTGACTTATCAGAGGTTGGTTAACAAAACCTTTGATTGTCAGATAGGGAGGAATACGGAAGTCTACATCGATGACATGTTAGTGAAGAGCGGCACGGACGAGGAACATCTCGCCGATTTGAGGGAAACCTTTGACAGCCTCGGGGGTATAAATCTCAAGCTCAACCTGGAAAAATGCTCCTTCGGGGTAAGGTAGGGAAAGTTCCTAGGGTTCTTTGTTAGCGAAAAGGGAATTGAGGCCGACCCGACCCAACTCCGAGCTCTTAATGACATGACCCGGCCTAAGAACATCAAGGAAGTCCAGATATTAACCGGGCGTCTAGCGACTTTAAATCGGTTTATCTCTCGTTCATTTGACAAGTGCGCTCTATTTTTTCAGGTCTTGAGAAATGCCAAGAATTTTGTGTGGAGACCGGAGTATAACGCAACCTTTTTAGGGATTAAGACTTATCTATCGTCCCCAAACCTTCTAACGAAGCCGCTGACAGGCGAGACTCTTTTCCTTTACATAGCAGTTTCATATTTTGCGGTGAGTGCGGCCTTGATCAGCGAGTCGGAACGGCCCCTAAAGCGGTCTACTTCGTGAGCAAAAGCTTACTAGATGCAGAAACGCGGTATCTGAGGCTGGAGAAATTGGCCTTAGCATTAGTGACCGCGATACGAAAAATGTGGCCGTATTTTCAAGAACACCCCATTGTCGTCCGTACCTCTTTTCCACTCAAGTACGTCCTTCAGCGCCCAGACATGTCAGGGAGAATGTCTAAATGGTCGGTCGAGTTGGGCGATTTCGACATCAATTTTGAGCCACGGACGGCCGTTAAAGGCCAAGTTCTGGCTGATTTTATAGTGGAATTCCATTCCGACTGCCCAGACCAAGACACACCGTCTGGAGAAGCCGAACCAAATGAGTAGATCATCCGCACCGACGGTGGGTCGAACGTACATGGTTACGGAGCGGGCATACAGATAGTCACCCTAACGGGCGTGAGTATGCATCAGGCAATCCGATTTGGTTTTCACACTTCTAACAACGAAGCCGAGTATGAAGCCGCCTTGGCCGGTTTGCGACTAGCACAGGTATGTGGAGCTAGGCATGTACACCTCGTTAGTGATTCCCAACTTTTGATAAATCAAGCCTCGGGAGCCTCAGAAGCCAGGAAAGAACATCTGGTTCAGTACTTAGCCGCATTAAGGGTGCTAGCCGCAACATTCGTTAAGATAACGTATGAACATGTACCGAGAAACGAAAATATGGTAGCCGATTCTCTAGCATCAGCCTATTGCTCAAGCAATTACCCATGGGTAACCGAACAAGAAAATCCATCAATCATAAAGAGGCAGGAGCCGGATAGTCGACCCGAAATCGCTTGTCAAGTGTCTTCGGTAACTGTTTCGGATTGGCGACGGGATATCATTGCATTCCTAGCCGAAGGTCTACGGCCGGACGATGGCGCGTCGGCTCGAAAGGTGCGCAACAAAGCCCAAGGCTACGTTTTATTGGGCGACATATTATACAAAAAATCGTTCAGCCGGCCCTTACTGAGGTGTTTGGGGGTAAATGAGTCACAGATCACTGTGTCCGAGTTACATGAAGGAGAGGGCGCGGCTCATTGTGGTGACAAGGCCTTGATAAGGAGAATTTTTCTCGCCGGGTTTTATTGGCCGACGATAAGGACGGATGCTCAGCAGATAGTAAAAACCTACGACACTTGTCAAAGATTCGCGAACGCAATAAATGTGCCTGCAGCTCCTTTAGAGCCAATATCTGAAGGATTACCGTTCGACCGATGGGGAATCGATCTTGTAGGGCCATTACCAATGGCATCTGGTGGGAGACAAACAATCGTGGTGGCTGTATATTACTTTTCCAAATGGGTTGAAGTCGAACCATTATCCGCCACTAAGATTAAGGACATCGTCAGATTTATTTGCTCCAATATCTGTTTTCGGTTCGGGGTACCCCAGAAGCTCACCATGGATAACGGACCCCAATTCGACAGCATAGAGATGAAATCTTTTTGCACAACTCATAGGATTAGGCAATGTTTCTCTGCCCCATTCCATCCTCAAGAGAACGGGAAATTCGAAGTCACCAACCAAACCATTCGGGACGGACTGAAAAAGAACCTCAAAGGAAAAGCTGGCAAATGGCCGGACTATTTCCAGGAAGTGTTGTGGGCTTACCGAACTACACCTCGAACGGCGACTAAGGAATCACCTTATGCTTTGGTATATGGTATGGACGCGGTCACTCCGGCAGAGTCCATTTTTCCATCTTTTAGGATCGGTACCTATGATGAAAACAAAAATCAAGGTGACAGACAGTTAGTTCTCGACCTCATAGAAGAAAAACGGAATCGTGCTCAGCTAAATTCTTTACACTATCAGACTTTGATGAAGAGTCGGTATGTGTCTAAAGTACGACGGCGGGAATTCAAAGTCGGTGATAAGGTTTTGAGACATGTTTTTATGCACACTAAAGATAAAAGCCTCGGTAAGCTCTCCCCAAACTGGGAAGGACCAGACGAAGTAATAGAAAAAGTCAAGAGCGGGACATATCGTTTGCAAGACAAGCTCGGCCGTTCGTTAAGGCTACCTTGGAACATTGAACATTTGAAATTGTATTTGGAATGATTTTGCATTTTGTAAACTTTGTGAGAATTATTTGTGTAAGAACCTTTTGGTCGGGGATGCACTATTTCCTACCTTGGTGGCGCGAGAAGGTTTTAATGAGACATCGATAGCAATCGACCCTTTTAATCAAATTTTTTTGCCTTTCCGTCTTCGAAGTGTTACAAATGACTCCGACAGCTCACGAGCTGATCGAAGATTCTTTTTAGTAATCTTGACTGTTTTACAGAACATTCATAGGTTTTTTAGTGTCCAAACTGATCTATATCTTAATTCCCGACCCTAAGGGAAGATTTTCAGTTCTACATTGATCAACAGAACCTTCATAGGTTTTTCAGTGTCCAAACTGATCTACATCTTAATTCCTAACCCTAAGGGAAGATTTTCAATTTTACATTGATCAGCAGAACCTTCATAGGTTTTTTAGTGTTCAAACTGATGTACATCTTAATTCCCGATCCTAAGGGAAAATTTTCAATTTTACATTGATCAACAGAACCTTCATAGGTTTTTCAATGTTCAAACTGATCTACATCTTAATTCCCGACCCTAAGGGAAAATTTTCAATTTTATATTGATCAACAAAACCTTCATAGGTTTTTCAGTATTCAAACTGATCTACATCTTAATTCCCGACCCTAAGGGAAAAATTTCAATTTTACATTAATCTACAGAACCCTCATCGAATTTTTAATTTTTCACAGGATTTTAAAACCAGAATTGGATGTAACATTCATATAAACATCAATACGGGCCATATATTGATCGTTCATGAAGTTTGATTAAAAAGAGGGCTTACGGGGGATTCCCCAGTACCCGCACTTACAAATTTTAACAAAAAAAAGGGCAACAAAAACAAGAGACGTCGGGGATCAAGCATCCTCTTCCTCTGATTCGGTGTCATCCGACTCGTCGTTTTCACAAACCACATCAGAAGGGTGGTCGTCTTCCGGAACATCTAGCCACATTGACCCGAGGGGAAGATCATGGAAGCGGTGATGAAAAGTCAGCACGTATGCGGCTTTGGCTTCGGCCGTTTCTTTTTCCATCAACTTCTTGCATTTTTCAGCAAAAAGGGTGTTAGCCTTCTTCAGGTCAGTGATTTCCTGCCCCAAACCCACGGCACGATCATCCCCGGCCTTCCTGACTTGCGCCAAGGTTTCTTTGGTCGCCTTGAGCCGCTCCTCTGCCAGGTTTTGAGCCGCTTTAGCCTTCCGCACCTCTTCTTCCAGCACGACAACTTTCGCTTCCGCGCCCGACACCTTCTGGCTCAGTTCCCCTGCCGGACGCTCTTTCAGGGCTAAAGGCACAATCATGTTGTACAAAGAAAGGGCCAGTCCGTCGGTTACCCGCAACGGAAAAGTATGCGGACTCCCGAGCACAGAAAACACACAAAGCTTCGTACCACTTGATGATGCCACAGCGGTTTTGGAAGCCTTTGAGGGGCTAACATCATCGGGAATCACCACCACGGAGTCGGCTGTCATACCACCCTTAACGCCCCCTAATTGTTCAAAAAGCTCCGGGACGGTAGCATTGTCAGTACCCGCAGCACCCGCGGCAGACTTGGTTTCTTTCTTTGAGCGTCTAGGCTTTTTACCCTGAGCCCCCTCTGCATCAGCCTTCCCTTTCCGTTTCTTCGCCAACTCCTGAGACTGATGGGTTTTGCCAGCCTCAGCGGCAACTTCATCCTGGCGCTCCTCCGCACCAGTCCCTTCAGCCCCGGCATTGTCCGGCTCGGCTTCATCGTCTGATTTTGGAAGCTTTCTGGGCGCTTTGTTGCGCCCTCATGAGAAACAGGTGGGCATCAGGCGCATCCGTCTTCGCGACCAAGTCCTCCATACTGGGGGGTTGACGCAGCTGCTCAATAGTAAGCGATTTCGACGAGCAATGCCATAGGTTACTTGTGATCAGGTTTGTGTTTTTAAAGGCCCGATGAAATGCCCGACCCCAATGCTTCTTAGCATAGTCCTTCAACAGTTGGAAGGTAACCTTGCCCGGCTTGAAATAATCCTTCTTCAGCCCCTGGACGAATTCCTTCGATACTACACAGAGGATCGAGTCATTAAAATAATAATAATTATAATAATAATTTTTTCTTACCATCATGAGCCCATGTCCGCAGCAGTCGCCTCAGATTCTTCATACTATAAGGGCGGCCATTTTCCCAGCAGCCGCTAAGGAAGATGAAGCGGTGTTTCCAACCTTCGTCTCCCTCAAGAAAGTCGTTTACTATCTTCCATGTATTTGCCAGAGAAAAATAGAAGAAGGGGGACCTGAGAGATTTGGATAGCCCGGATATGGCTATGTACTCCTCCATGGGCATGACCCGACCCGAAAGGCGCGAGGCCATTATACAAGACATCAGCGTGTACCACGCGTTGGGTGTCAGCTGAGAGGGGCAGATTTTGAGAGTCCTGAAATACAGAGCAATCTCAGGATCCAGGGGGAACCTGAGGCCCCCGTTAAACAGCTCGGTAAAAATTACAATTTCCCGTGACCGAACATGCACGGGAGTCTCCCCAGGAACAGGAAACCGAACGGTAACACAGTCCGGAATACCCCACCGGATCAAAAGCTCCTCCTGCTCGGTCAACCAACGATGATAGGTGGTGGTCATGACCGCCTCAATTTCCTCGGGAAGCGGCTCCTCGGGAGGGGCAGCGGTATTGCCAGCAGCAGCAATACCGTCTTCCGTGGGTAGAACATCCACCTCTGATTCTTCGGTATTTACTACCAGGATTTTGTTAGAACTAAGGGAGCTGGCCGGGCATGGATCGGACGGTCGAACAAGAAGGTCTGCAGGAATAGAACTGCTGCCAGTTTATGCCAGATGAGCTTCTTGTTGTTGTTGGCGAGCACGTTCGGGATCTAGTTCTGCAGGTGTTAGGGGCCGTTGATTGAGACCTAAAAAAGTACGAGCAGTGTTAGTACCGATTCGGTATCCTCGTATGGAGGGAGTAAGCTGAACCATCTCAGGAGAATTACCTCCCGCGGGAGAAGTTGGAGAGCTGATTTCTCACATAGGAAGAAATTTAGCTTTGTCGCGACGTCGGGGCGGAAAAGGGGACGAAGCTGTGTAAGAATTGACTGATGAAGGCGCCGGGAGTTTGAGTTGGGCAGTTGGGGAGTGTGGGGAGCTACTGTTGGAAGGAATGACAATGGCCTCTGGGGTCCGAGCACCGGACGGTTCGGGTAAGGTAAAAGACTCGGCAGAGATTGGATCAGCAAGAACGGGGTCGTGAGGCTACGGTACAGGCGTGAATGGCTTGGTGTCAAAACTCCAAATCAATCCCGCACGTCGATATTACTCAGTGCGGTCACCAATGCTAGCCCAGTCTACAAATCCGAACACCGGCTCTTTCTTCTTTTTAGGTTTTGGTTTTTGCTTTGGGTACCTGTGTCCTATAAAACAAGCTCTCTCTCTCTCAAGAAAAGTCTGGACAGCAATTTCTCTCTCTAGAATTCCTCTGAGAGTAATTTGTGTTTGTGAGGTATTTATAGGCAACCCCACCTAGCCGTTATACGTACGGGAAAGTCCAAGCGACGAAAAACAGCGGGAAGTCGAAAGGACTTCTTGAGAAACTGTGCTAACAAGCACGCTTCGGGTAATCGGTCAACATGTGTCGCCCTTCTTATGACAAGCACGCTAAGCCTGTACTAGCTAGCTCAGACAGAGGCATTTGATGGGCCACATTAACCCGATTCATTTTTCAAAGCCGGATTACTGGTCTAGGCCCATGGAGAAGTCGCTAAGAGGCCTCGGAAGCAGACCCAAGATGACTCATAAACTGTGTCGGGGCTAAACACGGTTGGAAGAAAGTGTCCGCGCTCGATCGCTTAATATAACCTAGAGGGTCGGACATCAGTTGGAAGAAAGTGTTCGCGTCTGATCGCTTTATAAAGACATGAAGGGTCGGACATACTGGAAAGGAAAGGTCTGACCCGGGTAAACCAGTCATCAATCCAGAGGGTAAGGGACAGAGGCGCTCCGGGCTGATTCTTTTACAAGTCTCTGTTCCCGTTGCTCTCGAAGACTGGGGGCTACTGATAAGGGAGTAATTCGCCGGTATTAATAATAAGGAGTTAATTGTAAATAAAAGGAAGTTAATATGTCTGTAACAGCATTTATCGCTTATTAGAGGATAATTTGTAAACAAAGTATTTGATGAAGGACCAAAAGAGAAATAAAACAAGCCCACCAAGAATATTATTGGGTCCACACTTCCCTACTATAAAAGGAGACCCATTATTCTTGGTAGAGGGGACATTCTGGAATGTAATAGTCTCTTTCTACTTTCTCTCTCTACATTTCTCTAGTCACATCAGGTCCAAGATCCAATATTAATCTTAGTCATTTATTCTCTCTTCAGTGGAAAACCATAAAATTCCTCCCAATGTTAACCTATGCCTAATGTTTACATGAAAACAAAAAACCTACTCGTAATGTTTATGTAGAAGACAAAGACCCTTATGCTAATGTTGTTGTAAAAAAAAAGTCCTCGTAATGTTATCACGAAAAACAAAAACAATGAACCTACTCCTTTTTTTGTTGAAATCAAGACAATCATGCTTTAGAGGTAATCCGGGATAAAGAAGATAATGTTCCTATGACCAAAAAATAAGATGTTTCTGAGCAAAATGATTTTGTGGAGAAATATGTGATGTAGATTATTCAATATTAATAAAAATATTTTGAAAACCTATGTATTATTATAACTTTTTTAACATATATATTTATTTATATATTAAATTATTATTTCTTATATCTTATAATACTTGGGCTCACATAAAATTTTTAAAGTCTGGTGTCTCGTGTTATAGTCTCTTCTTAAATTCTCTCTCATGATATAGTCTTATATAAATTTTGTAATGTTTGGACTTACGTGATAGTATCATGTATGGTATATTTCTGTATGGTGTTGTCCCACATGATATATTCTCTCATAATTAAGATATAGACTCACATGATATTGTGTTGCATGGTTTAGTCTCGCTTGATATTTTATTGCACGGTGTAGTCCCGCATGATTCATATTTTCTTACAACTGGTATTGTCTAGAATTTTTTTTTGGATTGGTTTTGCAACATCGTTATGGTTTAGTATTAAATTACTAATATACATAACTTTTGTAAAGGATCATTCTACTGAACACTAAGTCCTTATACACATTACGAACTGTAAAAAGTAAGTGAATTGGATCTTGTTGAGGAGTAGTTAATATAAAATAAAAAATATCACATAAAAAAAATAAGTGGATAATCTTTTCTCTCATCTCTCATCATTTGTGGCCTCTCATCTATAATTATCTATTATCTTGCATGGATCATATTTGTTTCGTATCATCTATAATGATCAATGTAGATTTTCATAGTTCTCGCATGGTTTTGTCTCGCATGATATAGTCTGTTATTGTTTAGTTTCACATAATATATATGTCAGCCATCTATTATGCATTACATTATCTACGAATATCCTTTAATACAGTGCCTGCATCTATCGTAGATTACATTGGTATATCTCACATCTATCGTAGATTACATTATCATGTATCGCATGGTGTTGTCCCGCGTGATCATATTACATCTCTCATCTGTTATCATGTCTCACATCTACTAATATAGTTGTTTCACATATTGTTGAAAGAGTTGGATGATGGGTCTTCTTTTGGATTATATTTGGAGACCACTCAATTTCAAGTACGTATACCAATTGACTAGACAATCAAGAAAATTGATTAACCATTTCAAGACCCATTTACAGAAGTATGAGAAATAAATCAATATTACATATTAGAGTTAATTAAAAAGTGAGAGACATATAATGATGTTATAGAATGGTCAGTTCCAGCATTACCAGCATGTAGTATTTTTGTTACTAATATGATAGAAATATTAGGTTAAGATGAGATCGACTATAAGGTGAAAGTTGATTTCATTTTATTTGTATTAATGGCTTCCTACTATACAATTAACTTACTGTTTGTTTCACTTTTCAAATTACGTAGGTTATTGAAGGTTATATATATTGGTAACTTATATAAAATAATTTTAATATACATAAAGTTGGTTTAAACGAAGAAGGAACTTATTCAAGCAAAAGCCATATCTGGACATGTAGTAGTAAGAATCATATAGTTTTACAACACATGTGTGGATTAATATACAAAACGTATTTCTAACAAGTATTATTTCAATGTAACACATGATATATACCAATCAATTTATTAAAAAATTTGTTGACGATGAATTACGTGGCCACAGAGAAGATTAAATCTTCATCCAACTTCTCACACAATAAATTTTTAGTACTAAACATTGAAAATGAAGAATGAGTAAATTTAAACCCATTGGCACAAAAAGGAAAACCATTAGATAAAATACAAAAAATTGCAGAAAGATTTGTAAATGTTACGTATTTAAAATTTTATAGTAGGTTTGAAAATGAATATGTCTTGCATGATTATGTTTTGCATGGATATGTTTTCCATTAATATGCCTCGCATGTATATATCCCATCTAATGTATTTGTCATGTATGCTACGTAATGTATCACATATTTTAATGAGTTTTTATATTGATTAAGCATTTGACTTACAGATTGAATACCTCTAGAGCAAGAATAGTTTTCCAAGAGCACAAAAAATAAAGTTAGTATGTCCAAGAAATATTACTCAACCAAAAAGGGGAACACTTGATTATGGTTTAATGGTTTACGAATAAGCTAAACACTATATTCAAAAGAGAAAACTTGGAAAAGACAAACCTGAATATTACAACACTAAGGAGATCACATATGTTTAATGATAAAATATTTTTTTGACATCCTTATGTAGCATTTGTTAATGATGTAGATCCTTATGTATAATGGGTTAATGATGTAAACATAATCAAAGATGTATGTTTTATTGTAATGTTCCTTAATGATTTTACACAACTTCAATTTATATATATTATATTGTTCATTCATAACGTACTTGGTCGCATATCTACCATGCGGGTCACGCATCTATCACCACACATGAACTAGTCACGCATCTACCAATACCCATTATATGGTTTTGCATCTATGACCACACATGGCAACTCTTACATTTATCTTTCTATTTAAAAAGTGTCTCTATCAATATGTTGTATGCTGGTCGCGCATCTATCAACACCCATGAGTTAGTTTTACATCTATCACCATACATGAACAAGTCTCACATCTATTTAATTAGTTAAAAAGTATATCGCATCAATATATTGTATGTTGGTTGTGCATCTATCAACACAAATGAACTAGTATCGCATCTATCACCACACATGAAAAAGTCTCACATCACTATAGTATATGTTTACCTCAAATTTATCACAACCCTTATATTTGGTTTATGACAAATTTCAATAGTCAAAAGGATAGTTCCAAAATTCGAGAGGGAAAAATCACATAAAAATGTTAAAATGAATTATTTACCAACTATCAAAGACTTATTTTTAAAATTTAAATATAATAGTTGTTTTATTTGTTTGCTTTATATTTATTTAGCATTATAGAAGCACTAATGGCCGAATACCGAAAACACTACGGAAACTCATCCACTATAGATGACACCAATTACATGGTCTTTTAAATTCACTAGAAGTAATTGATATAGACGAAGAGCCATAGTTTGTTAAAAATGTTGGATGAGTTGGTAATGAGTTTGCTGATTATATCAAGCATCGATCTAAAATTACACAGGTTGCATGTAAAACTAGCCAAAACCCAATTTGCAAAGGAAAACACAATTTTATATACAGATCCAACATCACTTCCATCATAGCGACCTTTGAGAACTATCAACAAACAAAATATTAAATTGTATTGGAACCTTATCATGAATTGTTCTTTATTTTCTATTTTCGAATTGTATTTTATTTTTATATGTTTGAATTGTTCTTTAATTTGAATTTAAAATTGTTCAATTTCCTAATGTTTTCTACGTTTTGAATTATTTTGAATTGTTATCTAAATAGTTATAAAGTGTCTCGTATCACTATAGTGTATGTTGGTTTGGTATCTCTCACCATCTTTGTACTTGGTTATGGATTGGTTAATGCATTGAATTATTATATATTGGTTTTGCATCTATCACCTAATATGAAGTTATTATGAACCGGTCTCGCATCTATAACCACCATTTGTATGGTGCACGCATCTATCTTCTATATGGCATGTTCCATATCTACCATCTATAAAAGAGGTCTTACATCACTATAGTATATGTTGGTCTCAAATCTATCACTATCCATGTACTTTGGTTATGAAAAATGCCAATAGTCAAGAAGATAATTACAATAGAAGCCTTCTCACTGTCCATGTATTTTAGTTATAAAAAATGGTAGTAGTCAACAAGATAGTTGCAAGATAATGCTAATAGACAAATAAACACATAAAAACCCTAAAACAAATATTTACTAACTATATAAAGCCTATTTTTAAATATCTTTATTTTTTTACACACAAACCTTAATCGCCGAATACCCAGACTACTACGGAAACTCCTCCCCTACTTCTAGACGCATTGAAGTTAATTAATTGAGACAAATACCAACATATTGTTGAAGTTATACGAGTGGTCTATTTTGATTATATTGAGTCTGAAATTACACATGCTTTGTTTAAAATTACCCAAGATCTTGTTTGTAGATGCAAAACACAATACTCCCAGAAAGCTTTATCAGTGCTTCCTTTCGGGCGATCCTTTAAGAAATCTCGCAACAAGAAACTATCTGAAACTAATAATGATAAAAGTATTAAATAAGTCACCTCCTTTGTATGGAGCCATAAAATACAACAACCCGTGTCCTAAGCCAAGTTCTTAGATCAACTTATTTGTTTTATTTTTTTATCGACAAACAAAATGATGAATTATACTCGAACTAAATGTTAAATTGTTCATTATTTTCTAATTTTTGAGTTTTACTTTATTTTTTATATTTGAATTGTACTTTAATTGGATTTGGAATTGTTCGACTTTCCATCTTCTCTATGTTTAGAATTGTTCGACTTTTGATGTTCTCTGTGTTTGGAATTGTTTCAAATTATTTAATATAAAAAATATAAGAGTATTTACGTAATTAAAATATAAATACTTTTTATTTTGTAATATAAGTCATTACACCAATAAATAAGGATATATTGGCCATTTATACCAATATATCTTCAAATAGGGGCACAATCATCTTTAACACTTGTATATATATATATATATAACTCCAAAAAAGGATATATCTCATTTATCCAAAATTTTGTATTTTAATTATTTTCTCACTCTATAAAAGTTATAAGTTCTCTCTCAAAATAATAATTCTCCTTTCTAGATCTAAAACGTGTATGTGTGTGGCATTTATAATGAAGTTTTCAAACTTCATCATTAGCGGCTTTTGTAAGAAAAGGTATTTGCTTTCTATAGTGTTTTTTTACCAAAAATGGTTTTCATATATGATTTTTGAAGTTACAAGGAAATTTTAAAAAAACCATATTGTCTATTTCATATTATTGTTATTTTTTCATAGGTAAAATCATTTTTTATAAATTTCACGATTAGAGTCTAGTAATAAATACTCTTGTTTTTTATTTAGTGCCGGTAAAATATGACTTAATACCTTTAACTATTATTTACTAAACTTGGGTAAACAATATTTTTACAATAACGTCATTATCGTATTTTATTTCATTTCGGCCGTGATTCGATCAATCATAAGAAAATCATTTCCTCGTATCGATCATTGATTTATAATTAAAATTCATGTTGTTTGGTGTCTTTTGTGTTATCGATATAAGATTTTTGGATACAAGTTCATTAATTCCAGAAAGTGTTTGGGGGTAAGAATGGATTTTTCAGGTCATGTTTACATATCAAATCAAAGATTCATTTATAAAATGAATGTTTTCATTCTAATCGAAGATTAAAATTGGTGTGGAATATATCTGATCGAATGGTATTTTGGGATAGAGTTGTAGGAATTTAGTATTTAGAGTGAGATGTAGAGAGATGGAGGAGGTGTGTGCTAGTTGTAATTTTTTATCACCCTCATAAATGAAACTAGTTAGGGTATTTATACTTGTTTAATGATTCGTGGGCCTTCCGGGTCGGATCATGGGCTTGTGTCAAGTTTAAAAGCCCATAAGCCCAAGATAGGAAATGACTAGCAACCAACTGAGTCACAGTCCAGTTGTTTGTACTGTTTGGTGGGGCATGGTATTGGATATGTCCGAACAGCCCTTTGAATATATAGAATAGTTAGTCAAAGAAATCCAACCTCATCAGTAGCCCCTTTAGGTCTTGCAAAGATAATTTGGAAGAGCTAATTTAAAAAAATAAAACTTAGTATGTATCCAAGGTGAAGTCTGATCTGACATTTGAATCTGAACTGAATCTTGATCGGATTCGAAGAGATTAAGCTGCAGTTATGAATTCCAAAAGTCAGTTTTGCCATGTGTCGAGTTTTGGTTCAACCTCTGAGCTGAATACAAATATTTCTAGAGAGAGAAAACTTAATAATCTTTTAAAATTATGTCTAGGTAGATTATATGTTCACAACCATAAACGCATTGGTGAAAGGAGGTTGGATAAACTTATCCAATTTGAAAAGAGCAAGAAGAGACGCAAGAATCACAGTTGGGCTCCCTGCCTCTCCTGGTGGAGAAATAAGTCAAACAAAGCCAAACACAGACAAGAGCTCATCATCATCAAAGACATCAAAAGTTAGAAAATTATATTTTACCACAACCATATCTCCTTTAGAGTCAGGGTCTTCAGTTCAAGAGTCCCAAAACTCTCTTCCTAAAGAAAAAACAGTTTCCAGCATTAGAATACCTTCACCTTTTCTAGCTATGTGTTCAGATGCTGAGAAATCCACCCCTTGAAGGCTAACTCGCCTTTCTAAAGCCAAAAGTACTCCCTCTCCTTCGAAACCTGCTAGTTCGGAGACAATAAATCCCCCAGTAGAGTCTAAACGATTCGAACAACAATCAAATGTAATGGAGGAGACCATAGAGAATAGTATGGAAGACACCCTCTTCGAGACGTCCGGACATACAGAAGATAACGCAGCAGATCGCAAAAACAAAGTAAAAATAAGTCTGCCTAACATAGAGTCACTTTCGGAGTGCCTGGAATGAAAAATAGGGCCAAACTTTCACAAGGTTAGTGTGGAGTATTTAATAACTCTTCAAAATATTTCTTCTGTATAAACCCACACTGCTGAACTGGATCGAATTCGAACAAAATGGAGCTTTCCTCATTTTGTTAAAGTGAGAATTCTAATGACTCTGGAAACCTCCATGGACTGCAAGTCTCACGAGTAGGTGGTGTATACCGAAGTGATCAATTGGGGAATTTGGTTTCCTCTAGACCCAGAAATAGTCAGGTAATTCCATCTGATAAAGTTATGCCCAAGTCAAATGAGCCCAAATGCCTGGTATACTTTGTTGGCTAATATAATGGAATCTAGATTGTAAAACATTCCTTTGCCCATGGAGAAATTTGCTGCCGTGGCGAGTCTATGCAGAAACCACCATATCCTTTTTTACCATTACAATATCAGAAATGACTACGAGGTGGTAAATGATCTGTTGGAGTCTGAGAAGCCATGGAATACCCAATTTATTTTTATCAGTGGAGCATTAGAAAATGGAAGAAAGATAAACTCCACTACCAACCCAAGTTAGCTGACCAGCCGCTGGAAAAGTTCAAGAGCACCTATAGGCAGGCCAAGCTACGTATTCCGAACTGACTATTGTGTTCTCTTTTCGTATTTTCAAAAATGTTTCTAGAGCACCTATAGGCAGGCCAAGATACTTGTACCAGGTTGAACGAATGGATATTGGATAATGGGTTTACATAACTGTTTTACTTCTAGAAACTTTGTGAGGTCTCACCTATGGAATACTACGGGGAGTAGAGACCTTACTTAGGAGCAACTGACCACTCCTCCTCCAGTAGATGTTATTCAAAAGAAGACTCAGGCTAAGGATGGCAAACTTCACTTGGCCTCCCGGAACAAAGCCGCTAATCACCTGGACAAGATCAAGAACAAGAGGAAGAAAAAGACTAAAGTCGACTCATCCCATCAAGTCTCCGAAGGGGTCAGTTCGGAGAATCAAGGAGGAATCAACACTGCTTTTTCAGAGGAAATTGAGGCCAAAATAAAGGAAGATGACAGATCAGATTAACCGCCCCAAATTACAAGGTAAGATCATAAGAGGTGCAAGGAGAGAAGTGATGAAATATCCGCAAAGAATAAGAAAAATAACTTAGGGTCAGAGATAATACTTTGGCCTACAAAAATTATTCCTCATATTCCTAATGATCTTCCTCCACAAGAAGAGATTACACCTAACCCTCATTGCCCAACATTCCTACGAGTCGAACAGTCAACTACTGAAGGAGATTTTAATCTGGATGAATTTCAGAACATGTACTTTAGTGATCTGGACAAAGATCACATTGAACCAGGCATTGAAGAATAATCCTTTCATTGCGCAGCAAAAATAAAAGCCTTAAAGAAGGAGAAAGAAAACTTGGCTACCGAACTGCGCAAGTCCAAGAGTGCTCAAGATGAGTTCTACATCAAATATTCCGGACTAGAAACTTCTGTCTCTATTGAGATCAAATCCTTGAAGCACGAACAAGCTGCTGGAACCAGCACTATCACTACTTTATCCGAAAAAAGCTAATTTAGAGAGGCTTCTCAAGGAGAAGGAATATGATAATACTTCTTTAATAAGCAAACAAGCCTAAGAGATAGCTGCAGGTATAGACAAGTATGCTGCCAGAGTGGTGGATTCTTTAAAGAAAAGAGTCGAGGGGGTCAAATCACACATGGTTTTGCTATTCTATGAGACTTTTCTGAAGAGAACCCTTGGTCCCTTTTGGAAATATGTACCATACGAGAAGATCTCTTTCCATACCATGGTGGATGGTGACAATCATGGTAGCTCAAGCGGAGAAGATTTTGATTAAGTAACTGGTGAGAGTTCAAGCGCTGAACTCAAAATTCCCAAGAAAGGTGATGGAGAAACCAGAGGGAACAAATCCTAAGGTTGTAATGTTATGTTGTGTTTTTTAAAACTAAAGTACTTGGACGGCCAAGGCATTTTGTTATGTGGTTTTTCTAATTCCTGTCTTATAAACCAAAGTCCTTGAATGGTCAAGGCATTTTGTGAATTATGGATCAGACTTGTTCTTATCAAGCTAAATATTGCATCTTTCTTTTGTATGAACTCCATTGTCTTCTTACAGTTAACATTCTAAGTAGTTTTAATGTTTTCGATTTGTTTAATAAATGTTTAATAAGCATTGAATTACTCCAATCACAAGTGTTTAATAAATGTGATCAAGTTTTCAGTAAATCCGATCAAGTGTTTAACAAATCCGATCAACTCGAAGGTACTTCATTTGAGAGCCGGGGTGCTTAATGAGTATTTAATTTATTCTTGATCTCCTCATACTATGGTCACGAATTTTGCACAAGAATTTTGAAGAATGTGTAAGATATTATTGAAAAACCTCATTAAAACCTCCCTGCGCCACCAGGGTAAGAAAGAGTATGCCCTCCTAATATTTACATTGGGGTATGAAAATGTAAATATTTACAAGAGAGTTTTATTCTAAATATAAACCGAGATGTTCAACGTTTCATGGGTGCTTTAATGTGCTGCTATTTTTGTCTTGAAGTTTATATGTTCTGGCTTGACGTTTCCACATACCACAGAGATTCCTTCCCAGTTCGGAGCCAGCTTTCCAAACTATTTTTCTTTAGTGTGTAAAAATACTTTTCTCAAGACTTAGTCTCCAAATTGAAAATGTTTTCTTTTAACCTTGGATGTAAATCTGCTTCTCATTAAACCCTGATAGTGTGTTGTTCTTAAATGTGCTTTGACTCTCCTCTCTTCAATCAGATCCAATTGATTTCTAACTGCCATATCATTGGCCTGTTCTGAATAGTTTTGGATTCTGAAAGATGGTAAAGTATCTTCCATGGGTGTGATTGCATGCATCCCATAAACGAGAGTAAAATAGGATTCTTGTGTAGAAACCCGAGGAGTAGTTCGGTAAGCCCACAGTACTTCTGGAAAATACTTTGGCCACTTCCATGTAGCTCATTCGAGATTCTTTTTCAAACCGAACAAGATCATTCGATTTTCAACTTCAAATTGCTCATTAGCTTGAGGGTGGAATGGAGAATAAAAACACCGTTAAAACATCTCATGTTTGTATTATCAAATTGTGGCCCATTATCTTTAGTGATCTTCCACGAAACTCCAAATCTACAACATATGTTGGATATAATGAATTTTATAACTGCCTTAGAAGTGGTATTAACTAAGGGAGTTGCTTCTATCCATTTAGAGAAATAGTCAATTTTCATTATTATCATTCGATATCTAACGTATGTCATGGGAAGAGGCCCAACCAAATACAACCCCCATCTATCAAAAGGTATTGGTTCGGATATGGACTCTATAAGACCTGCTGACACATTAATTTCATTCCCATATATCTGGCGAAGATCACACCTCTTGACCATATCTTTGGCATGTGTCATTATTGTTGGCCAGTAGTGCCCTGCTAATAAGACTCTTCTGGTGAAGGCCTTATAGCCACAATGTGCAGAGCCTTCTCTACCGTGTAGTTCAGATAAAACAATTTGGGATTCTTCAAATTCTAATCAACGCAAGAGGGGTCTGCTAAATGATTTCTTATATAGAATTTCTTTTAATACCAAGAAAGCGCAAGCTTTATATTTAATTTTTTTAGCCATGGCTTTATCGGAACGTAAAATTCCATCGGAAATAAACTGAAAAATATCACACCTCCAACCTTTGGGTTGAATGACAAATATACTCATACTCTTTTCAATCTCTTTACCCTTTTCTTGGCTTGAATTTATTGATGGACACTCTAACATCAGAATCCATGGATAAGATTCAGAATAGGCTATGGTTGCTAAAGAGTCAGCCACAGTATTCTCCGATCTAGAGACATGTTCATAGTAGATGTTTTTGAAATTTACAGTAACTTCTCTTAATATGAAGAAATATTTTATCAATTGTTCCTTCTTTGCCTTAGACTTCCCCAGAGCATGGTAAGTAGTTGAGAGATATTCATCAATCAGACTCTTTTTGCTCCACATATAAGGGCTAATCTGAGACCAGTTATAGCTACTTCATATTCAGATTCATTGTCGGAGGCCCTGAAACCAAAACATATAGTTTGATACATAACATCACCATAAGGATAAGTTAAACAAATTCTAGACCCACATCATATAGTACTAGACACACCATCAGTTCGAACTACCCATAATTTTTTAGACTAGTTCTCTTGTATTTTCCCAGGGGGGATATCAGCATGAAATTGGAATAAAAAATCGACCACTGATTGAGCCTTAACTGCAGTTTGAGCCGCAAAGTCACTATCATAATCACCTAGCTCGAGTGACCACTTGTTCAACCTCCTTGATATATAAGCCTTTTGGAGAACAGTCTTCAAAGGAAAAGATGTATGGACGACAATTTGATAAGCTTGGAAGTATGGTCTCATTTTTCTAGCTGTTATTACCAATGCCAAGACCATTTTTTCTAACTTCAAATATATCTTTTCAGCATCTAAAAAACGTTTGCTAATATAATAAACCGGACAGGGGTAATTATCCACCTCTCTTACTAGCACAACACTTTCTTCATACTCCGATACAGCTAAGTATATGTAACGTTTCTCCCCTTAAATATGTTTGAACAGTGTATTGGGCGAAGACAAATGCTTCTTGATTTCAAGAAATGCTTGATCACACTGCGTAGACAAATTAGAGTCTTTGGAATTCCTCATTACTTGGAAAAGTTTAGCACACTTGTCTGATGTGCTTGAAATAAACATGTTCAACGCAACCAAACGTCCAGTTAATCTTTGAACTTCTTAGTGCTCCGAGGAGGGTCCATAGCTAATAGAGCATTTAGTTGATCCGAATCTGGCTGAATCCCTTTTTCGCTTATAACATAGCTTAAGAACTTTTCCAGATTGGACCCCGAAAATGTATTTCTCAGGGTTTAATTTTAAATTGACAGCCTCTAAGTTAGAAAAGGTTTCTTGAAGATTGGATATATATGCATCTTCTTCAAGGATCTTCATCATCATGTCATCTATATAAACTTCCATATTTCTGCCAATTTAACTAGCAAAGGCTTTATTCACCAACCTTTTATAGGTGGCCCCAACATTATTCAATCAGAATGACATCACTTTGTAACAATGAATTCCTCTCTCCGTAATAAAAGTGGTGTGATATTGATCATTCATATCTACTTGTATTTGGTTGTACCCTGAAAACGCATCTATGAAGGACAATAACTTGTTCCTAGAGGTAGAGTCCACTAACTGATCTATTCAGGAACAAACTAAGGATTTTCGGGACATGCCCTATTAAGATCAGTGAAGTCAATACACATATGCCATTTGCTTTTCTTTTTCTTGACCAAAACAGGGTTGGTAGTCCATAATGGGTACTGAGATTCTTTGAGGTAGCCCATTCTAGTCAACCGATCAACTTCTTGAACAGTCACATATGCTTTTTCTTTAGAGAATGACCTTCTTCTTGTATAACCGGTCCAACATCACTTCTTACTGACAACTTATGAAAAATTACTTCAGCAGGCACTCTGGTTACATCATCATTGCACCATGCAAATACATGTTGATTATCCAATAAGAAATACAATATGCTTTGTTTCAAACTTGCTGCCAGCTTAGTAGCAACTTTAACACTTTTTTCCCTTGGCCAGGGAATGTATTTCAACTTATTCTATAGGTATTATAACACTAGGAGGCTCCCTTGGGTCATCAATTTCATTATCATTGGTGGAAGGCTCCAATAGTTGCTATTATTTGTTAACTTTAACCACCTCCAAAGAATTTGAGGCAAAATCTATTACATAGTATTCTCTAGCCACTTTCTGACTGCTTTGGACAACACCCACTTGTGCCTCCACATCATATTTTAAACAATGATGGACCGTATAAGCTATAACATGCATCCTGGAGAGCCAAAATCTCCAAAACAATAACATTATAAGATGTTAGGCAGTCAACCACAACAAACAATACCTTTACAGTCTTTTTGAAAGGCCCCTTGCCCAGTAATACCTCCTCCTCAAATTCCCCGATGACAACTGCTGAACTCCCAATGAACACCACAATAGTTCTGTTCGATCAATGAATAACTGATGGATTTTTCATATGTTTATAGGTGTTTAATAACAATATGTTTGCCGAATTTCCTTTCTCAATCAGGATTCGGCGTACATCATTTCCTCCTATTGAAGCCCATATCACTACGACATCTTCATGAGGCCCATAAATATCCGTTAGGGCATCCTCATCAAAGACCATAAAATAATCTGGAGTTTGGTATAGATGTGTGGACATTTTCTTATTCATCCGTCATGCCTTTTTCTTGAACAATTTGAGGGTACAGTAATAATATCCCCTCCAATTTGAGGGTCCATTATCACTCCTACTTGATTTTGAATCGGATCCGGATCACAGTACTCAGAATCCACATCAAACCTTTCAATAATTATCATAACATCTTCTTGTGTAGATGTTTGAGGAACTAAAGGAGTAGTTCAGGGAGCATTAGTACTCGATGGTGTATTATCTGGCCTGTTGCCCCCTTGTTTTTTAACATAGGCCCCCAATTTCCCTCTTCCAATGAGATTCAACACCTATTGTTTCAAGGCTATGCAATCATGGGTATCATGCCCAATGCCATTATGATATTTACAGAAGAGGGTACTCCGGTCTTTCTCTAGGATATTGTAATGCGGCCGACTTTCTAAAGTTTTAACAATTGATCTTTATAACTTTGATATTACTACATCTAATTAGAACTATGAACAAAGATAAAAGCATAAGCATTGGAAGACGTTTTAGGGGGTTCCAAGGACATTGATCTAACTCACACTTCTAATCGGAGATATCCTGATACAATCCATCATGCTAAGCTTCTCAACATAAAAAAACAAAGGAAAGTATAAAGAAAAAAACATATGTAGAGAAAGGTAGGTCCAACTATTCACGAATTCACAGTTGGTAGTTCACCAAACACTTAAATATATCGAAGCTAAAAATGATATGATAATCCATTACCTCAAAGAATGTAGACCCCAAACATCTCTATTTAAGGATATTCATTTTAAGCGAGGCCCAAACATAAAAAATTCAGCAGACGACTACTTGGCCTCTTCGACATGTACAATATCTGCATCAGGTGTATACGTCTAAAGAAATCCCTTTCATTAGCCTTCCAACAAATTTCTCACCATATTATCGTCATTTGATGTTATGATAACGATAGGAGACTAAAAAAAAGAGGGGATACTTTAAAAATGTAGGTTTGAAGCAAGAAAGATTAAAATAAAATATGTTTATCTTATCTGGCTATTAAACATCATATACAATTATGAGCTCACCAACACATTTTTTAAATACCCCAGCTTGAATGAAGCAACATTCATGGGGAAAAACTCATTGACAAGGGATGAAAAATCCATTACGGTTACAAGACTCTCTAACGAAGGTTCATGCTACAAGGATACTACTGACCTACTGTAATGGAAGATGCAAAAAATAAAGTAAAACACTGTGATACATTTGCCAACTATGTTACTTCAAAGTGACAATGACATATTCCCATATGGGTCATATTTCATTATTTTAAAGGTAAATGTATTTCACTGATACCAGCATGTATTACTTATTATTGATGATGACCCTAAAACAAGCCATAATATGATAAGGAGCCATGTGCTAGAAGAAACAACTCAAACCTGATTAAAATAGCTTACACTATATATTATGAAAACTGCATATCAAAACGATCCAACGATGAAATTTAAATTAAATAAAGAAAGTAAATGAATATAAAGAGCTATGAAATATATTTACCCAACAACTAGAGATATTCAAGACAAATTAAGTAAGAGAGATAAACAGTTGAGAGTGGACAATCTCTTAAGTACTCGGACGACCTCAATATATATGAGAAGTTGAAAGAAGCACACAATGACATTATTCAATAGTACTATAATACATAGATACTTAGATGGTATATTTGTAATGTTTGTATTAGATGAATGATAACTAAATGCAAACCCATGTCTAATTCATCTATACACTCAATATTATTACTATGATGATATTATAAGTAATGTATATAGCCTAATTATAAAGGGGTTACAAAATGTAAACGAGAGAAATATAATACGATTTAATTTTCCTTTATTTCTTGAGGTTTTTAGACCTCTAAAAATTACCATGATTTGTTAAAGATTTATTCTTCTCGTTGTTGACACTATCTGTAAGAATTCTTAGCAAAAAAAATATTGCAACTAATGATGTTAACTCACAAAGGAATTAAGAGGGATTTGTCTCACGATCTTGATCTTGAGGTCTCTAACGATCGTTCACATATTTTGAAATGCCATGTATTTCCTCATGAACCAAAGTCTTGTAAGGAAGATAATTTTTTTTTCATTGCATGAAAATGAAGGAGATCAAGGTATTTTAAGAGTTGTTTCTTCCACTTTTATGAACGAAGCTATTGTGAACGAAATTGCGTTGTCCGCGGTTGCTCAAATCAATCTTAATGGTGATGAGGTAAGAGTTTCACCAACTAAGGTAACGAATAACAAGCATATCAAACAAGTTTTGTTCCGATCAATTTCATCAAGAGAGAAATGTGATGCTTGTGAAGGTGAGAGTGTATATGTTGTCAATGCTTACAATTGTAAATTAATGAATTAATGTAATTTTAACATCTTAGAAAGTATAAGAGATGAAGAGGGACAAACTAAGATCGTTTATTTATCTAAGACTTTAAAATTACTACGTGAAAATATAATGGACAAATAAAATAAAAACTTAAACGAGATAATTATTCGATAATATTTTAAAAAAAAGAAAATGAAGATATGGATAAGGAAAATAAAGAACGATCTAGAAATGAGGTAAAATAAAATGAAGGATGCTTGTGAATTCAAAGTAACGATATATAGACCAAAGAGAGTCTCTTACACCTTGACACAATCTCCATTGTCCAAAATATTCTTGAAGATGAAAAATATAATGGAACTAGAGATCCAAAAAACCACTTAAAATAAGTCATAAATGATATATTAGCGTTTATGTATTGATTACACTGTTTTGTGTAGAAAAGTTTCCATGAGACTTAGGGAAAATACATTAGTAATCTATCTTATGGGTCTGCTAAAACTCGGAGGAATTAAAAATTCTTTTATGATTCAATTCATTCGAAATAAAGAGATTAAAAAGGATGATAAGTATATCAGGACACTTATCATTAATGAGGGTGATCAGAATTTAATACAAGAACACACCTTAATCATCTCTCGACATTTCACCTTAAACATTAAATTCCTAAAACCCTTTATAAAATTTCCCTCAATCAGAAATAATGCACATGAAATTGACGACCACAGTAGGAGCATAACGGTGCCTGAATTTTATATTCAAAACCAGCAAATAAAGTAGTTCGAATGGATCCAAATGCACAGAATGTTCTACCTCCTGAGGTGGAAGTAGCAAAAGAAAACAATGAATATACAGTTGAGGAGCGCGATCAGTTGAGGGCTGCGATAGAAGCATTGAGAGCGCTAAAAAAAACAGAGAAAAGGTTTAAATAAAAATATGGTGCATCGGTTCTTCATCATACTGAAAATCCTGGAGAAAACGAACAGTCCTTGAAGACTCATCTTAGCTCCAAAACAACGCATCGATATAAACATGCGGAGATCTCCACTTCGAAATCCTCCAACAACTCATCAAATGATGTAGAGCTTGAAATGTCAGTTTCCTCCAGTAGTGACGAAGGACGGTCGAAAAAGAAAATAAGGCTTACTAAAAAGCATTTAAGAAAAAGGGATAGGCACGACAAGCTCAAGAAACACCGTGGGAAGATAAAAGGTTCAGCTGATCAGCATATTGATCGTTTACTGATTGATCATTTTGAGTGTAAGAAACACTTTTACTGTGAGTGTAGTTTTGAGGTTGAGTTTTTAAGTATTCATAAGCTCTTGGATGGTGGATCATTGTCTCCACTTTGTTTATATAAATATTAGAGCTCTTCCATCATCTAGACCATCACCAAACACACCAAGAAGTAATCTTAGAGAGAAAATTAGAGAGAGAAAGAAAAGAATGTTTTTTTGAATGAAAGAAAAATATTTTATCTTTTTCAATATTTATAAAAGTAGTTTGTTGCTTTTAATGAGTGTTTCTTAATATTTTGTGCTAAGAGAATTTAGGTTTTTACAACTCTAGAAGCAAGTGTTGGGTTTGATACAGATTGTGGTTTATCGTACATCGATGCACATCTCCATGTGCGAAATCATACAACATCTTTTTGTCGTGTTTGCCATAAATAATAAGAGAAAATGTCTTATGTATGATAAGTCAATAATTATTTGGGGAATATATTTAGGATCTTGTGCCAGATGTGACTAGAGAGAGAAAGTGTAGAGAGATAAAGGTAGATTCGTAAAAAACAATATTCAATGCCTTTTTCAGGCAAGTGGGTCACCCTTTTATACTAAAATAAGGCGGACCCATTTAAGTTCTTAGTGGGTCATTCATCACATATCAATGAGGCCCCTCAACTACTTTCACCTTTTCACATTGGTCCTCGAAGAAATCAGAACGCTCTATTAGCTACATCAGATATTATCTATTATGTTTTTACCCGTACGACTTAAATCCGCGAATTCCGCCCTCATCAGTAGCCCCCCAGTCTTCGGGAGTTTCACGATCGGAGACTTGTTAACGATCCATCATTAATCGCCCGGTCTTCATTTAAACTTCGGGTTCTGTCAGTTTCGCTCTCCCGACGCTACTTCATTGGTCACTTTCCCGCGCCTCCTCCTTTCGTTCTACTGTGGTCCTCAACCCAGGCCTCCTAAGATGGGCCTGTCTCTCTTACCGATCGTGGTCGCGACGGCCCATATCGAAGGTGGGCTCGTGATGAACGGCTTAGGTCAGCCCTTGTCAGTCAGTGATCAGTACGTGTCATTAGCTGACGGGTCACCTCTCTGTCAGACTAGGTTCCTAGGGAGACTCTTCGTCTTCCCGCTGCGCTTTCGTCGATTGGTATCCCCCGATCTCTCAATCTTGCCTATAAATACCCCAAGGTCCTTAGTGTCTCTCAGAGGCATTTTAGAGAGAGAAAACGCTGTCAGACCATTTCTAGAGAGAGAAAGAGAGTTTGTCTGACCCTTCTTTATTTTGGCATGTTTGTTGTATGAAACCCGGACATCCGACGAAAAAACCAACCAAGAAGAAAAGAAAACCCGAGTGGAGTTTTGAAGAGTGGTCTAGCATCGGAGATCGAGCAGAAGAATACCGACGTGCTGGTCTGATCTTTGGGTGTAACTCCAAACCTTTTGTTCCCGCTCCGCCTCCTCACGATCCCGTTCTTGCCATCCCTATCCCGGCGGAATCTTTCCTTGTATCCGACCCTTCGATTTCTCCATATCCCGAGGCTAGTCTTTCCCCAGAAACCGTTGTCCTATCATCCAGTGGAAGTTCTTCTCTTTCCCCGGTTGTTAGGTCGAGAAGTTCGACCCTATTGCCCGTCAACTAAGACGCTCCCCGACGTGCTCGCCAATCCAAATTCTTGATAATGGGAGAAGACAGTCCCTCTAAGTCCCCCGCAGGAGGTACTGATCCTGAAATGGTTCAACTTACGCCCTCGATTCGAGGTTATCGGACCGGTACTAACACTGCGGTCACCTTTTTAGGTTTGCCCAAACTTCAGCTAACTCGTGAGCAAGCGGAAGCGGCTCATAGGGCCATGGCGAGCGATGCTGGTGATGCCTCTACTTCTCGGGTCAGACCATCTGACCCAAATGCTGCTAACGCCCGAAGCTCTAATCAAGTTCCGACCCAAGAAACCGGAGAGTCGGAAGTCGACGTTGCTCCCGCAGAAGTCTGTGTCGCTGCTGTTGGCCACGCAGCTAACCCCCCAGATGACCCCTTGCCCGAAGCAGTCGCGGCAGCCATATTTCAGCTGGCTTCTAACGAAAGACGTGGTTTCTCGTTTCGAAAAGAAATACCTATATTTCCCTGAGTACGACCATAGGGAAATGCTGATCCGCTGGGGAATTCCCGAGTGTGTCAACGTTCGATTCCCGCTTCCCGAGGAGACCCCTGTTCACGTCAGACCCAGGGAGATCGTTGTCTTTACCGAACTGTTCAACTGGGGGTTGCACTTCCCCTTGGACCCTGAGATTGCGCTCTATTTCCGCACCCTCCAAATATGCCCGTCGCAGCTGACGCCGAACGCTTGGTATACCCTAATGTCCTGTGTCATGGCTTCCCGCCTTTCAGGTCGGGTCATGCCGATGGAGGAGTACATTGCCATGTCGGTTCTGTCCAAATCCCCGAAATCCCCATTCTTCTACTCTTCTCTTGGAAACAAGTGGAAAATTGTCAACGATTTCTTGGAAGGGGACAAAGGGTGGAAGCATCGGTTCGTATTTCTGAGCGGGTGCTGGGAGAACGGTCTTCCATACTCTTCGGAGAATCCGAGGCAGCTGCTGCGGACCTGGGTCCATGATGGTACTAACCTCCCCTATTTTTTTTTATATATGCCTTTATTTACCAACCCTTTGCGTAGTGTCGAAGGACTGGCTGCAGGGGGTGAAGAAGGACTATTCGAAAGCTGCGGAGGCCACTTTCGAGGTGCTGAAAAGCTACTCCCGAAGGCACTGGGGTCGGGGCATGCACCGCACCTTCATGGATAAGAACTTGTTCATGAGCAACCTCTGGCGTTGCTCAACCGAGGCTCTTACCATCGAACAGCTGCGGGAGCCCCCGAGCCTGGACGATGTGCTTGCTCGAACCGGGCGTCCTGGGTTCATACTGTACCTGCCCAAACGCAACAAGGCGCCCAGTAAGCGTCCAAAGTCCGAGGACGACGGGGGGGTACAGGAGGTCGGAGCCGAGGCTGTAGATAAACCGATCAGGATAGCAGCGCCTGAGGCAGGACGACTGGACGCAAGTCATAATCCGGCCGTGGTGCAAAAAAGAAAAATCCGTGCGGAAACGGGGGGATCCAAGTTGAAGAAATCCAAAACTGCGAGAGAGGGTCTGGCAGTTACCGGCATGGGGGCAGCTGCTTCAGGTCCTAAACTTCTGGATCAAGTTATTTACTTGTTATAGTTATTTAAATTAGTTATTTTAATTCTAATTTTATTAGTTGTTATTAGTTGTAATTGTTTGTTATTAGTTGGTATTAGTCTAAATTTATTTTTTATTATTTCCGATATTAATTAGTTTCGATTAGTATTTTATTGCATATTTAAAAAAAATGTTGTTTTAAGTTTTAAAATGCCTCTAAAACGTAGACTCACTAATGCTCACCAACCCGCTAATTTTCACTTGTTATGAATGATGTTTGTGATAACCAAAACAAATTAATACTAACCAAAATGTAATAATAATTTTGTAATCATTATTAAAATTACAATAATAAAATTCAAAATGTAATATTAAAATTATAACAATATAACTTGTAATCATTTACCATGATAAAATATGATTTTGGTTTAAAAATAATAAATAACACTTGTAATATTTAAAACCAAATCACAATAATAAAATTCAAAATGTAATATTAAAATTATAACCATAAAATTTGTAATATTTTAACATGATTATTAATAATAATAATCAAAATATAATAATAAGATAAATAATATTTAAAATTTTGGATTATATAATAATTACAACACTTAAAATATTAATAACCAAAACAAATTAATACTAACCAAAATATAATAATAATTTTATAATCATATGCAATATCTCAATATTTTTTAAATATAACTTAACATATGATTTTGGTTATAAAATAATTAAAACGCTTATAATATTTACAAATAAACCGTGATTTTTACAAATAACGGTTTGCGGTCCTTGCGATTTGCGGTCCTAATAGACCAGTTAAACGGTTTACCATCTGGTTTATAAACAGTTCTCCGGCTTTGAACTGCGGTCCTAAACTATTTGTCACTTCTAGCCTTAACTGGGCATGATTGAATGGCAAGGAATTGATTACAGCTAAATTACAACTAAATTAACCACCCACTTGGTCCCGTCTGAGGTCAGTTCTGTCGTTACATATAAAATCTTTCTTTAAATATTATGTGTTCGAGTAATTGGTGAGTTTTCACTGTTTGTAGTTTTATCGAGTAGCCTGATGTACTTACCCAGATTTTACAACCATCCAGAATTGATATTATATTTTTGTTATTCACACTTTAAATCATCTATTATTGACTAAAAAATTATATAATATTTGTACTTCGATTCACGCCATGGACCTGCATAGCTATGCAGTCCTCAATATAGCTATCCAATTTTTTATATAAAAAAATCATCAAGTCCAGCAAAGTAATAAAGCTCATATTAACCTGTTTATATTAATCTGTTTATACATAATTGGTACTTTGTAGCTACAAATACTTCGCAAAAATGTAGAAGTGTATGACATACCAACTGCCGACTCTTGTAATTTTCTTTTTCTCTATGAAGATCAACTCGAATCTGAGTGTATCAATGCTGGAAAGATATTCCAGATTACAAATCCTACTATATCTTTGAGTTTGGCCCAAGGAAAAGCTCAGTTGATTTGTTGTATATGAATAGGGTCAGTTTACAAGTTAAGTGAAATGGTGTGTTGTGGATCACCCCATAACTTATTTCACAAGTTGCAGAATATAACTTTTTTCCTACTTGAGTTGGGCACCTTCCTTTGCCTGCTATAAGATTGTAGTACATAACTGATTCAAATCTAAAAATTCCAAATATAGAATATTGTATAGTCGGTTTTATTTTTTTCTTTCTCCTGGTTTGTACTGCCGTACTATATCTGTATAAGATATGTATATATCAAAACTATCACTTCAAGTTGTTGAAATGAATAAAAGTGAGTTTGACAGGGCCAAGAAATGACGTCTTGCAAGGTTACACCAAGAAAGTAACTTACTCTAAACAAAGTGGGTTCCTGGAGTCCATATCAATAAAATTTTCGCTCAATAAGTAAAACAACTGAATATATATACTTTTATGAATATTGATATAAAGTAAAACTATCTAAAGAGGGATATTTGAATTTTGGATTTTTTAAGTGAACCAATAATTAGCGTGAAAGATATATTTTGCAAAAACAATTATTCAAGTTATATAACAATGCTATATTTTTGTTCAACTTTCATTTTGGATCATCTTGAAATTAAATTATGAACTAATGGAACATATTTAATGGCGGAAAAGATTCAAAAGTCTAATTTATAATTCGAAAATAATTATATTAATTATATTCTTTTGGACAAAATTATAACATTTCGTCGAATGTCAAATCGATTTTCCATTAGTAGATTTAAGACCAATTTGAAATTTAGTTTGATATTTATTAAAGGTAAATTGTACGATAAATATATGATGTTCTTAATAAAAATCAACGCCAATGCGATTGAAATCATAAGATCATTGATGAACCAACAATTTATGATTTTATGTTTGTAACATTTCTAATGAAATTTGAAATAAGGGTTGAAGCTTTTCTCTTTCGGAGTACTAGAAATGAATCGCATAACAAGAAAGCAAAGGAAATGAGAGAGGAGATCCCCTTGTTATATGTCTCTCATACCTTTGAAAGAACAGAACGAATTAGTGTTTATATTTAAGATGGGATAGTATTACACTAAATGATCCATGAGGTCATTTTTAGGCGGAAATCCAATGATGTAAGGACGCCAAGAATAAGATGCCAACGAACATTGCCAAAAGCTTTCATGAGATTGATTTTGAGAACAACCCTTGGGACCTTCTTGGTAATGTTAGCCAGACTCGCCCCCTCCTTATCTAATAACCAAAACCCCATGAAACTCATTATCACTAAGCTAGCCAGACTCGCCCCCTCCTTATCTTCTCTTAACAAGAGGGAATTTAGTGATATTAGCAATAGGGTCGAAAAGGCTAAGACCGATCTTGCCCTTGCCCAAGAAAATCTCTTCTCTAACCGTTCCAACCGCTCTCTAATCTCCATGGAAAAAGAGGCGTCAGACTCCTTCATCTTCTTTAGCCGCACTGAAGAATCATTTCTTAAGAAAAAGTCTCATGAAACTTGGCTTAAGCTCGCTGATAAGATCTCTAATTTCTTTCCTAACAGTATCCGGGCTCATAGCGCCCAAAATAAGATCCTCTCAATCACCACCCTGGGAGGCTCCACGAGCTCTAACCCTCGCACCATCTCATCCACTTTCTATGAATTTTTTCTTCATCAGATAGGCTCCCCTATCAAAGACGACTATCCTGGCCCGGACAGAATAAAAAACTTAAATAATACCAGTGTCCCCTCTGACCTCAAGTCCGAGATAGTTAAACCCATATTCGATGAGGATGCTAAGAATACCCTTTTTGAGATTAACAGTGATAAAGCGCCTGGACCAGACGACTTTAGTGCAGGTTTTTTTTAATGGGTTAACCATTTTTTCATTAACAGAAAAATGAACCCTGAGTGGAACAAAACCCTCATTGCGTTTATCCCCAAGGTGGACTCACCCTCTCTACCCTCAGACTTTAGACCTATCGCTTATTGCAATATTATTTAAAAATTATATAAAAAATCATTGCTAACAGAATTATGTCGGTCCTCCCGTCTCTGATCGACCCCAACTAATCGGCCTTCGTTCCTGGCGCTCTATTGTGGATAATATTCTCCTGATCTAAAACCTCCTCCCCAGCTATCAAAGAAACCGTAAAGGCCCTAGATTTACCCTCAAAATTTATCTTAAGAAAGCTTTTGATAACATCAGATGGGAAATGGTCCTCGATATCCTTTTAGCCATGAATTTCTCCATGGTCATGATAAATTGGATTATCCAATGCATCACCACTCTTTCTTACTCGGTTTGCATCAATGGTAAGTCGATGAGCTTCTTCCCTGGGGTGAAATTCCTCAGGCAGGGAGATCTCTTTCCCTGTATATCTTTGTTATTGTAATGCAGGTACTCTCCAGAATCCTTCAGGAAAAGAGCCTAAACCCATCATTCGGCTTCCACTGCAAACGTCACAAACTAAAGATTATCAACCTCTGCTTCGCGGACGATCTCCTGATCTTTTGTAGGGCCAAAATCCAATCGATTAACCTGATCCATGAAGGCCTGATGGAATTTGCGTCGATATCCGGCCTCCATTTGAACCCCTCAAAGAGCCACATATTTTTCTCTGGAACATCCTCTTGTGCAAAACAAGCTATCCTCAACCTCCTCAACTTCAAAGAAGGTTCCCTCCATGTCCACTATCTCAGAGCCCCCCTCATCACCTCCCGTCTAACCTACAACAATTGTAGATCTTTTTTTCTCAGAATCACAAACCGAATCAAATCCTGGACCTCTAAGCACCTTTCTTATGCCGGTAGACTCGAACTTATCAGCTTTGTTCTCTTTGCTAGCCAGGTTTATTGGTTGTCCATCTTCATCCTCTCGGCAAGGGTTCTCAATGAACTCACCCAACTCCTGCGCCACTTTCTCTGGTCGGGTCCCGAGATGAAAATATTTGGAGCCAAGATCACTTGGGACAAGGTTACCATGTCCAAAGATGAGGGCGGCCTTGAAATCTCAGACTTAAAAATCTGGAATCAAGCGGCCGCCTGAAAACTTTTGTGGTCCATCCTTACAAAAAATAAGAACTTTGTATGAACCCAATGAACCCTTGAAAAAAATAAAAATAATTGTTTTTTGATCCGAAATCAGACGACGAACATGTATAAAGTCATTACCGGAAACGAAGCAGACACTTCAATCGGGCATGACCCTTGGCTATTCCCCTCTTCCTTATTCAACCGTTATGGTCCCTCCATTAAAAATCTTTCCAGACTCAGAAACATCTGAAAGGTCAAAGATCTCTACATCAACGGCAGATGGGCCTGACCCTCGCAAGCCAGAGCCCCTAACAGAAGCCTACACCTACACCTTGCAGATATCAACTCGGCTCTTAGCAACCTCCCTCCCGCCACCTCCTCCCCTGACACCTTCATCTGGATCCCAAAAAAATAAAAGCCATTATTCTCCATTATCAACACATATGCAACTCTAAAACCCTATCGAGACAAAGTTTGTTGGGCCAACCTCATTTGGCACAAGTTTTCCATCCCTCGGAACTCCTTCATAACTTGGTTAGCCATCGACAACAAGCTCACCACCAGAGACAAACTTATTCCTTGGAGACTGGACTCTCCTCCCACTTGCGTTCTCTGCGCCAACTCTCCGGAAACCCTTGAACATCTCCTAACCCTATGCTCCTTCTCTTCTGCTATTTGGGAATCTTTATCCCAGAAGCTCAATGGCTAAAGGACGGTAGTGCATGGAACCCCTCGAGCGACCAAAACATGCTTTTATGGAGAACAACCTTTTGCGCCACAATTTACTACATTTGGAGAAAAATGAATAATAGAATTTTCGACAACACACAGACATCCTTCACAAGCATTGCTCATCATGTATGATCTGACCTCCGCTAACGCTTCAAAGGAACCAAAATCAATTTCACTAGATAATGTAATTTAGAGACTTGCTTTTAGCATTGTAATATTAATATCAAAATACCTACATAGGCTTGTACCACTCATGTAATGAGGCATAAGCCTCTCAAAACTTCTGTACATTTTTTCATATATATATATATATATGCGCTTTTTACCCAAAAAAATAGAGTTGGTTAATGTTTTTAGATTTTGTTATCTATACATTTGTAGCAATTACCAATTCGAATTAATAGATAATCAAAACAATTCAAATTTTGGTAACAACAATTAAGATCTAGTTGATGCTTACTTTGACGTACATGAACATTAATATATATTGTTCTTAGTTTGTTTCTCATTACCGGTAGATTTAGCATTTATTTTTAAAAGAGAAAAGTAAACAAATTGGTCGCGACATAAGGAAATAAACAAAAATTACAAGGTGAAAAGTTAAAAGAAACAACTTAAAAAAGTGTATAGAATTGCGATTACTTTCAATATGTATAATTAATATATAATTATGTAATAACGTAACTTTTCGTTGACACAAAAAAAAAAGTACATTCCATGCAGATAAAAGTAATACAATTTTTATTAAGGGTTTGGCTAAATTTGGGTCCAAAATATGTTAACCAACCCCAAAATTATAGCCGTCTTTTACCCCGCCGGTTGAGAGGGTTTCAACCGGCGGGAAAACTTATCCCGGCAGGTGAAACAGCTTTTCTAATTACCGGTAGATTTAGCATTTATTTTTAAAAGAGAAAAGTAAACAAATTGGTCGCGACATAAGGAAATAAACAAAAATTACAAGGTGAAAAGTTAAAAGAAACAACTTTAATAAGTGTACAGAATTGCGATTACTTTCAATATGTATAATTAATATATAATTATGTAATAACGTAACTTTTCGTTGACACAAAAAAATAGTACATTCCATGCAGATAAAAGTAATACAATTTTTATTAAGGGTTTGGCTAAATTAGGGTCCAAAAGATGTTAACCAACCCCAAAATTGTAGCCGTTTTTTAACCCGCCGGTTGAGAGGGTTTCAACCGGCGGGGAAGCTTATCCCGGCGGGTGAAACAGCTTTTCCGCTGGGTGGGAGGGTCTCAACCGGCGGTTGAGAAAGGTTCAACCGCCGGGGTAAGGGTAAAATTGTAAAATTTCAAAAACGCTTGTTTTTTGGGGCTGGTTAACATATTTTGGACCCGAATTTAACCGAACCTTTTTATTAATCATATGGAAATTACAAAGGGAAGTCAGCTTAGATGCAAGTTATGTTTTCCACTAATACACTTCGCTGCACAGCCACCTAAAAAGTGTGCTAGAGGAGGCCCTGTTTAAGTTACCAAAACCGTCTTAATTCTCATATTAAGCTTTGGGCGATTAGTCCCGCACGATTTTGCTCTTGGTTCACTCCCAAAAGGCCTCACATTAGTTGAGATATTCCATTCACTTATATATTGTAAGTAATATTTCACTCTAAGCGATGTGGGATACAGGATCAAGTTTACTCACTCTTAACACTCTCCCTTAAACTTGATCCGCGAAATTCATTCCGCCTCACTCATCCCATCGCATGGCTTAGAACGCAGGTTTCAACCTTGCTCTGATACCATATTAGAAATATCTCCACCAACTAATGTGATATTGTCCGCTTTGGGCGATTAGTCCCGCACGGTTTTGCTCTTGGTTCACTCCTCATATCCTTGTGGTTGATCTACAAACACATCTTCTGATAGTTCGCCGTAAAGAAACACACTCTTTACGTCTAACTGATAAACACACAAATTCTTTTGAGCTGCTACAGCTAGCATCGTACGAATAGTATCCCAACGCGCCACAGGAGCAAAGACTTCACTGTAATCTACTCCTTCTTCTTGCGCATAGCCTTTGACCACCAATCGAAGCTTTTCATAGCTTTTGTCTGAGATTTATTCATCTGAAATCAACAAAATTGGTATCAGAGCCATTAAATTAAAAGAGAAAGAGAGCAAGCACATAGAAAAGATGGGAGAATCGAGTAATTTTGGGCAACCTTGTATACCAAAATTCGATGGAGATTATGACCATTGGAGTCTCCTTATGGAAAATCTTCTTCGGTCAAAGGAGTATTTTGATGTTGTGGAAGATGGAATTGATGAACCAATTAACAAAGAAGGATTGACCGAAGCAGAGAACAAGACCCTTGCCGATGCAAGGTTAAAGGATTTGAAGGTACAGAATTATATGTTCAATGCGATTGACAAATCAATTCTTAAGACGATAACTTTGAAAGAGACGTCAAAGCAGTTGTGGGATTCTATGATGACCAAATATCACGGAAATGCAAGAGTGAAGCGTGCGCAGTTACAAACTTTGAGGAGAACGTTTGAATTGCAGGAGATGAAAAATGGAGAATCCATCTCCAATTACTTCACAAGGGTGATGGTGGTAGCAAACGACATGAGAAACTGTGGGGATGATATGAAAGATGTCAAAATTGTGGAAAAGATCTTGCAAACTCTAACTGAAAACTTCAACTACATTGTGTGTTCAATTGAAGAATCGAAAGGTATTGACAGTTTATCAGTCGATACCTTGCAAAGCTCATTACTTGTTCATGAGCAAAAATGAGAAAGCCAAGAATAGTAGAAGAAGAACAGGTACTCAAAATTTCATACGAGTATCGAAATGGAAGAGGCAGAGGAAGACAATTTGGCCGAGGAAGAGGAAGAGGTAGATTTAACAAGGAAACGGTGGAATGCTATCGTTGTCACAAACTTGGACATTTTTCATACGAATGTCCTATGGAAGAGAAGACGAACTATGTAGAGATTGGAGAAGAGGAATGTGATGTTTTGTTAATGGCGTACACACCAGTTCCAGAAGAAAGAAAATCTGTGTGGTATCTTGATTCAGGCTGTTCCAACCACATGACAGGAGACAAAGCATGGTTTTCAAAGCTTGATGAAGAGTTTCAATCCTCCGTAAAACTCGAATTAACGAGTAACTTGGTAAGCCTGGGACAACTTGTGCAAAAAGGCTGCAAGAATTTGATACATCATGAAGTATGCAAGCTTTATCACCCGGAGTTAGGGCTGGTTATGAAAGCAAAAATGACGGAAAATAAATTGTTCAAGATTTTGGCCTCAAAAGGTAACTTGTTTACGGCTGAGAAATGTTTGAAAATAACAGCAATGGATGAGCTTAAACTTTGGCATCGAAGGTATGGGCACTTAAGTTACGAAGGTTTAAGAACTCTCAAATATCAGAATATGGTCAAAGGGATACCACATCTGAGCACCAACGAAGCTGAGAAATGTGTTAGCTGTTTTGTTGGTAAACAACATCGTGAGAGTATCCCTAAACAAAGTTTGTGGCGTTCGTCAAGGAGGTTGCAGTTGGTACATTCTGATATATGTGGGCCAATTTCTCTAGCATCGAACTCCGACAAGAGATATATTCTTACTTTCATCGATGACTTTAGCAGAAAGGTATGGATATATTTTTTGTCATTAAAGTCGGAAGCTCTTATATTCTTTACTCGATTCAAGATCCAGATAGAGAAAGAGAGTGGAGAAACGCTAGCATGTCTACGAACGGACAGAGGCGGTGAATTCACTTCAAATGAGTTCACTGATTTTTGTGAGGAAGCCGAAATTAGCAGACAACTCACTACAGCTTTCACTCCGCAACAAAACGGAATTGCTGAGCGCAAGAACCGGACAATAATGAATATGGTGCGTTGTATTTTGAATGATAAAGGAGTTCCTAAACATTTTTGTGCGGAAGCATCAAAATGGGCTATACATGTCTTGAATCGAAGTCCAACTTCCGTGACACAAGGAAAAACACCTGAAGAAATGTGGAGTGGAATAAAGCCTAGAGTTGATTACTTTAGAATTTTTGGTTGTATCGCTCATGTCCATGTTCGAGATCAGAAAAGAAAAAAACTTGATGATAAAAGCAACATATGTGTGCTTATTGGAGTAAGCAGCGAATCCAAGGGTTATCGCCTATACAACCCAAAAACAAAAAAGGTCATTACAAGTAGGGATGTGATTTTCGAAGAAGAGAAAAGTTGGGATTGGGGACATAAAACAAAAGAATCAGAGGCTGAGAAATTAATCTGGGAGGATAGAGAAACCGAAGCTGAGGAGAATGTTGAAGAAGTGACTCATGAGCCTGAAACAGAGCAAATAAATGAAGAAGAAGAAGTTTTGACTCCAGCATAATCTCTTAGGCCTCAGAGAATCAGAAGAAGACCAACTTATTTGCAGGATTACGAGACCGGATGGGAGGAAGAAGAAGAAGTTTCGGGTCTTGTAATGTTTATGTCAAGCGATGATCCTGTAACATTCAATGAAGCTATTAAGGAAGAAAAATGGGTTAATGCTATGAAGACAGAGTTGGAGTCAATAGAAAAGAACGGAACTTGATTTCTCACAAATCTTCCAAGTGGAGCAAAGAGAATTGGTGTTAAATGGCTTTATAAAACCAAGCTCAACGAGAAGGGAGAGGTTGAAAAATACAAAGCTCGATTGGTGGTCAAAGGCTGTGCGCAAGAAGAAGGAGTAGATTACAGTGAAGTCTTTGCTCCTGTGGCGCGTTGGGATACTATTCGTACGATGCTAGCTGTAGCAGCTCAAAAGAATTGGTGTGTTTATCAGTTAGACGTAAAGAGTGCGTTTCTTTACGGCGAACTATCAGAAGATGTGTTTGTAGATCAACCGCAAGGATATAAGGAGTGAACCAAAAGCAAAACCGTGCGGGACTAATCGCTCAAAGCGGATAATATCACATTAGTTGGTGGAGATATTTCTAACAAGCATAACTAAAAACGTTGATCTAATTATTATTATTATTATTAATTTAGATCCAGATAGCACCAGCACTGATGAGTAAAGATGTAAGTTGATTCTTGACTTGAAGGGACAAGATCTGCTTAGCACCACCTATTAGCTTCTCCCCTATGAAGATCGCTGGAACACTAGGATGGCAACCCAGCTGCATCAATGCCCATCTGACATCTGATCGAGCTCGTAAACAGTAGGGTTAGCGCCAAACCCGGAAATGAGTGACTTGATGGTGTAGCTCATGCAGCAAGAGCTCCTGCTGAAGATCACCACTGGTCTATCGGCAATAAGACTCGATACTCTCTCCATGGCTGCTGCTGGTGGTAGCTTGTTAGTTTCTGTTAGTTTCTGAATGAGTGTTTGGTTTGAGTTGGTTGATATTACTACTTTGAGTAAATAAACAGTCAGGAGCTGTATTTATATATATGTAACGGCTGGATAGAATTTAAGATAGTTTCAGATGGACACACAACTTGAAAAGGATATAAAGTGAACATGCTGAAAAATATTCCTTATTACCCATCAGAGAAGACAAGTGTGTCACATACCAATTGTTCACTCTTGTAAGTTTCTTTTCTTCTTTACTAAGAAGATAAACTCCAAAGCAATAGAGTATCAATACTGCAAAGATATTCGAGATTACTCGAGACAGATAAAAAAAGGTATGGATGGGGATCAGTTATCTTGTAAATCCTATCTCTTTTGGCCCAAGAGAAAGCCAAGGGTCAGCTGATTTGTTGTATATGAATAGGGTCAGCTTACAAGTACAATGGTGTGTCGACTCGTGGATCACCACATAACTCATTTCACAAGTTGCAGAATATAACGTTTTTCCTTTAAGATTTTAGTACAGAAGTGAGTCAATTCTTAAGATTCAAGATATATATGGAACATGGTACAGTCGGTTTTTTTTTTCGTATTTTGTTCCGTACTGGTTTTGTCTAAGATATGTATGTGTCAAATCAAACTATAAGTTAAAAAAAAAAAAAGCCACTAGTGAGTTGACAGGACCAAGAAACGAGATCTTTAATGCGAATATTATTGGCTTTCTTTTGGCGACTCGCAAGAAAGTCGCACCATGAAAGTTGCTTACCCTAAACATGGTTGGTTCTTGACATTTTCATAAATTATTTCCATAAATTAAATAAATTTTAGGAGGGTTTGGCTAAATTAGAGTCCAAATTTTGTTAACCATTCCCAAATGGTAAAGAATCTTTTTTAATAAATAGTTAAAAACGGGTTTGTCCTTTGACCAAGAATCTTTAATTTTGTATTCTAATGAATTGTGGGTATAGTTAACACAAAATAGAAAAACACAAAATTACTTCTCCTACAACCCTCTTATACTCAACAAAATCAAAAACTCAAAAAAAACGCAAAAATTCCAAAAATCACAAGAAAACTCCAAACCTCTGAAACCCAACAATTTCTTTTGTAAAAACCAAATCATTGAAGGATGAATTCAAAAGGTAAGACTACTTCTCACGAAACCTACACAAAAGAAAAAATACATTCCCCGCCGGTGGGACTACTTTTCACCCGGCGGGGTAACAAATACACCTGCAAAGAAAACTCATTCCCCACCGGTTGGACTACTTTTCACCCGGCGGGGTAAAAACGAAACCTGGAAAAAAATATATTCCCCGCCGGTGGGACTACTTTTCACCCGGCGGGTAACCACGAACCATAAATTTTCCACCATTGAAGGACTTCGAACCGATTCCTAAATCTACCTCTAAAACACCGATATAAACAAAACAAAACATGTTTTTCACTATAAACTAGCACACATCTACAAAAAAAACCCAACAAAAACAAGATTTAGAGATGTTAACTCTCCCTTTTCTCATTCTTGTTCTTGACTGAGTGTGAATCTAGTAGAGTTGTTGTGGAACGAGAAGAGGAGTTGGAGTTGGAGCTAATTTGAGTTTGGTGTTTTGGAGGTTTAAAGAAGAAGAAAAGAAGAATGATAGGGCTGAATTGTGTTTTGGTTTTGGGGATGGTTAGTTTTTAGGGTTAGGGCTTAGTGAAAGTTGAGAGGGTATTTTGGGTAAAATAATGGGGTTACTTAAAATTTGTGTGGAAAAGGTTAAAATTGGGGCTGCTTATCGAAAGGGGCCCTAATTTAACCAAACCCATTTTAGAATCAAAGTTAAATAATTGGAGTTATGTTTTTATGAGTAAATTTTTATTTGAAACTATTTATCATTTTTTAATAAAACCAACGGATAAACTCTGAAGTCTTGTTTTAACAATTTCAGATTGAAATTATTTTGGTGGAAATCAGAGCTTTTCTTTTGTACAACGAGAATGAATTTTTGTTCTTCTCATTTTCTGTTCAGAACCATACTTATTTATTCAACCAAAATACTCCTACTGTTAACGGTTACAATTTTAAATGATAAACTGACTAAAAATTCAAATTCAAATTCGAAATATTTTTCCAAATTCAAATTTCCATGAATTTTCATAATAGCCTTATCATTCAAAATAAATCTAACCCGAACAAGGATCCGTCTATTGGACCCACTAATCATAATATATTCTAACAAGCGAGTACTCTACACTCTTTGACTTACTCGATAATATATTATGACTACATTGGTCGACTAGTTAACTAATTACACTAAAATATCCAACAATCTTCCCCCCATTTTAGTGCAATTCATGATTAACTAAAACAAAATCACAACAGATAACAAATTTATACATAAATGAAATATCGTAACGATTGAATTTCATATTAGTATATTACACATTTCAAATATTCGAATATCAAGGTATCACTAAGGATTGAACCTTTACTATCCATAATGAATACTTGAATATAATATACACATAAATTTACATTCTCAAATGTTCTTACTTGACACTATCTTTTACTAGCCTTGTGTCCTTATCCTTCTTAAGCATATCAAAGCCAAGTCCTAGCTTCTTGAAGCGGCTAGACTTCATGCTTAAATAGGTAGATCTTTTACTCTTGCACATGCATATGCAATTTTTCAAAAGAGCTATTAAGAAGATAAACTTCAACCTCCACAACTTGCATGTCTGAACACATACTTTGGGATAATACTACTAATGTGCTCCAATATCTAGATGTTAAGCTTTCCACATTGAATTCAGCACCTAATGTCATATTAGATGGGAATTGATTATCTCAACATGAGAGATTTTAAATGGAATTTAATCTCATCCCAGTAGCCGATTTGTGTACAAAATATCTACTTAACCCTTTGGCTAAATGATCGGCTAATTATATTGAGTTCTCACAAACTCTACTGAAATAACATCATGCATGATGCGCACACGAATCTTACTTTGTCTAACAACTAAGTGTCTAGACTTGCCTTTATAAACTTGTCTATCGACATTGGCCAAGGCATCTTCACTATCACATCTGACAGATGTTTGCTCGTTGTTTCTAATGCCACAAACTCTGATTCCATTGTTGAATCAATAATACATGTTTTTTTTTCAAATACTTGAATACTCGGTTTAAAGCTTGCCTATGATGTGAACTAGGATTTCTAGTATACCTACTAAGCTTTCAAGTAGTAATCACAATATCCGCCGATGGATCTTCAAGTTGAAATATAACAACAAATTTATTACGTAGAAGCTTAAGACTATGATCTACAGGTGATCTTACCGGAGAACAATCTTTGAAATTAAATCTATTCAATATCTCCTCAATATAACAAGATTGAGAATCGATATTTAATTGTTCGTTCACTTGATTCTTATACCAAGAATCATTTCACCTTCCCCCAAATCTTTCATCTCAAAACTAGGTTATAAGAATTTCCTTTTTTCATCAAATTGATTTGGTAATGCAAAATAGCAACATGTCATCCACGTATAAACAAATCATAACTTTGTTATGAATAACATCAAAATTTACCAGAACCGTAAATTTTATTTTACAAATAACTTGTTATATTATAAAATAATGTGAACCGCATGTAAATTAATTAATAATCAACATCAATTGTTGGCAAAATTTCAACTAGCATGCAAAATTCATATGATTTTGTAATATGTAAATCACAGATACCGGTTTCCATTTATATAAACTGCATTATTTATTATAAACCATACTTAATCAGCTTTGCATGTCAATTAGTGATTTAATTTGCATCCGCAAGTCAAATAGTATATCACAGATGCGCAAAACAACGTTTTCATCTACGTAATTTATTAAACTGCAGATAAATGTATATACTCCAATCTTCAAAAACCTTATTTGCATGCAATGCTGGAAATCATACGGACATTCATTAAACTGTTAATGATTACACGTCAAAAATTTCATTTATTGAACTTAGGCTTGATCATTTGACTTTAAATGCATGTATACCTTTTATATATATATATATATATATATATTAAACTGGTGATAACTGTATGTTGCAGTTATCGTTTTATAATTTGTTATTGTTTTACAGTTCATAAATATAATTCTACTTCTTCCCAATAAATGTCAACTTTTACCTGTACGTTTTTATCTTTTAGGCTTTTATCAAACATAACCATTAATAAAACTGCGACACGTATATATTAATAACCGCTAGGTTAACAACTTTGTAGTTTTATTAACAAATGTAATCTTAGCTGTTAAGGCACAATATTGTCTCCAATTCGATTTTTTTAAGTTTTTTTTAGTTTTTTTTTACGATGCAATAAAGTTTGCATGTTACTGGTTATCCCTCTCGACTAAGTGACACAAACTGCAAGTCTGTTACTGGCTTTTCAATCTAAAGAAAAAAAAACTTAGGTCTTGCTAAACACAAAAATACCGTCATTTATGCAGTTTGATTTCAAATCACTTTAAACACAAAAATTTGATTCAGAAATCAAACTTCAGTATTTCTGGTTAGAAAAATCATATTTTTTATTCTTTACAGGAACAAAATACCAAAATATGCTTTTTCATATAGCCAATCAGTTCAAGTATTCTTTTTAGAACCCTGGATACACACTTTTAACAACCAAAATAATAATTAATCGAGTGTGTGTATCATTTATAGAATTTAAAACAGCTAAGAGATTATCACCATTTTCATCCATGATTAAAAGTTAAGGTAGAAAAACTTACAGGATGATGATACCATAGTTCCACTCCTTTGATACTTAATTATGGATTCACTTAAAAATGATAAAAAAATCTCTTCATTTCAATCTTCATGCAAATGTTTGCATAGAACAAGAAGATCTTCATACAAATCTCTTTATAATACAAGAACATATAATTTCAATCTTTTGTTGGGAATTTTGTTTAGAGATTTCCGGATAAACTCTGAAGTCTTGTTTTAACAATTTCAGATTGAAATTATTTTGGTGGTTCTCCAAAATTTTCAACCCGATAAAATTAGAGCTTTTCTTTTGTACAACGAGAATGAATTTTTGTTGTTCTCATTTTCTGTTCAGAATCATACTTATTTATTCAATCAAAATACTCCTACGGTTAACGGTTACAATTTTAAATGATAAACTGACTATAAATTCAAATTCAAATTCGAAATATTTTTCCAAATTCAAATTTCCATGAATTTTCATAATATCTTTATCATTCAAAATAAATCTAACCCGAACAAGGATCCGTCTATTGGACCCACTAATCATAATATATTCTAACAAACGAGTACTCTGCTCTCTCCAACTTGCTCGATAATACATTATGACTACATTGGTAGACTAGTTAATCCAATTACACTAAAACATCCAACAAACTGATTTATTGCATATGAATAAGGTCAGCATACCAGTACAATGGTGCGTCGACTCGTGGATCGCCAGATAACTCATTTCACAAGTTGCAGAATATAACGTTTTTCCTTTAAGATTGTAGTACAGAAGTGAGTCAATTCTTAAGATTCAAGATATATAAGGAACATGGTACAGTCGGTTTTTTTTCCGTATTTTGTTCCGTACTGGTTTTGTCTAAGATATGTATGTGTCAAACTATATGTTAAAAAAAGCCACTAGTGAGTTGACACGACCAAGAAACGAGATCTTTAATGCGAATATTATTGGCTTTCTTTTGGCGACTAGCAAGAAAGTCACACCATGAATGTCACTTACCCTAAACATTGGTTCTTGACATTTCCATAAATTATTTCCATAAATTAAATAAATTTTAGAATCAAAGTTAAATAAGTGGAGTTATATTTTTATGAGTAAATTTTTATTTGAAACTATTTATCATTTTTTAATAAAACTAAATTATTTGATATTGTAAATTTAAAAACAAAGGTGAGTTATTTCGATCCGGTCTAAAAAGTAATTACCAGTTAAGATTCAAAATAGTAAATTAACTAATTACTAAAATTATTCATGATTTAAAATTAAGTTCGAAAGTACAAAACTAACATAATACGCACCGGCGTAACCAAGATTTAAATCCTATGGTGTCTTGATTATTGTCAAAAAATATTTCTTTTGTAGTGGAAGTGGTAAAATGGTGTTGTAATATATCTTTATTTTTCATCTATATAAAAGTTGTTTATTTGTTTAAGTGAGTTTTACATATTATTTTTGTCAACACTTTGAAATACTATTATAACATAAAAAAATTGATTAATAAATATATTAATTAGGACATATATTATTAGTGAACTCGAGAAGCTATGTTGTTACGGTTTGATCGGGTTTTAGTTTGAGCTTTTCTGAAGTATACATAGACTAATAGATGTATTGATTATGTCATGTATTGTTAGTGAACTCGAGAGGCTATGTTGTTACGGTTTGATCCGTAAAGAAAAATCAAAAATTATGATTTATGCAGGTCTATTTGTTTCAAAATTGAACTTTACAGCTCTCTATCTTAGAAGAAATATAGATCAACCAATTTTAATCTTTGTAACTAGTGAAGAGTAATATAAGACATGTAGCAAAACTTCAATTTTGAGAATTAATAACATAGAGCCATAATAAATATCTTAGTGTTTGAAGTTTTTAATTAGAGTTTTCTAATTGATAGTAAAAGAACAATTGTTCTAAAAGATTGTATATTGTAGTTAGAGACGACGACAAAAGAACCAACCCGCCGGCTCATCAAATTTATATAAATTTATATTATTTTTTAAATCAACATATTTATAAATAAATAATATATAATAAATAATATATATCAAATCTATATCTATATATATATATATATAAAAATTTATATTATTTTTTAATTAAAATATTTTTTATAGAAAAATAATATAAATATGTATTTTATATATAATAAAAAAATAAATGATACACCAATATTATAATAACATTTTTTAATTAAAATATTTATTTATAGTAAAATAATATAGATGTTTATTTTATATATAATAAAAAAATGATACACTAATATTATAATAATATTGATATGTTATTATATATATAATCAAATAAATAATAAAAATTTAATTCAAAAATTAAAATGGAAGGAATCCATAGCTGGGTCTCGAACCGAAAGTCTGTGGCTTCATGACCTGCATTTTTGCCAATCAGGGTGAAGCATGAGGTATGACTTGATTACTAAACATATTATCTATAGAGCTAGGTGGGTTCCCGGGAAAGTTTTTCCTGTTTCGGGCTATCACTACGTATAAACTGTATTCTCTCTTTAACTTTTTGAAAACGAGAAAACCATCAAAATCAACAATTTTTGGTACTGTTAAAGTAAAAAACCTACTGGAAACAATATTCCGATGAATTTCCATTAACCTCTACATTAAAATAGTAAAAAATAATATTTCATAATATCTTCTTATTCGATTTGCAGTTCACTTTTTTGAAATTAATAGAAGTAGGGTTTGAATGTATGCAAAATAAATTTAATTCCTACTTAGTAATACAGATTATAATTGTGTTTCGTTTTCATGTTTTTAGTGATATTGTTAGTTAGTCGTTTTGGAGTAGAAAATTACTATTGTCATGCATCTATCATCGTGTATAACTCGTTTTCTACTCTTTGGCTTACTTATGTCTCGCTTTATCGAGATAATTGATGAAAATTAATCCTAAATTTAATTGTCAATTAGTTTCGATTTAATCATTCTAAAAAAGTATCAAATCTACTTTGTAAGTGGTCCCGTATCAATTCATAAATTCTCATTAATTTTGTACAGTCTCAAATCAACTAAAAAAAGGCTCGTATCTAATTTATAACAAGTCGCACATCAAGCATCTCATTTTTAAGTAGTCCTGCACCTACTAGTAAGTGGTCATGCATCAATTCCTAGTTTCGTATTAATTTTGTACAAATTCACCCACAACTACTAAAAAGAGTCACACATATAGTTTGGAGGTCTAGTCTCGTAATTCTTAACAAAAACATATCCCTAAAAGCTTGTTTTTCATATCGGGCCACTTTGTAGTTATAAATCAGATGAAAGAACATATAATAAAACAGTTGCACCTAGAAGATTTAAAGAAAACATTGTCTTATTTCCTTCTCAAAGGAACATATGGTATGAGAAATGAAAAAACTCCTACGAAAAAAGAGACTTTATCGTTGAATAATAAAAACACATGATGTTAAGGAAGAAGCATTCAGATTAGGGACACAATTAGTACCCTTTAAACCAGTGATGTCAAGATTATATCTAGTTTCAAGCATTAAAAAAACCAAATGCAATTAGAGGAAAAAAAATCAAACCAAGATATTCAGAAACCGAAGACGAAGAAGAATCATGAAGAATATTGAAGACATACTTCTGATGAAACACCAACAAAAGTAAAAAATAAGAGCAAACCAATTACAAATAAAATGATAAAGGTATGTAATTATTTGTTTGGTTATATACGTTTACACTATTATAATGTCCCGCGCACATCTTCTATATATTGGCTAGCACCCATCATGCATTACACATACCCCTCGTCTATCAGACATCACTTGTCCAACATCTATCATGCATTACACTATCCTGCATCTATAATGCAGTTACTGCCCGTAGTCTATCATACGTAATAATGTCCCGCGTCTATCATACATTACCTTGTCAAGCATCTATCAAACGTTACTTTTCCAGCATCTATCATACATTATATTGTCCTGCATCAGTCATGTATTAAAATCCCATGCATTTATCATGGTATCTCGGGTCTATCTTGCACTTATATTAACTTAAGTTTTCGAGTGTTTATATGATGCAATAAACAAAGCAATAAGAACACCACGGGAGCAAGCAGTAAAAAATATTGTAATATTGTTAATAATGTAAGCCTAATCCATAATCTTCTTCTCTACTTACGGAATATATTAATTTTCGAACTCATCGCTAATCTTTGCACACCTTATTATTTGTCCAATCGGCCTTGTGAAATTTATGTCCTAACTATTCATCGGCCTTCGGCCTCTACTTGAAGTTGTAGCCTAGCCGTTTGAGAATAACCGATTGCTGAAATATGCTTTTATTAAAAAAAATTGCGTACACAACAATATATATGCTAAAGTTAAAGCGAAAGTACGTTTTTAAAACTGAGCTAGATTCTATGAAAGAAAACATGCTTTGTAAAAAACAATTATTGATCTAAAGAAATAAAAAGAACCAGGGGTGTTGAACATAAGAAAAAAAGAAGGAATTACTTAAAACTTTAGAATGAGGTAAGTAGAGAGACAAACTATTGAAAGATATAGAGGACAAACGTAAAAAAGAAACGTTTTATAATAATATAGAAGATGAACGCAAGAAGAAAGAAGATTTAGTGAAGATATTGAAACTTGAGCGTTTTCATCATGCTGAATTTTTAAGATATTTCCAAGAAATTTGGCTACTAACTATTGTCAATTATGTAGATGGTGTTTAAGAAACGGTGGTTCTTACAATTCATAAAGAATTTTTTTTCTTCTAATTTTACGCACTTCACCTTTTCTCCTGACTTGATTTGGTAAGATTCGTATGTGGGGTTATCAATATCATCAAAGATAATTGGGGATTTAATTTGCTGCTACCTTTTAGAGGGTTTAGAGACTTCATAACATTCCCTCGATATTCTCTGGTTACCATCTATTACACTAATATTTCTATTCACTTTGTACCAAACACACTCATGCGTTGTTGATAATACAACTTGCATTTTGTCTAACGAAAGTTATCCAAAAATTACATTGTACAAAGAAGGAACATCAATTGTCATAAACAAACACTGAACATTATTTTTCAATTCTTGCTGCCTTAGATGTATATTCAAGTTTAAATTTCTGATATTTTTTGGGATTGTCCTAGTAGACCTGGTCAAAATCCTATGAGATAATATTAAAACATAGTTACCACACATTTTATCTTATGTACTTTTGAATATAATTCTTTTTGAGCTTCTGGTGTCATTCATAACTCTGCTATTTTTTACCATAGCTATATTTATTATTATAGCCTAATGTTGGTGCGATGTCACAAATCCTCTCATATAATTCTTCACTGAAACCAAAAATTAGATAAATATTTCTATATAGGTGGAATAATGTTTGACTGTGATGTTGGAATTTCAATCATTTATATGTCTCTTTTAGAAGTGTTAATAATACTTAAGAGTAAGTATCCTCGTGTACTTGTGACAATGATCTGTATATTTTGGTCTAGATCCTAGATATGTATTTTCTACCAAAGATCCCCAAAGTTTGCTACCTTTTATATGATATTTGTTTTCTAAAAGTCATGTCAAATTATTTTTTCCTAAGATGCAACGACCACCAAGTCATAACAATCTTGCAATCCATTATTTCTATGGATAAAACATTGAATGTACTCCTGAATATTCTACTTTATCTGTTGTTCATGAGGAATTATGTTGTGAACATATCCCATGATGACTTTAAAACCATTGAACTGGTTTCTGAATAAATTTTGCATCAGACCGAAGCCTCAGATTCTTCGTAGAGGAAACAGATTGAACCAATTTGAATAAATTCCTTTGTAAGTTATGGAGAATCCTCCAAAACTTAATATATCATTCTTGTACTGTTCTATATGATATTATGGATCTTCTGTTCCAACATACTTGACCATATTCTAGTGGCTAAAGTTAAGCGGTAAATATTCATACAAAATTCAGTACAAGTAGGATTCAACAAAGATATAACCCTAGTAGGTATAAAATGGGAAGAAATGACTCTTTTTCCCTTACCCAAAGAAAGGATAAGCTGATTGATGTTGCTAACTAGACCATTATATACTCGAAGTCATAAAAGGGTAATTTCTTGGATTTAATGGCTGGTAGTCCTGAGAGAATGACGGTGGTGTTGGACCTGTAAAATAAAGACTCGCCTAACTTGTTCCAGGAAACACTAAAGTTTTCTTATAGCTCGTAAATTGAACCTAAAGAAAACTTTATTTATTTTTCTTATTTATTAGTGGAACCTGAGGGAAGTTATGTTGACTTAGTGGATATGTCGGTGGAGATTTAAGATTGTTTTAGTGGTTTTCTTGGTGTATTGGAGAATTATAATGGAATTTTAACTTGTTTTCTTAGTGTATTAAAGAATAATGGTTGATTTTTTACTAAGGTAATTGGTATAGTCTACAGAGATTGAGGAACATCTTTCTCTTACAGTATCGGGTGAGGAGCATATTTATATGTATAATTCCTTCTATCGTTATGATGGTGAGAAGTACGCATCCCACCCCTCAAAAAGGACCATAAAACATTGTGACAGTGAAACATTATCTAATCCCACTAGAGGACCCTTTATCAGAATGGCTCGTAGGATCATCTAGCTTTAGGAATCTTGGCTAATAATGTACCAATATATTCTATTAGCATCGAGAAACTGACATAATCTTCTTCTCCGATATTAACCAGTATATTGTGCAACATTCATGTATGGCCAATATATTCCTCACTCATTTCATCTAGTTGTGCCTGATATCAACAATAAGAACATCGGGTACGTTTGGCAGGCCAAAGTCCTCTAGAACAATATTTGGTTTTGAGATTACAGAGGAAAATAACATCATAGCTCTTTTGAATTTTCAAGTTTATATGGAACTTCTTAATAGAAATGAGTAGAAATTTGATAAAAAATAAACAACTCAAATATAGAATCCTAGTTCCTCACAAATTATGCTAATTTATTATGATAATCTTGTATTTATGGTGAATCTTTTGATGAATTATGTTTAAAAATAAAAACAAATCACCAAAAATGAAAATATAGAGATTGGTCCAAATTTTCACAGTGGATTATAAAATGTTTTAATATATATTTAAATATTTGAATTAGAGAGGGTTCAGTTATTTAACCTATTTTTTTTACCTACAAACCAATTGATTCCCAAATTAATTTTTTTATTAAATTAAGAAATATGGACTTTGTTGGAATTGATTTAATTGCTTTAATTATCTTATTTAATAATTAAACGTTATATGAATTAGTATTTTAGACTTTACATAAATTAGTACTTTAGATGTTACTATTTCGGTCAATAAAAGGTATCATTTATTGACTGAAATATGTAACATTTCTTGTAGGGCTATTTAAAGCCATTTGTGCTGCAGTTTAATACGTTTACTCTTACTCTCTCGCCATATTACTCTTTGATATTCTAACATGGTATTAGAGAAAGGTATGTGTGTTTGAGTAAAAATATTGAGTGAGAGTAAGGTATGTTTGTTTGAGTGAAACACAAAAAAGAGTGAGGTTTGTGTGTTCGAGTGAAACACAAAACGAGTGAGATATGTGTGTCTGAGTGGAATACAAAAAGAGTGAGTTATGTGTGTTTGAGTGAAACACAAAAAGAGTGAGGTATGTGTGTCTTAGTAAAACACAAAAAAAGTTAGGTATGTGTGTCTGAGTGAAACACAAATAAGGTGAGGTATGTGTATCTTAGTGAAACATAAAAAAGAGCGAGGTATGTGTGTCTGAGTGAAACACAAAAAAAGTGAGGTTTGTGTGTCTGAGTGAAACAAAAAAAGAATGAGGTATGTGTGTTTGAGTGAAACACAGAAAAAATGAAGTTTATGTGTGTGAGTGAAACGCAGTCAGAGTGAGGTATGTGTGTTTGAGTATAACAAGAGTATTTTATTAAAGAAAGAGTGAGGAAAGTAAGAGTGTTGTGAGTGGAAATAAGTGAAGAAAGTATGAAACAAGAGTGAAGAAAGTGTGAAAAAATGGCATCTGATTCAAACAATTTCAGTGCCCCATGTGTGCCCAAATTTGATGGAGATAACGACCACTGAATTTTACTCATAGAGAATCGCTTACGTTCAAAAGAGTATTAATGTGTGATTCAACCAGGTCACCAGGAACCTAGAGAAGGTGAAATGTTGACGGTAGTGCAGCAAAAGTTGTTGGATGAATCTAGGCTTAAAGATTTGAAAGCAAAGAATTACTTGTTTCAGTCCATCGACATGACTATTTGAAGACCATTACTCAAAAGAAGATATCCAAATAAATTTGGGAAGCAATGAAGATCAAGTATCATGGAAATGAAAAAGGGAGGTGTGCTCAAATCTAGACGCTTCAAAGATTGTTTGAAATAGAGGAGATGAAGAAGGGTGAGATAATGACAGGTTATTTTGGAAGAGTCATGGTCATAACAAATAACGTGAGTAACTGGGGAGAAGACCTGGAAGATGTAAAGATTGTTGAGAAAATCATGCGCACGATGACAGACGATTTTAATTATATTGCATGTTCAGTTGAGAAGTCAAAAAGTATTGATAAAATGACAGTCGATGAGTTGCAAAGCTCATTACTTATTCATGAACAGAAGCTACGACGCAAGGTCTCTGAAGAACCAGTACTGAAAACAGAAGGTGATCGCAGTTATGGACAAGGTAGTGGAAGAAGTAATTTTGGCAGAGGGGGAAGTAATTTCTCGAGAGGTAGAGAAATAGGTGGAAGAGGATGGACTATTAGCAGAGCTCACGTTGAGTGTTTCAGGGGTCACAAGCTAGGACATTGTCAATATGAGTGCCCATGTGTCGATAGATGAGAAGAATTACTTTTAATGGCTCATATGAATATCAAAGAGGTTGAAGATAAAGGGGTTTGGTTTATCGATTCTGGTTGCTAAAATCATATGACAAGTAACAAAGATTGTTTTGTTGAGCTCAATGAAAACTTTAGACATGGAGTAAAACTATAGAATAGCTCACGAATGGAGGTAATATGAAAAGGAAATGTGAAGTTTGAAGTCAAAGGGCTGACACAAATATTAACAGATGTGTTTATCGTTCCATAATTGACTAATAATCTACTAAGTGTTGGGAAACTTCAAGAAAAGAGTTTAACTATTTTGATCGACCAAGAAGCATGCAAAACTACCATCCTCGTAAAGGTTTGATTATAAACTGTACAATGACAATAAATCGCATGTTCACTATATCTGGAATTAGAAATTCTGGTCTGAATAGGTGTCTGAAAGTAGAAGATGATGAGTCATCCGATTTATGGCACAAGCGTTGTGGGCATTTGAGTAACACATATATTAAGACTATGGAAGAAAATCAAATTTTAAACTGATTACCTCAAAAGAAAGAGGCAATAAAAGTGTGTGAAGTATGCAATATTGGAAAGCAACATCGGGAAATCATGTCAAAGATAAGTCAGTGGCGAGCAACGGAGAAATTGAAGCTTGTTCGTGCAGACTTATGTGGGCCGATATATCCTGCTTCTCAGAGTGGAAAAATGTATATATTTTTCTTGGTAGATGATTATAGTCGCAAAAATTGGATATACTTTTTGTCAGAAAAAATGAAGATTTTGTTGTTTTTAAAAACTTCAAAAACCTTATCGAAAAAAAAGCTAGAAAAATTATATGTTGTCTGAGAACTGATAGAGGAGGAGAGTTTACTTCAAATAGCTTCAACCAATTTTTTCAAATAAAATGGAGTAGCCAAGAGACGAAATTGCACAATCATGAACATGGTCAGATGTCTACTCGCAGAAAAGAGCATGCCAAAGAATTTTTGGGCTGAGGCGGCTAAGTGGACGTGTCATGTGTTGAATAGAAGTGTGACAAGTGCTGGAAGTGATATGATTCCAGAAAAGTGTTGGAGTGGAATTAAACCGAGTTTGAGCTATTTCAGAATTTTTGGTTGCATAGGTCATGTGCACATCCCTGAACATTGTAGAATAAAGCTAAATAACATGAGCCATAAGTGTGTTTTACATTGAGTAAGCGAGGAGTCAAAGGAAAGCCCATTTTATGATCCAACTTTTAAAAAAATTGTCATTAGTCGGGATGTAATATTCAAAGAGGAAAAGAAGCATTGGAATGTTAATGTGAAAAAATCAGATGATAGTCTTGAATGAAGAAAAGATGACACTACTAAAGAGGAGAATGATGAAGAAATAAAAGTTGTTGGTGAAGATGTCATCGGTGAAAATAATGCCATGTCACCTCAACCTGAAACACATCAGAAAAAAAAAGTGATAGAGCACTAATATGGATGCAAGATTATGAAACTGAGAAAGAAGTTCCGATGAAGAGGCTGAAGTACAAATGTCATTGGCACTATTAATGTCTCATGTTGATCCGATACGTTTTAAAGAAGCTTGCAAAGAAACAAAGTGGATTGAAGCAATGAAATGTGAAATAGAAGCCATTGAGAAAAACAATACATGGGAACTTGAAACTCTCCCTCCTAATACAAATAAAATCGGGGTTAAATAGGTTTTCAAGACTAAATTAAATAAAGATGGAGAAGTGGATAATTACAAAGCAAGATTGGTGGTGAAAGGGAATGCACAAAAAGAAGACATTGACTATGATGACATTTTTGCACTGGTTGCAAGATGGGATACAATAGAGATTTTATTGGCTGTTGCTACACACAAAAGTTGGAAAGTATATCAATTAGATGTAACCAGTGCTTTCTTATATGGATAATTGAAAGAAGTGGTGTATGTGGATCAGCCATAGGGTTTTATCAAAAAAAGGCGAAAAAGATAAAGTATATCGACTCAAGAAAGCTTTGTATGGTTTGAAGCCAGCTCCCCGAGCTTGGTTTTGTCGCGTAGAGAGGTATTTCAAGCAATAAAGATTCGACAGAAGCAGTCATGATCACACATTAGTCATTAAGAGGAAATGAGTGAAGTATATCATAGTAATTCTCTATGTAGATGATTTAGTTTTAATTGGAAATGATGAACAATTAATTGAAGAGTTTAAGTTTTCAATGACACAAGAATTTGAGATGACTGATCTTAGTTTGATGAGGTTCTTTCTTGGTGTAGAAATTTATCAAAGCCAATATGGGATTCTTTAAGACAGAAACAATATGCTCATGAGGTGCTGGAAATAATTGACATGGTAAACTGTAATTCAGTAAAAAAAATCCTATTGTCTCAGGTTCCAAACTCTCAAAGAGAGGAGCTGGAAAAGAAGTTGATGCGTTTAAATAACTCTTATAGAGATTCTAGCACACATGCGACCCCTCCACTTCATCAAAAAGTTAAGTATTTGTCTAAGTGGGGCGCATTTTTGCGCGACCCTCCACTGAGCCTACTAGCCAAGTTTTCCATTTTCCTGACCTTCACTCAAATCGTTTATTCGACAAGCTCATACGCTCTTATATTTCTTACAAGTTTGTTGATAAACTCAATCCATATCTTAGTTGTTCGTCCAATCAACTTGATAATTCATCATTAGTTTCTTCTTGGATTAATAAAAGTACATATGTTATACCTCACACTATATAGATAAAGAATCTGAAACATTATAGACATAAGCCAAAAAGCATATATGATTCGGTTAAAGCAACAACAATCAATAGTATAAAAAGTTGAACCAATAAAAAAGCACCGACCTAGGATACCCCCAAATCAAGACTACTATATAAAAAGTAATGGAATCATTTTCGGAGAGTAGGTGAAAATCTAGAAGAAATGGTGAGAAACAAATAATCAAAGTATTAAGTAAAGTCAAGTGTTCTTATTGAACGCTTGTGTTTTTCTTATTTTATCAGTGTTTTGATTCATTTTATATTTTATTATCTCATTTGGTTTGTTATGTGAGTTTTTAATTTACCATTTTAATTATGTGTATAGGAAATGAATTTACATTTTTATCCTAACCAACTTATTCAATACTTTGAAAAATGAATGTGAGACCAGGAAGGGTCACCGAGTCAATAGATTAACCTCCCGATCAACTTCTCCAAGAGAGATGGTCCTAGGGGATGGTAACGCCTCCCAAATATTGTTTAATGTCCTCCCTCAAAAATAATTCACAAAAAAATGATGGCTACACCCGTGTTGATGTCTCATCTAACACAAAACTCGTCCCTTTCAGTTGCGGCTCATAAAATAGGTACATTAAAGAAACTCAATTACATGACATCCTTAAAATAGATCTAGCTTGTTCCCACACAAGGGGAGCTACGATCCTAACTATCTTATTTACAGAGAAAAATTCAGAATATGTTGTTCTCCTTCATAATGACACACTATGGAGTTGGATGTGAGGCAAGAGGAGTTTTTATTGATCAAATGGTGGCAATGAATGTGTTTGTTCAATTCAGCCATGGAGTAGGTCCCATTCTAATCCTCAACACCCTCAATTTCTATCTTATAGTAATATTTGACGGTGAAACTAATAATGGAAGTTTAAATACGAATCAGAAGATGGGCCACAACTAAGGTAACTGGATTTTTTTAGTTGACATGGCATCACGATATAATCATATTTTAGGTAGACCGTGGTTGCATAGATTTAAGGCGGTGCCCTCAACTTACCATTAGTGCCAAAAATATATAGTTTCCAAAAAAATAAAAATGGTAAGGGGAGCTCATAAGGTATCCCATAGAGGCTTATCAAAAGTCTCACAATATTCAGCACAAACTCAACAAGTACATATGTTGGCCCATGTAGAACTATGCTTAGCACTCAATACTGAAATCCTTCTCCTTGTAAATAACAATGATATTCAAGTTATACCACCATTTATAAAAATTATATTAATGTTATACTACCATAAAAAAAATATTGCCTATGGTTTATTGAAATTAATCACAAACTCATATTAAAAAAGAAACTCAACTAAGCTATGAGAAAATATTTAACCATTCACTTTAATCCCAAACCCACATTCAAATAAAGATTTAACTAAGACACAAGAATATATTTAACTTTAAATTTATTTACATTAATCACAATCTCATTTAAAAATAGACCCAACTAAGCCACGAGAACACCATTAACAACTTGTTTATTCATGTAAATCACAAAATAACGGTAACAAGTACACCTAACAGCGCAACGAGAACACTTTTTACCATACTTTTATCCATGTCAATCACAAATCTACATACAAAAATAGACCCTACTAAGCAATGAGAACACACTTAACAAATTATTTATTCATGATAATCTCAATCTCAAATTCAAAAAAATTATATCAATCATAAGATTAATCGTGCTATATAACTATGAATAAGACGACTATTCGTGTTATAAATCCACGAATAACAATACTAGTTATGTCATGTCTTTGAAATATACGAACTCAAAAATAAACCTAAATAAGGTACAATAACATATTTATACCCTACACTTATAAATGTTACCTTACTTAAATATACAAACTTCAAAACAACACTAACAAAGCTAAAAGAGCATAGTTTACATTAGATTTATACATGTTACTCCAATACACAAACTCGAAAGCATGCATACACGATAGAACATAATTAACCTTGTATTTATTTATGCTACTTAAAAACAAAACTTAAAAAACATCTATATCTAAGCTACTCGATCACATTTAATCTTGAATTTATTTATGTTACTCAATTACACACATTAAAAATAACTTTAACAAATCTATGAGAACGTATTTTAATATACATTTATTCACGTTACTGTAATACACACACTAAAAAGAAATCCTAAATAAACTAGGAGAACATATATTACCATACATTTATTTATGTTACTTAAATACACATGCTCAAAACCCGGGATAATAAGACTATATTTTATTAATCCAAGAATAACAAGACTATTTATGTTATATAACCAATAATATTTATTAATGTTACGAAAAAACTATTTAAAAACAATATTAGATATTTTTTTCATTAGAAACTAGACTCAAGGATCTTTAAAACCATGTATGGTATCAATATTTAAATATTTTAAATCAATACATAATAATAAATCAAATTAATATAAAAAAATGTTGACGAAAAATTAATTTTTCACATCTTGACGACTATTATGAGAAAAAAACATACACTTGTCTAACAATTATATTTTAATGGATGTTCCTTTCGAGAGAGAGGAACTCTCTCTTCTCTCTAAAACTCAAAGTTTTCAAACTAAAAATTTACCACTTTGATTTTCAAATTAACATTGATTTAAAATATATAAATTATTTTAATCCTTCATCTTCAAGCTTTAGGGCTCGAAATTTATGAATATCTTTTATAGTTCTTTCAAAATTTAATTTACCTTTTTCAATCAAAACAACACTTTTTTGTCTTCACTACGTCCTGGGGTTGTTCTTATCTATCTAATAAAAAGAAGCTTATCTTTTGTAGCACATACATCATTAGCCTACAAAACATTGACCACGTTCTTCACCTTTGTCGGGCACTAAGTAATACTCCCTCAGTTTCATAATATAAGTCGTTTAAGGTTTATTCATCAAAATTAAAGAAAGTAATAATAAATTTCAAAGAATAGAAGAAAATAAATTTGATCGGTGGAGTTAATAACTTGTGCAGAAGGTTAATGGTTTTATTGGTTGAAAGTGGAATATATATAATCACTGCTGCATTGGCAAATGAGAACGACATATGTTATGAAACAAAAAATACCTGTATTATGAAACAGAGGGAGTATTAGATGTACCATGATGATTGTCTATATGTTCCTGCTTACTCCTACATTCATATTGGCCACAATTCAAGTCAGCCACCTCTATTTCCATTTAAGTTTCTCTTATAAAAAAAAATTAGCCATCATAGCTTACACCTTTAGTCATAACCATTACAAATCCCTTTGGCCTCCATACCTTTACACCTCTATATAATTATTTTATGTCACTTTCTTATCTAGTTCTACTTTTTCCTCCAACATAATTCATATTTTATATCATTGTAAAAAGTTTAACACTAGTTTTTAAAATATTGTTAGTTTAGAGAGAAATAGAATAAAAGAACCCCGTCTGCTCTACCTCGATTTATCTGGTTGCTGTTTCATTGTGAAGACCATAAAATGTATCGGATCCAATAAAAAAACACCATAATCAAAAGGTGAAATCATAATCCTTAAAAAATAAAGATAACTTACATTGTCTCAGCCGTCAACCTTCATCCGCAAACATGAAATATGATGAGTTACTCCCGATTATTTCTTCCTTTTATCCTAAAAAATCTCCTTCATCTCATGTCTCCAACGTCTTTAAGTCCTCTCATACTGTGTTGGCTTCTTCTGGTATGCTTGTTCCTCAACATGCAGTTTCTCATGATACCAACATCTCTTCACGTCCCCCCCCCCCCCCCTCAATTCCATGGTGGACTTCCAAACTTGATGATATGCCCTCACAAAGAGGAGAATACTAGTGGAGGAATTTCTATTTTAATCTCATTCCACATCCAACATGCATATTCATACCAACATGGAAAATGATAAAGGCCCTAAGGAAGCAGAAGAGTCTACCGTACACCCCAAAGACCATTATCTCTTTCAGGCTGGTTATCAAGCCTTCGTTCCTCATGACTCTGATAATATTCAACTCATATTATCTCTGAAAACCATTAACACTTTGATCCTGTCAAAATCCAGACAAAACCAAGTCAAAAATCCCAGAAGATTACCGTTCGCCCTCAAATTGATATTGATCCATCCATTCTTCCATTGGTTTTAACAGTTCAACCACTCAAATATTTATTGATCTTATTACAAATATCAAGGGTTAACTCCCCTAATATTCAGAGTCACAACTTTATTGTTACATCAAATATTAACAAACATCTCTTGGCTCATCAGGCCTGTCATCCGGCTTCAACATTAGGTAGGCACACTTACAAAAGTTAAGGTACTATCTTCCATATAAGTCCAAAAGTAATTCTTGAAAATAAATCTATTTTTAGAAGCCTCTTACCCACCAAATCTGATAGTTTATAATGCATCAACATGGTTTAAACAGTCAATGGCCTGGTCCTTACATCCATAGGTTGGTACTGTTTGGGGAAAATATTAAACAACAATGATTTTAAAACAAACAAACAACTTTGATATACATTGAAAAATAAAAATATTAGAAAACACTCTTACAACTCATACTAGAAGAGAAACTATTTTCCTGGCACTTAAGAAATCATTCTTGTCTTTTTTTCTCTCAATTTAGTTTTCTCTCTTAATTTATTTCCGGAACATGATTTCTTGATGGGCCTTATAGAGAGGGCTCGACCTTTTAAATGTGTCAATTTATGATCCAACAATCCCCCTTAAACTTGTTCTCGTGACCCCAACTAGTTACCTTAATCGTTTGAAGTCTTCACATTTTAGTGGCTTAATGATACTATCGGTAGCTTGATCTTGTGTCTTCGCATATTCAATTTGCACATACTTTCTTGAAATACAATACCTTATACAGTGGTAACAGACATCGATATGCTTTCTTCGATCATGGAGTACTGGATTCTTCGCTAAGGCGATGACTGACTTATTATCGACATACACTTTAATTGGCCCATTTTGTGTTAGGTCTATCTCATTCAATAGATTTCTAAGCCAAATTGCATGACTAACACATGTAGTAGCAACAACGTATTCTGACTCACAAGTAGATAACGTGACAATCTGTTGTTACTTGGATATCTATGTGAAAGAAACATTTCCCATAAAAAATACAAATCCAGTAGTACCCCTTCGATTATCTATGTCTTCACCCCAATCACTATCGCTATACCTTACAAGCTTGTAATGATTATAAATTGAATAGAGTAAGACAAAGTCAATTGTACCTTTCAGATAACGAAGGATTCTCTTTGCAACCTTGAAATAAGTTCTTGTTTGAGTTTCCATGTAGCGGCTAACCAATTCAAATTCATGAAGAATATCTGGTTTCCTGCAAGTTAGATATCGTATACTTCCCACCATACTCATGAATAATGTTAGATCTACACTTTCGCATTCTTTATTCTTGGACATTTTGACTCCAAACTCCATGGGTGTGCTAATCGGGTTACAGTTCTCCATATTAAACTTCTTAAGGATATCTTTTGCATAGCTTTCTTGTGAGATGAAAATTCCATCTTTTTGCTGCTTAACTTCAATGCCAAGGTAGTATGCCATGATCCCCAAGTTTGTCATCTCGAATTCCTTTGTCATCACCTCTTTGAATTTATTAAACATGTTTGGGCTGGTTCTGATGAAGATCAAGTCGTCCACAATCGAAATATCTCCATCTTTGATCTTGGTATATAGATCATGCTTGTAGGGACATTTGTTGAACTCGTTCTCTCGGAAATACTTTTCGATTCTACTGTTCCATATCATTGGTGCTTATTTTATCTTGTAAAGATCCTTCTTTAGCTTCAACACCTTATCTTCGTGACCTTTGACCACATAGCCTAATGGTTGTTGAATGTAGACTTCTTCTTCAAGGGCGTCATTTAGAAATGCCGACTTTACATCCATTCGTTGTATCTTCCACTTGTTTTGAGCTGCCAAACAAATTACTAGGATCATAGACAATTCTACGTCCTTCTGAACTTCATCCTCCGGTTCCTGCTGATCCAACTCTGCAAGAAGAAATTCCACACAACCTTTACTCCAAACATGCCACTAGTGATGTAGAGGTAAATCTTGATGCTTTTCAGAACATTAATATATATTTTAATTATGTGGAAAAGGATGACTTCGTGGGGCCTTATCGTCATCCCAATTCGTCCAATGTTATGACCCATAATGGTAAGACTTATGTGATATCAAGCGAGCAAGACATCCTTAGTCATGCCCTTTTAGGTTACATCCATCCGGTAGTTGACCTGGAAAGATAAATAAAGGAACAAACAAATATTATCAGTTCCCTGACCACAATAAACCAAGGCTTGAAGAATAGTCTCTCTACCACTCAACAAAGCATAGAGTCATCTGAAGAAGGAAAAAGAAGATTTGGCTGCCAAACTACTTAAGTCAGAAGTGGCTCAAAGAGATCTTCAGACCAAGTATTCGAGACTGAAAACTTCTTATATCGATGAGCTCAAATATTTGAAGTAGCTACTAAAAGCTAGAGACAAAACCATGTAGACTTTATCTGAGGACAACGCCAACTTGGAGGATCTTGTTAAGAAGAAAACATAGGAGAATACATCTCTAGTATAAAATCAAGTAGAAGATATAGCTGATGGAATAGAGAAGTATGCCTCTGGAGTCGTAGACTCTTTGGAGAAAAGAGATGATACAATTAAATCTGATATGGTCTTACTGTTTCTTGAGACTTTTCCTAAGAGGACTCTTGGTCCTTTGTGGAAATTTGTGGAATATGATGACCTTCCTTTTCATACAATGGTTGATGGTGACAAGCACAACTACTCAAGTGAGAAGATTCTGAGGACAACGAAGGATTTGGTGAGAGTTCAAGTGCTGAACTCAAAAGTCCAAAAAAATATGATAGTGAAGAAAAGACCGAAGGGAACAAGCCCTAAGGTTATATTGTTATGTTGTGTGTGTGTTTTTTTTATAAAAAAACTAAAGTCCTTGGATGGCCAAAGAATATTGTTGCATTTTTTGTTTAATTTTTGTTCTTAAAACTTAAAGTCCTTGAATGGGCAAGACATCTGCGAATCATGGATTTTGTTTTATTCCAATCAGAATTTAATATCATATTTCCATTCGTTTGAATTTTGTTTAAATCTTTATGGTCAGTGCTTAAATATCCTTCAATATTTCAGAGTTGTTAAGTAAGGGTATTAAATTATTCCAATCACATGTGTTTAATAAATGTGACCAAGTGTTTAATATGTCTGATCAACTCAAAGATGTTTGAGAGTCCGGGTGTTTAGTAAGTATTTAACATTGGACCACCTCACACTATGGTTAAGCCAAGAACAAAGTTCCACCAGACTTTTGAAGAAGGCATAAGATATTATTTGAAAAACTTGGACATCTCGTTAAAACTTCCCTGCGCCACCAGGGTACAAAAGAGTATGCCCCCTAATATTTACATTGACATTCAAAAAATAAATATTTACAATAAAATTACATTCTAAGTATAACCTGAGGTGTTCAAGGTTCTATAGGTGCTTTAGTGTTCTCCCTTCCTTGAATTGAAGCCTGTATGTTCCCAGTTTAACTTTCCCACATACCATATAAGGACCTTCCCAGTTCGGAGCCATCTTACCCAATAGTTTTTCCTTTGTGTGTAAATAGTAGTTTCTTAATACTTTGTCCCCCCCATTTAAAACCTCTTCTTTTAACTTTGGAGGAAAATCTGATACTCATCAAACCTTGGTAATGCGCCGTTCTCAAATGCGCTTTAACTCTTTTTTCTTCAATCAAATCCAACTGATTCCTGAGTCCCATATCATTGGCCTGTTCGGAATAGTTTTGGACTCTGTGAGATGGTAAAGTAGCTTCTATGGGAGTGATTGCATCAACCCTATATACAAGGGCAAAAGGATATTCTTGTGTAGCCACCCGAGGTGTAGTTTGGTAAGCCTACAATACTACTTGTAAATAACTTGGCCACTTTCCTACAGCTCCCTCCCTCTAGATTATTCGTCATCCCGGACAAGATTTTCCTATTAGCAACATCAACTTGCCCATTTTCTTGAGGGTGGAAAGGATAAGAAAAACAATGTTAAATTACTCCGGAGGTGCAAACATTTACATGTCTTATTATCGAATTGTGTCCCATTGTCTGTGGTGATCCTTCGGGGAACTCCAAATCTGCAACATATATTAGACAAAATGAATTTAATAATTTCCTTATAAGTGGTTCCAGTTAAAGAAGTTTCCTATATCCATTTAGAGAAATAGTCAATAGCAACTATGATTGTTCGACATCCACCGCATGCCATGAGAAGAGGCCCAAACAGATCTAACCCCTATCTATCAAAAGGTATGGCGGTTCAGATATGGATCAAATAGGAACTGCTGGCACGTGAATTTCATTTCCATATCTCTGGAAAGGATCACACTTCTTTACCATATCTTTAGCATCCACCATTATGGTTGGCCCGTAGTACCCTACTAATAAGAATCTCCTGGTTAAGGCTTTGTAGCCACAATATGTAGAACCTTCACCATCATGTAGTTCTAGATAACACAACTTGGGAGTCCTCAGACCCTAAGCAACGCAAGAGGGGTCTGCTGAAAGATTTCTTATAAAGAATTTCCCTTAATACCAAGAAACCACGAGCCTTATATTTAATTTTCTTAGCCATGGCTTTATCTGGAGGCAAAATATCATACCTTCATTCCTTAGGTTGAATAACGAGTATGTTCATATTTTCTTCATTCTTTTCACCTTTTTCCTGGTCCGTCTGTATTGATGGACATTCTTGCAGAAGAATCCATTGGTAGGATTCAGAATAGGCTATGGTTTCCAAAGAGTCTACCATTGTATTTTCCGATCTAGAGATATGTTCATAGTAGATACTTTTGAATCTTGCAACAATACCTCTCAATGTTAGCAAGTATTTAATCAATTGTTCTTTTTTTGCTTCAGATTTCCCTTGAGCATGGTGAATCAGTAATTGGGCGTCACTCGTTAATCGAACTCTTTTGGCGCCGCATATGAGGGCTAGCTTAAGACCAGCTATAATGGCTTCATATTCAGATTAATTGTTATAAGCCCTGAAACCAAAACATATAACCTGGTACATGGTATCACCATAGGGAGAAGTTAAACAAATTCCAACCCACATCCCATAGTACTAGATCCACTATCAATTCAGATTACCCATTCTTTCTTAGATCGACTTTCTCGTATCCATCCGGATGATCAATCAACATGAAATTCTACTACGAAATCGGCCATTGTCTGGGCTTTAATCGTCGTCCGAGGAGCAAAATCAATATCATAATCACCCAGCTCAACTAACCACTTGGTCATTCTACTCCACACATCAGATTTTTGAAGAACACTTTTTAAAGCAAAACATGTCCGAATGACAATAGAATGAACTTGGAAGTCTGGTCTCATTATTCTTGCCGCAATCACCAAGGCCATTGCTAATTTTTATAATTTAAAATATCCTTTTTCAGCATCTAACAAACTTTTGCTAATGTAATACACCGTACGAGGGTAATTATCCACATCAATTATCACACTATGAAGACCAATTAAAGTCTTTGGCATTCCTTAATGCTTGGAAAAATGGAGCACTTTTGTCTAATGATGTTGAAATAAACCTGTTCAAAGCAGCCAATCGTCCGGTCAGCCTTTGAACTCCTTTGGTGTTCCGAGGAGGGTCCATAGCTAATATGGCATTGAGTTGATCTGGATCAGGTTGAATTCTTTTTTCACTTATTATATAACCCAAGAACTTTCCATATTGGACCCCAAAAACACACTTTTCAGGGTTTCGCTTCAAGTTCACGGCCTCTAAGTTAGAAAACGTTTCTAGAAGGTCAGATATATGTGCATCTTCCTCTAAGATTTTTAACATCATGTCATCTATATAAACTTCCATGTTTTTGCCAATATGATTAGCAAAAGCTTTATTTACTAACCTTTGATAGGTGGCCCCAACATTTTTTAATCCGAACAACATCACTTTATAACAATGAAGCCCCCAGTCTGTAATAAAAGTGGTATGATCTTGATCCATCAGATCTACCTGTATCTGATTATACTCCGAAAATACATTCGTGAAAGATAAAAGTTTATTCCCAGAAGTAAAATCCACTAACTGATCTATCTGAGGGACATGATAAAGTTCTTTGGGGCATGACCTATAAAGATCAGTAAAGTCAATGCACATGCCCCATTTGTCATTCTTTTTCTTGACCATGACAGGGTTGTGAGTCCACAAATTGTACAGATTTTTATGTGGCCCATCTTGGTCAGACGATCAACTTCTTGAACAATCACATTTCCTTTTTCCTTAGAGAATCATTCTTTGTACAACTAGCGCAATATCAGTACGTATGGACAATTTATGACAAATAATATCAGCTAGAACTCTAGTAACATCACCATTGCACCATGCAAAGACATGTTGATTACTCATTAAAAAGGACAACAACCTGTTTTTCAAACTTGGTGTTAACTTGATACCAATTTTAATATCTCTTTTATGGGTATTATGACACTAGGAGCCTCCCTCGGATTATTAATTTCATTCTCATCGGTGGAAGGCTCCAACAACTGCTAATCTATGTTAATCTTGACTACCTCTACAGACTTAAGGGCAACGGCTGTTGCATAACATTCCCTCGCTACCTTCTGGCTGCTCTAGACAACACCTACTTGTCCCCAGACAACATATTTCAAACAACGATGAACTGTAAAGGCCACAACATGTATTTTGGAGAGCAAAGACCTCCCAAATATTGCATTATAGGATGTTAAGAAATCTACCACAACAAACAATACTCCCACCATTTTTTTAAAAGGTCATTTTCCTAGCAAGACTTCTTCTTCAAATTCCCCAATTACATCTGTAGAACTCGATATGAAGCCCGTGATGATTCTGTTCGAACGTTGTATAACCGAAGAGTTTCTCATCTGCTTATAAACGCTTAAAAATAAGATGTTTTCCGAATTACCTGTGTCAGTTAGAATCTGACATATATCATTTCCCCCTATCAATGCCCCTATTACCACAACATCTTCATTAGGCCCTGTAATATCTATTAGGTCATCCTCATCGAAAACTATAAAAGGAGATGGGGTTTGATATAGGTGTATGGAAATTCTTCCATTCAACTGGGTGGTCAAACTGTGGACATGCCTCTTCCTTGATGAACTATAACGTGCAATCACAATGTCTCCTCTGAAGATGGTTAAAGATTCAAAAAATTTAATCAAACCGGAGACAATTTTAGTCTTGTCTGTTATTACCCCTACCCAATTCTGACTCGTATCTGGATCAAGGTACTTAGAATCTATATCAAACTTTTCAGTAATTACCATAGCATCTTCGTGTGTAGATATTCCAGGATTTCTAGAAGGAGTAATTTGGGGAGCGTTGACATTGGCTTGTGTATTATTCGGTCTATTCCCTCCCTCGTTTTTTGACATTGGCACCCAACTTTCCTCTTTTAATGAGGTTCTGGAACACTTGTTTTAAAGCTATAAAATGATGGTATTATGCCCTATATCATTATGGTATTGCAGAAACGGGTAATCTAGTTTTCTCTAGGGGAATGCAATGCTGCTAGCTTTCTAAAGTGTACTTCGTTTTTAGCTTTGTCATAGATTGTGGCCACACTTTCCCCCCAGTTTAGCAAACCACTCAGGTTGAACCATGGTCACCTCTTGTTTTTAATTTTCGTTAGACTGATTCTATCTTGATGAGTTAGATCTATGTCCAGTCTCCTTTGACCTGTATCCGAACTGAGTAGCAGCCTAAGGCGTTGATGTTGTAGTGGTGGACCTTATCTGTCGAGGCAACCTGGTATTTTTCGTTTCTTCAACGTTGATTTGGTTCCCTACCTGATTATACAAACCCCAAATGTCATGGCCTTCTTTTGGGTTACTGAATGAGGCAAGTTCCCCGGATTCAAACCAAGCCTTAGTGAAGCAATTGCAACTTGTACAAACAAATATTCTAGACCATTCTTCGAATTCACAAATCAGCTGTTGTACTCCTTCAGAGACTCGTTCGGTTCCTGAGCATAATGGATGATGGTATCCCAATTACCTTTAAGTTTCTTACTTCCTATGAACTGCCTTCGGAAGGCAACCCAAAATATATCAAATTGTTTTATAGACCTTTGAGGGAGACTATTGTACCATTTGAGGGAACTTCATGTGAAAGTTTGGAAGAAGGCCCTACATAACATTCCGCCATTGTCGTCGAAATTCATCATAAAGTTTTTAAACTGCTCCAGATGGTTGTCTGGATCTTTGCTCCCATCATATTTCTCCATCTTAGAGCTGTCAAACCTCATGGGAAGATGTTCAGAGAGTATCTTGGCAGATAAAGGCGATTGTCTCCAGTTTCTGTTACGGTTAAAAGTAATATATGTATTCGGTGTAGCAAAAATATATGGTTCAGACTGAAAACCAAAGGGATCATTCAGCAAACGGTCAATATACTGATCAATGGAACCCTTTCCCTTCCCATAGTGCTTCTTAAGCCTGTCATGCCTATCCCTTTTTCTTGAATGTTTTTTAGTTAGCCTCATTTTTTTTCGATCGCCCTTCATCATTGTTTGAGGATACTGATTTTTCAAATTCTACCTCATTAGATGAGCTGCTGGAGGATTCTGATGTAGAACTCTTTACATGTTTAGATCGGTAAGTTTTCTTGGAGCTGAGATATGTCTTTGGAGACTGCTCGTTCTCTGTAAGATTGTCAGTATAGTGAAGTACCGACGTACCGGATTTTTATTTAACCATTTTTTCTGCCTATTTCAACGCTCTCAACGACTCTATCTTAGCCCTGAACTGATTGCCCTCCTTAATAATGTATTCATTGTTTCACTTTGCAATTTCAACCTTAGAAGCTGGAATATTTTGCGCATTCGGATCCATCCGAACTACGTTATTTGCTGGTTTTGAATATGAAATTCATACACCATCGTGCTCCCACTATGGTCGCCAATTAGTCTGGATTATTTCTGTTTGAAGGTAATTTAGTTAAATGTTTTGGGAATTTAATGTTTAAGGTAGAGTGTAGTGAGATAATTGAGGTGTGTGCTTGTATTAAATTCTGATCACACTCTTTAATGGAAGTGGTTGGGGTATTTATACTAAATTAATGACTCATGGGCCTTTTGGGTCGGGTTATGGGTTTGGGTTAAGTTTAAGAGCCCATAAGCCCAAGATATGAGATGCCATCATCTAGCTTAGTCACATTCCACTACATTTTTCCTATTTGATTTATTATGGTAGTGGCTTGGTTCGAACTTCCCTTCGGATAAAATTAAGTTGTTGTGTCAAAAATATCCGACCTTATCAGATACAGTTTTATATTTTTGGATCTATTGTGTGCAACCACAATCAAGCGGTCCGACTGAAAAGAAAACAGGTTTTATTTTTGTTAAATTTTAGAGAGCGTATTCAGGACATCCAATCCTTTAATCCAGGAGGTTGGATTATGACCTGGTACTAATGTTCAGGATAAATCACTATTGGAACAGTGCAACAATTTTGTTCATAAAACCGCGAATTTAACTTGATTTTTATTTTGATTGAAAATTAGAAATTAGATTTAGTTTGATATTTGGACTTAGATTTGGATTTGATTGAGTATTCGATTTGATTTTGGTGGACCACTGAGATTTTGAATTTGGAGTTGGTTTGATTTTGGATTTGGGGTTTGATTAAGGTTTTGATTTGGTTTTGGTGGACCACTGAGATTTTGAATTTAGACTTGGCTTGGTTTTGGATTTGGGGTTTGATTAAGGTTTTGATTTGATTTTTCCGATTTGGATTTGGTATCTATTGAGTGTTTATTTTGTTTGATTATATATTGTGGATCTTATTGCGAATATGATAGAAAAATAAGAACTTTGTTATGTTTACATTTTCATACCATATGTTATTGTCTTATACTTCAGGTATTGATTCATCATTGTGGATTTTAGATTTGGGTGTGTCTCATCATATGTCACCTCACATGTCAAACTTTGTTTTGTTGTCTCATGTTTCACCCATATCTGTTTTGTCTGCTAGTGCTACACAGTGTCACTAGAGGGTATTGGCTATATTCGCACCATTCATATATCGATATCCGATGTTTACTACGTTCCCACCGTTGCTTTGAATCTTGTTTCAGTTTGCCAATTGTGTAAATCTGGTTATTTTATCTTATTTTTTAATTCCGTTTGTGCTATACAAAATCAACAGACTCATAGAGTTATTGGGACACGTTGTAAAATATGGGAACTCTTTGTTTTAGAGAAACTCGAAGTAACAGATATTGATGTTTATGGTGTTGATAATGGAAAAAACATAATGGACTGATATTGCTGCCTCTGGTGTTGATTTGTCTTTGTTTTGTTTAAACCATTCATCGACTGAGTTTTATATTTGATATTCTTGTCTGGAACATGTATATGCATCGTGTTTAAAAATTATAGTCTCTACAGGTTCTTTAGGTTAGTTAAACACTTGTAATATCTCGGATTTTAGTGGTTGTAAACTTGCAAAATTTTCAGCGTTACCATTTAATGAAAGTGCCACTTCTTCAATTGCTTCGTTTGAAATTATCCATTCTGATGTTTGGGGTCCATCTCCTGTCTCTACAAAGGGTGGTTCTTCCTATTATGTTTCTTTCATTGATGATTATACTCGATATAATAGGGTTTAGCTTATAAAATAAAGTTCATATTTTCTTGGAATTTATAGAGAATTCTGGGCACTTGTTTAGACTCAACATTCGGTTATACTAAAATGCTTCATGTGTGATTTATGGGGTGAATATACATCCATTTATTTTACTCAGTTACTTGCCTATGGTGGTACCACACATTAGTCTTCTTGCACTAACAACGCTCAGCATAATGTTATTGGAGATGAAAACATCGTCACCTTATTGAGACTGCTCGTTCTTCGTTTTTATCTGCTGAGGTTCATAGTATTTTTTTAAGATAAGCAATTCATACTGTTGTATATGTGATTAACCGAATTCCCACTGCTTATAATACAGGGATGTATCCCTTTCAGAAGTTATACAGACCACTTCCAGATTAATCTCCTTTACGAGTCTTTGGATGTACATGATTTGTTCTTCGTTCAAATGTAAACGTAACAAATTGGGGCCTAAATCCGCAATATATGTTTTCTTAGGTTATTGTGTTAGCCATAATGGTTATGGTTGTTTTGATCCCATTATTCAGAAACTTTATGTATCTCAACATGTTACGTTTCTTGAGCATATCCCGTTTAATTCGATTCTAGCGAAATCATATGATATAACATATACAAAACTTCACAGTATTGATCCTTCTGAAAATAATAACATCATACCCATTGATATTGATGTGCCAGCTCATGAGATATCGACTACAACTGATATTACTTCTGCTTTATCAAGGTATGAGTCAGATTTTTCTTTAAGTGAACCACCAGCTCCACCCCTCAAAAGATCTACCCGTACAAGTAAGTCTACGAAACTACCAGATTTTGCGTATTCTTCGTACTCAGCTTATTTCGCTTCTTTCATAACAAACATACATAATTTATATGAACCTCAGTCATTTAAATAAGTTGTTTCTCATCCTCGTGAAAAATGCAATACTCGAAGAGCTTACCGATCTTTATGAAACTCATACTTGGGATATAGTTAAACCTTCATTCGGTAAGCAAATAATCGGATCTCGACGGGTTTTTAAAATTAAAACAAAGTCTGATGGGTCTGTTGAAAGATACAAGGCTCGTCTCGTAGCAAAATGGTATTAACATAAGTATGGTATGGATTATGATGAGACATTTTCCCTAGTGATAAAAATGACGATAGTTTGTACTCTAATTGTGGTTGCATCCATTTGCTAGTGTAAGATCTTCCAACTAGAAAACATCGTCACCTTATTGAGACTGTTGGTTCTTTTCTTTTATCTGTTGAGTTTCCTACTATTTTTTTAGGGGAAAAGTAATTCATACAGTTATATATGTGATTAACGGAATTTCTACTGCTCATAATGTAGGGATGTATACCTTTCAGAAGTTATACAGACAACTTCCAAATTAATTTTCCTTACGAGTCTTTGGATGTACATGTTTTGTTATTCGTCCAAATGTAAACGTAACAAATTGGGGCCTAAATCTGTAATATGTGTTTTCTTAAGTTATTGTGTTAGCCATAATGGTTATGGTTGTTTTAATCCCAATATTCGGAAACTTTATGTATCTCGGTATGTTATATTTCTTGAGCATATCCTATTTTATTTGATTTCAGCAAAATCACATGATATAACATATACCAAACTTTAGACTATTGATCCTTTTGAAAATAATAGCGACATACCCATTGATATTGATGAGCCAGCTCATGAGACATTGACTACAGCTGATATTACTTCTGATTTATCAAGCTCTCAGTCAGCTCCTTCTTTGAGTGTACCACCAGCTCCACCCTAAAAATATCTACTCGTACAAGTAAGTCTACGAAACTACTCGATTTTGCGTATTCTTCTTACACAGCTTCTTTCACATCTTTCATTGAAAACCTAAATAATTTATACGAACCTCAGTTATTTAAATAAGTTATTTCTGATCCTCGTGAAAAATGCAATAGTCGAAGAGCTTACCGCTCTTTATCAAACTCATACATGAGATATAGTTAAACCTCCTTCTGGTAAAGATATAATAGGATATCGATGGGTTTTAAAAATTAAAACAGAGTCTGATGGGTCTGTTGAAAGATATAAGGCTCGCCTTGTAGCAACATGTTATTCACAGAAGTATGGTATGGATTATGATGAGACATTTTCCTTAGTGACAAAAATAACAATAGTTTGTACTCTTATTGCGGTTGCATCCGTTCGCCAGTGGAAGATCTTCCAACTAGATGTCAAAAATGAATTTTTGATAAGTGATCTTCATGAGGAGGTTTACAGACTCCTCCTCCAAGTGTTGCTCACCAACCAGGTGAAGTTTGTCGACTTAGGAAAGCTTTATATGGTCTCAAACAAGTATCCCGTGCATGGTTTGAAAAATTCTCTACAATTATTACTTCACTTGGTTTCCTTGCTAGTAATAATGATTTGGCCTTGTTTATCCGATGTACGAGTGTAGAACGAATTATTTTATCCCTATATGTAGATAATATGATCATTATAGGTGATGATATTGAAAGAATTGAGACACTAAAACGTGATTTGGCTCAGTGTTTTGCGATGAAAGAGTTAGGACTATTACGTTATTTTTTAGGTATTGAGGTGGCTCATTGTCCAAAAGGTTATATTCTCTCTTAGACAATATATATATATATATATATATATATATATATATATATATATATATATATGTGATTTATTTGAGTGAGCGCAACTTTATGATAACAGGACGGTTGATAACCCTCTTGAAAACAATGATCAATATTCTCCGACTGATGGTGTTCCTTTGTCAGACCCAACTCAATATCGAACTCTTGTAGGGAGTTTGGTCATCTTGCAGTTACTCGATCATATGTAGCTTATGTTGTTCATGTGGTTATTTAGTTTTTTATTGCTCCAACATCCGTCTATTGGGGAGTTGTTCTTCGAATATTAAGATATCCTCATGGCACTTAGTTCCAGAGCAATTTATTTCCCTCGACCTCTTCTCTTGAACTACGTGCCTATAGCGGTGCTGATTGGTATAGTGATCCTCATGAACGAACATCTACTACTGGTTTTTGTATTTTCCGTGGAGATTCATTAATATAATGGAAAAGCAAGAAACAAGATGTTGTCTCTCGATAGTTTACATGTGCGTATGTTTGGTTACGATGGCTTCTTGGAGTTATGGAGGTTAATGTTACTAAACTCAGTTCCCTACACTGTGATAAAAAAAAGTGTCATGCAAATAGCAAAGAATTGTGTTCTTCATGAGAGGACGAAGCACATTGAAATAAATTGTCATTTCACTCGGCATCATTTTCAGATCGGCACCATCTCGCTTCCATATGTTCCATCAGCTTTACAAGTTGCTGATATTTTTACAAAAACTCAGTGAACAACGTGGATTCATTTTCTTTGTGACAAACTCTTAATGCGTATTACTGTTGCATTGGGAATTTGAGACTGTTAAAGATATAAAGCCCAACACCTATCATCAAAAATGTTGGGTTAATTTACTCCCGCGGACTCACCTTTAACCTCCTATAATAAAGAACATAGTAAAATCCATGTAATAATATATAAGGAGAATTAAAAAAAAACAAATTTAATATAAAATATAAAAAGAGAGTTGATTTTATGTCGCACATGATTTTACCTAAAAAGGTGAATTATAATCGCTATCACGAGGATGGGTAAATTCAAACAAGTAGATAATGAAAACAAATTCAATTTTGAGAACAACACTCAAGACTCGATGTATATTTACTTTGATAAACATGAGAACAAATAGATCAGTACTTTAAATTACCGTTTATAGTTTCTTTTTCTGAATAAATTTGTTATTCCTAGTTTGTTTCAATATTTGTTTTTTCTATTGGTGTTGGTCAAGAGACCGATATATTTAGATATACTTATGTAATAAAACCCGGTATTAAACTTTGATGGCCTTGGACTGTAGATGGCCCATCAACAGCTTCTGGACCCATGCATGTGAACTAACCCGATCCACTACCAAAACTGGAAACGCAGCTTTAGTACACTGTTTTCTGTTTAGCCCTAAGTGAGGAGCTAAGACGAGTGTTGTTTTCGACTAGCTCCTCAACTTCTCTATTGCCGGTTTCCATGGTGGTCTTGTGACCAACCATACTTTTGACATAATATGATTGTAAAGATTTTCAAACATATATATATCGGATGATTTTACATTTTATAATATGATTGTAAATACTTTCAAAGATATATATATATATATATATATAGACCTATGTAACAAGAGGTTCTCAGACACAGGTACAAATGATGGCAACGATACTATAAATCCACAAAAGCAAACTTCACGGCATGTTCATTCTGCAAGTCATGATAACACTACTATAAAATCTAGTGATAAAATGAAGAAACGAATTAGCACTCACTGTTGATTAATACAGCTAATTAGCAATTTTAAATTTTGAACATTATTAATCTATTTTTTTTATTAGTTTTAATTTTTTTTGAAACATATCATATAGACCACTTGTTTGATTCGTCCCCTAATATAAACACAACGGTAGTTTCGGTTTTATTTTTGGAGTTATAAATCAAACTATACAAACTTTTTAAAAAATAAAAAAAAGCTTATTTTTTTAGAAGTTACTCGATAATATTACAAAGAAGGGTATTATAGTATTTTAGTAGATGCTTTGTACCAAATTTGGATAATCATCTTATTTGGTATCAAATATTTATTTTGAACTAATATCGGGACTCGTATGTGAGTCTCCTTTCAATTTATCATACAATGTTATATTCATGTTGTATTTTTTATTTTAAAATTAAATTATTTACTAATTGGGAACATTTCAAACTTAATACTATAGATGGTTGAAATGATCTAAAAATTTAATTTCTAATTTGCAAAAAATTATATATGTTAATTTTTTTTGTATAAAGTTATGATATTTCATATAATAGGCGTTGAAGGTGTCAAAAGTAATTTTTCTTTAACAACGTTAAAACCAATCTAAAATTTAGTTCGATAATTATTAAAAAATAATATTGATATTACATATGGTTTTGATAAAATGAATCAAAATAATAAGTTAAAAACTATTATTGGACAAAGTTATGTTTTTTCTTGTAAAAGGTGTCAAAACTATCAAAACCCAATTTTGCATCAATAGATTCTAGACCAATTTGAAATTTATTTCGACACTTATTGAAAATATTAAAGTATTGGTACATTGTATGGTTATAAATATCCATGAGTCTAATTTGAAATTTTAAAAAGTATTATGTTAAAAATAAATTATTAGACATTGATATGATGTTTCAAATAGAAATCATAAGATCATTGGTGAAGAAAGAATTTATGCTTTGAAGTTTGTAACACTTCTAATGGAACTTTAATTAGGAGTTACTCCCTCCGTTCCTTAATATAAGTCGTTTAAGGATTATGCACGGATATTAATAAAAGCAATAATGATTTTTGTTTCTTGTAAAAAACAAAAAAGCAAAGAGTGTTATTGGGCTAACATAATTAATGGTTTTCTCTTTCCTTTTAATGGCAGAAAACAACCACAATTGATTGGTCAACAAATTAAATACAAATTAAATATTATCTTGAATTGTGTGAACGACAATTAAAATGGAATATTAACAAATTTCTAAAACGACCTACATAACGGAACAGAGGGAGTATGATATTTAGAGGGATAGAGTGAAGATGTGTAGTGGGGTGAATGACACTGATGCGAGTAGGGGAAGAGGCACGGTAGTGGGTTCTCCTGGAATGTGATGGAGTGGAGATTTGTAACTAGTACTACAAGAAAAGATGAGCGTCTCTCAGTCCACGAGAATCCGCACACATAACTCTTCCACTACTTTTTATTTCACGAAAGTATGATGGAAAGAAACCGAGGTGTGTCAGACATAAGGAAAAAAAAAGGACTGAATCTTACTTGTGGTTTACAGATATTGGTGGAGCTGCTGTTGATTTACGGTCCAATGAACTTTATGAGATAAGTTCTAGTATTGCTGGTTATTCTAGTTAGAATACAAAAGAGTCTATAACTATCAGAGCATCAGTATTATTATCAAATGTGGATGAGATGTTAAAATATGTACGGGGTATTTAATATGTTTTGATATACATTTTAAGAAATGCGCATTAAACCCTTTGCGTTAATTTTTGCCACACTGTATATATACACTGTAATTCTGATTTATTGTAAAAAGGTGAAGAGATAAGAGACACAATTATCTCAATATGGTATCAGAGTCCTAGCCTCCAAAACTCTAGCCACAATAAAAGAAAACTCTAGCCTTTAAAATTTTCCTCTTGCGCCGATGTGTTTTCGCCATAACCTTCATCAGTCGATGTTTATTTGGCCTTTGTTCTCTCACGACCGACGTATTTTTTTTTTGTTTCTCTTGCACTAACGTATTATCGGTGTAGTCTTGTTTGTTTTCTCATCACCGACGTTTTTTCGGAAGTTTTCATGCAGATAAATCGCATTATGCGGAGGACCAGACAACCCCTTCTGCGCCACGTGATGCGGCAGTCGGGTTTCAGAAAATTGATCTTACTTCTCCTTATTATCTTGGTTCCAATAATAATACCTGTAATAAATTTGATGGCTCTAATTATCAGGCTTGGTCTCGTTCTCTGCGTTTACCTTTGAAAGGTAAAAGGAAGCTTTTTTGTTTTGTGGAAGTATTGTGAAATCGCTAAATTTGAAGTCTCCGGAGGATTGAGATGTTGTTCAATTAACACTCGTTCAGTGGATTATGAACACTATTGATGAGTCTCAGCACAAATATGTTTCGTATATTGAGGAGGTTAAACCTCTGTTGGATACGTTGCAGCGTCGCTTTATTGTTTGCAATATTCAGCGCAAACATGAGTTGAAGGAGAAGCTGGTTTCTTGTATACAGACTTTTACTATGTCTGTTTCTGAGTACTTTGGGAAACTCGAGAAAATCTGGAATGAGTTGCGTGCATATTCCTTTGCTCCCACCTGTGTTTGTGGTGGGATGGCTAAAGTGTATCAGTGTAGTCGGGATGAAGAAAAGTTGCATGTGTTTGTTTATGGTCTCCATCGGGAGCACTTTGGTGGTATTCTTGCTCAGGATGAGACTCCCACTCTGGATGGGCCATTCAAAAAGGTGCATGGTGAAGAGAGGTTACAGGCCAGTGCACATGTGGAGAAGTCTATCTAATAGGCCTTGATGACATTTGTGGTTCAGTCTACTCCTCGAGGTATTTATTTGTGTGCCCCACATTATTCTCAACATTTTTGTACTTATTGTCACAAAAATGGTCATGAGGAATCCAATGGAACACTTGAGGAAACGTCCAGGCACTACACCATCTTACGATTGTGGAGATGGAGGTCCATGTGGACCGCTACACGACGGTGGTGCTCCAAGGCCGCGTAACGCAACGACACAGACAACCACCATGGGTCCATCTGTTGCGGCTATTCCGAAGTTACCTGCTAGTGAGGCTTCTCGTCTTTCTAGTCAGTTGCAGTAGTTTCTGGTTATTTTAATTATACATTGATATTGGGGCTTCTAATCACATGACAAGTGGCATATCTCTATTGAAAAATACTACTATTATTCAAGTCTATGTAGTATCTATGCCCGATGGTTCTCAAGGTACTGCTAAATTATGGTAGTGTGTGCTTGTCTTGTCAGTTCTCTTTGCATAATGTATTTTTGGTTCCCAAGCTTACATGTAATCGTTTTTTAGTATCTCACTTGACCGATGAGCTCGACTGTATTGTTTACAATGTTAAGTTTGGTTTTGTTATTTAGGACCGACGATCAAGAACTGTAATTGGACTGGATGAGTGGAGAGGTGGAATGTACTACTTCAATGGTGATGTGAAGACCTAAGTTTGTAGTGTTAAAGTGGTTGGTAGTGATACTGATTTGTGACACCGTAAGTTAGGACATACATCAGCTAAGATATTTTAGTCTTTACCTCTTGTTTCTAGTACTGGTGATAGGAGTGCAGCTCACCCGTGTGATGTTTATTTTCGAGCTAAACAGACTCGTGAATGTTTTTCTGCTAGTAATTCTAAAGCGACGTCTAATTAAATTAATTCATCATGATTTATGGGATCCTAATCAAACTTTGTTTTCTTGTGCTTCTATATTTTCTCACTATTGTTGCCTGAGAAAACATAAGTAACTTCCATATTTTTATATTTTCTCGCAATAGCTAATAAACAATTTAATGGGGTTGTTAAGGTAGTGCACAATGACAATGACATTGGATTTTTCTTTATGCGCAATGTTTTTGATGAGTTGACTATTGTTTTTCAATCTTCATCTGTGGGTACTCCTCAGCCATAATAGTAGGATCAAACAGAAACATAGACAAATTTTGAATGTTGACCGTGCTATCAGGTTTCATGGTAACTACCCTATTAAATTTTTGGGGAGTGTATTTTTACTATCAGGTATTTCATTAATAGAATTCTGTCTCAATTGTTGGGTTTCAAGGCTCCATTTGAGAGGCTTTTTAGTCCTATTTAGATTAATTGTTTATTATTTTATTCCACGAATGGTTTTCGTATGCATGTTGTGGTGTACGTTGTTGATATTATTATATTTTGGAATGACCATGGTGCATTGGCGGAGTTTAAGAATTACTTGAGCACGTGCTTTCATATGAAGGACTTAGGTCATCTCAAATATTTTATTGGAGTTGAAGTAGCATGGAGTCCCGCGGGTATCGTTTTCTACCAAACTAAAATAAAGTTCAAACAATATTTATGAAACAGGTTTACTTGGTAGTAAGCATGTATCGTTTCCCATGGAGCAAAACCACAATCTCAGCGAGAGCGAGTTGGCGCTATCCATGGAGGGGTCCTGTACCACAGGTTTGTGGGGAGACTGAGTTATTTGGAATTTCCACGACCATATATCTATTTTTCAGTACATATTGTATCTTATTTTCTGCATAAACCACATGAGGATCATTGGCATGCTGCATTGCAAGTTGTTCGTTATTTGAAAGGGAGCCCGGGTCAGGGAATTCTTCTACCGAGTAGTTGTAATCTCACTCTGATAGGCTGGTGTGACTCTAATTGGGTTGGTTGTCTTAAGACTCGGTGCAGTGTGAGTGGTTGGATGGTGTGAGTGGTTGGATAGTTGGACTAAGAAACAAGGTGTTGTTATATTTTCTTCCACTGAAGTAGAGTATCGGTCTATGACAGGATTAACTTGTGAGTTGAAGTGGTTTCACTGTTTTCTCAAGGATTTTGGTGTCTCACACTCACGGCTATACAAGTTTTATGTGATAATCAGTCGGTTTTACGTCTTTCCCACAATCCATTCCATTAGCGTTCAAAGCATATTAATGTAGATTGTTATTTTCTACTCGATGCGACACTTGATGGGGTTATTTGTGCATCTTACGTGCCCACTCAGTCTCAGCTTGCAAACATCTTTACCAAAACACTAAGCAAGTAGCAATTTGAATTTTTGCTCGGCAAGTTAGACATCATAATCTTCACGGTCCAACTTGAGAGGGGGGGGGGGGGAGGTTAGGGTGTCAAGATTAGAATCAAATGTATATGGGTTTTGTTACTATATATATGGGCTATTTAATATTCGTATCATATACATTTTAGGAAATAGGCATCAAAGTCTTTGCGTTAATTTTTTCCACAATGTATATATACATTGTATTTGTAATTTATTGTAAAAAGGTGAAAAACATCTCTCAACAATAATGAAAAATGAGGTTGTTTGATGTTGGTTATACCAGCCGAATAGATGTAAGAATGAGCCCCATGTTTTTTTGGGTCGGTTTTCTAGAAAGAATGTTGATATGTTATGAAATATCATAGTTGGTGGATAAGAGGCTTGTAAAAACGGCCATTAGTTCAAGAATTACATATGGACTTGCATGCGAGAGAGTTCATTCATATTTGGAATTGGGCTTCCTAACTGTTGAAATCGATTCATAGGCCTAATAAGGCAAGAGAGTTTGGGTAGTATTTGATGTAACAATAAAGTTATGATTATGAGTAGCGTGAGAGTTATCCATAGATATTTTCTATGAGATCGATAAAGGTTTGAGCGGTTGAACTGCATAAAAATTAAAAACATGGATGGCTCAATATCAATTCAAAATATTTTCCATAAAGAGGATATTCACAGGATTCATAACTTGGTTTGGTATGGATTTTAAAAGTATTAAAGCGATGATAGATTCAGAGACAGCAGAAGTTGGATATTTCCATAATCGTGAGGACCAAGGGCTCTACAACTCGCCCAAAAAAGACATGGGTATTTGTTCTGAAGAGCAAAAGCCTAATTGAGTTAGGTGTGTGTGATAGACTCTTCCACTTCCTTATGGTCTTTATTATTTTCCATATACATGTTAGAGTTCATATGTATCTTTGTTGTGGAGTGAGTTGAAAGGGGAAATTGTTCTAGGAGTCTTCTCCTCTTTGCGATGGATTATTTGCAAGTCTGGAAGTCCACCGAAGAATTGGGAGACTGAGGAGAATGCGGGGTGAAGAGATATTTGTGTCATGAGAAGTTATATGTTGAAGAACCAATATGCCAAAAGAAACCAATACAACATCAAATAACTTTAAAACGTTGAAGACATGTGATGAGGGAGTTTCCTTAGGGTAATAGGAAGAAATCACCATGTGTAACTCATCATATTGCATGTTTGTGGATGGAGGTTGACAGCTGAGATGTAAGTTTTATTTCTTTTTTAAGGATGATGATTTATTGCCTTCACTTTGGTATTTTTTGGTATATCAAGTACATTTTATGGTTTTCACCATAAAGGAGCAACGAGATCAAGCGAGGTTAAGCATGTAGGATCTTTTTGTGATTTCATATAGCGAGTAAACATGAAGAGATGGTCAGTCATCATTTTAAATCTAATACTACCTAGTGGTCGTCGAAGGTGAAAAACGTGATTAATTGTTTGTAGGCTAATAATGTATACGCTACAAATAATAAACTCTATATTATTAAATATATATCACAAAAAACTATATGAAATAAGGCTTTCAAGAAAAAAAAAGTGTGGCTGCGATTGAAGGTGATACATATAATTTTTAAAAAAATGTAAAAGAATTCTCAACTCCAACCCCTAAGGCTTGAAGATGAAATACTAAAATAGTTTTTATCTTTGGAATCAATGTGAAAATGGAAATTGGAATGGTAAATTTTTAGTTTGAAAATTTTAAATTCTACACATAATACAATGTTTCTCTTTTTAGAAACCAACAACCATTAAAAGAAAAATTTAGTCACATTTATGGTTTTTTTCTAATAACGATAGTCGAAGCTGTTTAAAACTAATTTTTTATCAACATTATTTTTATATTACTTTGAATTTTATTTATGTACAGATTTGAAATCTTTAAATATTTATACAATATCTGGTTTTGAAGATCTACAAGTCTAGTTTGTAATAAAAATATATATTAAAAAATTATTAAATAAATTTAAAAATTCTCTTATAGCATGAATAATCATGTTATTCGTGGTTGTACAACGTAAATACTCTTACTATTCTTGGATAAATAAAATATAATATGGTTTTGTTATTCCGGGTTTTAAGCCTCTGTATTTGAGTAACGTGAATAAAGGTATGGTAAAATTTATTCTCCTAACGTAGTCAGGGCTATTGTTATTTTTTAGTGTGTATTATGGTAACGTGAATAATTACATAGCAAAATACGTTCTCGGAGTTTGGTTATGGTTGTTTTTTAGTGTGTGTATTTGAGTAACATGAATAAATTTAAAGTCAAATATGCTCGACTAGTTAGATATGGTTGTTTTTTAGGTTCTATATTTGAGTAACATAAATAAATGCAACATTAAATGTGGTTTTATGTATGGATGCTTTTGAGTTTGTGTACTGAAGTAAGATGTATAAATCTAAGATAAAATGTGTTATATTAGTTTATTAAGGCTATTTTTTGAATTTTCATATTTGAGTAACATGAATACAAATAGATAGCTAAATATGGTTAATAATAATTCTCTTATTCATACCTATATAATAGGAATATTCATGTTCTTATTGATAGCATAACAACAATAAATATGATATTTCTAGCTGCAACACCAGAATTATCATGTTATTTCTAAATCTATAATAGGAATAGTCATGTTATTTTTTAATGTATGATATGAATATTATTGTTACTCTTGGATCTATAACACAAATAGTCTTCTTGGGTAATTATATATCATGAATAATCTTATTATTGATATAATGTGTTTCAATTGAAACTGAAATTAACATTAAAAATATAATTTGTTAAAAGGGTTCTCATTCCTTAATTTGGTCTATTTTTGTATCCATAAAATATGGTATAAAAATGTCCGTTGTTATGACTGTTTTACCTTGAGTCCGCGATTAAAACAAATAAACAAATTATTAATGATTTTATATGGCATAGTTAGGTCCTATGGCATAGTTAGATCTATTTTTAATGAGATTATGATGAACATAACTAAATTTGGTGCTAAATATTTTTTTTAAACCTTGATTAAATGTTTATTTGAACGTGGGCTTAAAATTAAAATGAATAAGATTTAGTTGATAACTTAATTGAGTCGGTTTTTTTAATGGAGTTCTTTATTAATATCAGTAAAATAGAGGCTATGGTTTTTGGTAGTATAACATCAATAATATTTTTATTAATGATTTTAATATAAAATATAAAAAGAGAGTTGATTTTATGTCCCACTGTTCTTTTGATTTCGTTATCTATAAATTTGTGGCAATTAATTTTTCTAAAAAGGTGAATTATAATCGCTACCATAACGATGGGTAAATTCGAACCAGTAGATAATGAAAACAAACAACACTCAAGACTCAATGGATGTTTACTTTGATAAACATGAGAACAAATTAATCAGTACTTTATATTACCGGTTATAGTTTCTTTTTCTGAATAATTTGTTATTCCTAGTTTGTTTCAATATTTGTTTTTTCTATTGGTGTTGGTCAAGAGACCGATAGATTTAGAATTTATTTATTTATTACAAAAAATACAGGTTAAAAAGTTAAAGAAGGAACTCAAGAAAGTGCATAGAATTCGGATTCCTTTTATTATGTATAATTAATTAATAAGTATATAATAATGTAACTTCTGTTGACACAATATGAAAAGTACAGTACATGTAGATAAAAGTACATTTTTTATTAACCAAATGAAAATTACACACGGAAGTCAACTTAGATGCAAGTTATTTTTGCACTAATATACTCCTCTGCTGCATAGCCAACTAAAAAGTGTGCAAGGCAGCTCCGTCTACGTAACCAAAACTGTATTAATTCTCATATTAGGTTAACTATGTGAAACAAAATTATATAAAAAAAGGTTGATCTAATTATTATTGTTATTAATTTAGATCCAGATAGCGCCAGCATTGATGAGTAAAGATGTGAGTTGATTCTTGACTTGAAGGGACAGGATCTGCTTAGCACCACCTATTAGCTTCTCCCCTATAAAGACCGCCGGAACACTAGGCTTGCAACCGAGCTGCATCAATGCCATTTCAATCTCACGCCCATCTGTCATCTCATCGAGCTCGTAAACAGTTGGGTTAGCACCAAAACCGCAAATGAGTGACTTGATTGTATAGCTCATGCAACAAGAGCTCCTGCTGAAGATCACCACTGGTCTATCGGCAATAAGATTCGACACTCTCTCCATGGCTGCTGCTGGTGGTAGCTTGTTAGTTTCTGAATGAGTGTTTGGTTTGATTTGGTTGATATTACTTTGAGTAAATAAACAGGCAGGAGGGGTATTTATATATATGTAATGGCTAGATAGAATTTAAGATAGTTTTAGACGGATACACAACTTGCAAAGGATATAAAGTGAACATGTTGACAAAGATTTTGTTCTTTTAACTACTTACAATATCCGCGTGCTGTTACGTGGTATATCATCAAGCATAGTATTTAGAATAACGATGTTCTGGCATTCATAACCTGAGTCTCTTTTAAAGAGAGTTGTAGAGTTCTTTTTATTATATTATATTCCCTAGGTTTCATATATTATAGTGATGCACTTATATATAAAATAGTAATTATTATTTGTTTAGTTTATAAAAATAACAAAGTAAAATAAATTTAATTAGTCGAAAATCAATAAAATACACAATCAATTTATTTTTTTTAATCAAAATATAACATTTATTAATGAAACCGAGGAAGAGAGAAGTAGGTCTCTAGAAATTCAAAAGCGTCTAAAAAAACCGCTAAAATAAATTCACTAAAATTAGAATGAGTAGTGAGTTAAAATATGAAACTAAGCGCTAAAATAAAATCATTAAAAGTAGAAGGAGAATTGAATTGAGATATGAAACTAAGAACATTTTCAGACGGATGTTCTAATTTTTTAAAATCAAGAATAATTTTTATTTTTGGCTTATCTTAACTTAAATCGGCAAGAAAAAGAATGGAAAAGCATAGCAGCCTCAAAGAGATTGCAAATAAAAAGAACATTCAATTTCATGATCTCAAGAAGTGAATTTATTGAAAATCAATGCTAAAATCTGATTGATGAAAAGATTCAACTATAACTTTTAGGGCTCCTGGACTTCTATCATGGCAAAGGGATCTTCAACCAGCTTGAGCTAGAACAGTGCAACAACAACAACAAGGAAGTTCATTTCATGTAATATGGCTATCGAGCTTTCAACTACATTAATTCTGAAAACTGTATTTTAAAATGCTAGTCACGAGTAATTCCTGCTAACTAGAGATAAAATAAAGCTACACGAGATTTAGTTAGTAACATAACAAAAATACAGATTGGATAAACAATTAGTTATTGTTGCTTCTGTAGCCAATACCGAAACTTTGTAACAATAACACTCAGTTGGGTAGGGGCTTGAAGATGAATAAAATTGAGCTTCTTCTTACATTTTAGAGTCTATTTGGCAAGTCAATCGACTGTTTTATTTTGGTCTCTAAAAATGTGAAAGATGTTCATAGAGGTAGAAATTAATATTTTACAACAGATTAACATGGGTGTTAAAGGCAATGGTTATTTGCCATTGGCCAGCAAGTTAACAAGATTTAAGCAATCAATTTCAATGTTAACATATAACTATTTATTGTTTTTGCAGATACAAAGTCCATTAAACAAGGCTCTGGATTCAGTCATAATAGGAGATAGTTTAGCGTAAAGTTTGTTGGATCTATGAACGATTTCTCCCACTCTATTATAGATGATGACAACACCACTCGAGTCTCCATTTCTAAGGCTGGACCCATCCGTATTCAGCTTGAGCCTTCCTGAAGTTAGAGCATACCATTTAAGGTATATAGGCACCCAATTTCCATAGATGCATTAAAATCATTAGTCCAATGCTTAGATTTGAAAGAATTAGAATTTTTTATAGTGTATATGATATATTTTATATGATTAATAGAAGACCAATAAGAGAAATATGTTCTTTTGAACTTAAATTTGTCTTTATTTTTCCAAATCACCCAAAATATAATAGCAGGAATGACACTAGTAATGTGAACTTTCTTATTTGAAGAACAGAACGAGTTTTTAATCATATGAGTCATAGTCATAAACTTACTAATTTTGATATTGAACAATAAATTTATCATAAATGCAATCGATACACATTGGGATTAAAAACAACATATATTATGTTACACAATGTTTTTTAAGATATCATCCATTATAAAACCGATGGAGTATAAGATAATAATTTTAGTGATGATTTATTGATTTATAAAATTGATAAGACTACAAGGTAAGTTATATTTTATAAAAAAAATTGAATTATTAGAGAAAAAAAATATGATTCACGAAATACCAAATATATTCAAATCCTAAGTAAATTATATTTTAGAATATATTTATACTATAGGATAACATGGATTTTGGCCAAAATATATCGGCATTTCAAAATGAAAATGACGATAATTTTATATTTATACATGATTTTGTCATGCGTATTTGTGATAAATTTTATTGGTATCACAATCCGTGTGTAATTGTTTTCCAAAATATAACATTGTTGGTAGATTTTTGTTCGAATATATATAGTAGTCCAAAGCTATCGCAGTAGATATGAAAATTGACATAAAACTATATATTGAAAGATGCAAAAAATCGTGAAGAACAAAAATCATAATTGTAATTTTTTTACGGGTAGCATTTGCCAAACGTTCATCTTTATCGCGTCAACGCCCGATTTTAGTTGCACATAAAATTCGATAAAAACTCTATTAGATCTGGACATCGGACGAGCATTTGATATGTACGGTCAAATATACAACTAATCAAATATTCGTCGCGCCAATATCCGATTTTAGTTGCACATAAATTTCGATAAAAATCTATTAGATCCGCAAATCACCCTACAAACATTTAATGTGTAGAGTGCGATGTTAGATCCGCAAATCACCCTACAAACATTTAATGTGTAGAGTCTGATATTTGACTAATCTAATATTCATCGCACGAACATTTGATTTTAGTTGCACATAAAATTTGACAAAAACTCTATTAGATCTGGACATCGGACGAGCATTTGATATGTACGGTCAAATATACAACTAATCAAATATTCGTCGCGCCAATATCCGATTTTAGTTGCACATAAATTTCGATAAAAATCTATTAGATCCGCAAATCACCCTACAAACATTTAATGTGTAGAGTGCAATGTTAGATCCGCAAGTCACCCTACAAACATTTAATGTGTAGAGTCCGATATTTGACTAATCTAATATTCATCGCACGAACATCCAACATCCGATTTTAATTGCACATAAAATTTAATAAAAACCCTATTAAATCCACAAATCACACCACGAAGATTTAATATATACAGCTAATATGCGACTAATCATATACTCATTGTCAACTTTGACTTTAGTTGCACATAAAATTTGATAAAAACTCTATTATCCGCACATCGGACGGCAAACATTTGATATGTACTGTTATGCGCGTCTACTATGCACGGCAAACATTTGATATGTACTTAGTCCTAATCTAAAATATACAAATCTTAATCTAAAATTCGAATGAATGAAATCAATCTCATTTCCAATATATATATATATATATATATATATATATATATATATATATATATATATAAATTATGGTTATTTTTAACTTTTTCTTATAGATGATCCCGTTTTATGATATTCCTCATTATCAATCAGAGAAAACACGTGTGTCACATACCAATTCTTTGTGAAAGGTAACAAACCCTAGAAGCTTGAACATGGTGAAGCTCCAAGGGCTGTGTTAATGGGGTCTGAGTTTTTGGAGAAGAAAGAGAAGAGAAAGGCTAGAGGAGAAAGAGAAGAGAAAGGAGAAGAGACTTAGGGTTTCATGTCTGAACCCTAAGTCGACCCGGGTCAAGACAAGTTGGATTGGGTCTTGTATTGAAACCCAATTAATGGGTTAGTGAGGCTGCTTGGAGTGTTGCTGGCCCAAACTCTACTGGCCCAAACTATATCACACGAAATAAGTATAGTGGTCTACAATGTGACTGATTTCATTAAATGTAACAAGTTGTAACAATATAACAGATTGTGTAACAAACTAACAAACAAGTTGTTAGGTAACTCTACTATAAAGAGTTAATCTGTATTCTTGATTCCATTAACTGAAATACAAATCCTTTATCTCTCTCTCTATATTTCCTAATTCTAACTTGGTATCAGAGCTTTGCAAGCCTTCAATGGCAAACTCTGATTCCCCTACCCATAGCAGTGAGTCTTTTGGCTCTGTGTTCCCCAACAACCTTTCTGGTGGTGCCAAGAGTGTTCACCTGCAAACGATAAACAACAGCAGTCAGATTAGGCTTGACATAAGCAATTACTTGCTGTGGAAGACCATGGTTCTGCCTATCATCAAAGGCAACAAGCTTGGAGGCTTTGTTACAGGGGATAAGCCCTGTCCTCCTAAGCTGATCAGTGATTCAGAAGGCAATACTGTCAACAATCCAGACTATGAGGATTGGACTGCAAAAGACCAACTGCTTCTTGGTTGGTTGTACTCAACAATGAGTACAGATGTTGCTGCTCAGTTAATGGAAGAGAGCACATCGAGAGAGCTGTGGGATGCAGCTAGCAAGCTCTCAGGCTCACACACAAGGGCCAGGATAACATACTACAAGTCTGAATTTCAAAGAACAAGGAAAGGTAACCTAACTATGACTGAATACCTAAGCAAAATGAAGAACATTGCTGACAATCTAGTGTTAGCTGGCTGTGGAGTTTCAATTGATGATTTGATCACTCAGGTTCTTGCTGGTTTAGATTCTGAGTATACTCCTATTGTGGTCAGTCTAACTGACAAGGATTCTATGGGGTGGCTAGATCTTCAAACTAGTCTGCTCACTTTTGAGAGTAGACTAGATCAACTGGTTAACATTCAAAACAACCTAGCAAACTTAAACCTAGCTACAGCTAATCTCACTCAAAAGACAGATTACAAAGCACAGAATAACAGTGGGAATCAGAAGAACTACACTGGGCAGTACAAAAACTCTTACAGAAACAATAGGGGAAGAAACAACTCTTCTAACTACTCAAGAGGAAGGAATAACTATTATAGAGGGAGAGGGGGACGCTTCTCTCAAAATAAACCTACATGTCAAATCTGTAATAGATATGGACATGCTGCACCAGTGTGCTACTACAGGGATGATCCATCTGTCATGGGATCATCTTCTACTGAACAATCTAAGGGAGACAATGATCATGCTGCATATGTAACCACTCAAGACTCTACTAGTGATTCTACTTGGTATGCTGACAGTGGTGCTAGTCACCATGTCACAGGGAATCCTAACATGCTTGCTCAGAAAGGAGAGTACACAGGTAACAAAAGTGTTCTGGTTGGTAATGGTCACAGACTACCTATACATAACATAGGGGATTCTAGTTTACAATCTCTCAATAACATTCCTATTTCTCTCAAACATATCCTTCATGTACCTCAGATTAACAAGAATCTATTATCTGTGTCCCAACTTACAAATCATAATAATGTTTTTATTGAATTTCATCATGATTCTTGTCTTGTGAAGGACAAACTAACAGGGACAGTGCTTCTCAAAGGGACTACTGAGGGAGGCTTATACAAACTGAAGAATGTTCCTAAGTCACAAGCAACTGGGGGTCTGTCTACTAGTGTCAAACACAGTTCCTTTTCACCTAATACTTTACTACCTTGTGTCATGTCTGTCTGTTTACCTAATTCCCTAAAAGATGGATGGCATAGGAAGCTTGGCCATCCATCCCTACATGTTCTTAATTCTGTTCTAAGACAATGTAACCTCACTTCTGTTATAAAAGAAAGTATTACCTTTTGTGAAGCTTGTCAGTATGGGAAGTCACATGCTTTACCATCCTCTGTGTCTCAATCTCATGCCAGTGGTGTCTTGGATCTCATACATACAGATGTATGGGGTCCCTCTCCTGTGGCTTCCACTCAAGGTCACAAGTATTATGTGATCTTTGTGGATGACCACACCAGGTATACCTGGCTATACCCTGTCAAACATAAAAGTGAAGTGTTCAGCATGTTTAAACAATTCAAGTGTCTTGTTGAAAAACAATTTGAAAGAAGTATTAAAGTTATTCAATGTGATGGTGGAGGAGAATTTCTGCCTTTATCCACTATGGCCAAGGATCAAGGGTTTATTGTGAGGAAATCATGCCCTCACACTTCAGCTCAAAATGGTAGAGCTGAACGTAAACACAGGCACATAGTGGAGACTGGTTTAACACTTCTGTCTCAAGCCAGTCTACCCTATAGATTCTGGGTTCAAGCCTTTCAAACATCAGTCTATCTTATCAATAGGCTTCCTACACCTATTCTATCAAACAGTTCACCTTTTGAAGTCTTGTTTCACAAAAAACCCAACTACCTATCTCTAAAAACCTTTGGGTGTGCATGTTTTCCTTGCCTCAGGTCTTATCAATCACATAAATTTCAATTCCATACTGTTAAATGTGTTTTCTTGGGGGTCAGTCAGTTTCACAAGGGGTATATTTGTCTTAGTTCTAAAGGCAGGGTCTATATATCTAAAAATGTTATCTTCAATGAAACTGAGTTTCCCTTTAAACATCAGTTTCTTCATACTTCTATTCCTGAGTCTTCTGCTAAAGTGGTTCTAGAGTCTTGGTTACCCCATTTACCTCAGTCTCTTGTGAACTATGAACACTCAGTGTTACCAGCTACAACTCTCAGGGTCTCTCAAGAGGACACTGACTTGCAAACTATGTCTTCACAAGGTAAGTCTCACAACCTTCTTTCTAATACTGATCATACTTTACCTGATAGTTCTATTCCTTCTCAGACATGTTTTGAGTCACCTAATCACAGTCCTAGACACAATCAAACACCCAACAACTCTCTCAATCATACCACTGATTCTCATCCAAGCCACCTAAATCAATCACATCCTAACCTTTCCATCTGTCTTCCTCTTGCCTCTACTAATAATCAAACTACTTTACCTTCTAAACCTACCTCTCATCCTATGGTAACCAGAAATCAAGATGGAACTAGAATACCTAAACATCCTTATATTGGTTCTGTGATCAAGACTGACTTGGATGCTGTTGAACCTAGCACTTATTCTAAGGCTGTGAAGTATGCACATTGGGTAACTGCTATGGACACAGAATACAAAGCTCTAATGCTCAACAAAACCTGGTCCTTAGTTCCTTGGAGTCCTAAACTCAGTGTTGTGGGGTGTAAATGGGTCTACAAGGTAAAGTATAACAGGGATGGTTCAGTTCAACGTCACAAGGCTAGACTAGTAGCCAAGGGGTTTCATCAAACCCCTGGCATTGACTACTCTGAGACATTCAGCCCTGTGATAAAGCCATCTACAGTCAGATTGGTTTTGACCCTAGCAGTTTCTAAAGACTGGGAAGTAAGGCAATTAGACATCAATAATGCCTTTCTAAATGGTTATTTGACTGAAGACGTTTACATGGTTCAACCACAAGGTTTTCAAGATCCTCAGAAGCCCACACATGTGTGCAAGCTCCATAAGGCCTTGTATGGTCTTAAACAAGCCCCAAGGGCCTGGTACTCCAGGTTGAAAGACACTCTTATCCAATGGGGTTTTGTCAACTCTAAATCTGACTGCTCCCTGTTCTATCTAGTCTCTAATACTACTATATTACTCATTTTGGTCTATGTTGATGACATTATTGTCACAGGAAATCAAACAGCAGGTCTGAAGGAGTTTATTCAGAAACTCAACAAAGTGTTTTCCCTAAAGGATATAGGACCACTCCATCTATTCCTTGGAATAGAAGTTCACCGTGATCCTACTGGGTTCTACTTAACACAACAACAGTATATTAAAAACTTACTCAGTTCGCAGGGTCTCTCACTAGCCAAACCGTGTCCTACTCCAATGGCTGCTGGTCTCCATCTTGCTCATGATACTGGTACACCGCTTGCTGACCCTACACCATATCGCAGCCTATTAGGTGCATTACAGTATCTAATACATACGAGGCCTGATATTGCCTTTGCTGTTAACAAGCTCAGTCAATATCAGCAAGCCCCAACAACGATACATTGGCAAAATCTGAAAAGAGTTTTGAGATACTTAGCTGGGTCGTGCTGGATTGGGTTGCATCTGAAGCCGTCCTTCAACTTTCAACTTCAGGGTTTCACAGATGCGGACTGGGCCTCCTCCTCTGATGACCGGAAAAGCACTGGTGCCTACTGTGTATACTTTGGTGACTCTCTCATATCCTGGTCTTCGAAGAAACAGAATGTAGTTGCTAGGTCCTCCACTGAGTCGGAGTACCGAGCTCTAGCAAATCTGTCAGCAGAATTGATGTGGTTGCGATCCTTGCTGACAGAAATTCGATTTCCAATCGAAACTCCCTCTGTTATCTGGTGTGATAACTTAGGAGCGAGCTCCCTTGCCTCCAACCCAGTCTTCCATGCCCGAACAAAGCACATAGAAATTGATGTGCATTTTGTTCGGGATCAGGTGATGAAAGGGCTTCTTCAAGTCAGATTCGTGCCGTCTCATGACCAATTGGCTGATTGTCTCACAAAGGCTCTCACACACCATCGATTTCACTTTCTAAGGGACAAACTCGGACTGATCCTATCACCTCTTCGTTTGAGGGGGGATGTGAAAGGTAACAAACCCTAGAAGCTTGAACATGGTGAAGCTCCAAGGGCTGTGTTAATGGGGTCTGAGTTTTTGGAGAAGAAAGAGAAGAGAAAGGCTAGAGGAGAAAGAGAAGAGAAAGGAGAAGAGACTTAGGGTTTCATGTCTGAACCCTAAGTCGACCCGGGTCAAGACAAGTTGGATTGGGTCTTGTATTGAAACCCAATTAATGGGTTAGTGAGGCTGATTGGAGTGTTGCTGGCCCAAACTCTACTGGCCCAAACTATATCACACGAAATAAGTATAGTGGTCTACAATGTGACTGATTTCATTAAATGTAACAAGTTGTAACAATATAACAGATTGTGTAACAAACTAACAAACAAGTTGTTAGGTAACTCTACTATAAAGAGTTAATCTGTATTCTTGATTCCATTAACTGAAATACAAATCCTTTATCTCTCTCTCTATATTTCCTAATTCTAACTTTCTTCACTCTTGTTGTAAGTCTCTTTCCGTTTTCACTAAGAAGATAAACTCCAAAGTAATAGAGTATCAATACTGCAAAGATATTCGAGATTACTCGAAATCTCCAAGTAAGAGACACCGATAAAAAAAAGGGTAGATGCTGATCAGTTATCTTATAAATCCTATACCTTTGAGTTTGGCCCAAGAGAAAGCCAAGGGTCAGCTAATTTGTAGTATATGAACAGGGTCAGCTGACAAGTACAATGGTGTGTTGTGGATCACCACATATCTTATGTCACAAGTTGCTGAATATATCGTTTTGCCTACTTGGGCACCTTCCTTTACCTGCTATAAGACTGTAGTACAGAAGTGATAGAAATCACAAAATTCGAAATATGGAATATTGTAGTCGGTTTTTTTCTCGTGTTTTGTTCCGTACTGGATTTGACAAAGATATGCACGTGTCAAACTATCACTTTAAATTGTAACAAAAGCATAAGTGAGTTGACAGGACCAATAATGCGAATATTATTGGCTTTCTTTTGTATGCGAGTAGCAAGAAGGTCACTTACCCTAGCTAAACAATGTTGGTTCTTGACAATTGCTTAAAAGTTAAATAATTGAAATTACTTATTTTATGAATAAATTATCATTGTATTTCCGGATTATTATGATTTTGTAATCCTACAAATAAATATGAGTTACCATCCATCTAAAAACCTAATATCGATTAAGATTCAAAATATAAAATTAACTAACCAAAAAGAAGCTAACAAAAAAGCGTAGGAAATGTTCTCTCTCTGGTTTCAATTATCTACCAAATATAAAATTAACTAACCAAAAAGAAGCTAACGAAAAAGGGTAGGAAATGTTCTCTCTTCAATTCCAATTATCTACCCAGGGCATTCTTCTTCAATTTTTTGAAAACTCACAAAAAAACCCCAAAAATCAATATTTTTGGTAAGTTTTGATTAGTTTCCGTTAACTTTTAAATTAAAATAGTAAAAAATAATAATTCTAATCATTTTTTTTCTATTTTGGAATTCGATTTCCTAATTTTGATAAAACTATAGTTTGGATGTATGAAAAAATACACCTTTTTCAATATTTTCGATTCTTTGTTTGTAATACACGTCACAATATTTTTCATTATCACGTTTTTTGAATGATATTGTTAGTCATGACTTTTGTAATAGATAATTACTAATATCACGCATACATCATCATGTATATCTAGTTATATAGTGCTAGCATACTTGTCTCTCGTTAAAACGAGACATACGACATGCATTAATCCCAAATATATTTTACCAATTAGTTCCGATTTAATTATTGCAAAAAATAATCCCAAAACTATATTGTGAGTGCCCCCCACCAATTCTTGGTGTTGTATTGATTTTATACATTCACACACACGCATGCTAAAAAAAGTTTTACATCTAATGTGTAAGTGGTTCTCCAACAATTCCTGGTTTTGTATTAATTTTGTACATTCTCACGCCTATTAAAAGAGAGTCTTGCATCTAATTTGTAACTAGTCATGCATCAAACATCTTATTTTAAGTATTCGAGCATCTACTAGTAACTGGTTATGCAGTAATTCATGGTTTCACGTTAATTTTCTACAGTCCAGTATTTACCAAAAAAGAGTCTCGCATATACTTTGTAAGTCTAATCTTGAAATTTTTAGATGAAACATGCCGTCAAAAAACTTGTTTTTCAGAGCGGGCCTCTTTGCAATTGTAAATAAGATTAAAAAACATAAAATAAAGCAGGTACGTTTAAAATATGTGAAGAAACCACTCTTTTGTTTCCTGCTTAAAAGAATATATGATCTGAGAAATAAATAAATCCTACAAAAAAAATTGGACTTTATCGTAGAAATAATAAAAATATATGATCAGAAGGAATAAACATTTAGATCATGAACAATTTTGGTACTACCTACAAGTAACAATGTCAAGATCATATTTGATTTGAATTATAAAAAAGTACATGCAATTATGCAATACAAATTTCAAACCAAGATATTCAGAAACATAAGAATAAGAATCAATGATACTCAAAAAACTTTTCAAATGAATTACCAAGAAAATTCAAAACAACCGAGCAAAACCAATTACAAAAAATAATAATAAAGGTATGTAATTCCATATTTTGTTACTTACTTTTGCACTATTACAATGTCTCGTACATATATTTTATCTAACATACGTTACCCCTATCTCGTGTCTATCAATCATTACATGTCCAACATATGTCATGCATTAAAGTGTCCTATATCTATCATACATTACACTATCCTGCATCAATCACGCATAACAGTATCATGCGTCTATAATGTATAACATTGTCCCACGTCTATTATGCATTACCATCTCTAACATCTGTCAAATATTACTTTTCTATCGTTTGTAATGCATTACGTTGTACCGCATCTATCATATATTACATTATCTCACGTTAATCACACATTACATTATCTTGCATCTATCATAGTGTCTCACATCTATCATGTACTTACATTAATTTAAAGTTTCACACTTTTATAAGATGCAATAACCACGACAATAAGAATACAATGAGATTAAGTACTAAAAAATGTTGTGATACTGTTCATAATGTTAGCATGCTCCACATTATTCTTCTATACATCCAAGGATGTATTCTCTTCTACAATGGTGCATTAGATAAAAGATCTAACAAAATAACTATGATTGGGTTACAGAAATAAAAAAAAACTATAACTCATTAAAGTTTTGTCATAAAATAAAATATGATTAAGAACTCTGATGTGTTTCTCTATTATTGGTTACTATTTTGATTCTATTTTATAAACATTATTAAAAATAATAAAAATATTATATCTAAAAATCATTAAAATGTAGCGATTCATCATGGAACACACAATTGTTTGTCAAGGATAAGAAATTGAAGGAAATATTCTAAGATGCTATAAATGGCAAGGTCTTGAAGGTAAAACAAAATACTTAATTCATCCTCTAAAGGACATCACTGATGAACAAGTATATTTAATACATAATGTATTTTCTCGCATAGTATAGTCCCTCATTGATTTATCACACAAGATATAGTCTCTTATGATTCATATTTTCTTAGACATGTAGTAGTATCACGTTGTATTTTTTCTGGGTTTTGCATAATTTCTTTGTCCCGTATTGTTTTTAAGCTAGTTTCACATGATATCTTTTTTGCCGTATGGTTTGTCTCACATGATGTAGTCTCGTATTGTTTTCTGGCATGTTTTTACATAATCTCTCTGTCTTGTATCCGTTATTAACTTAAATATTTGAATTTGTTTATTAGGTTTTGGAAGGAGAACTAAACAAAACAAATAAAGAAGAAGAGGCATTTGGTGGCGAGGTCCAAGAAGAAGGAAATTTTTACGAGGAAGAATATTCTAAAAAATAAGATGTTGATAAGAGAAAAAAGAAGATAATGTTCTTGTGGAGGAAGAAAAAGAGTATGTTGTTCTTGTGGAGGAAAAATAAGATGATATTCATGAAGAGATTCTTGGTGGATAAGTTAATCTTGACGATGTTGATAGAGCTAAAAATTGGGATATGCAACACGAAGAAGATGGAAATTATTATGTTGATGCAAAGAAAATAGTAGATCAGGTCATTATTCAAAATGTACAAGTAAACAATATATATATATATATATATATATATATATATATACAAACTAAAAAGATCGCAGTTCGAAGCTGAAAATCATCAAACAATATTGAATAACCAATAAACTTTTCAGATTGTGAAACATAATTTTGTCATGTACGTGTTGCTAGTTTATAAAAGAAAATTTTAATATTTAATATTCTTATCAATCTAAAAAAATCTGAAAAATTAGTAAATAAGAAGTCTTTAAACAAACTAGCTCACAGAAACAACCACCTCACCCTAGAAAATAGAAGACTAAAGAGATTATTGTACCACCAAAAGGTACGAATCCCTCATCTATCATGCTTGCACGTCGATCATGATACATGGTTTCATATCATTTATATAGTTGCACATCTATAATAATTTAATGATTTCACATCATTTGCATGGTTGCGCATCTATCATCATTTAAATGGTTTCACATCATTTATATAGTAATTAACGAATATATCATCAATTAAATGGGTTCGTATCATTTATATGGTTGAAAATCTAGCATCATTTAGATGATTTCACATTATTTACATGGTTGAACATAATTTACATGATTACGCATCTATCATCATTTAAATGTTATTGTATCATTTATATGATTGCGCATCTATCATCATTTATATGGTTTCACATAATTTATATGGTTGCCCATTTATTATCTTATAAATGGTTTTTCATAATCTATACAGTTTCACATCTTTCATTATTTAAAATAGTTTCGCATCATTTACATGGTGTTATATCTATCATGATTTATATGGTTTTGCATAATTACATGACCTTGCATTGATTTCCATATCCCTTATTTATAAAACATATATGGTCTCTCATCATTATATGGCTTTGCATTCATTGCCTTATCTATAATTTATCAAACATTTATGTTCTCTCATCATCTCATGGTTTCACGTTTATCATCTTTAAACTAGCCTCACATGCATCGCATCTCCCGCGTCTTTTATTTTTTTGTATTGCACGTGTCTAGTTTTTAGTAGTCAAATTTATTTATTTATAAGACAATTAATTTAAACACCTCAACAACAATTGAGCTCGTTTGTAGCCAAATCTTAGACTTAACAACAGTGGATTAATAGAGAGTTATGAAATTGATCATATATTTTTTGAATTTAAGATTGTAGAACTACAACATAAAATAAGTGAGAAAAACAAGGTCATTTCAGAATCGAAAGAGAAATTAAGAAACAAGTGAAGCAAATATAGAGATGGAACTATAAAAAAACAATTCAACTACCTATGTTGACATTTGACACAAAGGTGATACTCGATAAAAGACTAAAAAAATTATCTAAAACATATAGAAGGAAAAAATAACACATGAAAACATGGACGAATCACCTAATAAAAAACCATGTATTGAGGGCTCTCATACTACTATAGAGGTAATACATGAAAATGTTACAAGCAATGAGAACCCTATTACTGTTTCTAATATTACATATTAGAGTTAATTAAAAAATGAGAGATATATAATGATGTTATAGAATGGTCGGTTCCAGCATTACCAGCATGTAGTATTTTTGTTACTAATATGATAGAAATATTAGGTTAAGATGAGATCGACTATAAAGTGAAAGTTGATTTCAAATTTATTTGTATTCATGGCTTCCTATTATACAATTAACTTACTGTTTGTTTCACTTTTCACATTACGTAGGTTATTGAAGGTTATATATATTGGTAGCTTATATAAAATAATTTTAATATCCATAAAGTTGGTTTAAAACGAAGAAGGAACTTATTCAAGCAAAATCCATATCTGGACATATAGTAGTAAGAATCATATAGTTTTTCAACACATGTGTGGATTAATAAACAAAACGTATTTCTAACAAGTATTATTTCAATATAACACACGATATATACCAATCAAGTTATTACAAATTTGGTTGACGATGAATTACGCGGCCACAGAGAAGATTACATCTTCATCCAACTTCTCACACAATAAATTTTTAGTACTAAACGTTGATAATGGAGAATGAGTAAATTTAAACCCATTGGCACAAAAAGGAAAACCATTAGATAAAATACAAAAAATTGCAGAAAGATTTGTAAATGTTACGTATTTAAATTTTTTATAGTAGGTTTGAAAATGAATATGTCTTGCATGATTATGTTTTGCATGGATATGTCTTCCATTAATATGCCTCGCATGTATATATCTCATCTAATGTATTTGTCATGTATTCTATGTAATATCGCACATATTTTGATGAGTTTGTATATTGATTAAGCATTTTACTTACAGATTGAATACCTCTAGAGCAAGAATAGTTTTCCAAGAGCAAAAAAAATAAAGTTAGTATGTCCAAAAAATATTACTCAACAAAAAAGAGGAACACTTGATTGTGGTGTAATGGTTTACGAATAAGCTAAACACTATATTCAAAAGAGCAAACTTGGAAAAGACAAACCTGGATATTACAACAATAAGGAGATCAGATATGTTTTAATTGTTTCTTAATGATAAAAGATTTTTGTGAAATCCTTATGTAGCATTTGTTAATGATGTAGATCCTTGCGTATAATGGGTTAATGATGTAAACATAATCAAAGATGTATGTTTTATTGTAATGTTCGTTAATGATTTTAACACAACTTCAATTTATATATATTATAATGTTCATTCATAACGTACTTGGTCGCACATCTACCATTCGGGTCACGCATCTATCACCACGCATGAACTAGTCACGCATCTACCAATTCCTATGATATGGTATTGCATCTATCAACACACATGGAAACTCTTACATTTATCTTTCTATTTAAAAAGTGTTACTATCAATATGTTGTATTCTGGTCGCGCATGTATCAACACCCAAGAGTTGGTTTTGCATCTATCACCATACATGAACAAGTCTCACATCTATCTAATTAGTTAAAAAGTATACCGCATCAATATATTGTTCGTTGGTTGTGCATCTATCAACACAAATGAACTAGTATCGCATCTATCACCACACATGAAAAAGTCTCACATCACTATAGCATATGTTTACCTAAAATTTATCACAGCCCTTATATTTGGTTTATGACAAATTTCATAGTCAAAACGATAGTTCGGAAATTCGAGACGGAAAAAACACATAAAAATGTTAAAAAAAATTATTTACCGACTATCAAAGACTTATTTTTAAAATTTAAATATAATAGTTGTTTTATTTGTTTACTTTATATCTATTTAGCGTTACAGAAGCGCTAATGGCCGAATACCGAAACCACTATGGAAACTCATCCACTAAAGATGACACCAATTACATGGTCTTCTAAACTCACTAGAACTACTTGATATAGACGAAGAGCCATAGTTTGTTGAAAATGTTGGATGAGTTGGTAATGAGTCTGCTGATTATATCGAGCATCAATTTAAAATTACACAGGTTGCATGTAAAACTAGCCAAACCCCAATTCGCAAAGGAAAACAAAATTTTATATACAGATCCAACATCACTTCCATCATAACGACCTTTGAGAACTATCAACAAACAAAATACTAAATTGTATTGGATCTATCACCATACATGAACAAGTCTCACATCTATCTAATTAGTTAAAAAGTATATCGCATCAATATATTTTACGTTGGTTGTGCATCTATCAACACAAATGAACTAGTATCGCATCTATCACCACACATGAAAAAGTCTCACATCACTATAGCATATGTTTACCTAAAATTTATCACAGCCCTTATATTTGGTTTATGACAAATTTCATAGTCAAAACGATAGTTCCAAAATTTGAGATGGAAAAAACACATAAAAATGTTAAAAACAATTATTTACCAACTATCAAAGACTTATTTTTAAAATTTAAATATAATAGTTGTTTTATTTATTTACTTTATATCTATTTAACGTTACAGAAGCGCTAATGGCCGAATACCGAAACCACTATGGAAACTCATCCACTAAAGATGACACCAATTACATGGTATTCTAAACTCACTAGAACTACTTGATATAGACAAAGAGCCATAGTTTGTTGAAAATGTTGGATGAGTTGGTAATGAGTCTGCTGATTATATCGAGCATCAATCTAAAATTACACAGGTTGCATGTAAAACTAGCCAAACCCCAATTCGCAAAGGAAAACAAAATTTTATTTACATATCCAACATCACTTCCATCATAACGACCTTTGAGAACTATCAACAAACAAAATACTAAATTGTATTGGAACCTAATCATGAATTGTTCTTTATTTTCTATTTTCGAATTGTATTTTATTTTTTTATGTTTGAATTGTTCTTTAATTTGAATTTAAAATTTTTCAATTTCCTAATGTTTTCTACATTTTGAATTATTTTGAATTGTTATCTGAATAGTTATAAAGTGTCTCGTATCACTATAGTGTATGTTGGTTTGGTATCTCTCACCATCTTTGTACTGGGTTATAGATTGGTTAATGCATTGAATTATTATATATTGCTCTTCCATCTATCACCTCATGAAGTTATTATGAACTGGTCTCGCATCTATAACCACCATTTGTATGGTGCCCGCATCTATCTTCTATATGGCATGCTCCATATCTACCATCTATAAAAGAGGTCTCACATCACTATAGTATATGTTGGTCTCAAATCTATCATTATCCATGTACTTTGGTTATGAAAAATGTCAATAGTCAAGAAGATAATTACAATAGAAGGCTTCTCACTATCCATGTATTTTAGTTATAAAAAATGGTAGTAGTCAACAAGTTAGTTGCAACATAATGCTAATAGACGAAGAAACACATAAACCCTAAAAAAATATGTACTAACTATATAAAGCCTATTTTTACATATCTTTATTTTTTTACACACAAACCTTAATCGCCGAATACCCAGACTACTACGGAAACTCCTCCCCTACTTCTAGATGCATTGAAGTTAATTAATAGAGACAAATACCCACATATTGTTGAAGTTATACAAGTGGTCTATTTTATGTTGAGTCTGAAATTAGACATGCTTTGTTTAAAATTACCCAAGACCTTGTTTCTAGAGGCAAATCACAATACTCCAAGAAAGCTTCATCAGTGCTTCCTTTCGGACGATCCATTAAGAAATCTCGCAACAAGAAACTATCTGGAACTAATAATGATAAAAGTATTAAATAAGTCACCTCTTTTGTGAGGATCCAAAAAATACAAAATCATAGTGTAAGGAACCCGTGTCCTAAGCCAAGTTCTTAGATCAACTTATTTTTTTATTGGCAAACAAAATGATGAATTATACTCGAACCAAATGTTAAATTGTTCATTATTTTCTAATTTTTGAATTTTACTTTATTTTTTATATTTGAATTGTACTTTAATTGGATTTGGAATTATTCGACTTTCTATCTTCTTTATGTTTGGAATTGTTCGACTTTCGATGTTCTCTGTGTTTGGAATTGTTTCAAATTATTTAATATGAAAAATATAAAAGTATTTATGTAATTAATATATAAATGCCTTTTAATTTGTAATATAAATCATTACACCAACAAATATAGATATATTGATAATTTATACCAATATATTCTCAAATAGGGACACATTCATCTTTAACACTTATATATTCGATATATATATAAATAATAATATATCTCATTTATCCCAAATTTTGTATTTTAATTATTTTCTCACTCTATAAAAGTTCTAAGCTCTGTAAAAAAATTAATTCTCCTTTCTAGATCTAAAACGTGTATGTGTATGGCATTTATGATGAAGTTTTCAGACTTCATCATTAGTGCCTTTTGTAAGAAAAGGTATTTGCTTTCTATAGTTTTTTTACCAAAAATGTTTTCCATATCTGTTTTTTGAAGTTACAAGGAAATGTTTTAAAAAACCATATGGTCTATTTCATATTATTGTTATTTTTTCATGGGTAAAATCATTTTTTTATAAATATCACGATTAGAGTCTAGTAATAAATACCGCCGTTTTTTATTTAGTGCCGGTAAAATATGACTTAATACCTTTAACTATTATTTACTAAGCTTGGGTAACCAATATTTTTACAATAACCTCATTATCGTATTTTATTCCATTTCGGTCGTGATTCGATCGATCATAAGAAAATCATTTCCTCGTATCGATCATTGATTTATAATTAAAATTCATGTTGTTTTGTGTCTTTTGTGTTATCGATAGAAGCTTTTTGGATTCAAGTTCATTAATTCCAGAAAGTGTTTGGGTAAGAATGGATTTTTCAGGTCACGTTTACATATCAAATCAAACATTCATATATAAAATGAATATTCTCGTTCTAATTTGAGATTAAAATTGGTGTGGAATATATCTGATCGAATGGTATATTGGGATAGAGTTTTAGGAATTTAATATTTAGAGTGAGATGTAGAGAGATGGAGGAGGTGTGTGCTAGCTGTAAATTTTTATCACCCTCATAAATGAAAGTAGTTAGGGTATTTATACTTTTTTAATGATTCGTGGGCCTTTCGGGTCAGATCATGAGCTTGGGTCAAGTTTAAAAGCCCATAAGCCCAATATAGGAAATGGCTAGCAACCAACTGAGTCACAGTCCAGTTGTTTGTACTGTTTGGTGGGGCATGGTATTGGATATGTCCGAACACCCCTCCGAATATATACAATAGTCAGTGTCAAAGAAAGCAACCTCATCAATAGCCCCTTTAGGTCTTGCAAAGATAATTTGGAAGAGCTAATTCAAAAAATAAAACTTAGTATGTATCCAAGGTGAAGTCTGATCTGACATTTGTATCTGAACTGAATCTTGATCAGATTCGAAAAGATTAACTTGCAGTTATGAATTCCAAAAGTCAGTTTTTGAAGTGGGACACGTGTCGAGTTGTGGTTCAACCTCTGAGCTGTTTTTTCTCCTAAATTCATCTTCCCCCAGGTGAAAATCCCCCACATCTTCATCTTTATTTAAACAAGTTTCGCTGTTTTATCTTTCTGAGAATACAAATATTTCTAGAGAGAGAAAGCTTAATAATCTTTTAAAATTATGTCTAGGTAGATTATATGTTCACAACCATAAACGCATGGGTCAAGCTATATATACCCAAATGTGGTTTAAGTATACCCAATTTTGAGTTTACCCAAAGGTGGTATAAGTTTACCCAAATTTTGACAAAAATACCCTTTTCTAGGTATATAAGGTTTTTATTTTTTTACTAACGTTATCCACCTCATTTTTTCTCTTACACTCTCTAACTTCTCTCTAAAACCTTCAAGTTCTCTCTAATTTATCCGACGAACTAAAATCCGGCAAACTAAAATATGGAAACTTAGTCTTAGTATCAAAATTAGGGTTATGGTTGAATTAGGTAAAAAAAATCATAATTTTAGGGTGTTTGGAGGCCACTTTTCGGCCGGAATTCGATCGGAAAATGGTCGGCAGCGAAGGCTGAGCGTACCATAGGTACAGGGGGGTGTACCGGCTGGTACGCCCCCATGTACCATCGGTACAGAGGGTCTGTACCGGCCATACAGACCCTCTGTACCTATGGTACCCTCCGCCTTCGCTGCCGGCCATTTTTTGGCCGAATTCCGGCCGGAAAATGGCCTCCAAACACCCTAAAATTATGATTTTTTTAATAATGAAATTTTTAATTTTTTTTAAAAAAAACTTCCCAAAAAATAAGTTTTTATTTTGTGTTTTTATTAGAAGAAGTTTAAAAAAATTAAAAAGAGTTTGAATGGTCTTGAGGCAACTTTGAATGTTCAAGAACAATTTGAAGAATTTCACAAAATTGTAGTAATATGGGGTTTGATCTAGTAGAGAGTTGTGTTTTTTTGGGTATACATAGCCAAATAGATTGTTTTGTGAATCGGGTGTATCTAGGATATACTTAGTGTTTTTTTTACTTAGTGGCAATTCAGATATTAAATGAAAGTTCAAGGGTTTTTTCGTCCTAAAAACGTCAAACAAAAGTCAACTGCGTGTTTTGGGTATACTTAAACCACGTTTGGGTATATATAGCCATACCCTAAACGCATTGGTGAAATGAGGTTGGCTAAACTTATCCAATTTGGAAAGAGCAAGAGGAGACGCAAGAATCGCACCTGGGCTCTCTGCCTCTCATGGTGGAGAAATAAGTCAAACAAAGCCAAACACAGACAAGAGCTCATCATCATCAAAGATATCAAAAGTTATAAAATCATATTTTATCACAACCATATCTCCTTTAGTGTCAGGGTCTTCAGTTCAAGAGTCCCAAAACTCTCTGCCTAAAGAAAAAGCAGTTTCCAACATTAGGAAACCTTCACCTTTTCTAGCTATGGGTTCAGATGCTTAGAAATCCATCCCTCGAAGGATAACTCGCCTTTTATAAAGCCAAAAGTACTCCATCTCCTTCGAAACCTACTAGTTCGGAGACAATAAAGCCCTCAGTAGCTTCTAAACCATCCGAACAACAATCAAATGTAATGGAGGAGACCATGGATAATAGTATGGAAGACACCCCCTTCGAGACGTCCAGACATACAGAAGATAACGCAACAGATCGCAAAAACAAAGTAAAAGTAGGTCTACCCAACATTGAGTCAATTTCGGATTGCCTAGAATGAAAAATGGGGCCAAACTTTCACAAGGTTAGTGTGGAGTATTTAATAACTCTTCAAAATATTTCTTCTGTATACACCCACACTGTTGAACTGGATCAAATCCGAACAAAATGGAGCTTTTCTGATTTTGTTTAAGTGAGAATTCAAATGACTCTGGAAACCTCCATAGACTGCAAGTCTCACGAGTTGGTGGTGTATACCGAAGTGCTCCATTGGGGCATTAGGTTTCCTCTAGACCCAGAAATAGTCAGGTATTTCCATCTGATAAAGTTATGCCCAAGTCAAATGAGCCTAAATGCATGGTATACTTTGTTGGCTAGTATAATGGCTTCCAGACTATAAAAAATTCCTTTGCCCATGGAGCAATTTGCTGCCGTGGCGAGTCTATGTAGAAACCATCATTTCCCTTTTTACCATTACAATATCGGCAATGACTATGAGGTGGTAAATTCTCTGTTGGAGTCTGAGAAGCCATGGAGGACCCAATTTATTTTTATCAGTGGAGCATTAGATAATGGAAGAAAGATAAACTCCACTACCAACCCAAGTTAGCTGACCAACCGCTGGAAAAGTTCAAGTAATATATGTTCGTATTTTTATTAGTTTCTAAATTCTATGTTGATATTCCGAACTGACTATTGTGTTCTCTTTTTGTATTTTCAACAACGTTTCCAGAGCACCTAGAGGCAGGCCAAGTTACTTGTACCAGGTTGAACGAATGGATAATGGATAATGGGTTTACATAATTGTTTTACTTCTAGAAACTTTGTGAAGTCTCACCTATAGAATACTACGGGGAGTAGAGACCTTACTTGGGAGAAACTGACCACTCCTCCTCCATTAGATGTTATTCAAAAGAAGACTGAGGCTAAGGATGGAAAACTTCACTTGCCCTCCCGGAACAAAGCCCCTAGTCACCTGGACAAGGTCAAGAACAAGGGGAAAAAGAAAACTAAAGTCGATTCATCTCATCAAGTCTCCGAAGGAGTCAGTTCGAAGAATCAAGGAGGAATCAAAACCGCTTTGTTAGAGGAAATTGAGGCCATAGTAAAGGAAGATGCCATATCAGATTAACCGCCCCAAATTACAAGGTAAGATCATAAGAGGCGCAAGGAGAGTAGTGACGAAAGATCCGCAAATGAAGAAGAAAAATAGCTTAGGGTTAGAGATAATACTTTGGCCTACCAAACTTCCTCCTTCTATTCCTACGGATCTTCCTCCACAAGAAGAGATTACACCTAATCCTCATTGGCCAACATTCCTCCACAACATTCCTACTGAATTTCTAAACATGTACTTTAGTGATCTGGACAAAGATGACATTGAATGGACGTTTCCTCATGGCAATGTGGCCAATGTTGTTACACATAACGGTGATTCATACAAAATATCAATGGGAAAAACACTCTGAGAAATTCTCTCTTGGTTTATATTCGTCCGATAGTTAACCCAGAAAGGAAAGTTAGGGAGAAAATAACGATCAAAACTTCCCTAACCCCATAAAACCACGCATTGAAGAACAATCCCTTTATTGCACAGCAAAATATAAGAGCCTTAAAGAAGGAGAAAGAGTACTTGGCTACCGAACTTTGCCAGTCCAAGAGTGCTCAAGATGAGCTCTACATCAAATATTTCGGACTAGAAACTTTTGTCTCTACTAAGATCAAATTCTTGAAGGACCAACAAGCTGCTAGAACCAGCATTATCACTACTTTATCTGAAAAAAGCTACTTTAAAGAGGCTTCTCAAGGAGAAGGAAGATGATAATGCTTCTTTAATAAGCAAACAAGCCTAAGAGATAGCTGTAGGTATAAAGAAGTATGCTGCAGGAGTGGTGGATTCTTTGGAGAAAAGAGTCGAGGGGGTCAAAATTCACACATGGTTTTGCTATTCTATGAGACTTTTCTGAAGAGAACCCTTGGTCCTTTGTAGAAATATGTACCGTACGAGGAGATCTCTTTCCATACCATGATGGATGGTGATAAGCATGGTTATTCAAGTGGAGAAGATTTTGATTAAGTAACTGGTGAGAGTTCAAGCGTTGAACTCAAAATTCCCGAGAAAGGTGAAGGTGATGGAGAAACCAGAGGGAACAAGTCCTAAGGTTGTAATGTTATGTTGTGTTTTTTAAAACTAAAGTACTTGGACGGCCAAGGCATTTTTTTATGTGATTTGTTTAATTCATGTCTTATAAACCAAAGTCTTTGAATGGTCAAGGAATTTTGTGAATTGTGGATCAGACTTGTTCTTATCAAGCTAAATATTGCATCTTTCTTTTGTATGAACTCCACTGTCTTCTTAAAGTTCACATTCTAAGTAGTTTTCAATATTTTCGATTTGTTTAATAAATGTTTAATAAGCATTGAATTACTCCAATCACAAGTGTTTAATAAATGTGATCAAGTTTTCAATAAATCCGATCAAGTGTTTAACAAATCCGATCAACTCAAAGATACTTCATTTGAGAGCCGGGGTGCTTAATGAGTATTTGTTTTATCTTATCTCCTCATAATATGGTCACGAATTTTGCACGAGAATTTTGAAGAAGGTATAAGATATTATTTAAAAACCCAGACACCTCATTAAAACCTCCTTGTGCCACCAGGGTAAGAAAGAGTATGCCCCCCTAATATTTACATTGGGGTATGAAAAGGTAAATATTTACAAGAGAGTTTTATTCTAAATATAAACGTAGATGTTTAATGTTTCATGGGTGCTTTAATACTCTGTTATTTTTGTCTTGAATTTTATATGTTCTGGCTTGACTTTTCCACATACCAGAGAGATTCCTTCCCAGTTTGGAGCCAGCTTTCCAAACTGTTTTTCTTTAGTGTGTAAAAATATTTTTCTCAAGACTTAGTCTCCAAATTGCAAATGTTTTCTTTTAACCTTGGATGTAAATCTGCTTCTCATTAAACCCTGATAGTGTGTTATTCTTAAATGTTCTTTGATTCTCCTCTCTTCAACCAGATCCAATTGATTTCTAACTGCCATATCATTGTCATGCTTAGAATAATTTTGGATTCTGAAAGATGGTAAAGTAGCTTCCATGGGTGTGATTGCATCCATCCCAAAAAACGAGAGCAAAAGAGGATTCTTGTGTAGAAACCCGAGGAGTAGTTCGGTAAGCCCACAGTACTTCTTGCAAATAATTTGGCCACTTCCATGCAGCTTCTTCCAGATTCTTTTTCAAACCAAACAAGATGGTTCGATTTATAACTACAACTTGCCCATTATCTTGAGGGTGGAATGGAGAAGAAAAACACTGTTGAGTTCATCTAGAAGTGCAAAACATCTCCGTGTTTTTATTATCAAATTATGGCTCATTATCTTTAGTGATCTTCCAGGGAACTCCAAATCTACAACATATGTTGGATATACTGAATTTCATAACTTCCTGATAAGTGGTTCCGACTAAGGGAGTTGCTTATATCCATTTAGAGAAATAGTCAATTTTCATTAGTATCGTTCGATATCTAACGGATTCCGTGCGAAGATGCCCAACCAAATCCAACCCCCATTCGATCAAAAGGTATTGGTTCAGATATGGACTCCATAAGACCTGCTGACACATTGATTTCATTCCCATATTTTTGGCGAAGATCACAACTCTTGACCATATCTTTGGCATGTGTCATTATTGTTGGCCAGTAGTGCCTTGCTAATAAGACTCTTCTGGTTAATGCCTTATAGCCACAATGTGCAGAGCCTTCTCCACCGTGCAGTTCAGATAAAACAGTTTGGGATTCTTCAAATCCTAATCAACGCAAGAGGGGTGTGCTAAATGATTTCTTATATAGAACTTCTTTTAATACCACGAAACCACAAGCTTTATATTTAATGTTTTTAGCCAAGGTTTTATCCGAAGGTAAAATTCCATCGGAAATAAAGTGAAAAATATCATACCTCCAACCTTTGGGTTGAATGACAAATATACTCATACTCCTTTCAATTTCTTTACCCTTTTCTTGGCTTGAATTTATTGATGGACACTCTAACATCATAATCCATGGATAAGATTCAGAATAGGCTATGGTTGCTAAAGAGTCAGCCACAGTATTCTCCGATCTGGGGACATGTTCATATTAGATGTTTTTGAAATTTGCAGCAACTTCTCTCAATATGAAGAAATATTTTATCAATTGTTCATTCTTTGCCTCAAACTGCCCTAGAGCATGATAAGTAGTTGAGAGCCATTCATCAATCAGACTCTTTTTGCTCCACATATAAGGGCTAATCTGAGACCGGCTATAGCTACTTCATATTCAGATTCATTGTCGGAGGACCTGAAACCAAAACATATAGTTTGATACATAATATCACCATAAGGCTAAGTTAAACAAATTCCGGACCCACATCTTATAGTACTAGACACACCATCAGTTTGAACTACCCATACGTTTTTAGACTGGTTCTCTTGTATTTGCCCAGGGTGCCTATCAGTATGAAATTGAAATAAAAAATCGGCCACTGATTGAGCCTTAACTGCAGTTTGAGCCGCAAAGTCAATATCATAATCACCTAGCTCAAGTGACCACTTGTTCAACCTTCTTGATATATAAGCCTTTTGGAGAACAGTTTTTAAAGGAAAAGATGTCCGGACGATTATTGAATGAGCTTGGACGTATGGTCTCATTTTTCTAGCTGTTATTACCAATGCCAAGACCAATTTTTCTAACTTCAAATATCTCCTTTCAACATCCAAAAAACGTTTGCTAATATAATAAAACGGATAGAGGTAGTTATCCACCTCTCTTACTAGCACAACACTTTCTTCATACTCCGATACAGCTAAGTATATGTAAATTTTCTCCCCTTAAATAGGTTTGAACGGTGCCTTGGGCGAAGACAAATGCTTCTTGATTTCAAGAAATGCTTGATCACACTACGGAGACAAATTAAAGTCTTTGGAATTCCTCATTACTTGGAAAAATTTAGCAAACTTGTCTGATGATCTTGAAATAAACCTGTGCAACGCAATCAAACATCCAGTTAATTTTTGAACTTCTTTAGTGCTCCGAGGAGGGTCCATAGCTAATAGAGCATTTAGCTGATCCGAATCGGACTGAATCCCTTTTTTGCTTATAACATAACTCAAAAAAATTTCCAGATTGGACCCCAAAAATGCATTTCTCAGGGTTTAATTTTAAATTGATAACCTCTAAGTTAGAAAACGTTTCTTGAAGATTGGATATATGTGCATCTTCTTCAAGGATCTTCATCATGTTATCTATATAAACTTCTATATTTCTGCCAATTTGACTAGCAAAGTCTTTATTCACTAACCTTTGATAAGTGGCCCCAACATTATTCAATCAGAATGACATCACTTTGTAACAATGAAGTCCTCTATCTGTAATAAAAGTGGTGTGATATTGATCATTCAAATCTACTTGTATTTGGTTGTACCCTGAAAATGCATCCGCGAAAGACAATAGCTTGTTCCTAAAGGTAGAGTCCACTAACTGATCTATTCGGGAACAAACTAAGGATTTTTGGGACATGCCCTATTTAGATCAGTGAAGTCAATACACATGAACCATTTGCCTTTCTTTTTCTTGGCCAAAACAGGGCTGGTAATCCATAATGGGTACTGAGATTCTTTGATGTAGCCCATTCTGGTCAACCGATCAACTTCTTGAACAGTCACATCTTCTTTTTCTTTAGAGAAGGACCTTCTTCTTGTATAACCGGTCCAACATCACTTCTTACTAACAACTTATGATAAATTACTTCAGCAGGCACTCTGGTTAAATCATCATTGCACCATGCAAATACATATTGATTATCCAATAAGAAAGACAATAGGCTTTGTTTCAAACTTGCTGCCAACTTAGTTGCAACTTTAACACTTTTTTCCCTTGGCTAGGGAATGTATTTCAGCTTATTCTATAGGTATTATAACACTAGGAGGCTCCCTTAGATCATCAATTTCATTATCATCGGTGGAAGGCTCCAATAGTTGCTATTCTTTGTTAACTTTAACCGCCTCCAAAGACTTTAAGGTAAGATCTATTACATAACATTCTCTAGCCACCTTTGGACTGCTTCGGACAACACCCACTTGTGCCCCCGCATCATATTTTAAACACTGATGGACCGTATAAGCTATAACATGCATCCTGGAGAGCCGGAATCTCCAAAACTATAGCATTATAAGATGTTGGGCACTTAACCACAACAAACAATACCTTTACTATCTTGGGTACTGGATGGTGTATTATCTGGCCTGTTGCCCCCTTGTTTTTTAACATAGGCCCCCAATTTCCCCCTTCTAATGAGATTCAACACCTATTGTTTCAAGGCTATGCAATCATGGGTATCATGCCCAATGTCATTATGATATATACATAAGAGAGTACTCCGGTCTTTCTCTAGGAGGTTGTAATGCGGTCGGCTTTCTGAAGTTGTAACAATTGATCTTTATAACTTGGAGATTACTATATCTAGTTAGAACTATGAACAAAGATAAAACCATAAGCATTGGAAATACGTTTTAGGGAGGGTCCAAGGACATTGATCCAACTCACACTTCTAATCAGAGATATCCTGATACAATCCATCATGCTAAGCTTCTCAGCATAAAAAAACAAAGGAAAGTATAAGGACAAAAACATATGTAGAGAAAGGTAGGTCCAACTATTCACGAATTCACAGTTGGTAGTTCACCAAACAGTCAAACATGTCGAAGCTAAAAAGGACATGATAATCCAGTACCTCAAAGAATGTAGACGCCAAACATCCTTATTTAAGGATATTCATTTTAAGCGAGGCCCAAGCATAAACAATTCAGCAGACGACTACTTGGCCTCTTGGACATGTACAATATCTGCACTTGGCATTTACGTCCAAAGAAATCCCTTCATTAGCATGCCAACAACTTTATCACTATATAATCGTCATTTGATGTTATGATAACGATAGGACACTAAAAACAAGAGGGGATACTTAAAAAATGTAGGTTTGAAGCAAGAAAGATTAAAATAAAATATGTTTATCTTATCTGGCTATTAAACATCATATACAATTATGAGCTCGCCAACACATTTTTTAAATACCCCAGCTTGAATGAAGCAACATTCATGGGGGGAGACTCATTGACAAGGAATGAAAAATCGATTACGATTACAAGACTCTCTAACGAAGGTTTATGCTACAAGGATACTACTGACCTACTATAATGGAAGATGCAAAAAATAAAGTAAAACATTGTGATACATTTGCCACTATGTTACTTCAAAGTCACAATGACCTATTCACATATGTGTCATATATCATTATTTTAAAGGTAAATGTATTTCAATGATACCAACCTGTATTACATATTATTGATGATGACCCCAAAACAAGCCATAATATGATAAGGAGCCATGTGCTAGAAGAAATAACTCAAACCTGATTAAAATAACTTACACTATATATTATGACAACTGCATATCAAAACGATTAAAAGGGTTAATAAGTATATCAGGACATTGTATCAAAAGCAACATGATTTCTAAAGGAACTATGTACAAAATTTATCCAAAAAATGAATAGTCTGATGGTTGTGGTTGAAGCTTCCAAGGTTTGTACCAAAAGAAAATAATAAAACAACATTCGGTGTTAGTGTCCGGTCCATATAAACCCTATCACGACATTCTGACTAAAGCTGTCAAAGGTTCTAGGGAACCGAGAACCAAACAGATCCGAACTGATAAGAACCAGATGAAGAACCGGACCGGATCTTAACGATCCGGTTTGCGGTTCCATTTTAAAAACCGAAACCGATAAGGAACCGAAACAATAAAACCAGTTCGGAACGGAACCGATTAGGAACCAGTAAAACAGATAGAACCGATAAGGAATCGAACCAATAAGAAGTCTAATTAATGTAGAAGACTGTATTAACAAGAAGTATAATTAATGTAGAAGACCATATTAATATAAGATTTAATTAATATAGACTATCCAATTACTATAGAATATCCAATTAATATTGAATATCCAATTAATATAGCAAATTTAATTAATATGGAATATTTAATTAATATAGAATATCTAATTAATATAGAAATGTAATTAAATGCAGAAATCAAATTAAAATAGAAAACTGATTTAGAAGAGAAAATTATGTTTCGCGTTACTTTTAGCCTACATTTAATAATTCTCCACTTAGGCTTATAGTTGATAAGGTCAGATAATTTTGACACTACTATTTACCCCTATCTGAAGGGCAATTCGGAGTCAACCAGTACCTTGAGAAACCGAACAAGATAAAATTAGTGAAATATAACTCAGTTGGGTATTGGTCATTTCACATCTTGGGCTAATGAGTTCTTAAACTTAATCCTAGCCCACAATTCGACCACAAAGGCCTACGAGTCATTAATTAAGTATAAATACCCCACGTACTTTCATTAATGAGGGTGATCAGAATTTAATACAAGAACACACCTTAATTATCTCTCGACATTTCACCTTAAACATAAAATTTCTAAAACACTTTACAAAATTGCCCTCAATCAGAAATAATCCACATGAAATTGGTGACCACAGTGGGAGCATGACGGTGCCTGAATTTTATATTCAAAACAAGCAAACAAGGTAGTTCAAATGGATCAGAATGCACAGAATGTTCTACCTCGTGAGGTGGAAGTAGCAAAAGAAAACAATGAATAGACAGTTGAGGAGCACGATCAGTTGAGGGCTGCGATAGAAGCATTGAGAGCGCTAAAACAAGCAGAGAAAAGGGTTAAATAAAAATCTGGTGCATCGATTCTTCATCATACTGACAATCCTAGAGAAAACGAACAGTCCTTGAAGACTCATCTTAGCTCCAAAAAAACGCATTGATATAAACATGCGGAGATCTCTACTTCGAAATCCTCCAACAGCTCATCTAATGATGCAAAGAAAAGCATTTAAGAAAAAGGGATAGGTACGACAAGCTCAAAAAACACCGTGGGAAGATAAAAGGTTCAGCTGATCAGCATATTGATCGTTTACTGATTGATCATTTTGAGTGTAAGAAACACTTTTACTATGAGTGTAGTTTTGAGGTTGAGTTTTTAAGTATCCATAAACTCTTGGATGGTGGATCATTGTCTCCACTTTAGTTATATAAATATTGGAGCTCTCCCACCATCTAGACCATCACCAAATACACCAAGAAGTAAATTTAGAGAGAAAATTAGAGAAAAAATAATACTTTTTTGAATCAAAGAAAAATATTTTCTCTTTTTCAATATTTATAAAATTAGTTTGTTTCTTTTAACGAGTGTTTCTTAATAATTTGCGCCAAGAGAATTTAAGTTCTTACAACTCTAGAAGCAAGTGTTGGGTTTGATACGGATTGTGGTTTATCGTACATCGATGCACATCTCTCTAACCATCCATTTACGCACTCATACAACACCCTTTTTGTCGTGTTTTCCATAAATAATAAGAGAAAATGTCTTATGTACCGATTATAATTCACTCAATATAGGGTCCGTATATTTCCCTGCCTTTTAGAGAATATAGGGTCCGTTGCTCATCAAGCAGTGTGGCTTGATTGTAGTGTATCAAGACGGTGGTACTTGTTTGGAGTGGCGCTAAGGAACAAGGCAGGATGGTCGAGATCAGATAGATCCGATGTAAAGGCTCTAGAGATCAAGCAACCCCAACCTGATTAGAGTGAGCGGATGGATGTCAATTGAGAGGAGGTTAAAGTGGTACTTTGTTCGAGAGGAGGATTTGTTAGGGTAACGACCAAAGTTCCACAGCCCACATCATACTAGTGTGGAGGTCGGTTGTTCTTACTTATATACGGAGGTGGAATATGCCGACCGGACCCCCATATTTCCAGACGGAACGTGATGTGGTGGGTTGTGATGTGGGTGAAATTCTCAGATGCGAACATCATACCAGAAGCCAGGAGCCATACCCAAGGTGAATGATCTGCTGGATAGATGGAGCGTCAGATGGCTCATCAAGCAAGTGGCTTGATCAATAAGCGGCGCAGATTCATCTAAAGATGGGAGTGCCTGATAGCTCATCAAGCAGGTGGCTTGATCAAGGAGCGGCACAATGTGAGCAGATAGATGGGAAGTCAATTGAGAGGAGGCTAGAGTGGTACTTTGTTCGAGTGGAGGATTGTTAGGTGCGACCAAAGTCCCACATCCCACATCGGTTAAACATGGGAAGAAAGATCAATATATAAGTTCAGAATATAACTCCATTAGTGTGAGGCTTTTTAGAAGTGGACCAAAAGCCCGCTGTGCGGGCCAGTAAGCCCAAAATGGATAATATCACACTATTGTGGAGATCAGAGTATTTGTACTTATATACAAAAACGGAATATATGGACCCTATATTCTCTATAGATTTTACAACCATCCACGATTGATATTATATTTTTGTTATTCACACTTTAAATCCATCTACTATTGACTAAAAATTTATACAATATTTGTACTCCGATTCGCGCCATGGACCTGCATAGCTATGCAGTCCCCAATATAGCTATCCAATTTTTTATATAAAAGAATCATCAAGTCCAACAAAGTAATAAAGCTCATATTAAGCTGTTTATATTAAGCTGTTTATATTAATCTGTTTATACATAATTGCTACTTTTTAGCTACAAATACTTCGCAAAAATGTAGAAGGGATATCCATTTCCCCCTATCAGAGAAGACAAGTATGACATACCAACTGCCGACTCTTGTAATTTTCTTTTTCTCTATGAAGATCAACTCGAATCTGAGTGTATCAATACTGGATAGATATTCCAGATTACAAATCCTACTATATCTTTGAGTTTCGCCCAAGGAAAAGCTCAGTTGATTTGTTGTATATGAATAGGGTCAGTTTACAAGTTAACTGCAATGGTGTGCTGTGGATCACCACATAACTTATTTCACAAGTTGCAGAATATAACTTTATTCCTATTAGGATTGGGCACCTTCCTTTGCCTGCTATAAGATTGTACTACAGAAGTGATTCAACTCTAAAAATTCCAAATATGGAATATTGTATAGTCGGTTTTATTTTTTTCTTTCTCCTGATTTGTACCGCCGTACTATATCTGTCTAAGATATGTATATATCAAAACTATCACTTTAAGTTGTTGAAATGAACAAAGGTGAGTTTGACACGGCCAAGACATGACGTCTTGGAAGGTTACACCAAGAAAGTAACTTACTCTAAACAAAGTGGGTTCCTGGAGTCCATATCACTAAAATTTTCGCTCAATAAGTAAAACAACTGAATATATATACTTTTATGAATATTGATATAAAGTAAAACTATCTAAAGAGGGATATTTGAATTTTGGATTTTTTAAGTGAACCAATAATCAGCGTGAAAGATATATTTTGCAAAAACAATTATTCAAGTTATCTAACAATGCTATATTTTTGTTCTATTTTCATTTTTAATCATTTTGAAATTAAATTATGTACTAATGGAACATATTTAATGGTGGAAAAGATTCAGAAGTCAAATTTATAATTTGAAAATAATTATATTAATTATATTCTTTTGGACAAAATTATAACATTTCGTCCAATGTCAAATCGATTTTCCATTAATAGATTTAAGACCAGTTGGAAGTTTAGTTTGATATTTATTAAAAGTAAATTATAAGACAAAGATAAGATGTTTTAATAAAAATCAACGCCAATGCGATTAAAATCTTAAGATCATTGATGAACCAATAATTTATGATTTTATGTTTGTGACACTTCTAATGAAACTTAAAATAAGGGTTGAGGTTTTTCTTTTTCGGAGTACTAGAAATAAATCGCATAACAAGAAAGCAAAGGAAATGAGAGAGGGGATCCCCTTGTTATATGCCTCTCATACTTTTGAAAGAACAGAACGAATTAGTGTTTATATTTAAGATGATATAGTATTACACTAAATGATCCATGAGGTCATTTTTAGGCGGAAATCCATTGACGTAAGGTCGTCAAGAAGAAGACGCCAATGAACATTGCCAAAATCTTTCGTGAGATCGATTTTGAGAACAACTCTTGGGACCTTCTTGGTAATGTTATAACCATGAAAGAGTTTTTGAGAAAAAAATTATGTTTGAGATGTTACATCCAAGAATATATACAGATTGGGAAGAGTTTGTTACAGGTGGAAGAGATGCCTTAATTCTATCCTTAAGAAATTTAGAGATGGCCTTATAGTTTAAGTTGTACCATGTGATAAGTCTAAAATCAAACGAGAAAGAGGAGTTATCCGATTTTAGGATTAGCGTGATTTTAATTTTATTTCAATTTGGGTCCATACAACTATTTCGGAAGAAATGATAGACCTCTTTACATAAGTCGTTACTTGCGATTGACAATGAGAATTTGAATAAGGTAGAGCTTTAGCCATATTAGATTGGGACTTTGTTGTTGTCGATACTAAAAATGACACTTTTAATCTCGTCATTGCTAAAATGATGGATCATGTATGCCTTAACCACGTGACTGAGTTTGGAGGTGATGATGTTATTGATATCATTTAGGATATGATGTGATGGGAAACATTTCTGATGGAGATGGTTTGTATAATAGTGAATGAATATTTTGACGACCTCATGGGGGTAGTGCAATGACTACCGAGATGATCATTGATTTACATGATCTTACTGCGAGTGTATAGGATTTAAAATTGTTATAGATTTGTTTTTGAATTGTGATCACATAGTTAAATCCAAGGCTCGTAAAATCTTTCGCATAATCTCTAATTTCTCATTTTTGGTGAATGTTTTTATTTCGAAACATAATCTTTTACCATATTTAACCTAATTACAAAGTTATGCCACTATATAGTATAGTTTGTGAGAACTGAGGTTCTATTAGTCGAATTTTTTGAATTCTTGATCAAATTACCACTCACATCTATTAACGAGTGGTAAGCTCAAAAATGTCCGGGAGGCCCTTGACCCACCAAACGTATTCGATACTTCTCTTTGTGATCTTCAATCACAACTAGATAAAATGAAAAATGAATATAATGGGCATATAGATATGAATGTTGCACAATATGGTGGCTAATGGTGTCCCACGCCGATGTTTTAAGATTATGTCACTTCCTCGATGCCAATGGACTATATTGGTACATAATTATCCAAGACTTCTGAAAGATTCATGATCTTACGAGCCATTCTGATAAAGGGTCCTCTAGTGGGGTTAGAAAATGTATCAACGTCACAAGTGTCCTAGTCTTCTATGGTGGGTAGAATGCGTTCTTCCCGCCATCATCACAATGATATGATTCACATGAATTTCAGCCTCACCCGATGCTGTAAGAGCAAGATGTTCTTAAATTTCCGTATAATAAACTAATTACCTTAGTAAAACATAAATCATTTTTCTCCAATACACTAAGAAAACAAGTTAAACTTCCATTATACTTATCCAATACACCAAGCAAGCCACCAAAATAATCCTAAATCTATACCGGTATACCCATTGAGTCGACATAACTTCCTTAAGGTTCCACCAGTAAACCAATAAAATCATCAAAGTTTTCCTTAGGTTCAATTTACAAGTTAGAAGAACTCTTTAATGGTTCATGGAACAAGTCATTCGAGTCTTTATTATACAGGTCCAACACCATCTTCATTCTCTCAGGACTACCGGCCTTCAACTACAAGAAGTTACCCTTTTGGGCAAGGGAACAAGAGTCATTTCGTCTTATTTTATACCGACCAAGGTTACACTTTTGTTCAATTCCCACTTGCACTAGGATTTTGTATGAAGATTTATCGCTTAAGTTTAGCCACTAAAATATAGCCGAGTATGATGGAACATAATATCTATAATATCACATAGAATAGTACAAGAATGAGATATTAGGTTTTTTAGGATACAACATTCTTATATGAAGGGTATTCTCCCTAACCTACAAAGGAATTTATTTGAAGTGGTTAAATCCGTTTCCTCTCTGAAGAATTTGGGGCTTTAGTCTGATGCGGAAATTATTCAGAAACTAGTTTAGTGTATTTAAAGTCATCATGGAGATGATGGCTTACAAACAATTGACAAAGGAGAGTCTTTAAGACTATATTCAATGTTTTATCCAAACAAAGAATGTATTGCAGTATTTCCATGACTTGGTGGCGGTTGCATCTTATAAAAACGAACTTTTACAAGACTTTTGATATAAAATCTTATAAAAAAGGCAATAAACTTTGTCGATTTGGTCGCTCAAATTCCTACATTTCTACCATTTTTTGGAATATTCCAATAATCTTCTTACGGTGACACGATTCAAACGACAAAGTCTTATTATCAAGTTTAAGCCTACGAACAACAAAAACCCAAAGTCTCGCAACACTATGACATAACAATCAAAACTATTTTTTTTAGGGGTAGGTTGATGAGTAACTTACACAAAAACTACAATAATGACCGAAAGCTCGTATATTTAGGCCGATGACCCTCTACATAGCCTAATAAAACTTGAGGGTCATCTATGAAAATGATAAGGATATGAATGATTTTCTAAGTTCTGAGAAGTTATTAACTTCTAAAAAGATGAGAGATATTGATAAAGTATTTCAAAATATTGAGATATTTTTAAAAATAAAACCGTGATGGACAGAGAAAAGACATACTTAGAATCTAGACCAAAATATACAGATCATTGTGAGAATTACATAAGGGTACTTACTTTTAGGTATAACTAAAACTTCTAGAAAAGACATATAAATGATTGAAAGCCCAACGTGAGGGTCAAACGTTATTCCATATATATAGAAATATTTACCAATTTTTTTGCTTCATTGATGATGACATAAGAGGACTTGCGACACCAGACCAACATTGGATAATAATTATAAATATAGCAATTGTAGAATATAACAGAGTTATGATTGACACCAAAAGCTCCAAAATTTATATTCAAAAGTATATATGACCAAATATGTGGTTTCCAAGTTTTAACTTTCTCATGGGATTTTGACTGGGTATACTAGGAGAATCTCAAACAATATAGGATATCTAAACTTAAATATACGTGTAAAACAACAAGAATCCAAAAATAATATTCAGTGTTTGTTTATAAATGTGTATGTTTTTTCTTTGTACAATGTGAGTTTGGGAAGTTATTGGTTGGACCAGATGAATGTTGTAGTATCAACAATGTATCACTTTCTTTTATACATAGTGAACCAAAAGTTAGTGCAATCAAGGGTAATCAGAGAATGTCGAGGGAGTGTTATGAAGCCTCCCAATCCCTTCAGAGATAACAGTCAATAAAGACTCGATTATCCTTGATGAGATTGATGATCCTCACACAATCGAGCCAGCAGAAAATATGGAGTGAATATAAAAAACTAAGTTTTTTTATGGATTGTAAGAACCAACATTTATTCAGCAAATCTACAGAACCGACAATGGTTGTTAGCCAACATTCTTGCAAATTTCTTAGAAATTCGGGATGCTGAAGACCCTTAAGTTCTAATGTCTTCACAAAATCTTATTTCTTCTTGCATTCAGGCACTATATTATTTTGTAATTCTACTCTTTTTTTACGTTAATCATCTACATCTTTCAACAGTTTTCTTTCTACTTACCCTCATTTCTAAACTCGTAAGAAATTCTTTATTTTTCACATGTTCAAAACCCCTTGGTTATTTTTATTTATTTAGATCGATAACATTCTAAAGCATGTTTTATTTCATAGAGTCTAGCTCAACTTAAAAAAATGTACCTTCTTTTTAACTTTATCTTATATATTAATGTACAAACACTTTTTCTTTTCAGTAAAACATCTTTTCTGTTTCCAGGTTTTCTTAAACGGCTTGGCTATAACTTCAAGCAGAGACCAAATGTCGGGAATAACTCAAACATGACGTTGACAAGACCGATGGACTTGTAATAAACTACTCAACATATATTTTTTAAAAAAACCTAAAGTCATACAAGCAGCAGACTTACTTTAATTGTTATTAAACAAGCAACTGAGACTTACTTCAACGACGAGTTCCAGCTGACTTATGGTAGTTGCAAGAATGATAAATGAGTTAGAAGCACCCTCATTCACGCATAATTAGTAAATTTTTAATAAGGTATGGAATAATGAGAAATGAGTTAGAAGCACCCTCAATTGTGTATAAATAGTAAAGTGGTTAATAAGGTTTGAAATTTATTTTAAAAAGTTGAATTGAAGAATTATGATAAACCGTAATAATTCGATCATATAGTGGACATTTTATTATTAAATCCATAAGATTTTTTGCATGTTAAACATTATGAATGTATGATACGTCAATTTTCTATTTAAGATGAGAGCTAGAACTATCCATAAATTCGGTAATAACAATTGGAGTCAAGGAAATTTTATTATCTATAGTCGACATTATAGTCTCGTGTGTTTTCTGAATGCCAAAAAGCTTCTTAGTTATTATTTTTTTACTTATGGACCCCTAAACCAGGAATTTGTTCTTGTATTTCAACATTTTTATTTTGCTCAAATTGTATGAGATGAACACAGGAGAATCTTGGACATAGTTGCAATATCAGTTTATTCAAAATGCTAGTCATTTCTTTAAGGAGAAGCGTCACTCAACATGACACATGTCAGTTATAAAGCTAAAAATAATTCTAACAGGGAAAATAATGCAAGAGGCTCGTCAAAGCCAAGGTATTTCAATCAAGGTAGAGGATACAAAAGCAATTACAAATACAACAACAACTGCGACAACGTCGAACGTCTGAATGCTCCAACGGGGCCATTTACCAAATTAACAGAGAATATATCCTCAGTCTATTAGAAGAATAAAGATGTAATCTATAATCGAATGTTGTAGATGATTAGTGGTCCGAAGAAGAATATGGATACGTCTAAATACTGCAAGTTCCAAAATGATGCGTGTCATTATATAGAAGACTACTGGGCACTTCAAGATCATATCAAACAAAAGGCAGACGAAGGTAAACTATTAATGTTTTTTAAAAGATAGGAAGGTGAGAGCATATAGGCACCAAAAGAGAAATCAACAAGGAGATATACTCCTTAGCAATAAGAAAAGATGCGAGCCGGAAATGGATGAATAAACAAGAGAATTTTTCAATAATGTTGTATTTGATTTTATACAAAAATAATATTTGGATTATAACCTCGATCGACAAATGGTTCTTATCATCATATGAGAATGCCCTTTTTAGGATTTTCAAATTGTATGAGGAAACAGTATATCGACCATTTGAACGTACAAGACCATGGCCAAACCTCACTCACATCGAAACCTCTGCATCATTCTAGTATTTGAGAGAAGAATCGTAGATGCATACTGGGACCTCACGTGGACTTGGTAATAATCAACATGAAGTTGGCAGGTGTAGAGGGAACCACGAGTCATGATGGAAAATAGTAGATTGTGAAATATTTTCTATAAATTTACATACAACATGATATGATGCGTACCATCATTGATCTATTCCCAACAGGTTCTGACATATTTTATTATAGCGGGTGCAAAATTAGTGGTAGAGTTGACCATGAATATTGTGCGTTATCTTTTTATGATAATGAAATAATTATGACTGTATAACATGACAGGAATTGTTTTTTTGCTTAACCAGATGTGTGTGGTCTTAAGTATAATATACGAGTATTTAAAATACAACATAAACATATATATGAGAGTTATATGTAAGAACCAAAAAGCTGCGAGAGAGTCTATGCAACAATTTTTGCCCGCAAAAATAAAAATAAAAAGGCGTAGGAATTAGTGAGGGACACAATTTTCCTAGATCATATAAATCATTCGTGGGAGCCCCCTACACAGTAGAACCTAACAAAGCGATAGAGCACACATGAATGGAGAAAGTGAAATTTTTGCGATTATTTAAATACATAAAAAAATAAACTTGATCTTTTTTCTTGGAGTACCTAAGATATTATAAAATAACCGTGATGTTTTTGCTTGGAGTTCCTAGGATGTTACGGGAGTCTCAATAAATTATTGACTACATTATTTGGGAAATGCTCAAATTATCGGTTTATCCAATATTTGTCTGATCAAGTTACAATATCGGTCAGATTCCATAAATATTTGGAGGAAATGCTCAAATAAGTAGATAAACTGATTACTATTGACTACATCAGGGAGGCTTACTACCTACTATAGATACTACTTTGGGAAACCAAATAATGTCTTTATTGGATGCATACTCCAGTTACAACCAAATCTAGATGCACGAGGATGACCAAAGTGTACTAACTTCATTATTGAAATGAACATTATTATTACAAGGTTGAGTCATTCGTCTTAAAGAATGCATGGTCAACCTACCAATGTTTGGTCAACATAATGTTTGCAGATCCATTGGGTAGAAACATGCAGGCCAATATCGATGACGTGCTAGTTACGACTAAGGAGGATGAAGAGCACATTACCGAGTTATCCTAAACTTTTAAAAATCATAAAAAGTTTAATCTGAAGCTAAATATGGAGAAATGCATACTCAACGAATGCTCCCGTCAGCATTACCAAAAAAGTACATCTATTAGATGGTTGATTGGAAAATCTCAACAAGTTTATTTCTTTGTATTTAAATCATTTTGGACCATTATTTCAGGTCCTTTGGGGAGCGGGAAAATTCAAATGGAGATCAGCATGTGAAGAATCATTTTATGACATCAATAAGTTTATTTTCTCCAAGAAATCTTGACCAAGCCAAAGCCAACAAAGTCCTTTTATCATTACCTCATTGTTTCAGATTATGCGGCCGGTGACATATTGGTAAGGGAAATGAAATAATCTAAGACCATTTAGTATATAGCCTAAACCATTATCATGATGGTTCTATTTTATTCTTTCAGCCACTCCATTTCATTGGGCGTGAATGCAACAATGACTTATCTTTTCATTCCATTAGATTTTGAAAAGTCATTGAATTCATTTGAGGTAAAATCCCCTCCCCGATCACTTCTCAAAAAACCTATCTTCACATTTTCTTTATTTTCAACCATTAGTTTAAAACTCTTGAAGAATGAGAATGCTTCACTCTTCAAAGACAAAAGATAAATCTAAGTTTTTTGGCTAAAAACATCAATAAAACTGAATATTCTTATTTTTTCAGGCTATTTTGCTTTGTATGAGTTTGCACAAGTCACTGTGTATAAGCTGCAATTATTTTGTTGCTCTAAAATTTGCTTGCTTTCGAAATATATCTCCGTGTTGAGTGTATTTGGAACGAACTTCACACACCGAATTAATTTTTTCAAGTTGAGGGAGTTATATCACCATGTGGTTGTTTAATAGGTTTGTTAGACTTTGTTGGTTTAGATGACGAAGTCTTTTATGCTATAAATTTGGCTCTTTACGTGATACTTGCAAGCATGACATCTGGCGTATCCGCTAAAATAGTAAACATCCAATTTACTATTATAGCGGTGTGTATAATCAAACCTCATTAATCATGAAATAGCTTGCAACTTTCGTCGTTTGTGAAAATGGCTAGCTTACTCTCTTATAATTGACCGACACTCAATAGATTTGTTGTCAACTCCGAGACATAATATACATCTGGAATAATATGACTTCTCCCATTGAAGATAACATTCACGCTTCAATACCCATGTACTCTTAGTTTTGAGTCGTTTCTCCATCTTACACTATGTATGAGTTTTTTTATCAAGGCTAGCAAATGAGCTTCGATCTCCCGTCATATGATTTAAACATCCAGAATCCAAGAACCATATGCGATCGTTTGATGATTTATTTTATTTTATAAACGTCATAAAACAGTATTAATATAAAACAAAAAAATGTTTTATTTCGCAATGTTTTTATGGTTATCTATATATTTGTAGCAATTACCATAAGAATGAATAAATTCGAATCAGTAGATAATCAAAACAATTTTAATTTTGAGAATAACAATTAAGATTTAGTGGATGTTTACTTTGACAAACATAAACATTTAGAAAAAAAGTTGTTGAGTTTTAGATCCTTTAGTTTATGTTCATCGATCACCTTCCTGCCGTAGAAGTTGCTGAGTCGATCCTACTACTGTAGTAATAATTAAACCGTGGAATAGCCAGAACTACGAAACCTTTCGGGGGACTGTTGCTCTGATTAAATTTTTCTTTCTAACCACTCTCCTTTCAACTACACATACCTTTTTTGTTATGAGACTTATAATAATTATTAATAATAATTTTGCACTAACAAAACAAAATTGATTAGATAGTTTTTTACCAAACAAAAAAATTACAACATTAAAAAAAAACAAAAAAAACATACACAATAACCTTAGTTCATAACCACTTCAACAATTTCAAAAACTAATTCCAACAATGTCATGTCACGTAATAAAAAATAAGAAATTAAAAAGAGCAGTATCAATATAAAATAAAAATAGAGTTGACAATCATTTTAACGACTATTTTCTAGAGAGAGAAACTCTCTCTAGAACTCAACCAAAATTTTGCAAAATCCCTTTATTATTCAACCTTGTCACAAGCTCAAAAGCTTGCTGATGAGGAGAAACATAGATTTTTCTCAAGTTGTATAGGCAACTACACCACATTTTATCTCATGTTACCCTATTACAAGCACCATTAATGGTGACTAATCCCATTAATTCTTTAGACTTATTTGAAGTGCCATTCATTAATTCTTTAGACTTATTTGAAGTGCCATTAATGGTGGACTTCTTAATTCATTTTGGTACTACTATGGAGTTTAATGCGCAACCGTCATTCTCCCTTTCGAGCCATCAGTGCATTGGCTACTCTTGATCGTTCCGACTCACGAGGATGGTGCAGTTAAGGAAAATTATTTTTGCATGCTATCCTTCCAACTGCATGCACCCTGAGCCACCCCTCAGCAACAACCTCCCCCCTGCCTAGCTACTCTCGCCCCCTTTCTCCGCAAAGGCTTGCGTTTGCAAAATCCAGGCTCACTTCCTTTCCTATTGGCCATAGAATTAATTCTCTTTGTAGCCTAAACGTTTTTCAAAATCGAACTAGTAATTTCCTCTCTACATATAAGGCATCATTAATGAGTTCTATCTCCTAATTAATGCTTACCTCAACCGTGCAAGGAACCTCTCACACTTCCCTATGTAACCCATTCGTCAACCCTTCTCCATATCTTCCCCTCCCCAGCCTCACTCAACCCTCACCCCTCCTCTTTAAAACCAGATCGTCTCTCTATCTCCCTCCTCCACCTCCTTCTCTTTATCCTGTAACTACCCACTAAGAGAAAAAAAAACCAAATATTTTTGTCCCGTTCTCTCTCTCTCTCTCTCTCTCTCTCTCTCTCTCTCTCTCTCTCTCTCTCTCTCTCTCTCTCTCTCTCTCTCTCTCTCTCTCTCTCTCTCTCTCTCTCTCTCTCTCTCTCTCTCTCTCTCTCTCTCATCTCTCTCTCTCTCTCTCTCTCTCTCTCTCTCTCTCTCTCTCTCTCTCTCTCTCTCTCACACACACACCTAAACTCCCTTTCAACTCGTCATCTCACCTCCTTCACAGAGAACCCCCTTTTCCAGCCATTCCTCTTGTACTCTCCAGTCCCCCTCCGCCGGCAAACATGGTTGAAACGCGTCGGAGCTCCTCATCGAGATGCTCTAACCGGAAAATCACTCTCCGGTTTAAATAAAAACCTTCCCCTCCCCGTGTCAAGCTGCTTCCCAGACCTTCAAGCCCTAGCACTACCCTTTCCTTGGACACCAGATCATCCTCACCATCTTCGACCTCCCTTCCAAAATCTTCTGGTATGTTTGGGCTACCTATTTCTGTACATGGCTCCCCTCCATCCTCTACGTCTTTCAACCGCAAAACCACATGCATGCAGACCCGTGAAGCTAGCAGAAGTGAACGAGAGGCCTCGCCGATCTCTCTTTCCCCTCTGGGAACTAGTAACATCATCCAGACTCTCACCGATGAAGATGATCCTTCAGAGATCGACCTAAATCCTTCATCGTCCAGCGAAAAGCAACTCCTGTCCATTCTTGACCGCAATGAAAAGCTCATCCAGGACATCACCTCATTGGAGGACTCTCCACGTCTGTCAATGACCTCCGTTGGATCCTGCCCCAAGCCCTACCTCCATGGCAGTGAATAGGCATCTATCTCAGGCCTGAACCGTTCGTGCCCCGAGCACCTTTCATCGCTGGAGAGCTCTGAACCCTTGAACATTTCCCCCGTATCCTTGGCTCTCCCAAACCCTACTACTGTTCTCTCTACTCCATCTTTAACCTCTTCTCCCCATAGCATTACCCTCGCCTCTTGCATGCATGCTGAAGATTTTCCTCTGCATGCATGCACTAATCCTAGCGGCATACACAACCCTTCTCACTCCCAGTTTCTAACCCTAGCCCTATACACCAAACTTTGTTTCGAAACAATTACCTCATGCTTCCCCAACCCCTCCCACGACCCAGAAACCGCCTTCGTTACGAGCCGTTAACTTTCTAACAACTCCATCCCTCCTCCTCAAACCTCCCCTCCGCTCTCTCAATCTAGCATCCTCTCAACTGTGGTTCTTACTCTCCAGCATGCGATGCGGTCAAGAAAGAACTCTCTCCCGAGCGGCCACCACCTTTACTCTGCGGTCATCCATACGTCAAGCCACCCCTCTGTTCAAATCCCTAAACTAAACCCGATTCTGATCCTCTCTCATTTCCTGAAGTCCTACCCTAGACGAAACAACAAGGGTCATGCCTTCTCCAGACCCTCTAAAGCCCATCGCCCTCTTGACACTTGTCCCGACTTCTCAACCTCCTGGAAGGGTAACCGTGTTTTTAGAAACGTTAGAGGCAGCATCAGCCACATCCAGCTACACCTCGGTGCTCAGTCTGCCTCCATGGTTAACATTCATCTCCCTGGCCCGACTTCAAAGGCATGGGCTCACATAGTATCACAGCCTGACTCTAGATCCCAGATAAAAATTGAAAAAACAGAAGCGATCCATGTTGACAACGGAATCCTTGTGTTCCATGACGACGCTTTGACAGGTGATAAGGATGAGTCGGAAAAATGTTTATCCGGCTACTTTCTATCTAAAAAGAGAGTTGTTTCTTACGTCTAAGCCATTGACAACCAAGTATGGAGCACTTATGGCCTCCAGGAATGCAAGCCGTGAAAGCCATTCCCCTTTGGGTCAAATTCTACGGAATGCCCCACGAGCTTTGGTTGGAGAAAGAACTTGGCATTCTCGGAAGTTTTTTAAGGACTACTATTTATGTGGATAGTCAAACCGCCGACCGATAAAGACTAAATTACACTAAAATATGTATAATAATGCAAGCCACTTACGATTTTCCCTCCACCATTACCATAAGATGTTTAGGTAAAGACCATGTTATCCAAGTTGAATTTCAAGGGCTCCCAACCATCTGCAAACGCTACTTCTCTTTTGGGAACGCAGCCGCTGCCTGCCACATCCTCACGGACCCACGCACCTCAACCCACCCGAATCGTCACCATGGGAAAGAACCAATGATTGACTCAAACCCTCCTCATATCACTCTCTCGGACTCAAGTAACAGCGAAGCAGTAACTCCGGAATCGCTTCACCAGATGACCATCCATAACAGTTGGACCAAAAGCTACATAATTGCAAGAAAAAACCCTGCGGCCGCCCAGATAGGCCAAGAAGAAGGAGAACCACATTCAATGGAAATCACCCCGTCAAGAACCATAGCCGCAAGTTATATGATCTTAACAAGTATGTATGGGGATACCCTAATATTGTACTAGTCAATTCCTACATTTTATCTTTTTAATATCGTTTGATAATAGCATGTTGGAACGTTAGAGGTTTAAATGATCATGTTCATCAAAAAGACGTCGATGATTTTTTTTGCTAATAGTATAAATTCCATTTGCTTGATTAAGACCAAAGTCAAGATTGATAACATCTTGCCTATCATGAGGTCCATGCTACCTTTCTGGCACTTCCATACCAATCATAGTTATCACCCGTTAGGCGGAATATGGATCGCTTGGAACCCAAGCGTCTATAGCATAACCATTAAAGATATAACTGCCCAATCATTACATTGTGAGCTAGTTTGGACCGCTAGAAACACCAGTCTAAACCTCACTGTCGTTTACGGTTTCAATGAGCCTTCAGACCGTCTCCCTCTCTGGAGTAAGCTTCGTGTCATTGCCCAAAATCATGCCTCCAAGCCTTGGATATTTCTTAGGGATTTTAAAACCATTAGAAACCCCCATGAACGGTCTAGCCCCGACCCACGTTGGAATAACTCAATTAAAGCTTTCAACCATTTTTGTCATTGTTGTAACCTTGATGACCTTCGTTCAACCGGCTTGCAATATTTGTGGTTCAATAGACAAGAGGATAACCCTATCTCGTCTAGAATCGACAGAGCCTTTGTGAATGGAATTTGGGACGACACCTTCCCGAACTCCTATGCCCACTTTGACCTCTCTTGGACCTCTGATCACACCGCGATAATCCTCAACCTCACCACTCCCTTCCTCTCCTCCCCTATACCCTTTTAATTTTTCAATATGTGGAAGATTTTGCCAAGCTTCCAAGACCTGGTTTCTAATAGTTGGAACCTCTCTAATAACCAAAACCCCATGCAACTCATTGTCACTAAGCTAGCCAGACTCCCCCCCCTCCTTATTTTCTCTCAGCAAGAGGGAATTTAGTGATATTAGAGATAGGGTCGAAAAGGCTAAGACCGATCTTGCCCTTGCCTAAGAAAATCTCTTCTCTGATCCGTCCAACCGCTCTCTAATCTCTATTGAAAAAGAGGCGTCAGAATCATTCATCTTCTTTAGTCGCGCTGAAGAATCATTCCTTAAGAAAAAGTCTCGTGAAACTTGGCTTAAGCTCGGTGATAAGATCTCTAAGTTCTTTCCTAACAGTATACGGGCTCATCGTGCCCAAAATAAGATCCTCTCAATCACCATCCCGGGAGGCTCCAAGAGCTCTAACCCTCGCACCATCTCATCCACTTTCTATGAATTTTTCCTTCATCAGCTAGGCTCCTCTAACAAAGATGACTATCATGGCCCGGACAGAATAAAAAACTTAATCAATACCAGCGTCCCATCTGACCTCAAGGCTGAGATGGTTAAACCCATCTTCGATGAGGATGCTAAGAAGCGCATGGACCAGACAGATTTAGTGCAGGTTTTTTAAATCTTACTGGAGTACTGTTGGTCATGACATATGCGCATGGGTTGACCATTTTTTCATTAACAGAAAAATGAACCCTGAGTGGAACAAAACCCTCATTGCGCTTAACCCCAAGGTGGACTCCCCCTCTCTACCCTCAGACTTTAGACCTATCGCTTGTTGCAATATTATTTACAAAATTATATAAAAAAATCATTGCTAACAGAATTGAGTCGGTCCTCCCATCTCTGATCGACCCCTCATAATCGGCCTTCGTTCCTGGCCGCTCTATTGTGGATAATATTCTCATGATCTAAAACCTCCTCCAAGGCTATCAAAGAAACCGTAAAGGCCCTAGATATGTGATGCAGACAGTCCGGTGAATTGACAGTTTGGAGCTCTGGTGTCAGATTTTGACCCACAGCACCTTGTTTCGAAGGAAACGACGTCACGAACGGACGTCACGAGCTACGCTCGTGAGCTATGGGCTTTTTTGGGTATTCGGGCTCATCTATCCTCTTTTTTCGCAATTTTAATACTTTAGGCTATTTTTGTAATTTTCATATTTTTAGTTTTAGGGTTTTGCTTGAACTCTATATAAACCTATCTTCTATTCATTGTTGAGGGAATTATTTTTGATTAATAAAAAAATTAGGGTTTTATCCCTTATGGCTTCTACTGCGTTTCACTTTCCATCATAGTGGTATCAGACACAGGCAGTCCTGCGCGATGGTACGAGGAAGAACTAGCGGTCACGGTGGCGCTAGAGTGACTAGAGATACAAGTGATGTAGATGATCGTGAAGTTGCTGACCTACGCCGTCAGGTAGCCGATCTTACCCGTCAGATGGCTCATCTGAACGCCAGGCAACAAGTCACAGAGGTTGAGGGTATGGATAATCCTTTTGGGGAGGGGATCGACCAGAATACTTCTCACACCCACCGCTGGGAGCTTGGATTCAAGATAGACATCCCGGACTTTGATGGCCGCCTTAAGGCGGAGGCACTTATCGATTGGTTATCCCAGATTGAAAAAGTCCTGGACTTCAAGGAAGTTCCTGAGGAGATAAAGGTCGCATTAGTCACCATTCACCTACGCGGTAGGGCACAGGCTTGGTGGCAGCATGTGAAGAAGAACCGCGCGCGTGAAGGCAAGGATAAAGTCCGCAGCTGGGAGAAATTCAAAAAAAAAAACCCGCAAGGCTTTCCTTCCTTAAAAATTCGAGCGGGAACTCTACCAGCGACTCCAGCACCTTCGTCAGCGATTCCTTATGCAGACAACTCTTCTGATGGGGAGACCGGTTCTGATTCGAGGACGAATCTTCTCTTCCCAGGCGGGAATGATGCAGACACTCCGGTGAATTGACAGTTTGGAGCTCTGGTGTCAGATTTTGACCCACAACACCTTGTTTCGAAGGAAACGACGTCACGAACGCAAGTCACGAGCATTGCTCGTGAGCTTTGGGCTTTTTTGGGAATTTGGGCTCATCTATCCTCTTTTTTCGCAATTTTAATATTTTAGGCTATTTTTGTAATTTTCATATTTTTAGTTTTAGGGTTTTGCTTGAACTCCATATAAACCTATCTTCTATTCATTGTTGAGGGAATTGTTTTTTATTAATAAAAAAATTAGGGTTTTATACCTTATGGCTTCTACTGCGTTTCACTCTCCATCAATGTGCCCTCAAAATTTATCTTAAGAAAGCTTTTGATAACATCAGATGAGAAGTGGTCCTCGACATCCTTTTAGTCATGAATTTCCCAATGGTCATGATAAATTGGATTATCCAATGCATCACAACTCCTTCTTACTCGGTTTGCATCAATGGTAAGCCGACGAGCTTCTTCTATGGGGTGAAAGGACTCAGGCAGGGAGATCCCTTCCCCCGTATATCATTGTTATTGTAATGCAAGTACTCTCTAGAATTCTTAAGGAAAACAGCCTAAACCCATCATTCGGCTTCCACTGAAAATGCTACAAACTCAAGATTATCAACCTCTGCTTCGCAGACGATCTCCTGATCCTTTGTAGGGCCAACATCCAATCGATTAACCTGATCCATGAAGGCCTAATGGAATTTGCGTCAATATCCGGCCTCCATTTGAACCCCTCAAACAGCCACATATTTTTCTCTGGAACCTCCCCTTGGGCAAAATAAGCTATCCTCAACCTCCTCAACTTTAAAGAAGGTTCCCTCCATGTCCACTATATCGGAGTCACCCTCATCATCTCCCGTCTCACCTACAACGATTGCAGACCCTTTTTTCTCAAAATCACAAACCAAATCAACTCCTTGGCCTCTAAGCATCTTTCTTATGCCGGTAGAGTCAAACTCATCAGCTCTGTTCTCTTTGCTAGCCAGGTTTATTGGTCGTCCATCTTCATCCTCTTGGAAAGGGTTCTCAATGAACTCACCCAACTCCTGCGCCACTTTCTCTGGTCGGGTCCTGAGATGAAAATATTTGGAGCGAAGATCGCTTAAGACAAGGTTACCATGTTCAAAGATGAGGGCGGCCTTGGGATCCCAGATCCAAAAATCTGGAATCAAGCGGCCGCCCGAAAACTTTTGTGGTTCATACTTACAAAAAATAAGAACTTTGTATGAACCCAATGGACACTTTTGGAAAAAATTAAAAATAATTGTTTTTGGATCCGAAATCAGACGACGAACATGTATAAAGTCATTATCGGAAACGAAGCAGACACTTCAATCTGGCATGACCCTTGGCTATTCCCCTCTTCTTTATTCAACTGTTATGGTCCCTCCATTCAAAATCAGAAACATCTGAAAGGTCAAAGATCTCTACATCAACTGCAGATGGGCCTGACCCTCGCAAGCCAGAGCCCCTAACAGAAGCCTACACCCGCACCTTGCAGATATCAACTCGGCTCTTATCAACCTCCCTCCCACCACCTCCTCCCCTGACACCTTCATCTGGATCCTAAACAAATAAAAACCATTCTCCTCTATTAGCAGCACATATGAAACTCTAAAACCCTATCGAGATAAAGTTTGTTGGGCCAACCTCGTTTGGCACAAGTTTTCCATCCCTCAGAACTCCTTCATAACTTGGTTAGCCATCGACAACAAGCTCACCACCAGAGACAAACTTATTACTTGGAGACTGGACTCTCCTCCCACTTGCGCTCTGCGCCAACTCTCTGGAAACCCTTGAAACATCTCCTAACCCTCTACTCCTTGTCTTCTCCTATTTGGGAATCTTTATCCCAGAAGCTCCTCCCCCCTTCCCTTCATCCTGACTTCAATGGCTAAAGGACGCTAGTGCTTGGAACCCCTCGAGTGACCAAAACAGGCCTTTATGGAGGACAACCTTTTGCGCCACGATTTACCACATTTGGAAAAAAAGGAATGATAGAATTTTCAACAACAGGTGCATCCTTCACAAGCATTGCTCATCATGTATTATCTGACCTCCGCTACCACTTCAAAGGAACCAAAATCAACTTCACTGGATAATGTAATTTAGAGACTTGCTTTTAGCATTGTAATATTAATATCAAAGTACCTACCTAGACCTGTACCACTCATGTAAAAAGGCATAAGCCTCTCAAAACTTCTGTACCATTTTATATATATATATATATATATTTTATACGCTTTTTACCACAAAAAAAAAATAGAGTTGGTTAATGTTTTTCTGATTTTGTTATCTATACATTTTGTAGTAATTATCCTTCTAAATTCGAATTAGTAGATAATCAAAACAATTCTAATTTTGGTAACAACCATTAAGATCTAGTTGATGCTTATTTTGATATACATAAACATTAATATATATTGTTCTTAGTTTGTTTCTAATTACAGGCAGTAGTTTTTTTTGTTTCTGAATAGATATGTTGTTCTTAGTTTGTTTCGATATATATTTCTTCTATTGGTGGTGTTCAAGAGACCGGTAGATTTAGCATTTATTTTTAAAAGAGAAAAGTAAACAAATTGGTTGCCACATAAGGAAATAAACAAAAATTACAAGGTGAAAAGTTAAAAGAAGCAACTTAAAAAAGTGTATAGAATTGCGATTCCTTTCAATATGTATACTTAATTGATTATTATGTAATAACGTAACTTTTCGTTGACACACAAAAAAAAAAGGTACATTCCATGCAGATAAAAGTAATACAATTTTTATTAATCATATGAAAATTACAAAGGGAAGTCAGCTTAGATGCAAGTTATTTTCTCCACTAATACACTTCGCTGCACAGCCACCTAAAAAGTGTGCTAGAGGCGGCTCCGTTTAAGTTACCAAGGTATTAATTCTCATATTAAGTTAATTATGTTAAGAATATAAAGCCCATATAAAGTCCAAGCCCGTTAGTTTTCTTTTATTATAAATAAGAGCGTATACTGTACTAATTGTAACACTTCTGAATAATAAAAAACCCTAGCCGTCTAGCGGTTTGTTCCTTTTTCTACTTCTCTCGTTTCTCTCTTTATTTCTTAACATGGTATCAGAGCCAGGTTTGTGTGTTTGAGAGGTATGCGTACCAGGTTTGTGTGTTTGAGAGGTATGCGTGTTTTAGAGGTATGTGTGTTTGAGGTATGTGTGTTTGAGAGGTATGTGTGTTTGAGTAAAACAATTTGAGTGAGAGGTATGTGTATCTGAGTAAAAAAATCTGAGTGAGAGGTATGTGTGTTTGAGTAAAACAATTTGAGTGAGAGTGCGGTATGTGTCTTAGTGAAACACAAAAAAAGAGTGAGGTATGTGTGTCTGAGTAAAACAAGAGTGTTTAAGTAAAAAAAAAAAACAAAGAGTGAAGAAAGTGCAACTGGTACAGTGGAGATTGTGGATCTTATTGCGAACATGATAGGAAAAGATGATAAGAAGAACTTTGTTACATCTGCATACCATTCGGGTATGTCCTCGTCTTCCACTTCAGGTATTGATTCATCATTGTGGATTTTGGATTCGGGTGCGTCTCATCATATGTCACCTCACATGTCGAACTTTGTTTCGTTGTCTCATGTTTCACCCACATCTGTTTTGTCTGCTAGTGCTACACCAATGTCAGTAGAGGGTATTGGCTCTGTTTGTACCCCTCATATATCGTTATCTGATGTTTACTACGTTCCAACCCTTGCTTTGAATCTAGTTTCAGTTAGTCAATTGTGTAAATCTGGTTATTGTGTCTTATTTTCCGACTCTGTTTGTGCTATACAAAATCAACAGACCCAAAGAGTGATTGGGACAGGTCGTAAAATAAGGGAACTTTATGTTTTGGAGAAACTCGAAGTAACAGATATGGATGTCTATGGTGTTGATAGTGAAAAAACATATTTGACTGATATTGCTGCCTCAGGTGTTGATTTGTCTTCGTTTCGTTTGAATCCTTCATCGTCTAAGTTTTATCTTTGGCATTCTCGTCTTGGACATGTATCCACATCGCGTTTAAAGTTTTTAGTCTCTACAGGTGCTTTAGGTCAGCTAAACACTTGTAATATCTCGGATTGCAGTGGTTGTAAACTTGCAAAATTTTCGGCGTTACCGTTTAATGAAAGTATTTCTTCCTCTATTGCTCCGTTTGATATTATTCATTCTGATGTCTGGGGTCCATCTCTTGTCTCCACAAAGGGCGGTTCATCCTACTATGTTTCTTTCATCGATGATTATACTCGATATACTTGGGTTTACCTTATGAAACGGAGATCGGATTTCCTTGGAATTTATAGAGAATTTCGGGCACTTGTTAAGACTCAACATTCTGCTGTAATAAAATGTTTCAGGTGTGACTTGGGGGGTGAATATACATCCAATGATTTTACTCAGTTACTTGCATCTGATGGTACCATACATCAGTCTTCTTGCACTGACACCCCTCAGCAGAATGGTGTTGCAGAAAGAAAACATCGTCATCTTATTGAGACTACTCGTTCTTTACTTTTATCTGCTGAGGTTCCTACTATTTTTTGGGGAGAAGCAATTCATACTGCTGTATATGTGATTAATCGAATTCCCACTACTCATAATGTAGGGATGTCTCCTTTTCAGAAGTTATATGGACAACTTCCAGATTATTCTTCCTTACGAGTGTTTGGATGTACATGTTTTGTCCTTCGTCCTCATGTAGAACGCAACAAATTGGGCCCTAAATCCGCAATATGTGTTTTCTTGGGTTATGGTGTTAGACAGAAAGGTTATCGTTGTTTTGATCCCACTAGTCAGAAACTTTATGTCTCTCGACATGTTACTTTTCTTGAGCATATCCCGTTTTATTCGATTCCAACGAAATCACATGATATAACAAGTACCAAACTTCATACTATTGATCCCTTTGAAAATAATAGCGACATACCCATTGATATTGATGTGACAGCTCCTGAGACATCAACTACAACTGATACTACTTCTGCTCCATCAAGTCCTGATTCAGCTTCTTCTTTTAGTGAACCACCAGCTCCACCCCTTAGAAGATCTACTCGTACAAGTAAGTCTACCAAACTACCAGATTTTGCGTATTCTTCTTACTCAGCTCCTTTTGCCTCTTTTATAGCAAAAATACATGATTTATATGAACCTCAGTCGTTTAAAGAAGCTGTTTCTGATCCTCGTTGGCAAAATGCAATAGTCGAAGAGCTCACTGCTCTTTACCAAACTCATACATGGGATATAGTTAAGCCTCCATCCGGTAAGCATATAATCGGTTCTCGATGGGTTTTTAAAATTAAAACAAAATCTGATGGATCTGTTGAAAGATATAAGGCTCGTCTTGTAGCAAAAGGGTATTCACAGAAGTATGGTATGGATTATGATGAAACATTTGCCCCAGTGGCAAAAATGACGCCAGTGGAAAATCTTCCAACTCGATGTCAAAAATGCATTTTTGAATGGTGATCTTCATGAGGAGGTTTACATGACTCCTCCTCCAGGTGTTGCTCACCAAACAGGTGAAGTTTGTCGACTTAGGAAAGCCTTATATGGACTCAAACAAGCTCCTCGTGCCTGGTTTGAAAAATTCTCTACGGTTATAACTTCACTTGGTTTCCTTGCTAGTAATCACGATTCGGCCTTGTTTATCAAATGTACTGGTGTAGGACGAATTATTTTATCCCTATATGTAGATGATATGATCATTACAGGTGATGATATTGATGGCATTGCAGCACTAAAACGTGATTTGGCTCAGCGTTTTGCAATGAAAGACTTGGGACTATTACGATATTTTTTAGGTATTGAGGTGGCTCACTCTCCAAAAGGTTATATTCTCTCTCAGACAAAATATATATCTGATTTATTCGAACGAGCGCGGCTTTCTGATAACAGAACGGTAGATACTCCTCTTGAAACCAATTCTCGGTATTCTCCGACTAATGGCGTTCCTTTGTCAGATCCAAGTCTATATCGAACTCTTGTAGGGAGCTTGGTCTATCTTACAGTTACTCGGCCAGATATAGCTTATGATGTTCATGTGGTCAGTCAGTTTGTTACTGCTCCTACATCTGTTCATTGGGGAGCTGTTCTTCGAATATTGAGATATCTTCGTGGCACTCAGTTCCAGAGCCTTTTATTTCCCTCGACCTCTTCACTTGAACTGCGTGCCTATAGCGATGATGATTGGGATAGTGATCCTCATGATCGAAAATCTACTACCGGTTTCTGTATTTTTCTTGGAGATTCATTGATATCATGGAAAAGGAAGAAACAAGATGTTGTCTCTAGATCGTCTACTGAAGCTGAGTATCGTGCTATGGCTGTCACCACATGTGAGATTGTTTGGTTACGATGGCTTCTTGCAGATATAGGGGTTAATGTTACTAAACCAACTTCCCTACATTGTGATAACAAAAGCGCCATGCATTTAGCAAAGAATTCAATTTTTCATGAGAGGACGAAGCACATTGAAATAGATTGTCATTTCACTCGACATCATCTTCAGATCGCACCATCTCGCTTCCGTATGTTCCGTCAGCTTTGCAGATTGCTGATATTTTCACAAAGGCTCAGTCCACAGCGCGGTTTCGTTTTCTTTGTGACAAACTCTCAATGCCTATTACTGTTGCATTGTAAGTTTGAGGGAGGGTGTTAAGAATATAAAGCCCATATAAAGCCCAAGCCCGTTAGCTTTCTTTTATTATAAATAAGAGGGTATACTGTACTAATTGTAACACTTCTGAATAATACAAAACCCTAGCCGTCTAGCGGTTTGTTCCTTTTTCTACTTCTCTCGTTTCTCTCTTTATTTCTTAACAAATTATATCAAACAAAGCATAACCAAAAACGTTGATCTAATCATTATTATTGTTATTAATTTAGATCCAGATAGCGCCAGCACTGATGAGTAAAGATGTAAGTTGATTCTTGACTTGAAGGGACAAGATCTGCTTAGCACCACCTATTAGCTTCTCCCCTATGAAGACCGCTGGAACACTAGGATGGCAACCCAGCTGCATCAATGCCATTTCAATCTCACGCCCATCTGACATCTGATCGAGCTCGTAAACAGTAGGGTTAGCGCCAAACCCGGATATGAGTGACTTGATGGTGTAGCTCATGCAGCAAGAGCTCCTGCTGAAGATCACAACTGGTCTATCAGCAATAAGACTTGACACTCTTTCCATGGATGCTGCTAGTACTTGTTAGTTTCTGAATGAGTCTTTGGTTTGATTTGGTTGATATTACTGAGTAAATAAACAGGCATGAGCGGCATTTATATATAATAGCTGGATAGAATTGAAGATAGTTTCAGATGGACACACAACTTGAAAAGGATATAAAGTGAACATGCTGAAAAATATTCCAATTGTTCACTCTTGTAAGTTTCTTTTCTTTTTTACTAAGAAGATAAACTCCAAAGCAATAGAGTATAATACTGCAAAGATATTCGAGATTACTCGAGACAGATAAAAAAAGGTATGGATGGGGATCAGTTATCTTATAAATCCTATCTATTTTGGCCCAAGAGAAAGCGAAGGGTCAGCTGATTTGTTGTATATGAAATGGGTCAGCTTACAAGTACAATGGTGTGTCGTGGATCACCACATAACTCATTTCACAAGTTGCAGAATATAACGTTTTTCCTTTAAGATTGTAGTACAGAAGTGAGTCAATTCTTAAGATTCAAGATATATATGGAACATGGTACAGTCGGTTTTTTTTTCTCGTATTTTGTTCCGTACTGGTTTTGTCTAAGATATGTATGTGTCAAACTATAAGTTAAAAAAAAGCCACTAGTGAGTTGACAGGACCAAGAAACGAGATCTTTAATGCGAATATTATTGGCTTTCTTTTGGCGACTCGCAAGAAAGTCACACCATGAAAGTCACTTACCCTAAACATTGTTGGTTCTTGACGTTTCCATAAGGGCTAGGCTAGAAATATTACACATTTTGATAGATCTTAAACAGCTGGATTTTATACCAATTTGATAGATCTCTCACCTAATTTTGGACTAATTTATCTTTCACAATTTTTTTCCTGTCTTTCTCTCTTTCTAGAAAGCTCTCAAGCACACCTTCGACCCATTTCAAAAGCTCGATTTTTGAAGAATCTAAAGCGAGGAAAACATAAAGGTAAGTAATACAAACATCATGGTATAATTTGTTTTGGATTTCGTTAGGTATAAACTGCAGAAATTAGGTTTTAAAGTTTTTTAGGTTTCGATTTTAAAAGTTTGATTTTTGTATGGTTTTAGGTGTTGTTTTGTTAGATTAGTGTTGTATTCTTGTTAGTTTTGGTCGGATCTATGCCTATGTGTTTGATTTTGTGTGAAATGAGGTTGATTTGGTATGTTTCTAAGTTTGGGGTTTCGGTGTTGCTGGTAGCACGATCGTGCTACAAGTTTGGATCTGGTCGCACGATCGTGCGACCAAGACGGCATATCGTCGCATGAGACGGGATGTGCATTGCCATCTCATGCGACAGACAGCTTAAGCTGTCTCATGCGACAGACAGCTTAAGCTGTCTCATGCGACAGACAGCTTAAGCTGTCTCATGCGAATCAATACCTTATTTTGTGTTGTCTCACTTACATATTTTTTTATGTTGTCTTTACAGGATGGGGCGGATCAAGCAGAAAGTTAAAAATCCGTTCAAGAAAAAGAGGGAACGTTTGGCACGTGAGGCGGAACAGGCGGCAGACGGTAGAGTTTTACTTGAGCCCGAGGATGTAGAAGCAAGTCCCAGTGAGGGACATGCTCGTGGTACCCGTAGTAGACGACGCATTCGTCATCATGGCGATTACATTCCTACTACTGCTGCTAGCACACGAGTAGATTCTTCTTCACAGCCTCCTGACTATAGTTACGATGACAATGCAAATGCACCGGATGATATGGAGGGGGTGCAGCGGGAGGAGGCACATGATGCCTCACGTTCACAATATGAGGACGATGCACCTCACGCAGCAGAGGCAGCATCCCACGATCCCGAAGGTGACGATCACGATTTTTTATCGGTGCTGCCGCATATCCCGGTTCTCTTTCCGGATTACAACCTGCACGAGGCTTTCAGCGTCTATCATGGAGATGTAAGTATTATACCTTTATATTGTTTTATCACTTTCCTACTTGTTCGATACATATGTTTATAATAACTGTTTTTTCACGAATTTACGTGTTTGACACATATTGCAAGATATGGTCACCCTCTGATGCTTCGCTATGTACGACAGTCTCTGGAGATGGGACCTGACACAGCAGAGCAGGGTACGGGCAAGGGTGATGGAGACTGTTTTTGGCCCGCTCGTCGATGCACTCTACCGCTGGCATACGAACCTCTATTTGGTTGAGGCATTCTTAGAGCGATGACATGAGGAGACTTCTTCATTCCATTTCTCGTTCGGGGAGAGGACAGTCACCTTGGACGATGTCCACGTCATCACTAGATTACCGGTTGTAGGTAGGTCTTTTGATGTTCTACCTTTTGACTCGGAGGTTGAGAAGCTTAGTACTTATGCTGGCATGCTAGGTCTACGACCATCTGAGTTGAGTAAAAACCTTAGGAATTCTAGTAGTGTGAACCTTGGGTAGTTGCGCAATAGTTTTAGTAGTGCTAAGTATAGTGATAGGAGGATCACAGATGAGAGTTTAAAGCATGCCACCCGTGCCTACATCATGTATTTGTTAGGTACCACCATATGTGCCAACAAAACCGGGAACAACATTCCTTTAGATTACCTCCAGTTCGTGAACCAATACCAGAGTATGCATATGTACAACTGGGGTCAGTTGGTTTTAGCACAGCTGTACCACTCCCTTAGTCAGGGATCTCTCCAAGGTATGGGATGCATTTGCGGGTTTACAAGGATGTTCGAGTCGTGGATATTTGCACACTTTTTTCAGCTGCGAGCTCCACTCTTTTGCGATTACGACATATCCATGCCCCATATGTGCCGACATGCGCCGCAGAAGATTGGTGTCTCTCATGATGTGCGCAGGCAGATGAGACACGCACTTTCGACATGTACGGAGGCAGATGTAAGTCATATTCGTTCATTTTAATTATAAGTACTTTTACTAATATAAATGGCTAAGCTGTTAATTTTTTATTTACAGGTCATGTTCCTTCCCTTCATACACTTACGAGACCATTATCCGTTCCAGAGGGTGACTTGGGTTGAGTTGACGCTTAAGTCGTTCGACGTGGTTGTGCCGTACTACCCAGACCGTGTCACTCGACAGATGGGGTACGTACAGCTGATTCCTAAGAATATACGCCCTCCTAAGTCGAAAAAATCAGGGAAGAAGATGGTCAGTAGCTTCCCATGGGACGGGCACTTGTGGAGGGATTGTGATAACCACGTGTACACTCCTGATGGCACGTTGTACCGTGGTAGTGGAGAGAGTGCTGACCCGATATACTACACTAGGGTGAAGAGGAGGTTGTGGTACATCGTTAGCAGTTCTGCGCCAGAGAGAGGTCCTCGGTTGGAGCCGCAGGGTGGTGCTGACTTTTCAGGATACGATCAGATTGCTAGGTTTGCTCCATCGATACCGACTATAGAGCACAAGGATCTTGTACATACCGCCCTTCATATGTGCAGGATCGCTGAGAGGTATAGACGACACTGATTATTACTCTCAGCATACCTTTGTTAAACTTTTGAACATCAACACTATATTTTGTAACCGGTTTATTTTATGACTGCTTTTATTTATTGTATTTTGATTTATTGTATGCTTGCTTTGAATTTATCAATTTTATGGGTTTGATTCCATTTCAATTAGAGTTAGAGCTTCTACCATTGAAACACACACTCATACAAACTCACACTAAAACACAAATACAAACTCACACTCAAACACAAAACTGAAACACACACTCATACGTACATTGAAACACGCACTCATACGTAAATTGAAACACACACTAAAACACAAGCACAAACTCACACTCAAACACAAAACTGAAACACACACTCATACGTAAATTGAAACACACACTCATACTTAAACTGAAATACACACTAATACTTAAACTGAAATACACACTCATACTTAAAATGAAACACACACTCATACTAAAACGGAAGCACACACTCATACTTATCTATCAGGCCAGTTCCATTTCATCAACTTCCTTTCTTCTTTCGCATCTTTGTACTCACTGATTTCCTATAGCCGGATGTCAATAATGTCAGAGCGGACCGTATCCAGCTGGTCCTCTGTTATATAATGCGTCACTTGAAAATGGAACCGGTTACCCGCAACACGACGTTCCAATTCACTTAGGCCAGAAACTAGATGTCGACGGGATGTGACCAAGACTGACCACCTAGCTCTCACTTCATCAACACGCCTTGGAATTTTAGGCGGCTGAACACCATCCCTTCCGTACAGGAAGTACATCTGGCATACTAATGCCTCGCAGTACCTTTTACCACCTCTGGAATGTGCATATTGCCAACTTCAACTGATGCCCTCATCATATATTGATCTTCCAACTCAGTTCATGAACACATTTTCAGCTTGATTTATCAACTAATTTACAATTTAATGTGAATAAAGCTTCTATTTATAGACGGATCGGTAACAAAAACATACGAATGAAAATGTAACACTTGTAAAGTAAGAAACCAAAAACTCCCGCTCATTCTCAAAAACCAAAAACTCCCGCTCATTCTCAAAAATCAAAAACTCCCTCTCATTCTCGAAAATTCAAAAAATCCCGCTCATTCTAAAAAATTAAAAACTCCCTCTCATTCTCAAAATTCAAAAACTCCTGCTCATTCTCATAATTCAAAAAATCCCGCTCATTCTAGAAAAAAAAAGTCCCACCAAAATTTACTTCCCTATATAAATGGACTACAAAACCGTTTACATTCATATAATCTTCTCAAACATAAATAGTTCAACAAATGGATTTTACTCCCCATGAAGACTACCATTTGCTTAAGACGGTGAAGATTGCCCGCCGAGAGATGGGAAGATATTAGTGATGCTTTTTTTGATCGGGTGCTTTGTAAGATGTACTACGGCTACGGCCGTTTGCAAACCGGAGGTCTCCTCATGCGCAACCGTGAGCAAATCAAGCAGAGGTACCTTTTTTGTCAACCGCTCCAGCGTTTGTTGTTTTTGCCATATAAAATTAAGCATGAAGCGGCCGCCGTCTTCAACATGACGGTGGTAGACTATATCACTAGGGATATGGTAGCGTATCTTCAAGATAGGATTACGGAAAGGGAGGAGGGGGTTGATTCTGACGACAACTTGGGATATGACTTCGATGATTGAGCATTTTGGTTGTTGGCATTTCGTTGTTTAATTATTTTCTTATGTTTGGTTAAGTTAAAGTGTTAACTTGTTGTTTTCCTCTTTATGTATTTCCTTTAAGTGTACTTGTTGTTTTCCTCTTTATGTACTTCCTTCAAGTGTACTTGTTGTTTTCCCCCTTTTTATTGGTATTTTATTCAAACACATGTATACAATGGGTTGCATGCGACCAGGTCCAAACAGAGTCGCATTTTGGGCCTGCGATATAAGCCCTCTGTCTGAAAAACAGGGCCAACATTTATGCCTACCGTCGCATGCGACCAGGCCCAAAGAGAGTCGCATTTTTGGCCTGGGATATAAGCCCTCTGTCTGAAAACAGGGCCAACATTTATGCCTACCGTCGCATGCGACCAGGCCCAAATACAGTCGCATGCGATAGGTGTTATTTTTGAACCATGAAACTAACACTTTTAAAAGAAACAACAACTACAATACATCAAACGCTGGTAGATATTTTCCTACTACATTATATCAAAATTACATCAAAATTACATAACTATGTTACATGAAATGTTAGGCAAACTAACTTAAAATGTTGTACAAAAACATTTCAAACGTCGTCTCTAGTCAAATCTGTTACATGTGGTTTTTCGTTCAAGTTGATTTTCCTTGCGAGCATTATCTGTGTAAATTTTTTCAACCGCCGATAGTAGGGATGTGCCCATTGATTCGCTTCTTCGGTTGCATAAGCGGCCCAACAAGGGTATAATGGAGGCAACGGTCCATCGGGTGGAGTAGTAATCTACAAGAAAACAAATAAACGAATGCATTAGTAATGATAGCGTAAGAAATTTTGATTGAATACGAAATATACTTACATTAACAAAGTGACATCCATGCACGAAAGCTATCCCAACTTCTATGATCGTTGAATTGTTGACGGGTGGCTTTCCACGAATTGGTAGATACGTTAACGAGGTTGCTTGCAATACATGGTATACCATGCATTGATACCTTGTCGCGATGACTAGTCCAATGTCTGGAAATGTCATCCAATAGTGGCTACTAGGATTAGGCTTGAAGTAATCTAACCTTTGTATCAAATCGTCAAACACCTTCTCTGAACCATATACATCCAACCAACATGCACGGTTGTCCCGCAACTCCTTCAACAACTCGCGTCTAACATCCTACCATCTATCTTCGTCGTTTTATATTGAATGCACTACAGAATGATATCCGCATTGTCCGTCCGGAAGAACGTTAACTAATTTTAAAATGTAAGTGTGTAGAAAGGTCGGGATGCAATCCGGATATAACGTTAACTTCCCATCCTTAACAATTTTCTTAAGCCTTCCAACTTTCTTTTTTGCTAATGGAGGTTTGGGTGGTACGATGGGAACCACTTTGGATGCGGCCGTGCTCCCTAATGTGTTTACGGATGTACTACCTATCGAGTTAGCCGGAGTACTAGCACTAGCGGTTTGTTCAATGGGATATTCCCACGAAATAGGGTTCCGTTTAGTCGATTTATCAACGCCTTCCTTTGGTCTACCCTTAGCTCTAACCGCTTCTTTAGGATCTTGAATATGACTTGTCTCGGGCCTCAATATTTCCATTACCCTATTGATAATGTGGTCCTGTTGGTCCGGGCGGAAACTGCGAATGGAGTTGTCAATTAAGGAAAGTTTTTTTGGCAAATCCTCTTCGCGAGAGCTAAGATCCCTATGCACAATATCTAATCTTTTCCAAAAAATATCCACATCTTCTAAAGGGATGCACCTGCCATCTCTAGCTATAAACGAAATTTCACATACGCAAGGTAAACCATGCGTTTTCCTAAGGAAACAACCTCCACATGCTACCCGATATACTCCTATATTCCGAGCACGTACAATAGCAACCATCAGTATCTTTAGCCCCGCATGTGACACATGACCTTTAAGATTTTTGGTCAAAACACCATCAAAGCCGGGAATTGTTCTAAACTTACTTCGCTCGAATGATTCGACGATACCCGTATGCTGCTTCGTTAGTAAGTTATGAACTTTTTCCCAAAAAGTCTCAAAGTTGCATTGATTCGTCCCAAGATATTTTTTTAGGGACGAGTGAGCACCCTCCGCCCTACATAGTACAAGTAATAAATTATTAACTTATTTGAAACAAGATAAAATAACTCAACGAAAAATAGGATAAACGGACTAACCTATTGGTAGTTGTTTGGCCATTATGCTTAATCGTGTTCGTTCGGTACGCAAGGAACTTGTCACCATATTTTGTTATCCACGAGTTCATAACGTATGCAAAACACTCTGGTTTAGATGCAAACATCTCCTTCAGTGTATCCAGATTCTTTTGGTAACTCTCAAACGTGTTCGCCTCCGCAACGTAGCCGTAAAATTCAACAAATTGTTTCGCTACCGCATCATCGTGCAATATCCTCCGAACCACCGCAAGAATGTTCTTACTCATGTGCCACGCGCATAACAAGTGGTGCGTTCCCGGAAAATTTTTATCGATCGCTCGCATGAGAGCTAACTCTCGATCGGTAACAATAATGGATGGAAATGCGCACACGATATCCATCATCAAACCACGAAGAGTTTCCAAAGCCCATACGTAGTTTCCAATCTTCTCTCCGCTCATAAATACGTACGCAACGGTAAATGTAATGGAAGTGGACGTTAAACTGACAACCTCTAATAACGACATCTTATACCTAGTCGTCTTGTACGTACAATCCATGAATAACACGTTCGGGAATGTACGTAATAAGTATACACTAGTAGGATATGCGAATAAAAAGTCAGTTATCACATTTGAATCATCTTTCAAACACTCCCACGTCGAGTATCCATTCTCCTTCAACTTCGTCAAAAGATATTGCATTTGCGTTTGTCCCCCGTGCTCAGCATCCCGATGTTTTTGGCGGCAATTGTAGATTTCACGCATGTTCGAAATGTTCTCTGGATATTGGTACTTCAAACCACTATATATCTCCCTAGGGCGCGAGCCGAGGTGAGACAAACTACGAACTAGTTCCTCTTCATCCAGGTTTAGCCTACAAGCGCGGGAATGACCGTCTAGGCGAACGTAGGGTTCATAATTGTGAGTACCGTTTATCACCTCCAAACGCCATTTCATGGCTAGTACGTCGATCGGATGACCTTTTAGCGCAAACGGACAATTACATTTCTTCGTGGATGTCTTCCTCTTTTTCAAAGTTTCCGGTTTTGCCTTTAATATGTATACACCGTATCGCTCACAAACGTACTCTAACCTAGGAGTCCTTCCCCATTTCCCGCTATCGTAGAGTTTTCTTATTGTGACAAACTTGATCTTCTTTGATTCAATGTCCACGAAAGCATCCAATTCGTCTTTAGTAAATAATCTATCCCTGTTGAATATTTTACTATAATCGGCATCCATAAATGGAGGCTGGGCAGGTTCCTCCTGTAAAATATACAATTGAAAAGTATGAGTTTATATAACACTGTTGTCGCACGAGACATGTCTTCAGTGCCGTCGCACGAGACATGTCTCTAGTGCGGACTCATGAGACACTCTTCTATCTTTGTCTCATGCGACGGATAGGGTTACCGTGTCGCACAATCGTGCGATGACGAAGCTGTTCGTCGCACGAACTGTGTGCGACACGACTGAAAACCTAAATACAGGGTTTTGGTTCTTACGGTAAGCTTCCTCCTCGTCTAGTAATTCTTCCAGAGACACGCCCATCTCTTCATTGTCCATAGATACTCCGATTCAAGATTTTTCGAAGTGGATTTGATGGGTTTGGGTAACAAAACCTAACTTTTTCGGTTTAATGGGTTTTGAGTAGTAGATTTTAGTACAAAACTTGTAGATTTAGGGTAATAACGGATAGATTTCAGAGTTTCGGCCGATTTGGAGTGCAAGTGGAATGAATGTAGAAATCTAGAGGGAGAAAGGGAAATTTTGGAATTTCAACTTTGAGTTTGAAAAAAAAAGTAGAGCGAGAGATCCTATCAAACTGTGTAATATTTCTAGCCTGACCCTTTCCATAAATTATTTCCATAAATTAAATAAATTTTAGAATCAAAGTTAATTAAATGGAGTTATGTTTTTATGAGTAAATTTTTATTTGAAACTATTTATCATTTTTTTAATAAAACCAAATTATTTGATGTTGTAAATTTAAAAACAAAGGTGAGTTATTTTGATCCGGTCTAAAAAGTAATTACCGGTTAAAATTTAAAATAGTAAATTAACTAATTACAAAAATTATTCACGACTTAAAATTAAGTTTGAAAGTAGAAAACTAACATAATACGCACTGGCGTAACCAAAATTTAAACCCTATGGTGTCTTGATTATTGTTAAAAAATATTTCTTTTGTAGTGGAAGTTGTAAAATAGTGTTCTAATATATCTTCATTTTCCATCTATATAAAAGTTGTTTATTTGTTTAAGTGAGTTTTACATATTATTTTTGTCAACACTTTGAAATACTATTATAACATAAAAAAATATAAATTGATTAATATATATATATTAATTAGAACATCTATTATTAGTGAACTCGAGAAGCTATGTTGTTACGGTTTGATCGGGTTTTAGTTTGAGCTTTTCTGAAGTATACAGAGACTAATAGATGTATTGATTATGCCATGTATTGTTAGTGAACTCGAGAGGCTATGTTGTTACGGTTTGATCCGTAAAGAAAAATAAAAAATTATGATTTATGCAGGTCTATTTGTTTCAAAATTGAACTTTACAGCTCTCTATCTTAGAAGAAATATAGATCAACCAATTTTAATCTTTGTAACTAGTGAAGAGTAATATAAGACATGTAGCAAAACTTCAATTTTGAGAATTAATAACATAGAGCCATAATAAATATCTTAGTGTTTGAAGTTTGTAATTAGAGTTTTCTAATTGATAGTAAAAGAACAATTGTTCTAAAAGATTGTATATTGTAGTTAGAGACGACGACAAAAGAACCAACCCGCCTGCTCATCAAATTTATATAAATTTATATTATTTTTTGAATCAACATATTTATAAAGAAATAATATATAATAAAAATATATATCAAATCTATATCAATATATATATATATATACATATATATATAAATTTATATTATTTTTAAATTAAGATATTTATTTATAGGAAAATAATATAAATATATATTTTATATATAATAAAAAATAAATGATACACCAATATTATAATAATATTTTTTAATTAAAATATTTATTTATAGTAAAATAATATAGATGTGTATTCCTGGTCTGCATTTTTGCCAATCTGGGTGAAGCGGGAGGTATGACTTGATTACTAAACATATTATCTATAGAGCTAGGTGGGTTCCCGGGGCTCCACCTGACTCCGCCTATGATAATACGTTATATTCACTAAAAGTTTTTTCTGTTTCGGGCTCTCACTACGTATGAACTCTATTCTGTCTTTAACTTTTTGAAAACGAGAAAACCATCAAAATCAACAATTTTTGGTACTGTTAAAGTAAAAAATCTACTGGAAACAATATTCCGATGAATTTCCACTAACCTCTACATTAAAATAGTAAACAATAATATTTCATATCATCTTCTTCTTCGATTTGCAGTTCAATTTTTTTTATTTTAATAGAAGTAAGGTTTGAATGTATGCAAAATAAATTTAATTCCTACTTAGTAATATAGATCATAATTGTGTTTCGTTTTCATGTTTTTAGTGATATTGTTAGTTAGTCGTTTTGGAGTAGATAATTAATATTTTCATGCATCTATCATCGTGTATAACTAGTTTTCTACTCTTTGGCTTACTCATGTCTCGCTTTATCGAGACAATAGATGAACATTAATCCTAAATTTAACTGTCAATTATTTTCGATTTAATTACTTTAAAAAAAGTCTCAAATCTACTTTGTAAGTGGTCCCGTATCAATTCATAAATTCTCATTAATTTTGTACAGTCTCAAATCAACTAAAAAAGAGGCTCGTATCTAATTTGTAACAAGTCGCACATCAAGCATCTCATTTTTAAGTAGTCATGCACCTACTAGTAAGTGGTCATGCATCAATTCCTAGTTTCTTATTAATTTTGTACAAATTCACCCACAACTACTAAAAAGAATCACACATATACTTTGGAGGTCTAGTCTTGTAATTCTTAACAAAAACATGTCCCTAAAAGCTTATTTTTCATATCGGGCCATTTTGTAGTTATAAATCAGATGAAAGAACATATAATAAAACAGTTGAACCTAGAATATTTAAAGAAAACATCGTCTTATTTCCTTCTCAAAGGAACATATGGTATGAGAAATGAAAAACCAAACATTGACTGATGCGGTGTTGAGGAAGAAGCATTCAGATTAGGGCTACAACTAGTACCCTTAAAACCAGTGATGTCAAGATTATATCTAGTTTCAAGCATTAAAAAAACCAAATGCAATTAGAGGAAAAAAAAATCAAACCAAGATATTCAGAAACCGAAGACGAAGAAGAATCATGAAGAATATTGAAGACATACTTCTGATGAAACACCAACAAAAGTAAAAAATAAGAGAAAACCAATTACAAATAAAATGATAAAGGTATGTAATTCTTTGTTTGGTTATATACGTTTACACTATTATAATGTCCCACACATATCTTCTATATATTGGCTAGCACCCATCATGCATTACCCATGTCCCTCGTCTATCAGACCTTACTTATCCAACATCTATCATGCATTACACTATGATGCATCTATCATGCAGTACACTGCCCGTAGTCTATCATACATAACAATGTCCCGCGTCTACCATACATTACCTTGTCAAGTATCTATCAAACGTTACTTTTCCAGCATATATCATACATTATACTGTCCTGCATCAGTCATGTATTAAAATCCCATGCATTTATCATGGTATCTCGGGTCTATCTTGCACTTATATTAACTTAAGGTTTCGAGTGTTTATATGATGCAATAAACAGAGCAATAAGAACACCACGGGAGCAAGCAGTAAAAAATATTTTAATATTGTTAATAATGTTAGCCTAATCTATAATCTTCTTCTCTACTTACGGAATGTATTAATTTTCGTACTCATCGCTAATCTTTGCACACCTTATTATTTGTCCAATCGGCCTTGTGAAATTTATGTCCTAACTATTCCCCGACCTTTGGCCTCTACTTGAAGTTGTAGCCTAGCCGTTTGAGAATAATTGAGAGCTGAAATATGCTTTTATTAAGAAACATTGTGTACACAACAATATATATGCTAAAGTTGAAGCGAAAGTACGTTTTTAAAACTGAGCTAGATTCTACGAAAGAAAACATGCTTTGTAAAAAAAATTATTCATCTAAAGAAATAATAAGAACTAAGGGGTGTTGAGCATAAGAAAAAAAGAATGAATCACTTAAAACTTTAGAATGAGGGTAAGTAGAGAGACAAAATATTGAAAGATATAGAGGACAAAAGTAAAAAAAGAAACGTTTTAGAATAATATGGAAGATGAACGCAAGAAGAAAGAAGATTTAGTGAAGATATTGAAACTTGAGCGTTTTCATCATGCTGAATTTTTAAGATAGTTCCAAGAATTTGGCTACTAACTATTGTCGACTATGTAGATGTTGTTTAAGAAACGTTGGTTCTTACAATTCATAAAGAATTTGTTTTCTTCTAATTTTACGCACTTCACCTTTTCTCCTGACTCGATTTGGTAAGATTCGTATGTGGGGTTATCAATATCATCAAGGATAATTGGGGATTTAATTTGCTGCTACCTCTTAAAGGATTTAGAGACTTCATAACATTCCCTCGATATTCTCTGGTTACCATCTATTACACTAATATTTCTATTCACTTTGTACCAAACACACTGATGCGCTGTTGATAATACAACTTGCATTTTGTCTAACGAAAGTTATCCAAAAATAACATTGTACAAAGAAGGAACATCCATTGTCATAAACAAACACTGAACATTATTTTTCAATTCTTGCTGCCTTAGATGTATATTCAAGTTTAAATCTTTGACATTTTTTGGGATTGTCCTAGTAGACCTGGTCAAAATCCTATGAGATAATATTAAAACATAGTTACCACACATTTTATCTTATGTACTTTTGAATATAATTCTTTTTGAGCTTCTGGTGTCATTCATAACTCTGCTATTTTTTACCATATCTATATTTATGATTATAGCCTAATGTTGGTGCGATGTCACAAATCCTCTCATATAATTCGTTACTGAAACCAAAGATTAGATAAATATTTTTATATATGTGGAATAACGTTTGACCGTGATGTTGGAATTTCAATCATTTATATGTCTCTTTTAGAAATTTTAATAATACTTAAGAGTAAGTATACTCGTGTACTTGTGACAATGATCTGTATATTTTGGTCTAGATTCTAGGTATGTCTTTTCTACCAAAGATCCCCAAAGTTTGCTACCTTTTTTATGAATTTTTTTTTTCCAAAAGTCATGTCAAATTATTTTTTCCTAAGATGCAACGACCACCAAGTCATAACGATCTTGCGATCCATTATTTCTATGGATAAAACATTGAATGTAGTCCTGAATATTCTACTTTATTGTTCATGAGGAATTATGTTGTGAACATCTCCCATGATGACTTTAAAACCATTGAACTGGTTTCTGAATAAATTTTGCATAAGACCGAAGCCTCAGATTCTTCGTAGAGGAAACAGATTTAACCAATTTGAATAAATTCTTTTGTAAGTTATAGAGAATCCCCCAAAACTTAATACCTCATTCTTGTACCGTTCTATATGATATTATGGATCTTCTGTTCCAACATACTTGACCATATTCTAGTGGCTAAAGTTAAGCGGTAAATATTCATACAAAATTCAGTACAAGTAGGATTCAACGAAGATATAACCCTAGTAGGTATAAAATAGGAAGAAATGACTCTTGTTCCCTTACCCAAAGAAAGGACAAGCTGATTGATGTTGCTAACTAGACCATTATATACTCGAAGTCATAAAAGGGTAATTTCTTGGATTTAATGGCTGGTAGTCCTGAGAGAATGGCGGTGGTGCTGGACCTGTAAAATAAAGACTCGACTAACTTGTTCCAGGAAACACTAAAGTGTTCTTATAGCTCGTAAATTGAACATAAGGAAAACTTTATTTATTTTTCTTATTTACTAGTGGAACCTGAGGGAAGTTATGTTGACTTAGTGGATATGTCGGTGGAGATTTAAGATTGTTTTAGTGGTTTTGTTGGTGTATTGGAGAAGTATAGTGGAATTTTAACTTGTTTTCTTGGTGTATTAAAGAAGAATAATTGATTTTTTACTAAGGTAATTGGTATAGTCTACAGAAATTGAGGAACATCTTGCTCTTACAGTATCGGGTGAGGATCAGATTCATATGTATAATTCCTTCTATCGTTATGATGGTGAGAATTACGCATCCCACCCCTCATAAAATACTATAAACCATTGTGACGGTGAAACATTATCTAACCCCACTAGAGGACCCTTTATCAGAATGGCTCATAGGATCATCCAGCTTTAGGAATCTTGGCCAATAATGTACCAATATATTCCATTAGCATCGAGAAACTAACATAATCTTCTTCTCTAATATTAACCACTATATTGTGCAACATTCATATATGGCCAATATATTCCTCACTCATTTCATCTTGTTGTGGCTGAGATCAACAATAAGAACATCGGATACGTTTGGCAGGTCAAAGGCCTCTAGAACAATAGTTGGTTTTGAGACTACTCAAGAAAATAACATCCTAGATCTTTTGAATTTTCAAGTTTATATGAAACTTCTTAATAGAAATGAGTAGAAATTTGATAAAAAAAATGAACAACTCAAATATAAAATCCTAGTTCCTCACAAATTATGCTAATTTATTATGATAATCTTGTATTTAAGGTGAATCTTTTGATGAATTATGTTTAAAAATAAAAACAAATCACCAAAAATGAAAATATAAAGATTGGTCCAAATTTTCAAAGTGGATTATAAAATGTTTTAATATATATTTAAATATTTGAATTAGAGAGGATTTAGTTATTTAACTTATTCTTTTTTTAACCTACAAACCAAATTATTCCCAAATTAAAAATCTTATTAAATTAATAAATATGGGCTTTGTTGGAATTTATTTAATTGCTTTAATTATCTTATTTAATAATTAGACGTTATATGAATTAGTATTTTAGACTTTACATAAATTAGTACTTTAGACGTTACTATTTCGGTCAATAAAAGCTATCATTTATTGACTGAAATATGTAAAAAAATTTGTAGGCTATTTATAGCCATTTGTGCTGCAGTTTAATACATTGACTCTTACTCTCTCGCCATATTACTTTTTGATATTCTAACATGGTACTAGAGAAAGGTATATGTGTTTCAGTAAAAAAATTGAGTGAGAGTAAGGTATGTTTGTTTAAGTGAAACACAAAAAAGAGCGAGGTATGTGTGTCCGAGTGAAACACAAAAAGAGTGAGATATGGGTGTCTGAGTGGATTACAAAAAGAGTGAGTTATGTGTATTTGAGTGAAACACAAAAAGAGTGAGGTATGTGTGTCTTAGTGAAATGCAGTGAGGTATGTGTGTTTGAGTATAACAAGAGTATTTGATTAAAGAAAGAGTGAGGAAAGTAAGAGTGTTGTGAGTGAAAAAAGTGAAGAAAGTATGAAACAAGAGTGAAGAAAGTGTGAAAAAATGGCATTTGATTCGAACAATTTCAGTGCCCCATGTGAACCCAAATTTGATGGAGATAACGACCACTGAAGTTTACTCATAGAGAATCTCTTACGTTCAAAAGAGTATTGATGTATGATTCAACCAGGTCACCAGGAACCTAGAGAATGTGAAATGTTGACGGTAGTGCAACAAAAGTTGTTGGATGAATCTAGGCTTAAAGATTTGAAAGTAAAGAATAACTTGTTTCAGTCCATCGACAGGACTATTGGAAGACAATTACTCAAAAGAAGATATCCAAATAAATTTGGGAAGCAATGAAGACAAAGTATCATGGCAATAAAAGAGGGAGGTGTGCTCAACTCTAGACACTTCAAAGATTGTTTGAAATAGAGGAGATGAAGAAGGATGAGATAATGATAGATTATTTTGGAAGAGTCATGGTCATAACAAATAACGTGAGTAACTGGGGAGAAGACCTGGAAGATGTAAAGATTGTATGTTCAGTTGAGAAGTCAAAAAGCATTGATCGAATGACAGTCGATGAGTTGCAAAGCTCATTACTTATTCATGAACAGAAGCTACGACGCAAGGTCTCTGAAGAACCAGTACTGAAAATAGAAGGTGATCGCAGTTATGGACAAGGCAGTGGAAGAAGTAATTTTGGCAGAGGGGGAAGTAATTTCTCGAGAGGTAGAGAAAGAGGTGGAAGAGGATGGACTATTAGCAAAGCTCACGTTGAGTGCTTCAGGGGTCACAAGCTAGGACATTATCAATATGAGTGCCCATGTGTCGATGAATGAGAAGAATTACTTTTAATGGCTCATATGAATATCAAAGAGGTTGAAGATAAAGGGGTTTAGTTTATCGATTCTGGTTGCTCAAATCATATGACAAGTAACAAAGATTGTTTTGTTGAGCTCAATGAAAACTTTAGACATGGAGTAAAACTATGGAATAGCTCACGAATGGAGGTAATATGAAAAGGAAATGTGAAGTTTGAAGTCAAAGGGCTGACACAAATATTAACAGATGTGTTTATCGTTCCATAATTGACTAATAATCTACTGAGTGTTGGGCAACTTCAAGAAAAGAGTTTAACTATTTTGATCGACCAAGAAGCATGAAAAACTACCATCCTCGTAAAGGTTTGATTATAAACTGTACAATGACAATAAATCGCATGTTCACTATATCTGGAATTAGAAATTCTGGTCTGAATAGGTGTCTGAAAGTAGAAGATGATGAGTCATCCGGTTTATGGCACAAGCATTATGGGCATTTGAGTAACACATATATTAAGACTATGCTAGAAAAGAAAATTGTAAACGGATTACCTCAAAAGAAAGAGGCAATAAAAGTGGGTGAAGTATGCAATATTGGAAAGCAACATCGGGAAATCATGTCAAAGAAAAGTCAGTGGCGAGCAACGGATAAATTGAAGCTTGTTCATGCCGACTTATGTGGGCCGATATATCCTGCTTCTCAGAGTGGAAAAATGTATATATTTTTGTTGGTAGATGATTATAGTCGTAAAAATTGGATATACTTTTTGTCAGAAAAAAATGAAGCTTTTGTTGTTTTTAAAAACTTCAAAAACCTTATCGAAAAAAAAGCTAAAAAAATTATATGTTGTCTGAGAACTGATAGAGGAGGAGAGTTTACTTCAAATAGCTTCAACCAATTTTTGAAATAAAATGGAATCAAAAGACAACTAACGACTGCCTACACTCCTCAACAAAATGGAGTAGCCAAGAGACGAAATCGCACAATCATGAACATGGTCAGATGTCTACTCGCAGAAAAGAGCATGCCAAAGAATTTTTGGGCTGAGGCGGCTAAGTGGTCGTGTCATGTGTTGAATAGAAGTGTGACAAGTGATGTAAGTGATATGATTCCAGAAAAGTGTTGGAGTGGAATTAAACCAAGTATGAGCTATTTCAGAATTTTTGGTTGCATAGGTCATGTGCACATCCTTGAACATCGTAGAATAAAGCTAAATATTAGGAGCCATAAGTGTTTTTTACATTGAGTAAGGCAGGAGTCAAAGGCAAACCCATTTTATGATCCAACTTTAAAGAAAATTGTCATTAGTCGGGATGTAATATTCGAAGAGGATAAGAAGTATTGGAATGTTAATGTGAAAAAATTAGATGATAGTCTTGAATGAAGAGAAGATGACACTACTAAAGAGGAGAATGATGAAGAAATAAAATTTGTTGGTGAAGATGTCATCGGTGAAAATAATGCCATGCCACCTCAACCTGAAACACATCAGAAAAAAAGTGATAGAGCACCAATATGGATGCAAGATTATGAAAGTGAGGAAGAAGTTCAGATGAAGAGGCTGAAGTATAAATGTCATTGGAACTATTAATTTCTCATGTTGATCCGATGTGTTTTAAAGAAGCTTGCAAAGAAACAAAGTGGATGGAAGCAATGAAATGTGAAATAGAAGCCATTGAGAAAAACAACACATGGGAACTTGAAACTCTCCTTGCTAATGAAAATAAAATCGGGGTTAAATAGGTTTTCAAGACTAAATTAAATGAAGATGGAGAAGTGGATAATTACAAAGCAAGATTGGTGGTGAAAGGATATGCACAAAAAAAGGCATTGACTATGATAAAATTTTTGCACCGGTTGCAAGATGGGATACAATCGAGATTTTATTGGCTGTTGCTGCACACAAAAGTTGTAAAGTATATCAATTAGATATAAACACTGCTTTCTTATATGGAGAATTGAAAGAAGTGGTGTATGTGGATCAACCATAGGGTTTTATCAAAAAAAGGCGAAAAATATAAAGTATATCGACTCAAGAAAGCATTGTATGGTTTGAAGCAAGCTCCCCGAGCTTGGTTTTGTCGCGTAGAGAGGTATTTCAAGCAACAAAGATTCCACAGAAGCAGTCATGATCACACATTAGTCATTAAGAGGGAATGAGTGAAGTATATCATAGTAAGTCTCTATGTAGATGATTTAGTTTTAATTGGAAATGATGAACAATTAATTGAAGAGTTTAAGTTTTCAATGACACAAGAATTTGAGATGACTGATCTTAGTTTGATGAGGTTCTTTCTTGGTGTAGAAATTTATCAAAGCCAATATGGGATTCTTTAAGACAGAAACAATATGCTCATGAGGTGCTGGAAACGATTGACATGGCAAACTGTAATTTAGTAAAAAAAATCCTATTGTCTTAGGTTCTAAACTCCCAAAGAGAGGAGCTGGAAAAGAAGTTGATGCGTTTTAAACAACTCTTATAGAGATTCTAGCACACGTGCGACCCCTCCACTTCATCAGAAAGTTAAGTATTTGTCTAAGTGGGGCGCATTTTTGAGCGACCCTCCACTGAGCCTACTAGCCAAGTTTCCCTTTTCCTGACCTTCACTCAAATCGTTTATTCGACAAGCTCATACGCTTTTATAATTCTTACAAGTTCGTTGATAAACTCAATCCATATCTTAGTTGTTCGTCCAATCAACTTGATAATTCATCATTAGTTTCTTCTTGGATTAATAAAAGTACATATGTTATACCTCACACTATACACATAAAGCATCTGAAACATTATAGACATAAGCCAAAATGCATATATGATTCGGTTAAAGCAACAACAATCAATAGTATAAAAAGTTGAACCAATAAAAAAGCACCGATCTAGGATGCCCCCAAATCAAGACTACTATATAAAAAGTAATGGAATCATTTTCGGAGAGTAGGCGAAACTTTAGAAAAAATGGTGAGAAACAAATAATCAAAGTATTTATAGATCAAAGTATTAAGTTAAGTCAAGTGTTCTTGTTGAACACTTGTGTTTTTCTTATTTTATCAGTTTTTTGATTCACTTTATATTTTATTATCTCGTGAGTCTTTAATTTACCATTTTAATTACGTGTCTGGGAAATGAATTTACATTTTTATCCTAACCAACTTATTCAATACTTTGAAAAATGAATGTGAGACCAGGAAGGGTCACCGAGTCAATAAATTAACCTCCCGATCAACTTCTCCAAGGGAGATAGTCCTAGGGGATGGTAACGCCTCCCAAATCTTATTTAATGTCCTCCCTAAAAAATAATGCACAAAAAAATGATGGCTACACCCGTGTTGATGTCTTATTTAACACAAAACTCGTCCCTTTCAGTTGCGGCTCATGAAACAGGTACATTAAAGAAACTCAATTACATGACATCCTTAAAATAGATCTAGCTTGTTCCCACACAAGGGGAGCTACGATCCTAACTATCTTATTTACAGAGAAAAATTTAGAACATGTTGTTCTCCTTCATGATGACACACTATGGAGTTGGCTGTGAGGCAAGAGGAGTTTTTGTTGATAAAATGAGGGCAATGAATGTGTTTGTTCAATTCAGCCATGGAGTAGTTCCCATTCTAATCCTCAACACCCTTGATTTCTATCTTATAGTAAGATTTGACGGTGAAACATGATATATTTGGGAAAGACAATAATGAAAGTGTAAATACGAATCAGAAGATGGGCCGCAACTAAGGTAACTGGATTTTTTTAGTTGACATGGCATCACGATATAATCATATTTTAGGTAGACTGTGGTTGCATAGATTTAAGGCGGTGCCCTCAACTTACCATTAGCGCCAAAAATATATAGTTTCCAAAAAGATAAAGATGGTAAGGGGAGTTCATAAGGTATCCCATAGAGGCCTATCAGAAGTCTCACAATATTCAGCACAAACTCAACAAGTACATATGTTGGCCCATATAGAACTATGCTTACCACTCAATACTGAAATCCTTCTCCTTTTAAATAACAATGATACTCAAGTTATACCACGATTTATAAAAATTATATTAATGTTATACTACCATAAAAAATATTTCATATGGTTTATTGAAATTAATCACAAATTCATATTAAAAAAGAAACTCAACTAAGCTATGAGAAAATATTTAACCATTCACTTTAATCCCAAACCCACATTCAAATAAATATTTAACTAAGACACAAGAACATATTTAACTTTAAATTTATTTACATTAATCACAATCTCATTTAAAAATAGACCCAACTAAGCTACAAGAACACCATTAACAACTTGTTTATTCATGTTAATCAAAAAATAATGGTAACAAGTACACCTAACAGCGCAACGAGAACACTTTTTACCATACTTTTATTCATGTCAATCACAAATCTACGTACAAAAATAGAGCCTACTAAGCAATGAGAACACACTTAAAAAATTATTTATTCATGATAATCTCAATCTCAAATTCAAAAACATTATATCAATCATAAGATTAATCGTGTTATATAACTATGAATAAGACGACTATTCGTGTTATAAGTCCACGAATAACAATACTAGTTATGTCATGTCTTTCAAATATACAAACTCAAAAATAACCCTAAATAAGGTACAATAACATATTTATACCCTACACTTATAAATGTTACCTTACTTAAATATACAAACTTCAAAACAACACTAACAAAGCTAAAAGAGCATTGTTTACATTAGATTTATACATGTTACTCCAATACACAAACTCGAAAGCATGCATACACGAGAGAACATACTTAACCTTGTATTTATTTATGCTACTTAAAAATAAAACTTAAAAACCATCTATATCTAAGCTACTCGATTACATTTACTCTTGAATTTATTCATATTACTCAACTACACACATTAAAAATAACTTTAACAAATCTATGAGAACGTATTTTAATATACATTTATTCACGTTACTGTAATACACACACTAAAAAGCAATCCTAAATAAACTAGGAGAACATATATTACCATACATTTATTCATGTTACTTAAATACACATGCTCAAAACTCGGGATAATAAGACTATATTTTATTAATCCAAGAATAACAAGACTATTTATGTTATATAACCAAGAATATTTATTCATGTTATGAAAAAACTGTTTAAAAACAATATTAGATATTTTTTTATTAGAAACTAGACTCAAGGATCTTTAAAACCATGCATGGTATCAATATTTAAATATTTTAAATCAATACATAATTAAAAATAAAATTAATATAAAACAATGTTGACGAAAAATTAGTTTTTCACATCTTGACGACTATTATGGGAAAAAAAACATACATTTGTCTAACAATTATATTTTAATGGATGTTCCTTTCGAGAGAGAGAGGAACTCTCTTCTCTCTAGAATTCAAAGTTTTCAAACTAAAAATTTACCACTCTGATTTTCAAATTAACATTGATTTAAAAAATATAAATTATTTTAATCCTTTATCTTCAAGCTTTAGGGCTCGAAATTTATGAATCTCTTTTATAGTTCTTTCAAAATTTTATTTACCTTCTTCAATCAAAACAACACTTTTTTATCTTCACTACACCCTGAGGTTGTTCTTATCTATCTAATAAAAAGAAGCTTATCTTTTGTAGCACATACATCATTAGCCTACAAAACATTGACCACGTTCTTCACCATTGTCGGGCACTAAGTAATACTCCCTCAATTTCATAATATAAGTCTTTTAAGGTTTATTCATCAAAATTAAAGAAAGTAATAATTTTTTTTTGAAAGAATAGAAGAAAATAAATTTGATTGGTGGAGTTAATAACTTGTGTAGAAGGTTAATTATTTTATTGGTTGAAAGTGGAATATATATAATCACTACTGCATTGACAAATGAGAACGACATATGTTATGAAACAAAACAATTCTTCTATAAATACTTATATTATGAAACAGATGGAATATTAGATGTACCATGATGATTGTCTATCTGTTCCTGTTTACTCCTACATTCATATTGGCCACAATTCAAGTCAGCCACCTCTATTTCCATTTAAGTTTCTCTTATACAAAAATAATAATAATTAGTCATCATAGCTTACACCTTCGGTCAGAACCATTACAAATCCCTTTGGCCTCCATACCTTTACACCTCTATACAATTATTTTATGTCACTTTCTTATCTAGCTCTACTTTTGCCTCCAACATAATTCATATTTTATATCATTGTAAAAAGTTTAACACTAGTTTTTAAAATATTGTTAGTTTAGAGAGAAATAGAAAAAAAGAACCCTATCTGCTCTACCTCGATTTATCTGGTTGTTGTTTCATTGTGAAGATCATAAAATGTACCGAATCCAATAAAAAAACACCATAATCAAAAGGTGAAATCATAATCCTTAAAAAATAAAGATAACTTACATAGTCCCAGCCGTCAACCTTCATCCGTAAACATGAAATATGATGAGTTACTCCCGATTATTTCTTCCTTTTATCCTAAAGAAACTCCTTCATCTCATGTCTCTAACGTCTTTAAGTCCTCCCAAACTGTGTTGGCTTCTTCTGGTATGCTTTTTCCTCAACATGTAGTTTCTCATGATACCAACATCTCTTCACGTCCCCCACCTTCCCCCCCCCCCCCAATTCCATGGTGGACTTCCAAACTTGGAGATATGCCCTCACAAAGAGGAGAATACTACTGGAAGAATTTCCATTTTAAGTTCATTCCACATCCAACATGCATAGTCATACCAACATGGAAAATGATAAAAACCCTAAGGAAGCAGAAGAGTCTACCGCACACTCCAAAGACCATTATCTCTTTCAGGCTGGTTATCAAACCTTCGTTCCTTATGATTCCGATAATATTCAACTCATATTGTCTCCGAAAACCATTAACACTTTGATCCTGTCAAAATCCAGAATAAACCAAGTCAAAAATCCCCAGAAGATTACCGTCCGCCCTTAGGGAAACTCTTACAAATTGATATTGATCCATCCATTCTTCCATTGGTTTTAATAGTTCAACCACTCAAATATTTATTGATCTTATTGCAAATATCAAGGGTTAACTCCCCTAATATTTAGAGTCATAACTTTATTGTTACATCAAATATTAACCAACCTCTCTTGGCTCATCAGGCCTGTCATCCGGCTTCAACAGTAAGTAGGCACACTTACAAACCTTAAGGTACTATCTTCCATATAAGTCCAAAAGTAATTCTTGGACATAAATCCATTTTTAGAAGCCTCTTACCCACCAAATCTGATAGTTTATAATGCATCAACATGGTTTAAACAGTCAATGGCATGGTCCTTACATCCATTCGGTTGGTACTGTTGGGGGAAAATATTAAACAACACTATTTTTAAAACAAACAAACAACTTTGATATACATTAAAAAAGAAAAATATTAGAAAACACTCTTAAAAGTCATACTTTAAGAGAAACTATTTTTCTGGCACTTAAGAAATCATTCTTGTCTTTTTTTATCTCACTTTAGTTTTCTCTCTTAATTTATTTCTAGAACATGATTTCTTGATGGGCCTTATAGAGAGGGCTCGACCTTTTAAAAGTATCAATTTATGATCCAACAATCCCCCTTAAACTTGTTCTCGTGACCCCAACTAGTTTCCTTAATCGTTTGAATTCTTCACATTTTTGTGGCTTGGTGATACCATCGGTAGCTTGATCTTGTGTCTTCGCATATTCAATTTGCATATCCTTTCTCGAAATACACTAAATTATATACAGTGGTAGCGGACATCAATATGCTTGCTTCGATCATGGAGTACTGGATTCTTCGCTAAGGCGATGACTGACTTATTGTCGACATACACTTTAATTGGCCCATTCTGTGTTAGGTCTATCTCATTCAATATATTTATAAGCCAAATTGCATGACTAACACATGTAGTAGCAACAATGTATTCTAACTCACAAGTAGATAACGTGACAATCTGTTGTTTCTTGGATATCTATGTGAAAGAAACATTTCCTATAAAAAAATACAAATCCAGTAGTACTCCTTCCATTATCTATGTCTCCACCCCAATCACTATCGTTATACCTTAAAAGCTTGTAATGATTATAAATTAAATAGAGTAAGACAAAGTCAATTGTACCTTTCGAATAACGAAGGATTCTCTTTGCAACCTTGAAATAAGTTGTTGTTGGAGTTTCCATGTAGTGGCTAACCAATTTAAATTCATAAAGAATATCTGGTTTCCTGCAAGTTAGATAGCGTATACTTCCCACCATACTCATGAATAATATTGGATCTATACTTTCGCCTTCTTCATGCTTGGACATTTTGAATCCAAACTTCATTGGTGTGCTAATCGGGTTACAGTTCTCCATCTTAAACTTCTTAAGGATATCTTTTGCATAGCTTTGTTGTGAGATGAAAATTCCATCTTTTTGCTGCTTAACTTCAATGCCAAGGTAGTATGACATGATTCCCAAGTCTATCATCTCGAATTCCTTTGTCATCACCTCTTTGAATTTATTAAACTTGTTTGGGCTGGTTCTAATGAAGATCAAGTCGTCCACAATCAAAATATCTCCATCTTTGATCTTGGTATATAGATCATGCTTGTAGAGACATTTGTTGAACTCGTTCTCTCGGAAATACTTTTCGATTCTACTGTTCCATATCCTTGGTGCTTGTTTTATCTTGTAAAGAGCCTTCTTTAGCTTCAACATCTTATCTTCGTGACCTTTGACCACGTGGCCTAATGGTTGTTGAATGTAGACATCTTCTTAGTGGGTGTCATTTAGAAATGCCGACTTTACATCCATTTGTTGTATCTTCCACTTGTTTTGAGCTGCCAAATAAATTACTAGTCTAATAGTTTTAAATAGGGAAACGGGGGTGAATACCTCATCCTAGTCAATTCCCGTCTTTTGACTAATATGTTTTGCTACAAGCCTTGCTTTGTTTTTTTTTTCAGTCTTTACCTTAGCATTTTTATTTATTTTGTATAACCATCTGACGCCTATTCTCTTGCACTATTTGGGAAGTGAGGTGAGTTCCCATGTGTCAAAGGCTCTAATTTTCTTCGTGCATCACGTCTCTTCATTGTTTGTCTTATGTAGCTTCTTGAAAGGTCACTGGTTCCCAATAAAAAAAGACACAAAATACTGTAAGGTTATCCATTGGTTTGTTTACCTCATAAAGATCACTAAGGCTTCCAAAGCTCTCTCATTTTGACTACCATTTGTCGATGATGAAGGTGGTGAGTCTCCATGAGTAGATAATATTGGTGAAACATGTGGGGTTGCAGCCTCTTGTGATTGCTCATTCGATGTCTGCTCATATTCTTTAATTTGGAGGAAAATGTGAACTCATTTGTATGACATTCGCCTTCTTCATCAACTATCAGGCCTCAGATTATCACAACTTTTTTATTGTTACAACTTGTAGCCTTTGGAACTTAAGTTTTAACTGATGAAGATAAAACTCTTTCTTTTAGCATCAAGTTTGGTTCGTTGTTCGTCTGGTACATAGACATGAGCTATGCCTCCAAATACTCACATGTGGGAAATTTCGAGCTTTCTTCAACTCCATGCTTCTTATGGTGTCCTTCCCCAAACACTTCTTATTGGAGATTGATTGGACAAGTAGACCGCACATGCCACTGCTTCTGCCCAAAAATCCTTAGGTTCTGCCCACTATTTTGTTGAGGAGATCTGGGAACCGTCAAGCAACGACGAATTACATGTGCTTCACAAAACTCTTGGAATTCATTGGATGTGAACTCCCCTCTTTGGTCAGATCTCATGGCTTTAATCTTATTTCCGCTCCTTTTCCACAAATGCTTTCAACTTCTTAAATATTTTAATGAATTCAAATTTATGTTTCAAGACATATACCCAAGTTTAAAAAATTATCAATCAAGAGAAAAAAGTAGTTACTTTTACCTAGACATATCAGTTTGATTGGACCACAGACATCGGTATGGATAAGGTCGTGTGGTTTCTTGGCTCTTGATTCTGACTCATTCGGAAAGGTTTTTCTGAATTTCATTCTAAGTAAGCATCCTTCACATAGTTGTTCAAGATGATTGATACATGGTAACCCTCTCACCATATCCGTCTTGGAAAATAACTCTAAAGTTGTAAAGTTTAGATGCCCAAACCGAACATGCCATAGCCACGATGAATCTTTGTAACAAGCCTTAAGACACTTTGCAACGTCATTTTGAATATTCAAAGAGAACATTCTATTCTTTGATATTTGTACTTTACCAATTAAATCTCATTTGTCATCTCTCATAAAAAAACTATAATTTTTTATGTGAATATCAGATCCCTTTCCTATGTACATAATAGACATTTTAAATTATTTGGTGACTACCATCTTTGGCACAAATAAGAATGTTACCTTTTCCTTTTACCGATATTTTGCTATCATCTCCAAAAGAGACATTTCCACTCACTATTTTTGTATGTTATTAGTAACATATCTTTTTCCTCTGTCTTCTCCTCGATATAGTTGTACCTCTCCTCAACTATATTATTGAGGCCTCTACATACTGAACCATAATGTACAAACCATTGAAATTTATAGCATTGGATTTGAGATTTGTCATTCCTTAAGTTCGGATTTCTTCTTCCACGAACTCGTGTTGAACTTTCTCGTTTCTCTTAGTTGTAGTTGGAATTATTGTTGTTGTAATTCCAGCAATTCCACGACCATGATAACCACCTCGTATGTTGCCTCTACCTCTACCTCGGCCACGTTGGTTTCTATCATCCCCTTCATTTTCATGCATGTCTTTGAGTTCTACTTTGAGGAGTTGTTCGGTGATCTATTGCTTCTTCTTGTGCTTTTCTTCATAGGATTGTAAGGAGCCTTGGAGTTCTTCAATCATCATTTTCTCCAAGTCTTTAGTTTCTTCAATCATCAAGATTATATGCTCAAATTTAGGATCCAACGAACGTAGTATTTTTTCTATTACTCTCACATCTTCTAACTTCTCACCATTTCTTTTTAATTGATTAGCAACGGTTGCTACTCTTGAGAAATAGATTAGGAAGATTTCATATGTATGGATTCAAATTCACCTCATAATGTTTGGAGGCATACCTTTTTAACCGTTTTTACTCATTTGTAAGAGATTTGTAATTTCTCTCACGCTTGTTTGGCGGAAGATACATTTGAATTTTTTTCGAAACCATCATCATCTAATGCTTGATAGATGAGGAAGAGAGCTGTTTTGTCTCTCTTTCTTGAATTATTCAAAGTTATTTTCTCCTTTTAAGTAAGGCTTGCTTCATTTTCGAGTTCGTCAAACCATTTTTCGACGGTATCCCACACATCATGCGCTCCAAGGAGAGCCTTCATCTTCATACTCCAATTGTCCTAGTTGTGTTTGTTGAGTGTTGGAATTTGGAAGGATGATACACCATTCGCAATATTTTTCAATATGTTGAATATCTAAAAAAAAAAATTCGAATAGAGCTTATGGATCTGATACCACTTTGTTGGCAGAAAATATTAAACAACACTTTTTTTAAACAAACAAACAACTTTGATATAGATTGAAAAAGAGAAATATTACAAAATACTCATACAACTTACACTAGAAGAGAAAATATCTTTCTAACACTCAAGAAAACATTCTTGTCTCTCTTTTCGCTCACTTTAATTTTCTCTCTAATTTACTTCTTCGTGTGTTTGGTGATGCTCTAGATGGTGGGAGAGCTCCACTATTTATAGAACCATAATGGAGACAAGGATCCACCATCCAAGAGCTTATAGATACTTAAACACTCAACCTCAAGACTAGACTCAAGGTAAAAGTATTTCTTACACTCAAGATAGAACTTTTCTTATCAATTTCATTTTAACTCACCCGAGCTGCTCCACCAACATCAGTAACCCACATGAAATATTCAATCTCTTATTTTCCATAGTTTCAACTTTTCTCAGTGTATTTTACGTAGGAATATGGAGTCCGTATATAACTAAGAAGGCGTCGATCTCCACACTAGTGTGCTATTGTTCGCTTTGGGCCCACTGGCCCGCACGGCTTTGCTTTTGGTCCACTTCCAAAAGGCCTCACACTAATAGAGATGTATTCTTAACTTATATAATGATCTTTCTTCCCATGTTTAACCGATGTGGGATGTGAGACTTTGGTCGCACCTAACAATCCTCCTCTCGAACAAAGTACCACTCTAGCCTCCTCTCAATTGACTTCCATCCGCCTACTATAGTCAGGTGGAGAGAAACCTGAACTCTAGAGCTTTAGGGAGGATCTATTTTCTCATACTGTGTTGCTTCTTGATCAAGCCACCTGCTTGATGAGCTATCAGGCACTCCGTCTTTAGATGAATCTGCGCCGCTCCTTGATCAAACCACATGCTTGATGTGCCATCTGGAGCTCCATCTATAGATGAATTCGCGCCGCTCCTTGATCAAGCCACCTGCTTGATGAGCCATCTGGCGCTCCATCTATCCAGCAGATCATTCACCTTGAGTATGGCTCCTGGCTTCTGGTATGGTGTTCGCATCTGAGAATTTCACCCACATCACAACCCACCACATCGCGTTCCATCTGGGTATGCTGCTCTGATACCATTTTTAGGAATATGGACTTCGTATATTCCGCCTTAGTATATAAGTAAGAAGGCTTCGATCTCCACACTAGTGTGATATTGTCCGCTTTGGGCCCACTAGCCCGCACGACTTTGCTTTTGGTCCACTTCCAAAAGACCTCACACTAATGGAGATGTATTTTTAACTTATATAATGATCTTTCTTCCTATGTTTGACCGATGTGGGATGTGGGACTTTGGTCGCACCTAAAAATCCTCCTTTCGAACAAAGTACCACTCTAGCCTCCTCTCAATTGACTTCCATCCGCCTACTATAGTCAGGTGGAGAGAAACCTAAACTCTAGAGCTTTAGGGAGGATCTATCTGCTCACACTGTGCTGCTTCTTGATCAAGCCACCTACTTGATGAGCTATCAGGCACTCCGTCTTTAGATGAATCTGCGCCGCTCCTTGATCAAGCCACCTGCTTGATGAGCCATCTGGCGCTCCATCTATAGATGAATCTGCACCGCTCCTTGATCAAGCCACCTGCTTGATGAGCTGTCTGGCGCTTCATATATCCAGCAGATCATTCACCATGAGTATGGCTCTTGGTTTCTAGTACGATGTTCGCATCTGAGAATTTCACCCACATCACAACCCACCACATCGCATTCCGTCTGGGCCTGGTGCTCTGATACCATTTGTAGGAATATGGAGTACGTATATTCCGCCTTAGTATATAAGTAAGAAGGCGTCAATCTCCCCACTAGTGTGATATTGTCCGCTTTGGGCCCACTGGGCCGCACGGCTTTGATTTTGGTTCACTTCTAAAAGGCCTCACACTAATGGAGATATATTCTTAACTTATATAATGATCTTTCTTCCCATGTTTAACCGATGTGAGAAAAAATCATGTATCCTACCACACCCAAGACATTTTCGTCAAGATATGATGTATGTATGGCATGCAGAAGTGAAAAATTACCCCTAATGGTACTTCTATTTTCGGTTAATCTATAATGAGAATCCTTCTATTATTTCGGATAATGTATCATAGCTTTTCAATGAGCGTCTACTCTTTCTGAAAAGTGGTAGCCTAAGGTTTTAACTTCCAAAGACCCATTCCAGTCCATCCTTATCTAAGTCAAGTTACACAACCTTCCTCGTGAATTATAGACAGAGAAATGTCTAAGTTAAGTTTCCAGGTTCCTTAGTATACCAGTATACGTTGACATCCACACTATACACAAGGTGAGGCTCAATTGTGCTAGTTTTTGCATTGTGATGACCGCCGCTGATAACTACTCAAAAAAAGTAAACATAAAGTAACTTGGCCAACCTATTGTCCCACGTATTGAGTATCAAGGTCTTATTGAGCTGTAAAAAGTATGACAGATTCGAACACAATATTTCTAATTGTATTGTCTTATCCTATTCTCTCGACTCCCTCTCCATTATGCATGTACCTTATTGCTCGATTAAGGAAAAGATAATAGATAAAATCCCTTAGGCTATCTGTGTCTCTTATAATGAAAGAGACTCCTAGGACATTTTGTTATCCTCTGGCGATGATCCAACATATAATGTGTTTTTTATGGCACTGGATGAAGATGGTAACTATCAACCCCCATCAACAATTATTCCTTTGCTCAAAATGTTAAGAACTACCGCTCTTCTACCCTACTTGTACGGAGACTCTCCTTTATCCCTGGTGAGAATAGAAATTGAATTGAGAAGATTGAGAATATTGACTCAAAGATTTTCAGATGGTGAATGTAATCTTTCTCCTCTAATTATTTCATAGGTGTAATCAGCCTCCTCGGCCTCTTTAAATAGGCCCAGTGAGTTAGTTGCAAATTCGGTTACATAAAAGAGTTATTTACAGTTCAGTCCCTATTCTTCTTATAAAACTTTAATCTTACTCTATATTAATAGAACTTATCATTCAAGTCCTTATTAATTACATTTAAGTCCGTTATGAATATATTTCCTTATCAGTAGCCCCCTTAGTTCTTATAAAGATGATTTTATAAGAACTATTCAGTCTTCGAACATTACTCCAAGTGAATAAAACTTCTTTCCTCCAGCCCCTTTATCATGACTGAGATCAGTGACTTCCAATTTCACTTCGAATATAAGAATGAGTGCAAATAAGCTTCCCACTCGCTTCTAATCTACCAATTAGAAATACAACTCTACTTCGACCTCGAATCTCCTGTCTTTAGCATTTTTCGACTAACGTACCCCTACTTGAAAGATTGATTGGACCCTTCTTGATAGGTCTATGACATAGCAAGTTTTTCCCACGTTTGTATTCCACCCAATGAGAACAGTTCAGTGGTTTTGCCTCTTCAAATTCTCAACGTTATCTTTTCCCAAGTATAAATACTTAGCTCCATCATACTAAGAACTTTTCAGAAAAATCATCGTTCCTAAGCTATCTTCATCTAGTTCTTCTTCAACCTTCAACCTCATTAGCCACCTTCCCCAGAAACATCAATTTCTTCAGTCACAAAAAACAATTTCCCAATTAAAGTCTATTGTATGAGAAGATATCCCAAATACAAAAGATCTAAACCCAAAAAACCCAGAAAACCGAAGAAATCTCTCTTCACTGGTCCTAGCAATCAAGTGTTTGGTGCTTGCGATTATCTCTGTATAGGAGAAAGAGCTGAGGTATACAAAGCTGCTGGGTTAATCTACAACGGTCCTCGTTTCTTCTCTACCACCTTCAAATACGGTATCTTCAATTCCAACCTTGTTAATTCATCTTCGCCTCTAGCATCAAACCCAGAATCTAGCCAGCAATCTTCTCCTCCTCGAAATCAATCCACTTCTCCATCACTAAGACCACATCGAAAACCTAAGCCTGTCAATTCTGACAAACCTCTAATTCCTCAAAAACTACAATCTAAATCACCTATCCTACAATCCGAAGCAGTTAGAGTTTTTCGCAAAAAACCAACCTTCCTAGCAATGGGTGACGATGCATAAACCTCCTCTCCTCCCCCACAAGAAATGGTTGATGTTACTCCAGGAAATAATCAACCAGTTCTTGTGGAAAACGAAAAATAATCCCAAACTGAAACTCAAACTGAAAAACAATCCCAAACTGAGACTCAAACTCAAGTTACTGATGAAGAAAATGATTCTGAAGACACTGAATCCAATGCCGAAGCCAAATCCGAGGAGGAACAAGAAGTAAACCCTTCAAGGAATATTCGAGGAAAGAAACCTCCTATTACCCTCCCCGAAGACGTTGCCGCCTTGGTTCAAGAAAACCTAAAACCACTTTGTCCTCGGTACATTCTAGCCCTAAAAAATGTACCCTATACTTATTACCCCGAATCACAAAAATAAATCCTTAAGAAAGAATGGGGATTAACAGACAACATCGTTCTTCGTCTACCAGTAGAAGGAGAAACACATTTGAATTGTCAGAAAAACGAATTGGTTGTTTACCCTGAACTTTTCAACTGGGGACTTCGATTTCCCCTCGATCCAATGATTGTAAAGTACTTCGAAATTCTTAGGTTGTGCCCAACACAAGTCACTCCAAACCAATTGTTCACTTTATTCTCCGCCATTATGGTGTCGAGGCTAGGAAACATCCCCCTCGAAATAGAAGACTTCATTTCACTGACCAAAATCTCAAAGGGGCCAGTTTTACCATTCTACTACCTAACTTTGGAGGATGATCTGAAGATTATCGATGACCTCCTTGAGGCTGACAAGTTTTGGAAGCAGAGGTTTGTTTTTTTATCAGGAGCCTGGGAAAATGGTAAAGAATTTTCCGATGACAACCCCTCAAAACTTACTCTCATCTGGAGAGATAACAGTAAGTAAATCATGATTATTATTGTTAATACTTTCTTCCCAATTTATTGTTAATCCTAGCCAAACTAACCAGGCCTACTTATCTAATTATTTACTTTTCTCCCAGAAATTCCGAGGCGATTCAAAAGTCGTCGGAAGACTGCAAAGACCATCTTCACGAGAATGGCTGAATGGGCTGAGAAATCCTGGGGAAATGGCTTTCACTCCGCCTTTCAACCAATCAACTTCGTCAACAGCCATCTCTGGCGCATAACCTTGGGAGCTGACTTCCCTGAAAATCCGATGCTCCCCCCAGATCCCATTATAGCGGTCCAAAGAATACTCGAACGAGATGGGAAAACTTATCTTCCCACCAGGAACCGATCTGACAGTCACCTGCCACCAAAAAAGAAGGGAAACTGGCCCTCAAAAAGTCCAACACAAGCAATCATAGCCCTTCTAAAAATTCGAATCCTACAAGGAAACGAAAAACGCCTGTATCTCAACTTCCCATAATATCCGAAGAAAGTGAACCCATCCCTAAAAGAAAAAAGAAAGAAGATAATGCTTCAAAGAAGAAAAAGGACAAGTCCACCACCCCAAAAAAGAACGAAGCTGAAATGCTCGAAGAGGTACTCGCTTCCGAGGTCCATGAGAAAACCTTTATTGAAGAAAATCCTCAAGGTGGATTGGCACTAGGAGATAGCCAGGAAAATGAATATCTTAACCTCGACGATTTCAACTCTAGTGGGGATTTTATAATCACTTGTGAAAATTCTCAGCCTACAAACACTATTCCATCATCTTCTACCGATGTTGCCATAACTTCAACATCTAATGCGATTATTCATGTCCATCATCGCCCATCAAACTTGTCGAACCCTGACAGATCCGATGAGGTAACTTCAATCCTTCGACCTTTTACTAACTTAAGTGCTGCAGCCAAAACATTGTGTGAAGAAGTAAACAATTCAAATACACAATTGGAACACCTTGCACAAGAATTAATCAAGAGCAAAAAGGAAAAAGAGTCTGAAAAAGCTTCAAAAGATGAAGCACTTCAAAATTTTGAGGCTGAGAAAAGAAAACTTCTTAAAGAGCATAAAGAAAAAATCGAAGCTTTGGAAACTTCTTATCGTCTGGCTCTTGAAAATATAAATCTTCAACATTCTACTGCCATTTCTAAGGAAAAGAAAAAATCTACCGATGCTGAAGAACTTGTTAAGAAAACTCAAGAAAACCTGGAAAATTGTCAAACTCAATTGACTACGCTTCAAACAGGATTCGAGCAGGAAAAGAAGGACGCCATCAAGAAAGCCGAAGCTGCTGTTGGTTCTGTGATGCTTGATGGTATCAAGAAGGCTCAAACCCAAACAGCTATCGATCTTCTTCGAGAAATCCATGCCGCCTATCCAAGGTTAAATTTAACAGAATTTTGGAAACAAGTTCCAGAGGAAGATCGCCCAAAGGAAGCATTCGAAGTTGCATCAAGCTCCTCAGAAGAAGATGACGTTTCTGAAGGGTCATCGGAAGACGACTAAGCAATAGATTATATATGTCATGTGTTTGTTGTTGTTGTTTTTTGTGTGTTTTTATTAAGTAGTTTTCTCCTTTTTGTAAGCTTCAAGCTTTATCCGATGAAACAAGCAACTATCTTAATATTTCAAAGTTCTGGTGCACTTATAAAACGTGGCACTCCAAAATTTGGTGCGCTCGTAAAACGTGGCACCTCGAAAATTTAGTGCACTCATAAAACGTGGCACCTCAAAAATTTAGTGCACTCACAAAACGTGGCACCTCGAAAATTTAGTGCGCTCATAAAACGTGGCACCTCGAAAATTTAGTGCGCTCATAAAACGTGGAACCTCGAAATAGGTTGTTTCTTCAAAGCTATTGCTTTGGAAAATTACTCTTGGTCAACTTTCAAAGATGATCAGTATTTGCCAAGTTACCAAAATAACAAATCATTCATCATATTAAACAACCAATGGCCAAAAGAAATTTTATTATGAAATTCAATTTTAACGAGACACCTCATTAAAACCTTTCTGGGCAAACAGATAAGGAAAGAGTATGTATGTCTTGCAAAAATTCTAAGTTCGATTTTATTCACAATACAATTTCAAATGTTCTATATTCCAAGGGTGTTTAAGCATCCTCCCCTCACAATCAGACAACCTATATGACCCTGGCTTGACCTTCATTTTGACATCATAAGGACCCTCCCAATTCGGAGCCAATTTTCCGAGGTGTTTATCCTTGGTGTGAAGAAATACTTTTCGCAACACTTTATCGCCAACTTTGAACTCCCTTTTCTTAACTTTAGCATCGTACCTGCTTCTCATTAAGTTTTGATAATGAACCACATTCAAATGTGCTTTGACCCTCTTTTCCTCTAACAAATCAAGCTCAACCCTTCTAGCTTCATCATTATCTACTTCAGAATAGCGCAATAATCTGTAGGAAGGTAATGTGGATTCAGCAGGGCATACAGCATCCATTCCATACACCAAAGAAAAAGGAGTCTCTTTTGTGGCCTCTCTAGGAGTTGTACGATATGCCCACGACACCTCTTGAAGATAATTTGGCCATTTCCCCGTTGCTCCCGCCAAATATTTCTTCAAACCCTCCAAAATAGATCTATTTGTAACTTCCACTTGCCCATTTGCTTGTGGATGGAAAGGAGTAGAAAAGCATTGCTGTATTCCTTTCGAGGAGCAAAAAGAGTTCATTTCCTTGTTATTAAATTGGGGACCGTTATCTGTTGTTATTTTTCGAGGAACTCCAAAACGGTAGCAGATGTTACTTAAAATAAACTTGATCACATCCTTAGCTTTTGTTCTAGCTAAAGGCTCTGCTTCTGCCCACTTCGAAAAATAATCAACTGCAACAATAATCATCTGTCTTCCACCTGAAGCCATAGGCAATGGTCCTACCAAATAAATCCCCCATCTATCAAAAGGAACCGCCTCAGAGATTATCATTAGAGGTGTCGCTGGTTTATGTATCAAATGTGCATACCTTTGACAAGTATCACAACTTCGAACTAATAACTTGGCATCCTGTAATATAGTAGGCCAGTAATATCCTGCCAACAATACCGTACGCGTTAAAGCTTTGAAACCACAATGAGCTGATCCATCTCCATCATGTAATTCAGATAAAATGTTTTGAGATTCTTGCTTACTCAAACATCGTAATAAAGGCCTCGACACAGACCTCTTATACAATATCCCATCCAATACCACATAACCAAGAGCTTTATTTCTTATTTTCTTGAGCAAGTGCTTATCAAGAGGTAGTATTCCCTTCGTAAGAAAATTTAACAAGTCAGTTCTCCAATCATCCTGAATGTGCACCGAATCATTTACTACCTCCTCAACAAATTCACATTGCTCAGAGCTTGATATAATCGAAGGTAATGGTTGTTTCACGATCCATGGATATTCTTCAGAGTAAGCCATTGTTGCTAAAGAATCAGCCATTGTGTTATTTCCTCTTCGAATATGCTCCACCTCAACATTTTCAAATTGTGTCATCATACTTCGAAGTTCTTGCAAATACAAAACCAAACGGTCTTTTTTAGCTTCTGATATTCCTTTGACATGATTAACTACCAACTGCGAATCCGTTTCTAAGTGCACGAATATTGCTCCACAAATTTTTGCTAACCGCAATCCTGCTAGCACCGCTTCATATTCAGCTTCATTATTCGAAGCATGAAATCCAAATCTTATAGCTTGAAACATATACTCCCCTGTTGGTGCCACCAATTCTACCCCCGCACTCGACCCTTTATTACTAGATCCTCCATCAGTTCGTACTGTCCACACCGGATTCGTGTGTATTTTTTCATCTTCTTTCTCTTCGGATCTACTCGAATGAAACTCAACAAAGAAATCTACTAAGGCCTGAGCTTTGACAGCCGTTCGTGGAGAGAACAATACATCGAAATCTCCCAATTCTACAGACCACTTAGTCATTCTTCCTGAGATATCTGGCTTTTGCAATACATTTTTCAATGGATAAGAAGTTCGAACCACAATTGTATGTGCTTGGAAGTAAGGACGCATTTTTCTCGCCGCCACTACTATACACAATGCCAATTTTTCGAGCTTTAAGTAACGTTTTTCAGCATCAACCAAACTTTTACTGACATAATAGACGGGCTTCGAAACTCCCGTATCTTCACTAATCAGAACTGCACTCACTGCATAATCTGATACTGCTACATACAAAAATAGTTGCTCACCTTCTCGAGGTTTCGATAATATTTCGGGAGAGGACAAAAGATTTTTTATCTTAATAAAAGCTTCTTCACAATCCAAAGTCCACTCAAAATTATTCGGTCGACGCAACACCTGGAAAAAAGGCAAACATTTATCTGAAAAACTAGAAATGAATCTATTCAGAGCTGCTAACCTGCCTGTTAACATTTGCACTTCTTTGATATTCCCAGGTGAAGACATTGATATCAAAGCCTTCAACTGTTCTGGATCCACTTCAATTCCTCTTTCACTTATCACATACCCCAGAAACTTACCAGATCGGACTCCAAATGTACATTTTTCTGGGTTCAACTTCAACTGTATTGCTCTAAGATTCAGAAACGTCTCTTCTAAATCATCAATGTGATTATCATCACTTTTGCTCTTAACAAGCATATCATCGATGTATACTTCGATATTCCTCCCTATTTGTGAAGCAAATGCCTTATTCATCAACCTTTGATATGTAGACCCAGCATTTTTCAATCCAAATGGCATCACTCTATAACAATGTAAACCTCGATCAGTGATAAAAGTTGTGCTTTCTTCATCCTCTGGATTCATTCGAATTTGATTATATCCTGAAAATGCATCCATAAATGTTAGAATTTTGTTTCCAGAAGTAGAATCCACTAATTGATCAATTCGAGGTACTGGAAAAGGATCCTTTGGGCAGGCTCTGTTTAAATCTGTGAAGTCTACACACATTCTCCATTTTCAGCTCTTCTTTTTCACCACTACAGGATTAGCCGTCCACTTCGGATATTTGGACTCCGTAATATGCCCCATTTTATACAATCTATCTACTTCAGCGATTATGGCCTCAGATTTTTCCAAAGAAAGAGCTCTCCTTTTTTGTATTATCGGTTTGATCTTCGAATCCACAGCCAGACTATGACATATAATGTCAATTGGGACCCCAACTACATCCTCAGACGTCCAAGCAAACACATCCAAGTTTTTAGACTAAAAATTCAACAATCTTTCTCGCACTGATAAAGACAGTAAAGTTCCAATTCGAAGTACTCTGTTATTATTGAAAATGTATTCCTCTATTTCTTCACTTACCACCACAGAACTCGGGGTTGACCTCGGATCATCAATTCCCTCATCTGTACTACTAGGAGGCAACCCCCCAAACTGCTATTTCTCCATTGGATCATCGGTACTTTTATCACGTAGTCTAAATGCAGCAGCGTAACACTCTCTAGCCACTTTTTGATCACTTGGAACTACACCAATTCGATCCCCGACTACATATTTCAAACATTGATGAACTGTAGAAACTATAGCATACATTTTTGCTAGCCATGACCTTCCAAAGATAGCATTGTAGCTCGACGGACAATCTACCACCATAAAAAGTACTTGTACTTTCTTTTTGAAAGGCCCTTTTCCCAGATAAATTTCACCTTCAAACTCCCCTACTACGTTTGTTGTCGCACCAGTAAACCCAATTATAGTTCTTTCTGACCTTTATATCCGAGGCGGAGCATTTAATCTATCATATGTTGATTTGAACAACACATTAGCAGAACTTCCAGTATCAATCAATACTCGTCGAATTTCTACCCCACACATTTCTGCTCCAATGACCACTGCATCTTCATGTGGTCCAGTAACTCCTCTCAAATCATCCCCATCGAAAATTATGAATGGGACATTCTTCTTATTGTATAGATGTGCTGATGCTCCTCCTTCAACTTGATGCGTTAAATTTAATATATGTCTTTTCCTCGAATTATTAGTATCATTAGTCATTGAGTCTCCCCCAAATATTTCCAAGGATTCAAAGAATGCACATAAATCACGAACATGTCCCTTACACATCGGCTCATCAACTGACATCAACAACAATCGACTGGGGTCTGGGTCGACATATTCCGAAGCCACAACAAATTCATCCTCTGCAACATCTAAAATCATCAATGCACTTTCCTGCTTAGAGTTAGGATTACTAACCTTTTGAGTTATGGCTTTAGCGTTCCTTTTGACATACTCCAACAACTTTCCATTCTCTATCAAAATCTGCATTTCCTTCTTCAAAGCAATACAATCATTTGTATCATGCCCAATATCATCATGATACCTACAGAACCTGTTATTGCGTTCCTCTCTTGGCCTATTAATTGCTGCCGGCTTTCTAAAATTTACTGTTCCCTTGGTTTTCTCATATATCGATGCCACACTTTCAGTAAAATCCGCATAATATTCTGGCCTTACCCACACATTCGATCTTGGTCTGAATTGGTGTTGATTATTAAAATTGTGCTGATTAGAACCCCCTTGATATGATTTCGAACCTCCTCGATTGGAAACATTTTGATTACTCCTCGCCCATGACGAGTTATTATTCAAAGCGATCACTTGATTATTCCCTTTCTAAACAATACTATTTCCTCCTCGAACTCGAGTAGACTCCTCGACTTTGATCTGATCTTCAACCTGAGCCATGAGAGCTCCAAATGTTAATTCCCTACGCCTTGTTGTTTCATCAACTAAATCTCTTGGCAACAATCCTTGTCGGAACGCTGCCATAGCTACCACTTCCTCACAATCATCTAATCCTGCCTTTGTTGACACAAATATTTTAGTATAATCCTTCAACTTTTCTCCCACAGATTGTTTACATTGTATTATCGTATCTCCGTTAGCTCTCATTTCTTTGCTTCCCACAAACTGTCTTCGAAAAGCTGTGTAAAAGCCTCTAAAATTTGCAATGGACTCCTTAGGAATCTTATTATACCATTTTAACGCAGTTCCTTTGAATGTCTGAGAGAATGCCCTACAAACCAATTTATCATCGTCCTCGAAATTAGTCATATAGTTCTTGAATTGCTCTATATGATCATCTGGATCCTGAGTTCCATCAAACTTGTCAATTTTAAAAATGTCGAAACGCCTCGGAAGTGGTACAGGTCTAATCGCACTAATCAACGGTGAATCCCTCCAATCTACTCCTTAAACAAACTGGTCTTCATTCCTCATTCCCACAGTAGCATACAAACTTGATTCACCTTCAAATCTCCGAGGAAAATACACTCGTCTTTCCTTCTTTTGCCTTCCTTGCTTATACATTTTAGCTGGCCTAAATTTATATCCTCCTTCTTTTGAATGACTTCGAAAATGCTTATATCTTGGTGTTTCATCTGATTCCGAATTTTCAAAATCATCTTCTTCACTAGAATCTACATACCGTCGCTTCTGCAACTTCTCCTTTTTTCTCATTCCACTGTGCTCCTTCTTACGCTCAAAATGTATTTTACGTTGAACATCTTGTACATCGCCGACATCATTCAATGGATCCGAATGATTATCCCGATTACCTCTTGCTACTTCAGATCTAAGTCTAGCACCATTATTATCTTGTTTATTTTTAGCAAATTCATCAAGTTCTGCCACTTTTCTTATCAACTCATTCATTTTTCCTTCAAAATCAAATTGGTTTGATTGAAAAGGAACTGACTCACCTACTTCTTTCTCTTGCAGATCAGATCTCAACGTCTCCAAAGCTTTTCGAAGAGGCGGATTATCTCATTCCTCAGAATTCATCTCCGATCAACAAAAATATAAAGGAAATACTTCAGAAAACGAAAAAATTCGAGACTCGATTTTTGATCTATCGATCAAGGTATCTTCGCCCCTCTCCTTCTAGCGCCAATTTGGTGAGAATAGAAATTGAATTGAGAAGATTGAGAATATTGACTCAGAGATTTTCAGATAGTGAATGTAATCTTTCTCCTCTAATTATTTCATAGGTGTAATCAGCCTCCTCGGCCTCTTTAAATAGGTCCAGTGAGTTAGTTGCAAATTCGGTTACATAAAAAAGTTATTTACAGTTCAGTCCCTATTCTTCTTATAAAACTTTAATCTTACTCTATATTAATAGAACTTATCATTCAAGTCCTTATTAATTACATTTAAGTCCCTTATGAATATATTTCCTTATCAATCCCTTGTCATTTCTACAACCCAAAAGGTATTTCAACCACCATCCAGCAGTTAAGGACATTATGTTCCTTGATCAGTAATCTTATGAAAATTTCTCTTTTATTGTCATTTTATCCATGATCTTATCCTATTGGAACGCGCACGGTTTTAATAACCTTATTCGTCAAAATGGTGTAACTGAGTTCGTCTTTAGTAACCATATTAGTTTTATACTCACTAATGAAACTAAACTTCACAAAAATAAATTAACCACGTTTCTTTACAAACATTACCACACTAACCATTCGACCCAAACCTCAAATAAATTATGGTTAGTTTTGAATCATATCGTCTAAAAAATAAAGATATAAAATTCTATCCCCCAATATAGCGATTGGACCACCACTCACATCTCATCCTCTTTAAAAAAATTAATTTTTACTATTTATGACTTCAATAACGTCTTTGATCGGTTCCCCTTTGAAATGATCTTAATATCACCTCAAACTCTTCGTCAAACACTTCTTTGGTGGTTTTGGGTGATTTCAATTCCATTAAAAAACTAAGGATCGAATAGGAAATTTGTACCATAGAATTCGTTAATTAATAATTTAAACAACTTTTGTTACTCTTGTGAGTCTAATGACCTTCGAGCAACTGACTTCCAATTGTTTGGGTTAATAATCAAGTTAAAAAATATATTTCATCAAAGATCAATAATATTATCGTTAACAATCATTGGGATACTTTATTTCTTACCTCATTTTCCTATTATGATTATCCTCGAACCTCTAGCTATACCATAATCGTTTTTTTTTCAACATCACACGTTACACTCCAAAAAAAACCTGTCTTTATTTAAACATGTTGCAATCTTATCCACAATATAAATCCATTATTGATAATAGTTGGAACCTTCTTATTGACGGATATAATATTTCCATTATACATGCCAAATCAAGTTGCCTCTAACTAGGACTTTTTAATTTCGACAAAAAATGAATTTAGTTACATCAATGAAAATGCCTCATTCGCAAAGAACTCCCAAAACTTATTCTCATTGAAACTGAAACTAATGTTAAAAAAACTTCATATTTCTAATTAGAGCAGATATATATTTCTTAAAGCAAAAATCTCACGAGCCTTAGCTCAAACTAGTTGACCACAACCTATGTCCTGAACAATATCAATAAGATCACCACCTCCAAACTCAGTCATACGATTATGGCCTATATGATACGTCATATCACCTATGACGAGATTAAAATGGTCATTTTTAGTATCAATCACAACAAAGTCCCCATCTGATATGGCTAGATTTCTAGCTTTCTTAAATTCTAATGGTTAATCAAAAGTGAGACTTTTGTAAATAGGTCTCTCATTACTTCTAAAATAGTTGAATGGACCCAAATTGGAATAAAATTCAAAACACCTTCATTCCAAAATCGGATAACCCCTCCTTATCGTCTGATGTTAGAATTATCACATGATACAACGTAATCTATAAGGTCATCTCTAAATTTTTTACGGATAGAATAAATGCATATTTTCCCTCTGTAATATACTCTTCCCAATATGTCTTTATTCTCGGGCATAACATCTGAGACGTAATTATTTTTTCTCAAGAACTTCTTCATAATTATAACAACAACAATAAGGTCCCAAAAGTTGTTCTCAAAATCAATCTCATGAAAGCTTTTAACAATGTATGTTGGCATCTTCGTCTTAATGTTCTTAGCTCAATTATTTTCCCCTAAAAATAATCTCATGGATCATATAATGTAGTACTACCATATCTTACACAATCGATCTAAATCCTTCAACGGTATGAGAGGCCTACAACAAGATTCTCACTTCTCTCTTTTTATTTTATTCCTTGTTATATAAGTCATTTCTAGTATTCTGAAAGAGAAAAGCTTTAACCTATATTTCAGGTTCCATTGGAAGTGTCACAAACTTCAAATCATAGATTCTTTGTTCGTCACTGATCTTATGATTTCAGCCGCTCTAACGTTGATTTCCATTGGAAACATTATAGCATCGTTAAATCATTTATTTTTACCAAGTATCGAACTAAATTTCAAATTGGTCTTAAATCACTTTTGACATTTTTGACGAGTATTACTAGAAATATCATAACTTTGTAAAAAATATTATTAATATAAATTAGACTTTAAATATTTGTAACCACGTATAATATTAAGTTTGAAATATTTTCAATTAGTAAATAATTTAATTTTAAAATGATCCAAGAATAGGAATACTAACTTAAATAACATGGATAATTTCTTTTTTAAAATATATCTTCCACACGTACTTGTAAAATTCGTAAAATAAACAATAACTGTGGTTCGAGATCAATTTTCAAATCAGGGATATTACACCTAAGATACCCACTCAACTATTTTATTGTCATCTAATATCCAAGTTTGATTTATTATCCTTTAATATCCATCTCAACTACCTAATTACCACTTAATACCTAACATTATTTTAATACCCTAACTACACTCACCCTTCATCAACAACCATGTAACCAACATTTCTCTTTCTTACTTTTTCTTTTTATTTTATTTTTAAAAGATCCATATCTTTCAAACTGGAGCTTGAAATAAATAAATAAAAGTACCATCGCTTTTGTTCTTTTAAACTGAACAAAATTAGATCCATTGATGATTTTATTTATTTTTAAATAAAATTTCACTAGTAACAACTCTCAGGAAATCCTGAGAGTTGTTTGATATCGAGAGAGTTGCAAACAACTCTCAGAAAATCCTGAGAGTTGTTTGAAATCGAGAAAATTGCAAACAACTCTCGGGTTCGCTTTTCAAACAACTCTCGGGTTAGTACCGATGAAGGTACCAGCGGGTATATATGGGTGGAGGTATTTTTGTCGAAATTTCAATTCGAAATACCAAATGACATTATCCAAAAAGCAAGTACTAATGGATAGTTAAATAGTTGAAAAGGTATTTACCGGTACTTTTCTTTTCAAATTAATATAAAAATATTTCAAATTTATTTTTTAATAAATAAATAAGGTAATCTTCTATTATAAAAGGAACATATATCTTCTTTTATAATTTTGATATTGTTAAGTAATTATGAAACGTTTTGATATTTTTTTTATAATTGGAATTAGTTTTTGAAGTACATAGTATGCTTCTTTTATAAATTATTAAAATATAGTTTTTTATATATAAAATTATATCTTCAATTGTTTTGCTTTATATTTAAATATTTTTTCTTCTGGAATGAAATTTTATGGATAATGACTCCAAGAACCCACTTTGTTTAGAGTAAGTTAAACTCTTGGTGCGACCTTGTCGCTACTCGTATATCAATAAAGTCATTTCCTGGCCTTGTCAAACTCTCGCTTTTGCTCATTTTAACAGTTTAAAGTGAGAGTTTTGATATATACATTTCCTAGATAGATATAGTAGGGAACAAAATATTCCATAATTTGATTTTAATATTTCATTCACACTTCGGTACTACAATCTTATAACAGGTAAAGGAAGGTGCCCAAGTAGGAAGATGGTTATATTCTGCAACTTGTGAAATAAGTTATCTACTGATCCACAAGACACCCTTGCACTTGTAAACGGAGCCTATTCATATACCACAAATCAATTGAGCTTTTTCTAGAACCGAACTGAAAGATATTGTAGGATTTATAAGACAAATGATCAGCATCTTCCTTTTTTTATCTGTCTCTCTTACCTGTTGATTTCGAGTAATCGGAAATAGCTTTGCAGTATTGATACTCTCATATTCGAGTTAATATTTTTAGAAAAAGAGAAAAAGACAATCACAAAAGTAGGCAATTATGTATAAACAGATTCATATGGGTTTTATTACCCTAATTTCCTAATTTTCCAATGGTTGGAAAGTATATTATGGGATTTTGAACATAATATCATCTCTGGACTATCACAATTTGGTGACATATGGTCTATTGACTTTTAAAAGTCCGTTGGTAGTACCTGAAATATGAGTTTTGGATAAAGTTAGTCCACCAGTTCCATTGATTCATGTGGTCCTCCCACCTATCACCACAATCAACATAATTTTGTATCACTGGTCCCTTAACTTTAGGTCAAAGCTCGAATGTAGTCTACAACCTATAATCTAAAGTTAAGGGATCAGTGGTGATACAAAATTTTCATGACTATGGTGACAGGTGGCAGGACCATACGAATCAAAGGATCTCAGGATCTCGTGGACTAACTTTATCCAAAGTTGATAGTCCATGGACTACCAACGGATTTTTGAAAGGACTATCTATCACCAAATGTGACAGTTTAATGATGATATATTATTTAATACCTATATTATGGTATGACATGGCATCGATGACATCTTCGTTGATTATTTGTATGACCAAATAAATAATAGTTTTTAAGTATAATTGATACTTGATTAAATAAATGATGATTTCTATATAAGTTTTGGATAGAAAAAATTGAAATAAAAATAATAATATTCGTAATTATTAGGAAGCCATCCGCGATCTTATTGTTCAATAAACTTTTGTTTTACAACGGACTGAAAAGTGCCAAAATCATTATCAATTAATTGCAATAGATTATGGACAACAGAATTTCTGGTTGCATATGTGTGTTTGCTATAAAATATTAATGGCAACCAAAATTTATTGTAAATGTGATTTGAATGGAACCGAGTCACGACATTGCAAATGTAATCTTAAATTCATTGCACCATTGGAGTCTGATGAATGTGTCATATGGTATGTTCATCATTGTAAAAAATCGTTGTCATCCCGTTGCAAAACAAATGTCTAAAATGCTGCTTACAAACCTTGTTGCAATCTTGTTGTAAACCAAATTTAGTTTAATTTCCAACACCATACATGCAATTACGGATCCGATATAAATTCATGGTTGTTCTCATTGCAAATCCATTAAAAATCCACCGTTGCAAGTCTGTTGTTAAACTTAATGATTTTTTTGTTTAAAAATACTACATAGCTATGTGGGGGGGGACTTTATAGCTATGCAGGTCCATTCCATGATTCGAAATACAAAATATTATCTAATTTTTATTCAATAATAAATGATTAAAAATGTATGCAAAAAATATAATATCAATTTTTGATGTTGTAAAATCTTGATAAGTATATGAGTTTACTGTCATTGCTTCCTCCTCGCCAACGCCTCGTTCTATCATTTCAAGGACGCGTAAATCAAATATACTGACAAGTGGTGGATCATAAGTAACAATGATGAACGAATATATAACATAATTTAAAAAATTAATTAACAAAATGGTCTAAAACTTTAGCAAACAACAAGATATGTCAGAAATCATATTGCAGAAAAAGCACAACAGTAGTTTTTGTTTTAGTGATTCACCTTGAATTTTCCATCGTTACGAGAAAATATATGAGGAGGATCCTTATGTAAGAAACCAAACAAAATTTAAAAATTAACATAATTAAAAAAATAAGACAAACACCGTCCACTGAATTACTCAAGACAAAAAAAACTATAGTTCAAACACTGATTTTGTGATTTATTATTGGTATCAATAAAGAAAGTTTGCTTTATGAAATTTTAACTAAGTTATCTCTATATCATTAAAATCAATCTAATCAAATGAACAACAAAAATTATTTCAAAAAAATGGTATAATTAACAGTGTAACATTAATATTGTTTCTCTCTATCTCTTTAAGAACAAAAAAGAGTCATGAATATAAATGCCAAAAGTATAAAAAGTTCACAAAACTGCAAACCAGGGAAAACTCAACAATAACTCAAACACCTAACCTTTAAAGAGAGACTGTAAATATATATAATGATCGAACTGACCACATACGGGACACAATGGGTTGTTAAGCCAGCTGTAATCAGTTTTTTGCCATTCAACCTTGCCCGATTAAGGCCAAGTATTTTTGTGCACCAAAACTTTAGTGGGTTTTACTTGTTACATAGGTCATTTTCTATTCTTATTTGTGTCAAACACATTAAAAAGTTGTTATATGAGTACGTACCTAAATGGCATTGGAGACGTGAATAAATGTACGATGATTGTACGATGATTGTATGATAAACCACAATCCGTATAAAACCTAATACATAGTTTTGGATTTACAAACACCTGAAATTAACATCATATAATTGCGCAACTCAGTGCATAAATGTCGAGATAAAATAAGAAACAAAGATCATTAACAACGTATTTTGTTTGAAACTAAAGTCATATATCCATAAGTTTCTCTGTCATAACTAAGAACTTTATTAGGACCATTAATGATGCACCTCCTCCCATTGAAATTTCCTTAACTTAGAGCAACCTTTCATATTCACAAACAACTTAAGCCTTTAGTTTCAAAACTAAAAATGAGTGCCTTGTTTTAAGGTTAAAAAATACTAAGAGAATAATCCATTGGGGGTTTTAGGCGTGAATGCGATAACTATAAACCATTAATGTACATAAACAATGACAAGGATTGTGTTAATCACTATTAATCTGTTTTAAAAACTATAGAATCATATTCTATAAACTATCTATAATTTATGCTCCTCGTATCTTAACAAACATAACTAATAGTCATGTTACTTTATACAACTAAACATGTAGTATTAATACCGACCAATTTTGCATAACCATCAAAAGCGATTATGCCTAGCTTGTGAGATTTGACTTTTTCGAAAAAAATCTATAAAAATTATTTATACGATGAACTCTCGTGTATTTCTTATCATTACTAAACCAATTTCATTTTAAGAAACACAATTGATTATATTAGGCCATTATACAACACCTTCAAAATTTATGCTATTTGGCCATATTAGTTTAACTTATAAGTGTCATTAGTGTATTTCCTCTCAAACATGCCACCGTTATTTTTTGTCTGATGTCCTCTTCCATGTTTCATGTAGAATAGGTAAACATTGATGTAATATCTCTAAAATTTTCAAATCTCACAATATGGATCCTTGGCCAATCTTGATATACGGTAGTCCTTTGTACGAATATTTATAACAACCTTAGAAGAAGAATAAGTAGTAATCAAATAAGATTGAAACAATGCAAGCAAGGAAATAATCGATTATATCTGGATAAAGTTTAAACAATGCAATCAATCATTGAGTGACTAAATAAGTATCAAGTAGATTGAATATTACATACTATTCCAGCCAAGGACCAAAGCTCTATACAAAATATTGACTGGGATCCGCTGTACTGGAATTAGGATTGAGTTGAAGAAGTTGTTCATTATAAGAATGGAAAAATAAACAACAAAGTCACTCTAACAAATAATCTCGACATCATTAGTAGTATAATTTTTATATCGAGGCAAATCAATAAAAATAACCCTAAAATAGTGGGAAGCTCAAAGGTATATTTCAATACATATATGTGTAACATATTTGAATATTTTTCAGATAAGTACTTAAGCTTCCTCTTGCATATTTTTTGGTCTATCGGGGTGCCGAAATATTGATAAGCCTTCAGTAGCCTCCAATTCCTCTCCATCGTTATTCTTTGGTTGATGTCGCTAATTAATTGGGACGAATTCATCTCAATAGATCCTAGAAAACGATGACACCTCTTTGAGGAGATATGTTTGTGAGATAGATCCTTCAAAATATGCCTTTTGAGTCACCATGAGTTTTAACTTCCCAAGATACATAACTAATTTTAAAACATCAAAAATATTTACTAGTCGATACTAACTAAAAACTTTAGAAATATATCCAACTAGAAAACTATATTTTGTCAACGAAAAAACGTAAAAAATTATTAAAAGCTACTACGAATAAATTACAATTGAAAAGATACATCCATTGATATTGACAAGGTTCACCACTAAGTGCTTCATTTGGAAAATAAATCTGAAGATGTTCCATTAGAACGAAGAATGCTGGAGGAAATATCTTCTCTAATTTACATATTTTTTGTGAGATATTTTTTACCAACACATGTAAATGTTCTATACGAAAGGTTGATGAACAAAGGTCTTGGAAAAAATAAGACAAATCAACCACTGCCTACCATATTGGATTAGGTAATAAATGACGAAATGTAAGAGGTAATATGTTATCCATAAAATATGAAAATCATGGCTTTTCAACCAACAAAACTCTTTATATATATGCAACGAAATAGATTACTTGTAGATTCATCTGATAGCTTCAAATTTCTAAGCCATGTGTGAACTCCCTATTGTCGGTCTTTGTTAAGTACATAATTTTCATTGACTTTAACATTTCTAACCTTGCGCCGTCGAACATTTCTCTATGATATACCCAACATAAGTAGTCTTGCACAAATCCATATTCTAATATATGCTCATACACTATATAAGTTGTCTTTGGGTAAATATTTCTTCACTTTGAACATGGACACAATATCAAACTACTCTCCATCATCGAGTTTGTGTGTATTTGAGCTCGTAAAATGAATTCATCCAAACAATCAAAGAATTTATTTGTAATATTCTTATTAACATCTAAACGACGATAATCCATAAAAGATTAGTTGACATATGTACAGACCTACGATTTGTAATAAAAGTAAAAATAATTATCAACAAGTCAATGTTTACACTAAAGCTACTCATAGTTTGAACAATATAATATCTATAGACAGAATGATAAACAAGTTATCTAAAATTGCACAACAAAATAGAGTGATGAACAAGTTATAGACAAAATGAACTTATCCTCCAAACTATCTATAGACATAATGGTAAACAAGCCATAGATAGAATAAACTTATCACGAATATCAATTTCATGACAAAAAAACGACTGAAACTGTAATGTAAAGCTAGTATATTGTAAAAGTGCCTCGATGTTGAAATGGTATTATGAATATCAATTGCATTAAAAAAAAGAATTCTACAAAACAAAATTTTGGTATCATGAATATCAAGAATGGCTAAAGGCTTGACAATGGATAATTTCAAACAAATATCGCAACTTGCAAGAACCAAATATGAACTATCCTCCATTGTATAAATCGATATTTAACCAACATTGTGGCTCCAGCTTTTTATAGTATCCTGTAGAGAAATACAAATATCATTGGTACCAGCCGTATCAACCCACTATGTATTTCTTGCTACTGAAACTAAATTAATTTATGAATCAACATAAATAATGAAATTAACATTTTCGCTTCACGTAAATCTTATATATTTCATAATGCTTTTTGTGCAATTTCTTCTTGTAGAAGAAACAAGGATAAACATTTGAGTCTTTTTACTTCTTTTCCACTTGACCAGAAGTTTCCCCATCAAATTTTCTCTTTCGAAATGCCCCTTGTTGGAGCGTTCCCATCAATCTTAGTATCCTAGAACTTAGTTACAATAATTTAAATCCTCATAATATACTCCTTGATGCTCCATTTTTTCTTATAATTAATGATGAAGGTCCCATTAATGAGTTTTTTTACATATCCACCTTCTCTATATGAAGATTATCTATTGTCACATAGATAATCTTAACAATCCCGTAAATGACTATTAACGACATATGACTAAACTCATCCTCAATGCATTTCAAGCCGCAAGAGTCATGATATTTCTCTCTAAAGTTTCTCATCATTGCAACATTTTGTTTTTTTGCTACAGGAGTCATGATATTTTGAAATCTTTCAATGATTCGTGGAGACCTCCGATTCGAGAGATGGTGAGATGAATCTCTCTTAATTCCTGAACGACTCAACATCAATAGTTATAGTATTTTTTACTAAAATTTTCGACAGACGTCATCAACAATGATAGATAGAAATCCTTTTTTAAATAATTTTAATGGCCTAAAGGACTGAAAACCTCTCAAAACAAAGGAAACTTAATATCATATTATAGATTTCTCTCTAAATTACATTTTGTAGACCCCTTTACAATGACTACAAATATTTTATTTATAATATCATCATAGTCCTAATCTTGAGTGTATGGATGAATGGAACTTGGATCTACATCTAGGTAACATGCATCTAAGGAAAAACAGTTACAAACGTTACAAAATATACCCTCTAACTTCTTATGTATTATAATACCACTAATTAATGTCTTAGTATGTCTTAGAAGGATCTTGAATATTTTTAACGCTTAAGTTCTATTTGACTGACTTGATTTAATCTTCATGTCATTATATGTTTCGTTCACCTTCTTCTGTATATTGAGATTGTCTAAGTACTTAGGAGATTCTCCATTTTTATATTTTCATCTCTCCTACTTAGTTTGGTCAGTTTTACTTTCATCTTAGGGTTGTCATAATATATAATGCAAGTTTCTTTAGTCAGGCTTGAGTTGTTATTTTGGCACATGGGTCGTCATCACATTATGACTTCCTTTGGGTTCATCACCAATGATATATAATGCATCCTAGTATAAGTGAAGGGCTTTTACCTCTATAATAAAGATATATGACCCATATGTGAATATGTCCTTATCAGTTTCAAGTAACAAAATTGGGAACTCGATTAAGTTAGTGAAATGCCGACATGTATTACAGTGTTTAAATTAATTTGTGGATCCTCCATTATATTACGTCAATAGTATTATTATAGCATGACCCTTCGGTAGGGAGTCTTATAACCGTAATAGGTGTTTCCTTCCCTCTTAAAGAGTTATTCCCCAATGAATGTTCCTTTATTCAAGCTGGCGTATCTGACAAAAGTTTTGGTGAGGCTGAGTTTGTTTAGGAAATCTGATAGCCCGATAAGACAAACATATTTTATATTAATATTCATTGGTTTTTACCAACTTTCTTCACGTATCCCCTCATTTAGATATTTGATAATTAATGCGAGTCAATATACTTCGTTTATTTTGTCCTCCATCATTATTGTAACGTATGAGGAGGATAATGTGGTGATAAAGTTGTTAAGAGGTTAATGAAAGACCTTTCTTGGAAGATCACACATGGTGCGGATGTTGCATATGCTAAAGATGTCAAGTAGTCGTCTGCTGTATTTTTTGTGCTTGGGAATTTTTCAAAATGAGTATCATCTAGTATGAATGGTTGATGTCTACATTCTTTGAGGTAATAAATTATCATGTTATTCTTTGATTGGGCATGTCCGAGTTATTAGTGAACCACTAACTGCGAATTCGTGAATAGTTGGATGCATCTTTCTTTCTTTCTTTTTCTCTCTCTCTCTCTCTCTCTCTCTCTCTCTCTCTCTCTCTCTCTCTCTCTCTCTCTCTCTCTTTTCTATATATATAATGGCCAAGCTAGATAGATTGTGTTAGGATTGATAGTTCCAGAAATATCTGGAGGAGATGTTATAATAAAACAATATTTGGATGACAAAATTCGTGATATAAACTACTTAGTGAATACTTTAGAGAGAGAAGCTCCACATTTTAGAGAGAGAATGTTATATGTAAAGTGTGTAATTATTAATCAATCACCCTTCCCCAAAAGGGTTGTGGTGCTTTTATAGTATATATATTGGGTCACACATTCTAAACAAGTCACTAATTGTGGTCTCGTTCTCAAATTTTTTATTTGTTACAATTTGATCCTTTTCTATTACATAATTATGAATTACTCTTAAAAGACTTTCTTTATGTCAAATTGTACCATTAACTTTCTAAGGTCTTCTAGTTGATTTATTCTTCCCTTATCAGTAGCCCCCAATCCTCGTGAATATGTTCCAACAAGGACTATTGTATGCCCAATCTTATATTTATCAAACTATTTGGTGCTTTAATTTGTTAATTTGTCGAGTGAAAAACCTCTAATCGGTGCGAAACGTATCTGTTCAAATTGAACATGTCATTCATCATCGAATTTTGTCAACCATTTGAACAGCAAAGAAATATTCCACAAACTTTTGACCCTAAAAATCTTATTCAAACTTTTCCTTGGGCTATGATTCATCTATTCACAGAAGATGCCATCAGATTTTGCATGTTCTTTTAACATTCATGCCAAACATTTTCTGAAACGTTTCCTCACTTGTGACGTCATGAATTTTTTTTGACACCACCAATGAGAATGCTTTCCCTCTATCAGATGTCGACTGGGATGCCCCTTGCGTATCGTTCTTTTTTACACGAACTACCCTAGGGGTGGCGTGACGCATCCTTAGTCACTTATTGCACCTATCCTGGACAGTTTTCCCTTAGGCAAATAACCCTTCATCACATTGGGCCTCGTCATCCCTCGGAGCCCATTCCTCTCCTATAAAATCCCTAGCTCCTCAAATATCTTATATTGATACTTTTTAGAGAGATAAAGTTCTACAAAATTATTCTAGAGAGATAGGTGGTTTATGCCAAAGAACTTCCATACTCCAGAGTATTTAATAATCAGTCCGAAAGGTAAAGAAATGAGAGTTGTGAGTTTGTACATTGAACCAGAGCCCCAACCACCCGTTATTACGTACTAAGGTCTCTGGCCTCCCTCGAATACTTCAACTATAATTATCCCTTCGAAAATCTGTTCTCAGCCCCCCAATCACACTTCTTCAACAAAATGAAAGAGTAACTCTATAATTATGGGAAAGGATAAACATTCGAGGAGCTCTTATTCGAAAAGGAAAAGACACCATAAATATAGTATACATAAGCATGTCAAACGTTCCAGAGTGTCTCCATCAAAATTCTTGCCACTATGTCCTTTACTCCACATGGGACTCCTCGTCTAAAACCTGAAATTCCTCCTCGGAAGTTGACAAGAGCTGAAGTTGTTCAACTAACCAAGCAAACCCTCGAACTAATTCCAGAGACTGAATCAAACTTCTCTCCTGCATATTTTAGTGGTGTCCGATCTGACGATGAAAATGTTAAAAAATATCTAACCTTAGCTCTTGGTAAAGAAAACGAGTTGACAAATACCGATGGAAATCTAATACTAGTTCACGAGGAGAAAACAACTACCACCACTTCTCAGGCTGTCTAGGAGGAACATTCCATTACGGATCTGCCTGAGAAAGAGACTGATGCATCTGCCCTTCAAATTGAGGAAATAAATTCTTCTCCAAAGAAAACAGCCAGGTCAAAAGAAAATGTCTAATTTCCCCCCGAAAGTGATTATTTAGTTTGGAACAACCTTAAAGTAGTCGAAAACAAACAGTTATTGGCCTTGCAAAAAGTGCAATACAAATACTACGATACATTTGAAGAGGTCAAACTAAGAATTCGGTGGGGAATTCCTTCTACAAATTTCCATCCGCTTCCCAACTACCGGAGAAACCCCATTGTTAGTCCGAGACAATGACTTGATTGTGTATACTGAGTTGATGAAATGAGGGTTGCTCTATCCTCAAGACCCTTTCTTCATGGATTATTGTTTTGATGATCAATCTGTATCCTACCCAGGTTGGACCTAACATGTGGTTCACTCTTATGCCCTGCATCATGGCCTCCAAAATTTTGGGGTGAGTTTTTATTAAGAGGAATTAGTTGGCCTATCTGGTTTGGCATAGAACCCATACTTCACTTTTTACTCTTTGACCTTCTGTCAAGACCATGAGGTTGTTAAGGACCTGCTCGAGGCAAAAAAAAATGGAAGCAACGCATCCTCTTTATCTCAGGGATTTGCGAGACAGAATCCAAGGCCATTACCGGCAATCCTCACAAGTTGTCACTCGTATAGAGGAATAGAGGTATGGTTCCCCTTTAGTGTTCTCCGGATTTTTCTTATATCTATATTTATATATTTTCCTTCTTAATTATAAATACCAAAAACTGGTATATTCAAGTTATATGATGATTTCGTACCTAACGGGAAAACCATTTTCACCTAGCTAAATCTGTGGGCAAAGACTACCTTGTCCAACATATTTTGCCTATGTTTTACTCCTACGAATCTTTCCAAGAGTCGCTTGTTGAGGTTGGTTCCTTGGAATAGATCATTGTCCATCATTCTTAACAAGATGTATTAGACCGGTTAGAAGCAAAATATGATATGGTTTTTCTTCCAACGAGAGATAGTTACAAGAGTTATTTAAATGAATAATCAGATAACTCTTCAAAAATAAGAGGCCTCTAGTGTTGAGACTCATAGGGATAAAGAAAATGCTGAAAATTCGAAGGTGAGAATCCCAAAAGGTCTAAGAAGCTTTCTACCTAAGCACACAAAAAACTTCCTAGTCAGGCTCCTCCTAAGAAGAAATGCCAATTAACATGGAAGGGATTTTGATTCCCCGAAAAACAAAGTAGTTGCACCAAAACCTCACCGAAAATGATAGTCATTGAATCTGACTCCTCTCAACTTCCACCAATCGATATGACCATTCAAGACCCTCAATATGATATTAAAACGATTGATTCCGCCACTTTGGTTCACTTGGTTCCTCGGATAGTTCGTTTGAGATTCCTCGAGAAGATGAATTTTTTTTCACTTTCGCAAGTTGCTCCATTCCTCTATTACTATTGGAAAAAATATGCAACATTTGATAGATCGGAAAATTTACTACATGTCTGAATCTTTATCAGCCAAATCACAAGTTTAGGAGCTCAGACAACAATATTTAACTCTTAAGAAACAAGCCAATGCGATTCTTGAAAAACTGATCCCGGATGAGAATTATGTCATGCTTCTTGATAAGGCCACAGACGGCTCAATAGGTGTTTCAAGGATTTTGAGAGGATCTTAAAAGAAAAGCAGCTTATCTTGGCTCATGTTAAAAAAGATATAGATAACTTTGTTGAAGCTTATGCTGCTAAGTGTGTAGACAAATTAAATACGAATGACGCAACTATTAGGTCTAGGTTGATCATGGAAATTCATGAGCGTTACCATAATTTGAACTTCGGTAGCTTTTGGGAACATGCCCCAGTCGAATTTTGTCCGCATGGGATATCTTTGATTGATAATAAAGATACAAAATCTAATAAAGGTGACTCTTCAAAGTCTTCATAATAGGAAAATTGTAAAAGTCCTCATGATCGTCGAGGCAATTTTGTTAAAGTCCTCGTAATCTTAAAGTCATTTTTGTAAAAGTCCTCAAAATCTTCGAGTTATTTGTGTAAAAGTCCTTATGATTTATGAATTACATCGTAAGTTTAATAGTGTAAGACCAACTCTCGTTAGAAGACCTTTTAGGTCCAAAGTTTAATAGTTTGAGACAAACTTTCGTTGGAAGACGTTTTAGGTCCAAAATTTAATAGTTTGAGACCAACTTTCATTGGAAGACTCTTTAAGTCTAAAATTGTAAGAAGATTTTTATGGTAATTTTTTATATATATATATATCGGCTAATAAGGCGCCTTATTAAAATCTTCATGTGCCATCAGGGTAGGAAAGAGTATGCCACCGATACTTCACACAAAAACATATATATATTTTTATATTCATTCTAAGTACAATTTAAGATTCTCTATATTCCATGGGTGCTTGAGACTTCTTAATTTTTTATCATTAATTCGATACGTTCCAGGCTTCACTCTTTCTGCTATCTCATATGGGTCTTCCCAGTTAGGACCTAACTTCCCACGGTACTTTTCCTTGGTATGAAGGAAAAACGTTTTCAACACTTGCTCTTCCACTTTAAATTCTCTTCGTTTAACCTTGGAGGCATATCTACTTCTTATTAGTGTCTGATAATATAGTGACTTTATTTGTGCCCGCCTCCTTTTTGCTCGATTAAATCCAACTCCATTGCTCTATTTGCATCATTGGAGTCTTCATAATATGTCATGACATGATAGGATGGAAAAACTGCCTCGGATGGTATTATTGAATCCATTCCATATACTAATGCAAATAGAGATTCTGATGTTGCTGTTCGAGGAGTTGCTCGGTATGTCTAAAGAACTTCTTGCAGATAATCGTGATATTTTCCTCCCTTTCCTTCAAAGTTTTTATTTAGCCCATTAAGAATTGTTCGGTTGGTTACTTCTACCTGCTCATTTTCTTGTGGGTTAAAAAGAGGTAAAAATATTGTTGTATCCTTCGAGAGATATAAAAATTCTTCAAATATATGTAGTGATTTTCATTGGAACCTCAAAATGACAACAAATATTCGAAGTGATAAATCTGATTACATCTTTGGCTTTTGTTCCCGCTAATGGCTCTGCACCAGCCCATTTTGAAAAGTAATGTACTTCCATGATTATTGTTTATCATCCCCCGAAATCCATTGGTAGAGCTCCAACAATATCAATGCCCTATCGGTCAAACGACAGTGTCTCTGATATACTTTCGAGGGGAGCTCCTGGCTTATGAATAATATTATCAAATATTTAACAAATATTGCAGTCTTTAACCAATTCTTTCACATCGGAAGAAATCCTTGCCCACTCCTAACCTGCCAAAAACACTTTTCTTATTAGAGCCTTGTACCCACAATGCGCAGACCCTTCTTCATCATGCAATTATGATAATATCGCCTGCTATTCATTTTCTTCCAAGCATCAGAGCAAAGGTCTAATGAAAGATTTTTTGTACAAGATAACTCCAAGGATCAGGTACTCATGATACTTGAAACGTATTATTTTTTTTAAATGATTTGTTAACTGGTAATCTATTATTTTCCAAAAACTTGATGATTTATAGTCTCCAATCCTTCTCTTCACAAAAGGATTCTTAAAGGTTGTCGTCTATAATCCCAGTTACTTGCTCCAAATTTTCAATAATCGGCAGGATTTCATACGTAATAATCCATGGATATGCCTCCGAAATTGAAGCAGTTTCTAAAGAGTCTGCCACAAATTTTTCTTCTCTTCAGACATGTTCATACCTGACTTTTTTGAACACTAAAGATAAATATTTTAGCGCCTTCAAATATTTCACTGAATAACCCTTTTGAGCTTCGGATTGTCCAGATGCATGATTAAGGAGGAGTAGTGAATCACTAACTAGCTTAACATTTTTAGCCCCACAGACTTGTGCAAGCTAAAAACCTGCTAAAGTCGCCTTGTATTATCCTTAATTTTTTGTTGCTCTAAACCCAAAATGGATGACCTGATACCTTGTTATTCCTTCTGGAGAAATCAATTGTAACCTTACCCCACTTCCTAATATAATCGAACCTCTATCTGTTCGGATTACCCATTATGCTTCGAAATTGTTTTAATCAATGTCCATATCTGACCGTTCAGAATAAAACTCTACTAAGAAATCTGCTAAGGCTTGTGCTTTGATCGCATTCATGGGCTCAAGCTCAATATCAAAATCTTCTACTTTAATTGATTATTTTTTTATTTCCTTAAAATATCAGGAATTTGAAGAAAATGTTTTAACGGAAAATACGTTCGTACCACGATAGAATGAGCTTGAAAATGTGGTCTCATTTTTCAAATAATCGTTTGTCTGCATCCAATAATTTTTTTCTAATGTAGTACACTAGTCTTGGAACATTATCTTCCTCTCGGTCTAACACAACACTTACACCATAATCTAAAAATCTTACATAAACAAATAATCATTCCTCTAGAATAGGCTTTATGAGAATTTCAAGTGAAAAAACGTATTCTTTCATATGATGGAAAGCCTCCGAACACTCTTTTATCTAGTTGAAAAAAATTTCATGCCTTAAAACCTGGAAGAAATGAGCGCACTTATCCGAAACAGGACATATAAATCTATTCAGTGGTGCCAACCAGCCTCTTAATATGTGAATTTCTTTTATATTGCGAGAGGGAGTCACAGACGTTAAAGCCTTTAACTACGTTGGGTCGGCTTTGATTCCTTTCTCATTTACTATATATCCGATGAACTTTCCTGATGAACCCCAAATGTACATTTGTCTGGATTTAATTTCAAGTTGACCCTTTTAAAGTTGCTAAAATCTAAATTATTAAAATGATCCTCATCCTTAAGACTTTTCAGCAGCATATCATCAATATATACTTCGATATTTCGCCTAATTTTTGCCTCGAAAGTTTTGTTCACCAAACGCGGATAAGTTTCCCCTGCATTTTTTAACCCAAACAACTTTACTTTATAACAGTGCAAACCCCTTCAAGTGATAAACGAAATGTTATCTTCATCCCTAAGATCCATTTTGATATGATTATACGCTGCATAAGCATCTATAAAAGAATATAATAAATTTATTGATGTGGAATCTATCTGTGGGATATGGAAATGATATTTTGAATAAGCCATATTTAAGTTTGTGAAATATACGAACATTCGCCACTTTCCATTTTTATTTTTGACCAATATTGGATTTTCCTCCCATAAAGGATATTATGATTTTCGAATGTGCCCTACTGGGGATAAAATTTCTACCGCTACCATTATCGCCTCAGATTTGTCTTGAGAAAAAAGCCTCGTTTTTATATTATTGGGCTTACATTATTCTTGATTGATAGCTTATGGAAAAGTACTTGCGGGGGCACCCAGTTACGTACGTGGAACACCATGAAAATATATCTAACTTTATGGATAAAAATTCAATCAATATTTCCCTTAAACTTGGAGATAACTTTGTTCCAATCTTCAAAAATTTACCATTTGGATACACATGATCTTCATAATTTTCATCAGGAGCCAAAAGACCGGGAGAATCCCTTATATCATCAAAAGGGGTTGGCTCTAAAGAAGTCCCCACTAATTGCTATACTTTTTCTAATTCATCCCCCCAAAGTTGCTTGGATGATAAAGCAATTCGGTAACATTTTCTAACCATTTTTTGACTGCTTTAAATTGTTAAAATATTATTCCTTATAATATATTTTAAACATTCATGAACTATAGCGATAACAACATGCATATTTGATAGTCAAGACCTCCCGAAGATAGCATTGCATGATGTTGGCACATCAACTACAATAAATAAAATTTCAACTTCTTTTATATATGGCCCTCGACCCAACTCAACCACACTTTCAAACCCCCCAACCACTTCAGTTGTCACCCTTGTGAATCCCAAAATAGTTTAGTCCGACCTTCGGATTACAAAAAGGTCAAAAAAATTCTTATAAGAGCTCATGAATAAGATGTTGGCGGAGTTTCCTGTGTCAATTATAACTCTTTGTACTTAATCATCAGTTATCCCTGTTATAATTACCACTGCATATTCATGTGGCCCTGCCATAATTCTCATATCATCATCTTCGAAAAAAATTATTGGGGAAGGAATTCGATGCAGATGTGCCAAGGCACCCACTTCTAGCTGAGTAGAGATGTTGCTTATGTGCCTTTTCAGGGAGCTATCCGAATTTCCTACAACAATATCACCCGCAAAAATTTCCAAAGATTCTTGTGATGATTTCTTCCACAATACTAATATCGTTCATTCCCTCTTTTTCATCCAAGTATTTTGTTGTAATATCAAAAGAATCAATCTCTTCGGAGATAACCAACGCAGTTTCTTCTTTCGATGCTTCTTTACCTGCCAGATATTTCTAAGAGTGCTTCCTTACAAAGTTTGTCAATTTCACATTTTTAATTAAAGTTTGTATTTATTTTTTCAATGGTATGCATTTTTTTGTGTCATGCCCAACGTCTTCATGATACATGAAATATCTGCTATTTTTATATTCCCTCGGAGTTTGAATAAGGAAAGGCTCGCAAAATTGTACTTGACTTTGAGTTTTATTAAATATAGTGGCCACACACTCAGTCAGATCGTAAAATAATCTGGAGGCTTGCTGATTTACCCTCGGCCTTGGAGGAAAATGGTTTGTTACTTTGGTTTGCACGTTTATACAATGCGGGTGGGTAGTAACAAGAGATCTTTGGAACTGATTATGCTCCAATGATCACTAGAACCTATTTTTGAAGCCGGAGTATCTTCCACCAATATTCATATTTTAACTTGATCAAGCTGAGCCTCAAACGTCATTTCTTGACTTTCAACCAATGTATCCTTCAATATTCTTGTGAGAAATCCTATTCGATAAGCTTCCAAAGCCATGGAGTCTTTGCAATATTCCATACTATTTTTTTCTTTGACAAATCGGTTAGCATAATTTTTTTAAATTTTCTCCAACTTTTTGCCTACATTATATTATAGTATCACCATTAGCTCGAAATTTCTTACTTCCAACAAAATAGTGTCAGAAAACGTTCTAAAACATGTCAATGTTTTTTATATAACCTTTTGGAAGTAGGTTATACCATTTTGAAGCAACACCATTAAATGTTTAGGAGAAAGCCCTGCATAGTAACTTATCATCGTCATCAAAATTGATCATACATATTTTTAACTGTTTAATATGGCTATCTGGATCTTGTATTCTGTCAAACTTCTCCAACTTAGAGATGTCAAAGTGCTTTGGGAGGTTGTGAGAGAGTATTTTCGAGGAAAAAGAAGAGGACATCCAATTATGGTCTGTTTTGTAAACATTGGTTTTGGGACCCTTGTGAGCCGTATCATAGAGACCCTCATCGGAAGAAGCTGTGTATTGATTACTTACTTGATATTAAAAAAATTGACTTCCTAAAAGATTTTGAGTGTATAAAATGTTCTCTTTCTTATCATGATCCTTAGAACCTTGTACTTTTCTTCTAAATTCCTTAATCTAATGATCCATTCGATATTATTTTCTTTGTTTCATTGCATATTTATTTTTTATGTATTTCTTCCTATGATAACCTTTTTTTGGAGAAGACTCACTTGAATCATAAAGTACATAATCTCTTGACTCAGATGATTCATATCGGTGCCTTTGCTTCAGTTTCTTCCCTGGAGAATAACGACTATGTCTCTGATATCTATCTTTTCGACTACTGATTCGATGTTGGTCATCAGTTCATCTTTCTTAGTTTCATTTTCCCTTCGAACTTAGTCGAATTTTCTTAAAAGCCATCGCAACATCTATTTTAGATTTCAACTTTTCAATTTCTTCCAATAGTTCTTTTCGTCGAACAACCAAAATGGACTCTTCTAATATCTCACCAGCATGTTGATCATCATGTTGTTGATCAATTTCTATGTTATTTCTGATGGGGTTCTCTTCAAATTATTTTCAATCATCAAGTCATTATTCATATCTAATTCTCCCAAATTTCTCTCTTTTTTATTTCAAAATTTCAACAATGTTTTGGAAGATGATTCTACGTACCAAACCGTTTCCCCAGACTGCGCCAATGATAGTTCTAGAAATCTTTAGAGGAGATGTTAGAGTAAAACTATATTTGGAAGACTAAATTTATGATATAAACTATTTAATAAATACTTTACAGAGAGAAGTTCCACATTTTAGAGAGAGAAAGTTATATGTAATATTCGTGTAATATTAACCAATCACCCTTCCACAAAAATAGTGTGGTGCTTTTATAGTACATTTATTGAGTCCTACATGTCTAAACAAGTCACTAATTATGGTCTCATCCTCAAGTTTTTTGTTTGTTACTAATTGATCCTTTTGTATTACATAATTATCAATTACTGCTAAAAGACTTTTTTTTGTCAAATTGTACCCTTAACTGTCTAACGTCTTCTAGTTGATTTATTCTTCCCTTATCAAGTATATCACCAATTGGGGATGCGAGTTAGATCTTTGTCTCTAAGCATTGGTAATTACTTCCTCCATTTGTTTATACTTTCCATGTTTATTAAACTTGCTATGTGGTATGTATGGGTTCGTTCAACTCTGTTAAAAAATATGATAAAGCATTATCTTCTATCTTTGTTCATGGTTCAAATTGGATGTCGTAATCGCTAATTTATAAAGACTAATTGTTCCATCTTACAAATATGTATGACTTGTGTAGTAAATTTTATATTGGAAATGAATTTCGAACAATTATGGTGTGATTTGGAAAAATGGTATCATGTTTCATCCTGATACTACTAATGAAAATACAATCTTTCCAACTGTAAGTATCGAGTTTTAGCATCGAGTAAGCAATTATTTACACCACTTTTAATGCGTAGTCAGCGACCGCAAGGTAGAAGTATAATTATTATCTTGGTCGTGGTTTGGTCGACATTTTTTATGAGGCAAGGAACTTCTTGATGCTTTGAAATTCTTCCTCACATATATAAGAACACTTTAAGTTTTCTACACCATTCAGGACTTGGAAAAACGGGTGGTATTTATCGAAGGATCGAGAAATGATTATTTTTAATATTGTCAATCTTCTGTCTAATATTCTTAATTTTTTGTGTTCCATAGGGGATATGTAGCAGCTAAGTTACATAGTCGTGAAAGGATGGCTTCAATACCCTTCTTGTTGATTATGAATCTCATAAATTTGCATGACCAAACGTCGAAGGTTCATTTTGTAGTTGAGTTTGAGGTTAAATTTTGTGAGGTTTCCAAAGGTATTGGCTATGTCCACTAGTTACTCCTCTTTCGGGATGTTGGTGACTAGTATATCTTTAATGTAATCTTACACGTTACGACCCAATTGTGGGGAAAATGACTTGGTTATAAGGAATTCATACATGGATCTTGGGGTTTTTTAATCAGAAAGTCATCAATTTGTAGTAATGCAGCCATATTTATGTGATGAAAATTGTTTGGTCCTTATCCTCTTTATGAATTTGTATATGATTGTACCGAGAGTGAATGTTCAAAAAATAAAACATCTAGTTTCTGGAAATCTCATCTACGAGTTGATCAATTTGTTGCACAAGGAAAAGGTTATTTATAATATATTTATTTAAATCGTTCAAGTCAACGCACAATCGTCATTTGTCATTCTTCTTTTTCACCAATAATGGATTGGTTGTCAAGATTCGATAATTAGAGTCCCAAGTATATCGGACGATGATCAACTTTTCCACTTATTTTATGATGCCCTTTATGTTTTATTGTGACTAGGTACGCCTCTATATCAGGAGTGTCCATGTTTTCAACAAAAAAAATAGGACTATGTTCTTTGTTTTCTATAACAACAATATGAGGAATTTCCTAGCTTTCCACAAGAACATTAATAGAACTAGGTTCTTTATTTTCTATACCTAAACGTTTCATATTATCAATATCAACATTATGAGGAATTTTTTAGTTTTCCACAACAACATTAATAGAGTTTTCTATTGGGCTAGAGTCTGAACAACATTAGAAATAGGGTCCTAGTTTTCAACAGTAACATTAGAAGCAAGATAATGTAAAGTGATTTGTTGATCCTCCTCGCTTCTATGAGATACAGTATTAGGTTTCTCGTGTATTGTAACAATTTCTGATATCACCTATATAGTAGTAGGAAGCTGCATATTAGTAGGAGATGCCTCAATACATGTGCAACTATGTAAATGATGCAAAATCATTTAAATTATGATAGATGTGTAGTCGTATAAATCATACGAAACCATTTAAATTATATTATATAATTTGGTTTTACTAAAAAAAGGTTTTAAATAATAATTTATTCATAAAAACATAACTTTAACTTATCTAACTTTTATTCTAAATTTATTTAATTTATGGAAATAAATTTTATGCAAATGTCAAGAATCAACATTGCTTAGGGTAAGTGACTTTCGTTGTGTGACTTTCTTGCTACTCGCCAAAAGAAAGCCAATAATATTCGCATTAAAGATCTCGTTTCTTGGTCCGGTGGCTTTTTTTTACTTAAAGTGATAGTTTGACACATACATATCTTAGACAGATCCGGTACGGAACAAAATACGAGAAAAAAGAAACGGCTATACAATATTTCATATTTAGAATTTTAAGATTTCAATCACTTGTGTACTACAGTTATATAGCAGGTAAAGGAAAGTACCCAAGTAGGAAAAAACGTTATATTCTGCAACTTGTTAAATAAGTTATGTGGTGATCCACGACACACCATGGTACCCGTAAGCTGACTCTATTCATATACAACAAATCAGCTGACCCTTTGCTTTCTCTTAGGTCAAACCCAAAGAGATAGGATTGATCAGATAACTGATCACCAGCTATACCCTTTTTTTTTTTTTATCGGTGTCTCTTACTTAGAGATTTCGAGTAATCTCGAATATCTTTGCAGTATTGATACTGTATTACTTTGAAGTTTATCTTCTTAGTAAATGAAGATCTTACAAGAGTGGACAGTTGGTATGTGACACCTGTCTTCTCTGATGGGTAATAAGGAATAATTTTCAGTATGTTCACTTTCTATCCTTTTCAAGTTGTCCATCTGAAACTATCTTAAATTCTGTCCAGCCAGCCATTATATATAAATACCGCTCCTGCCTCTTTATTAACTCAAACTAATATCAACCAAACGAAACCAAACACTCATTCAGAAACACTAACAGCTAACAAGTACCGGGAGCAGCCATGGAGAGAGTGTCGAGTCTTATTGCTGATAGACCAGTGGTGATTTTCAGCAGGAGCTCTTGCTGCATGAGCTACACAATCAAGTCACTCATTTGCGGGTTTGGTGCTAACCCCACTGTTTACGAGCTCGATCAGATGTCAGATGGCCCTGAGATTGAAATGGCATTGATGCAGCTGGGTTGCAAGCCTAGTGTTCCAGCGGTCTTCATAGGGGAGAAGTTAGTAGGCGGTGCTAAGCAAATCCTGTCCCTTCAAGTCAAGAATCAGCTTACATCTTTACTCATCAGTGCTGGCGCTATCTGGATCTAAATTAATAACAATAATAATAATTAGATCAACTCTTTTTTTTTATATAATTTTGTTTCGCATAGTTAACCTAATATGAGAATTAATAGGTAAAAGAAGCTGCCTTGCACACTTTTTAGTTGGCTATGCAGCAGAGGAGTATATTAGCGCAAAAATACCTTGCATCTAAGTTGACTTCCCTTTGTAATTTTCATTTGGTTGATAAAAAATGTACTTTTATCTACATGGAATGTACTTTTTTATTGTGTCAGCGGACAATTAAATAATTAATTATGCATATTAAAAGGAATGGGGAATTCAGAATTCAATATACTTTTTTTGAGCAGCTTCTTTTAATTTTTTAATTTTGTTTATTTCTTGTACATGTCAACCAATTTGTTTACTTTTTTTTAGATATTATTATTTTTATTATTATTATTATTATTGTATAGTTTATCTTTTTAGTTCCATTATTCTATCACTATTTGACTTTTTTTTCTTGTATCACAGCGGACCTTTAAATGGTGAGGGTTAACTTAGTATATATTGTTTAGATTGAAAATAACATATATTCTCTCCATTTCCTTATATTAGTCGTTTTAGAAAACACTTAAAATTCCATAATTAATATTATTTTACATAATCGATGTAGTATTTAATGTCTTTTTATAAAACCAATAAGATATTCACAGTGGTATACCAATTATTTTTTTTTCTGTTTTTTATATTAACGAGATATCATCATTGCATTTATTAATGTATGTGCCACTACATTAAACGACTATAATAAGGAACAAAGGGAGTAATATATAATATATAAAAGAATGAAATACGCCAGCGAACGGGACGTTTCATAGGAGTACACTAAAATGAAAAACCGTGTGAATCTGCAGATCTAAAGCGGACAATATCACATTAGCTGGTGAGAAATATATATTCTAACATGGTATCAGAACGAGGTTCCAACCTGCGTTCTGAGCGATGCGATGAGTGTATCCAAGTTTAAAAAGAGTGTTAAGAGTAAAATTGGTCATTTATCCCGCATCGCTTAGATTAATTCATTTTTTCTCACGTTTGTCAAAATAAACATCCATTAAACCATGACGGTTCTTCCCAAAATTTTATTTGTTTCGATTATTTGCGGATTCAAATTTACCCATCTTTCTTGTAGATCTTGTAATTTATGAATAACAAAATCAAAAGAACATTTCAAAATAAAATCAATTTTTTTTATTTTAGATGGGATTTACTTTATTCTTTACTTGATGGTGTTTAAGATGAGTACACGGAAGTTAATAAACTCAAACACTAATGTTAATTATTATTAAATATTATCAGATTTTTTAATCCCAAAATAAAAAAAATACTAATATTTTTATATATGTTTATTGGGAGTAATTTTTACAAATATCTAATCAATTTCCATAATTACTATCGATTATCCAACTTTCCTTTTTAGCGATTGTTTTTTTCTATATATTTTTCTTTTCTTTCTCAATTTTGTAAATTAATAAACATAATTAAAAATAGCTAAATCGATTGAATTTGATCGAACTGAAAAGTTGTAAATCGAATTCAATCAAATTGGCAAATTGTAAGTCGAATTCGATGGGTTTCAACAAACTGTAAGTCTCTAAATCTATTTGCAATTGACAACATGTGATCAGATAAATAAACAGAAGAACTAGGATTAGAATGTTGTCTAGGTTTAGGTTTTGATATTTTTTGGAGAAAGAAAATTATTTTGTAGTTCAAGTTAAGTTTACTGTGTTTTTATGAAGAAGACGAATTGTATGTATCGTGTCTCGTATTTATCATCTAGTGTTGCTAGATGTAAGACTAATGTAAAATATAAATGATATGGAAGACATAAATGCTAAATGACATATCCGAGACCTAATTTTTTAAAAATTGATAAAAGACTAGTGTAAATGGAAATGATAGATACATGACAAAAAGCTATATGGTAGATGCGACACTTAAATTTAGTTGATAGATGCATGACTAGTATAAAATAAAGTTGGCAGATGCGGGAAAAGTGTAAAAAAGATGACAGAGACAAGACTTAAATTTAGATGATAGATGCGGGATAAGTGTAAAATATAAATGGCATATGCGAGACATAAATGCTAGCCGATAGATGTGAGTCTTCATTTAGATAATAGAGTGGCATCCCTCATGTACGATCATTTCACTTGGATCATTGGCCAACTACCCATCAAAGAGGGATCGCGCATATGTACGATTCATCTTCGTGACAAAAAATCCAAATGTCCCTCAAAGAGGGTCACGTGTATGTGTGACCCTTTAGGATCCATTTGGCCTTCTTGCCAAGCATCCCTCCAATAGGGGTTGCGCAAGAAAGAAAGCCAAGTATTCCTCAACTTGGTCAGAAAGCATGTATCTCTCCAAGTAGGGTTTTCTCAAGAGCGACCTCCAAAATAAACCAAAATATTCCTTGGTCCATGAGGTGAAACTTGAACAAGCATGAACAAGTTTCATGTGAATGGAGCAAGTAGTATTATGTGTTATCTTTTCTTTTATTAATTGAGTTGGAATTGAGGTGCATTGCGTCAATATGAATCATATAATTCATTTGGTGTACATTCAGATACCCTTTCACTTAAATTACTAGCCATGTCTTCTCTCTTCATGATCTTCAGTTTAGGTTTTTATTTGAAAAGCTGAGATGCTCCTCTAATTCTAGTCAGCACGCTGATCAACTTAATCCATACAGTAGTTGTTTGCCCAGTCAAGTATTTTTTAGTTTCTTCTTGGACCAACACAAATAAAAATATTTTACCTCACATTATACAGATAAGCATTTAACATATTATAAAGATAAGACAAAAGATGTATTTGATTTGGTTAAAACAATAATTATGACAAGAAAAGCTAAACCGATAAGAAAACACCGACCAAAGATGCCTTCAAAAATAACAAATTACTATATAAGAAGTAATGAAATCATTTTTTAAATTAGGTTTAAAACTAGAGTGAATATTGACAAACCGGTAATCAAAGTTTTTGTAGCTTAAAGTATTTACTAAAGTAAATTGTTCTTATTGAAAGTTTATGTGTTCTTATTTCTAAGTGTTTTGATTCAATTTATATCCTATTATCCCACTTGATTTGTTAGATCAGTTTTTACTTTACTATTTTAATTTTTGTTTTCGTGCAAAACAATTAGTCGTGTATCATAACCAACTCATTCAATACTATAAAAATTACAATGGGTTCAGGAAAGGAATCCATCATTGATTCAATAGGGCCAACTTACCGGTCGACATATCTAAGGGAGATGGTCATAGGGGTTGGTAATTCTTTTCTAATCTTGATGAATGACCTCCCTCACAATATAATACATGAAGAAATGATGGCTACACCTATGTTGATGTCTCATATAACACGATACTCATCCTTTCAGTTGCACCTCATGAAAGATGTAAATTAAAGAATAAAATCAGTTCCTTTCTAAAATAAATATGGTTTGTGCTAGCACGAAGGGGGATATCATCCTAATTATCTTTTATAAAAACAAAAACTTAGAGGATGTTATCCTTCTTCATAATGACACATTACTTATAACAGTCGATGTAGACCGCTCTGAGGAAATACGAGTTTTTGTTGATAAAAAGGTAGAAATAAATGTGTTTGTCCACTAATCCATCCACAAACCCTCTTTCGATCGTACAGTAGGAATTGACGGCTAATCGTAATGTCTATTAGAAAGACAATGATAAAAGTGTAAAAGGGAACTAGAAGATGGGCCAAAACTGAGGTAACTAAATTTTTCGTACTCGACCTGCCATCACGATACAATCTTATTGTAGGCAAACCGTGGTTCCAAAAACTCAAGACGGTACCATCAACCCACCATTAATGCCCAAAGTATATATTTTGTGATGAGATGAGCATGGTAAAGGTAGTTCCAGAAGGTATACTTTGAAGTCCTAGCGGAAGTCTCGCAAGATTCCGCACAAAGTCAACAACAACAAATGTTGTCTTATGCGACATTATGCTTAATACTAAGATCCTTCTCATTGTAAATGAAAACTATATTCATGTTATAAAACTATTAATAAAAATATTATTCATGTTAATAATACCATGAAACATGACCTATGTTTTATTGATATTAATTACAAACTCACAATTAAAAAACAGACTCAACTAAGTTATGTGAAAATATTTAACTAATTTTTATTCACTTTAATCCTAAACCCATATTCAAATAAGGCACAAAAAAAAAATTACCATCAAATCCATGTCAATCACGATCTCATTCAAATAAACACGACTAAGCCATAAGAACACTATTAACAACTTGTTTATTGATGTTAATTACAAACTCATGGTAAAATAGTTGTAGCAGAGCCACAAAAAAAAAATTACCATATTTTTATTGATATAAATAAAAAATATGCATACAAAAATAAACCCAACTAAGCAATGAGAACACATGCATGTCTTTAACATCTTTAAGTTCATCGATACTTTATTGGATTCTTATGGTATGTTGGCTCCTCAATATACAGCTTCTCATGGCACCTATATCTTTTCACCTTGTATCCTTGCTGTCTTCCAATTCCTCGGTGGACATCTAAGGTTGTAAATAAGTCCTCGCAAAAAAAAGACTCATAGAGAAATTTCCCCTTTCTGCTCACTCCATATCTGATATGCATATGAAAATTGACATGTATATGGACAATAATAAAGACCTTAAGGACGTGGAACAGTCTATCACACACCTCAAACTAAATTAGGTTTTCGCTCTTCATTCCATATACTAATGTCTTTTTTGTTAAGTTTTTCTGAACTTATCTGCATTTCCAATGAAGCCAGTGCTTGCCATCACTTGAGTAAAATGCATCATAACCTTCAAGTAAAATGTGTTATTTTGACATAATAATCCAGCATTATTCAACATGTTATTATTGGATAGAAGAGATGCTAGATGAAAAGACAGTGGAAGACAGTGGAGATGAGGCAAGTGTTAAGCACATTAAAGAGAACTGGAGTGAATTGAAAAGACAGTGTAATTTTAGGGGCTCATAAATTACACATTAACGACTGTAATATTTTTCCCTTTTTAAGTGTTACAGTCTCTACAAAACCTAGTGTTAGGGTTATGTGTATTCACCAAAAACGGCAGAGTCACTGTGTTCTTCCTAATAAAATCGATCTGCAGCAGGTCCGGAGACGTAGGCATAATTTGCTGAACTCCGTTAACAATTGTGTCTTTGATTTCACTTTTTTTTGTGCTTTCCTTTTTTTCTTTTGATCTGATTTGACAGGAAATTAGCATATTTCCTTAGATTTTTCGGATAGGTTGTGAAGCTCTTGGTCCTCGCGGTTATGGAAATATCCAACTCCCACTATATCGGGCATCCACTAATGCTTTGATACTTTCAAAATCCATACCAAACCAAGTCACGAATCTCATGAATCTACTCTTCAGGAGAACCCTTGCGAATCGTTGTTGATCCATTCATGCTTATACCGGTTTCTGCAGATCAAAGACACAAACTTTTTATTGATCTCATTTCAAAATTATAGGGATAACTCCCCCACTACTCATAATCATTACTCTATTATTAAATCAAATAGTACCCAAACTCTCTTGCCATATTAGGCAAATGAGCCGACTTCAACAATAAAACAACCCACTTCTAAATATGAATGTACTCTCTCGCGTACAAGTCCATACGTATTTTTTGGACTAACGCTAGTTTTTAGAAGCCTATTATCCATCAAATCTAATATTTCATAACGTATCAACATGCTTTCTAGAAACCCTACCTAAAACAAACATGGTCATCGCTTTTACATCCATTTGATTGGTGCAACCTCTTTTTTCTTTATAGATTTTTTTGTATTCTAACTAGAGTAACCAACAAAACTAGGACATATATCATAAAGTTCATTGGACCATAAATCACCACAATAACTTCACCAATATTAGTAACCAACGTGCAAGGTTCAATCTCTTTTTTTTATTTACGTCTGACATATCTTGGTCCTGTTTCCATCATCTTTTCATGACAGAGAGAATAGGGGAAAATTTATATGTACATGTTCTCGTGGACTGAGAGACACTAATATATCGTAGAAAAGACAATACTAGTTACACAATGTTTTAGGAAACCTCTTCGCATTCTACGAGAACCCACTACCGTGATTCTTCCCCTGCTCTCATCACTATCATTCTCCCCACTATGCATCTTCGTTCCATCTCTTTAACTATCATAATCTCTGCACCAATACCATCCTTACTGAACACCCAAACTACGGCTCCTTTAATTTATTCCGCTAAAAATTCCACACAACCACTCTGTTGCATGCAGGCTAATCCTATGTCAAAGGTGTTGGGTTTATTAATCTAAACTTATTTATTCCGTTAGGGTTATTTATTTGATATTTGAAAATAGTTATTTGCTTTGATTTGGTCTTCCACGTAGTTAAGAGAATACGGGAGTTATCAACATTAAGTGCTAAAGCGTTACGGGAGTTATCAACATTAAGTGCTAAAGCGTTACGGGAGTTATCAACATTAAGTGCTGAAGCGTTACGGGAGTTATCAACATTAAGTGCCAAAGCGTTACGGGAGTTACCAACATTAAGTGCTGTTTTTTAGTAACTGCCTTGTATGTGTTTTACTATTTAATCTTGTACTGCATTCATCGATTTACACCAGAACGTTTTAAACTCTCTTGAGTGAAAGAAAAAATATTTTCTCTTCTAGTGTGAGTTGTGAGAGTGTTCTTGTAATATTTTTTTTTTTTTCAATTTTATCAAAGTTGTTTGTTTGTTTTTAAAAGAGTGTTGTTTTATTATTTTTCCGCCAACAAAGTGGTATCAGAGCCACAAGCTCTTTCCGAAATTTTGTTTTTAAATATTCAACATTTTGAAAAATATGGCGAATGGTGTATCATCCTTCCAAGTTCCAACACTCAACAACAACAACTACGATAATTGGAGTATCAAGATGAAAGCTCTCCTTGGAGCACATGATGTATGGGATGCCGTAGAAAAAGGGTTTGACGAACCCGAAGATGAAGCAAGCCTTACTCAAGAGGAGAAAACGACTTTCAAGGATTTAAGAAAGAGAGACAAAAAAGCTCTCTTCCTCATCTATCAAGCATTAGATGATGATGGCTTCGAAAAAATTTCAAGCGCATCTTCCGCCAAGCAAGCGTGGGAGAAATTACAAATCTCTTATAAAGGAGTCGAAAAGGTGAAAAAGGTACGTCTCCAAACATTAAGAGGTGAATTTGAATCCTTACATATGAAAGCGTCCGAATCTATTTCGGAATATTTTTCAAGAGTAGCAACCGTTTCTAATCAATTAAAAAGAAATGGTGAGAAGTTAGAAGATGTGAGAGTAATCGAAAAAATACTCCGCTCGTTGGATCCTAAATTTGAGCACATCGTCGTGACGATTGAAGAAACTAAAGACTTGGAGAAAATGATGATTGAAGAACTCCAAGGCTCATTACAAGCCTACGAAGAAAAGGACAAGAAGAAGCAAGAAATCACCGAGCAAGTCCTCAAACTAGAACTCAAGGACATGCATGCAAGTCAAGAGGATGATAGAAATCAACGTGGCCGAGGAAGAGGTAGAGGCCGCGGACGAGGTGGTTATCATGGACGTGGACGTGGCTGGAATTACAACAACAATAATTCCAACTACAACTACGAGAAACGAGAAAGCTCAACACGAGGTCGTGGAAGACGAAATCCGAACTCGAGGTATGATAAATCTCAAATCCAATGTTATAAATGTCAAAGATTTGGACATTATGCTTCAGAATGTAGAGGCCCCAACAATAGAGTTGAGGAGAAGGCCAACTATGTGGAAGAGAAGACGGAGGAGAAAGATATGTTACTACTAACATACAAAACCACTAATGAAGGCCAAGAAAACACTTGGTATCTTGACACCGGTGCAAGCAATCATATGTGTGGGAAAAGAAGCATGTTTGTAGAGATCAATGAAGCCGTGAGTGGAAATGTCTCTTTTGGAGATGATAGCAAAATATCGGTGAAAGGAAAAGGTAACATTCTTATTCGTGCAAAAGATGGTAGTCACCAAATGATCTCAAATGTTTATTACGTACCTAGCATGAAAAACAACATCTTAAGCTTGGGACAACTTCTAGAAAAAGGCTATGATATTCATATGAAAAATTATAGTCTTTTTATGAGAGATGCAAAAGGGGATTTAATTGCTAAAGTTCAAATGTCAAAGAATAGAATGTTTCCTTTGAATATTCAAAATGATGTTGCAAAGTGTCTTAAGGCGTGTTACAAAGATTCGTCGTGGCTATGGCATGTTCGATTTGGGCATCTAAACTTTTCAAGTTTAGAGTTATTGTCAAAGAAGGAAATGGTGAGAGGGTTACCATGTATCAATCATCCTGACCAACTATGCGAAGGATGTTTACTTGGAAAGCAATTCAGAAAAGGCTTTCCAAAGGAGTCAGAGTCAAGAGCCAATAAACCTCTCGAGCTTATTCATACCGATGTGTGTGGTCCAATCAAGCCGAGCTCTCTAGGTAAAAGTAACTATTTCCTTCTCTTTATTGATGATTTTTCAAGAAAAACGTGGGTATATTTCTTGAAACAGAAATCCGAAGTCTTTGGTGTATTTAAGAAGTTCAAAGCAGTTGTGGAAAAGGAAAGTGGAAATAAGATCAAAGCCATGAGATCTGACCGAGGAGGGGAGTTCACATCCAATGAATTTATGGAGTTTTGTGAAGCACATGGAATTCGTCGCCGCTTGACAGTTCCCAGATCTCCTCAACAAAATGGTGTGGCAGAAAGGAAGAACAGAACAATCCTTGATATGGCGCGAAGCATGCTTAAAAGCAAGAAACTGCCTAAGGATTTTTGGGCGGAAGCAGTGGCATGTGCGGTTTACTTGTCCAACCGATCTCCAACAAGAAGTGTTTGGGGAAAGACACCACAAGAAGCGTGGAGTGGAAGAAAGCCCGGAATTTCCCACTTGAGAGTATTTGGAAGCGTAGCTCATGTCCATGTACCAGACGAACAACGAACCAAACTCGATGATAAAAGCAAAAGTTTTATCTTCATCGGTTACGACTCAAGTTCCAAAGGCTACAAGTTATACAACCCAAACAACAAGAAGGTTGTGATAAGTCGAGATGTGATAGTTGATGAAGAAGGCGAATGGGATTTTGGGTCTCTTACAAATGAGTTCACATTTTTCCCCCAAATTGAAGAAGATGAGAAGACACCAAATGAGCAATCAGAAGATGTTGCTACCCAACATGCCTCACCAACAGCAACTACTCATGGAGACTCGCCACCTTCATCATCGTCAAATGGTAGTCAAAATGAGAGAGCAGTGGAACGTACAAGAAGCCTTAGTGATCTTTATGAGGTAACCGAACCAATGGATAACATTACACTATTTTGTCTCTTTGCTGATTGTGAGCCAGTGACATTTCAAGAAGCTGCACAAGAGAAACAATGGAGAGACGCGATGGATGAAGAAATTAGAGCCATCGAGAAGAATGACACATGGGAACTCACCTCACTTCCCAAAGGGTTCAAGACAATAGGCGTCAGATGGTTATACAAAACCAAGAGAAATGCTAAGGGGGAGATTGAAAAACACAAAGCGAGGCTTGTTGCAAAAGGCTATAGTCAAAAGGCGGGAATTGACTATGATGAGGTATTCGCCCCCGTTGCCCGATTGGAAACTATTAGACTAATAATTTCTTTGGCAGCTCAAAACAAGTGGAAGATACAACAAATGGATGTAAAGTCAGCATTTCTCAATGGCGTCCTTGAAGAAGAAGTTTACATTAAACAACCATTAGGCTATGAGATCAAAGGTCACGAAGATAAGGTGTTGAAGCTAAAGAAGGCTCTTTACGGGCTAAAGCAAGCACCAAGGGCATGGAACAGTAGAATCGACAAGTATTTCCAAGAGAACGGCTTCAACAAATGTCCGTACGAGCACGCTCTATACACCAAGATCAAAGATGGAGATATTTTGATCGTGTGTCTCTACGTGGACGATTTGATCTTCACCGGAAGCAGCCCAAGTATGTTTAATAAATTCAAGGAAGTAATGACGAAGGAATTCGAGATGACAGACTTGGGGCTCATGGCGTACTACCTTGGCATTGAAGTTAAGCAGCAAAAAGATGGAATTTTCATCTCACAAGAAAGCTATGCAAAAGATATCCTCAAGAAGTTTAAGATGGAGAATTGTAGCTCGATAAGCACACCTATGGAGTTTGGAGTCAAAATATCCAAGCATGAAGAAGGCGAAAGTGTAGATCCAACATTATTCAAAAGTTTGGTGGGTAGCCTACGCTATCTAACTTGTACGAGACCAGATATTCTTCATGCAGTTGGATTGGTTAGTCGCTATATGGAATCTCCAACAACAACTCATTTCAAGGCTGCAAAGAGAATCCTTCGTTATCTGAAAGGTACAATCGACTTTGGATTACTCTATTCAATTTCTAATGATTACAAGCTTGTTGGATATAGTGATAGTGATTGGGGTGGAGACATAGACAATCGAAGGAGTACTACTGGATTTGTATTCTTTATGGGAAACATTGCTTTCACATGGATGTCAAAGAAACAACCGATTGTCACATTATCCACTTGTGAGGCAGAATATGTTGCTGCCACCACCTGTGTTAGTCATGCAATTTGGCTTAGAAATCTATTGAAGGAGATAGACCTAACACAGCATGAGCCAACTAAGGTCTATGTCGATAATAAATCAGCAATCGCCTTAGCCAAGAATCCAGTATTCCATGATCGAAGCAAGCATATAGATGTCCGCTACCACTACATAAGGGAGTGTATTTCAAGAAAGGATGTGCAAGTTGAACATGTGAAGACACAAGATCAAGCTGCTGATATTTTCACCAAGCCACTCAAAAGCGAAGACTTCAAACGATTAAGGAAACTACTAGGGGTCACGAGTTCTTCAGGCACGAGTTTAGATTAAAGGGGAGAATGTTGGGTTTATTAATCTAAACTTATTTATTCCGTTAGGGTTATTTATTTGATATTTGAAAATAGTTATTTGCTTTGATTTGGTCTTCCACGTAGTTAAGAGAATACGGGAGTTATCAACATTAAGTGCTAAAGCGTTACGGGAGTTATCAACATTAAGTGCTAAAGCGTTACGGGAGTTATCAACATTAAGTGCTGAAGCGTTACGGGAGTTATCAACATTAAGTGCCAAAGCGTTACGGGAGTTACCAACATTAAGTGCTGTTTTTTAGTAACTGCCTTGTATGTGTTTTACTATTTAATCTTGTACTGCATTCATCGATTTACACCAGAACGTTTTAAACTCTCTTGAGTGAAAGAAAAAATATTTTCTCTTCTAGTGTGAGTTGTGAGAGTGTTCTTGTAATATTTTTTTTTTCAATTTTATCAAAGTTGTTTGTTTGTTTTTAAAAGAGTGTTGTTTTATTATTTTTCCGCCAACAAAAGGGGTGGCGGCCCCGGAGGACAACCAATCGGTGATGGTTGTCGTAAAATTTAACATATGTAAACACCAAGATAGAGAGACCATTGTTCTCCTAATTTCATTAACAACAAGAAAAACGACTAGTCCAAAGGTATGTCTTGCTATTTAATGGGAAAAATCATGTATCCTACAACAACTTAGAAACTTTATGTGAAGAAGTGGGGTGTGAGTGTCATGTACGAGTGAAAACTTACCCCCGGTGGTTATTTCAATTTCTCATTAAGCTCTATTTAGAATGTTACCTTTCATTGGGGAGAACACGTCATATTTTTCATTGAGCAACTAATCTTTCTGAAAAGTGGAAGCCTACAACGTCATCTGTCGAATACGCACTCATGTCCATCCTCATTTAAGTTAAGCTACACAACCTTCCTTATGAATTATGAACTAAAAAAGGTTTATGTTGCCAGTTCACCGGTACACCAATAAACGTGGAAACCCACACTACAAATAATGCAAGACTTAGTTTTTGTATGGCTTGCATTATGATGAACGCCACCAATATCTTCGTGGAAGAGCTCAAAATAAAATGGCTTGAAAATTTCACCATCCTATGAGTAGAAATTTGTGAGTGAACAAACAGGATAGAAAATGTAAAGCCTTTTCACTAATCATTCAATGTAACCAAATGGTTTTTAAATACAGATTTTCAGATGTAACTAACTTTTGGAATATTCTTTTTGTTTGTTACAATGCTGTTCAAAATGGGTCTTGTTGTTTGGATACAGGGGTAGGATGAGAGTGAGTGTTTGGCAATAGAGATAGTACATGGGTCTTTTTAGGGAGACTCTTGTTGGGCTTTAGGACCATCTTAGGAGTCCAACAGATCAAGGTGTTGAGTCTGAGTTTTGGACTCAACACACACAAGCCCAATGTCATAACCCTAGGTCATAAGCCCAAGGTTATAACCCTTAGGACAGAACTAGTGTGTGAGGCCGTGCGATGCTGCTTCACCTTCTACAGAGCAGTCATCGTCGACGGCGAGCTTCACCGGAGGCATATACTTGACATCCCCCCTCAAACGAAGCGGTGAGTCAAAGAGCCCGAGTTTGTCCCGTAGATAAGCGAATCGAGACGGAGGCAAGGCTTTGGTGAGTGAATCGGCCACTTGGTCTTGAGTAGGGACATAGCGAATCTGAATGGTCCCTCCAAGAACTTGGTCTCGAATGAAATACACGTCAAGCTCGATGTGCTTGGTGCGGGCATGGAAGACGGGGTTCGAAGCTAAGGCACTTGCTCCCAGATTATCACACCACAAGACAGAAGGAGGTATGAGAGGGATTTGAAGCTCAATGAACAACGAACGAATCCAGATTAACTCAGCAGAAAGTTTGGCGAGAGCTCTGTACTCAGACTCTGTGGAAGATCGAGAGATAACGCTCTGCTTCTTGGAGGACCAGGAGATCAACGTTTTTCCAAGGAAGACACAGTATGCTCCATGCTGCGTCGATCATCAACAGAGGAAGCCCAGTCAGCATCGGAGTAACCATGTAATTGAAGGTGAAAGCAAGGCTTGATATGAAGCCCCAGCCAACGAGACCCAGATAAGTATCGTAATATCCTTTTGAGACAGTGCCAATGAGTAGAAGTGGAAGCCTGTTGGTATTGACTCAGTCGATTAACAGCATAGAAAATGTCTGGTCTAGTGTGTGTTAGGTATTGAAAGGCTCCTAACACACTTCGGTATTGTGTAGGTGAAAGAAGTGGAGAGCCAGAGGTTGTAGACAAGGCAGTTCCAGGAGCAAGAGGAGTAGGGCAAGGTTTGGAGAGAGCAGCACCATGATTGGCAAGTAAGTTCTCGATATAGTTTTGCTGTGTTAGGTAGATACCTGTATTATCACGATGAACCTCTATTCCAAGGAATAGAGAGAGTGATCCCATGTCTTTAAGAGAAAATTTGGCATTGAGGTTGTGAGTGAACTGAGTGAGGCATGCTGCATCATTGTCTGTGACCAGGATGCCATCCACATACACTAGGATGAGTAGGATTGTAGTTTTGGTAACCAGGTAGAAGAGAGAGCAGTCAGCTCTTGAGTTCTTGAATCCCCAGTCAGTTAGAGTATCACGTAGCTTAGAAAACCAGGCCCTGGTGCTTGCTTCAGACCATAGAGAGCCTTGTTTAACTTGCACACATAGGTAGGTTGATTGACATCTTCAAAACCCTGAGGCTGTTGCATATAGACAGTCTCTTGTAGCTCCCCGTTTAGAAAGGCATTGTTGATGTCCAGTTGCCTGACTGACCAATTCTTTGAGACTGCAATGGTGAGTATGAGCCTGACTGTAGAGGCCTTAACAACAGGGCTGAATGTATCACATAAATCAATACCAGGAGTATGGTGGAAGCCTTTGGCTACAAGCCTGGCTTTATAACGTTGAACAGACCCATCCATACCATGCTTGACCTTGTAAACCCATTTGCAGCCAACAATAGTGGAGTGAGGTGGTAAAGGAACTAGAGACCATGTGTTGTTAGCCATTAGAGCACTGAATTCAGCCTTCATAGCAGCTACCCAATTAGGATTCCCTGCAGCTTTAGAAAAACTAGAAGGTGTAGACATGTCCCTGTCAGTAGTGTTAAGAGTTCCAATATAGGGTAGTTTAGTTTTATGAATACCACTTTTGTGTCTTGTCTGCATGATGTGAGTGTTTGTAGGCTGTGGAGAAGGGTTAGAAGGAGTTGGAGTGGGAAAGGGTAGGTCAATGATGAGTGATGGTGTGGGGCTAGTGTGAGTGTTAGTGTATTGGTGAGGATGAGTAGCAATGTCAGGGTCAGAGAGTGAGTGTGTAGAGGGGTCTGGATAAGGTTTAGAAGGTGAGTTGGGTAGAGAGTGTGAGTGAGTGGTCTGGTATTCTGTCTGAGAAGCAGGCTGAGAAGTATGAGACTCAGGGGAGAGATCAGATGTGGGACTAGCACAGATAGACACTCTTTTAGAGACCATAGAAGTAGATAGTGAGGGAAGCCAAAGATTGACAGACTGATAGGGAGACTGACTACCTTGGGGTTGATGAAGAAACCCTGAGGTAAAAGGGAAGTCAGTCTCATTGAAAACTACATTTCTGGATAGATAGACTCTCCCTGTAGGACTTAGACACTTGTACCCTTTGTGATTGTGGCTGTAGCCTAGGAAGACACACTTAAGAGAGTGAAATTGAAACTTGTGAGTTTGATAGGGTCTAAGACAGGGGAAACAGGCACACCCAAAAGTTTTGATGACTAGATAGTTGGGTTTTTTGTGAAATAGGGCTTCAAATGGAGAGATGTTGTTAAGAGTAGGAGTAGGTAACCTCTTAATAAGGTAGATGCTTGTTTCAAAGGCTTCGACCCAGTATTTATAGGGTAGTTTAGACTGAGCAAGTAGAGTCAGTCCAGTCTCCACAAGATGCCTCTGCTTACGCTCAGCTCTTCCATTTTGAGCTGATGTGTAAGGACAGGACCTGCATAGAAGGATACCATGTTCTGCAGCTAGGGTAGCTAGAGGGCTAAACTCTCCCCCCAATCACTTTGAATTGTTTTGATCTTTCTTTCAAACTGGTTTTCAACAAAGGCTTTAAAGGTTTTGAATACTTCAATAACTTGCCCTTTTGTTTTGATAGGATAGACCCAAGAATACCTAGAGAAATCATCAAGAAACAGCACATAGAACCTAAAACCTTCAGTAGATAGAACATGGGATGGACCCCAAACATCAGTGTGGACAAGGTCTAATACATTGCTAGCATGAGAGATAGAGATAGGATAAGAAAGAGTGTGAGACTTGCCTTGCCGACAAGCCTCACAAAAAGATTTCACATTACTTGAAAAAGTTTGAAAATTACAAGATTTCAGAACACTAAGAAACACAGACTGAGATGGATGGACAAGCTTTCTATGCCATCCATCCTTAGACACTTTAGAGAGGCACACACTAGGTGAACAAAGGAGACCCTTAGACACACAGACTTGGGTATTGAAACTGACTGGATTGATAGGTAGATGTTGAGAGAGAGTGTCCATCTTGTACAAGCCATCTTCACATCTCCCTTTGAGCAATATTGTCCCTGTTAACCTGTCCTTCACAAGACAAAAAGTTTTGTGAAATTCAACAAAAACATCATTACAGTTGGTGAGTTGAGAGATAAACAATAGATTTTTGTTTATTTTGGGAACATGGAGTATAGATTTGAGAAAGAGAGGCTGTTTATGTAGAGATAGAAGAGAGGTTTCACCTATGTGAGAGATTGGAAGTCTCTCACCACTACCAACTAGGACATGTTTAGTACCTGTGTAGTCATGTTTCTGAGTGAGCTGGTTGGTACTACCTGTGACATGGTGGCTGGCTCCACTGTCAGCATACCAGACTCCATCTGATGGTGTATCTTGTGCTGCAAGCAAGGCACTGTGATCACCCTCTGACTTAGGATGTTCTGAAGAGGTTGACCCCATAACTGAAGGGTCATCTCTATAGTAACACACCACAGCAGAATGACCATATCTGCTACAGATCTGGCATGTTGGTTTGTTTTGAGAAAATCTTCCACCCATGCCTCTGTAAGAGTTGCCTCGACCTCTGTAGTTGGAATTGAACCTGCCTCTGTAATTTCTATTGTAGTTCCTGTTCTGTCCAGAGTAGCCCCTTTGATTGGCATTGTTAGCTTGTTGCTTTGTGTCATTTCTTTGTGCATAATTGACATTTGATAAACTGACTGTTGATATTGTATTTTGCAGGTCATTGAGCTGTTCTAGCCTGCTTTCAAAGGTCAGGAGACTTGTCTGCAGATCAAGCCAGGAGAGACTGTCTTTGTCAGCCAGACTGGCCACTATTGGTGTGTAGTCACCATCAAGGGCTGCAATAACCTGAGTGATCAGGTCATCCATGGAGGTAAGACATCCTGCCAGAATCAAATTGTCAAAAATCATTTTCATTTTGTTCAAGTAATCAGACATTGTGGTGGATCCTTTTTGGGTTTTTTGAAATTTTGCCTTGAAGTAAGTGATTCTGGCTCTTTTCTGAGAGCCAGATAGCTTTCCTGCTGCCTCCCAAAGACCTTTAGAGGTCTCTTCTTCCATCAAATGAGCTGCTATTTCAGGGCTCATAGTGGAATACAACCAACCAAGCAGCAGTTGGTCCTTTGAGATCCATTCTTCATAGTTTGGATTCTCTGTAACGTTGCCTTCACTGTGAACAGAATGTTTGGGAGGACAGATCTTCTCTCCTGAGATGTAGCCTCCCAACTTGTTACCTTTGATCATAGGTAACACCACTGTCCTCCAAATGAGGTAATTACTCCTATCAAGTCTGATGTTATTTGCATTTTTGATTGAATACAGTTGAAGGCTTCGTGGAGCAGCAACAGAGTTATTGGGAAGGATGGAGCCCATAGAGTCTCAGGACAGTGACAGAGACTCATTGGAGTTGGCCATTAAGATCAGAATGGCTCTGATACCAAGTAGAAATTTGTTAGTGAACAAATAGGATAGAAAATGTAAAGCTTTTTCACTAATCATTCAATGTAACCAAATGGTCTTTAAATACAGATTTTCAGATGTAACTAACTTTTGGAATATTCTTTTTGTTTGTTACAATGCTGTTCAAAATGGGTCTTGTTGTTTGGATACAGGGGTAGGATGAGAGTGAGTGTTTGGCAATAGAGATAGCACATGGGTCTTTTTAGGGAGACTCTTGTTGGGCTTTAGGACCATCTTAGGAGTCCAATAGATCAAGGTGTTGAGTCTGAGTTTTGGACTCAACACACACAAGCCCAAGGTCATAACCCTAGGTCATAAGCCCAAGGTTATAACCCTTAGGACAGAACTAGTGTGTGAGGCCGTGCGATGTTGCTTCACCTTCTTCAGAGCAGTCATCGTCGACGGCGAGCTTCACCGGAGGCATATACTTGACACTATGTGTATAATATTAATGTATTCCATTGATCTATAAAAGTGTGACACATTCAGACACAACACTGCCAATTGCATTATTTTACCATTGTTTCTAAAATTCTTCTCCACTTAGCATATGTCATATCTCTCTCGTAAGGAAAAGATAATAAATAGCATCTCTTGGGCTATTCATGTCTCTTCTGACAACAGACACTTTTAGGACTTCTGGGTATCCTCTGGTGATGATTTAACATACAATGCATTCTTTATGGCACTAGATGAAGAATATAACTATCACCCTCTATCTTTTGCGAGTCATACCCTACTACTATAGAGGTAACTTCATTCTCTTCTCATGCCCGCAACCCAAATATTATGTCAACCATCATCCAAGAGTCCAAGGATAACATGTTCCTTGATCAGGAATCATATGTAATTTTATATCCCTTTACCATTTTATCCATGATCTTAGTTTATTAGAATTTTCACAATGTTAATGACCTTATTCGTTAAAAAGACATACCTGAGTTCATTTTCAGCACCCATGTTAGTTTTATACTTGATATTGAAACTAGAGTTCACGAAAATAAGATCAATAGTATTACCCACACCATGTTGCCTCATTGGTATAACTAGACTAAGTACTCGACCCGCCTCTTAAGTAGATTATTGCTAGCTTGAAACGTTATCGTCTACGAAATAAAGATAGAAAATTCATTTCCCCAATATATTGATTGCACCATCACTCATATCTTATTTGTTTTTAAACTTTAATTTCTACTATGTATGACTTTAATGATTTTTCTAATCGGTGCCCCTTTATAATGATCTGAACTTCATCTCAAACTCTCGTTCAAACAGCTTTTGGGGGTGGTTGTGGGTGATTTCAATTCCATTCGCAAACTAGAGGTTTTTATGAGCAATGTAAACCACTAAAATTATTTAATTATAGGCAAATGGCTTCCAATTATCTTGGCATAATAAATAGGTTAACAATCCTATTTCCTCTAAGATTGACATCATTTTCATTGACAACTATTTTGATGATTTATTTCTTACTACATTTACCAATTATAATTATCCATGCACCTCTAATCATACCATAATACTTTTTTTCTCAACACCAACCCTTATACTATAAAACCATCAATTTTTATAACATATGGCAATCCCATCCAAAATATAAATATTTTATTTCCAATAGTTAGAATCTATTTATTGACAACCCTTATAATTCTATTTTCCACACCAAGTCAAGTCGCCTCCAACCGATCCATTTTCATCTCAACAAAAACGAATTTAGTGACATTAATGAATATGTGTCATCCGTAAAAAACTCTCTCTTTCAAGCTCATAAAAACCTGATAGTTCACCCCCAAAGGCTTATACTAATTGAATCTAAATGAATGCTTCAGAAAGCTTCATCTTTCTCAAACTACGTGATCAAAATTCCAAATTTTCCATAACAATATGGAATTCCATACACTCGCAATAAGATCACTTACATCAATTATCATCTAAGTAACCGTTGCATTTCCTTCATACCAGGTTACAAAAATCTTTCTTTCCATTTTACTAACCTCTTTCATTAGAAATGCTACCAAACCTATAATACCTAGAAATATATCAATAATATCATCACATCCAAACTCAGTAACACGCACTACTAGGTAAACTGCTTTTTACAACACCCTCGTTTTTCCGGTTGCGAATATTTTGTAAATAGAAGTGTTTTTGCACCACTATTTACTTTGACCCATTTAATGAAAAACGGGTCTTTTATTACCACAAGATTGCAACATGCATTTTATTTTGTTGAGGGATTTTCTCGGTGGATACGAATTTGCAACAGTGTTGTTTTATTGTTTTTTATAATTAATAAATGAAATTAGGTTGGGTTTTCATCGCCATGAACCGTTACAATATTTAGCCCGTTTGCTAAATAATTCTACCGTCTTTAATTTCACCAAATTTTATCCAAATAAAATACCGCCTGAATTTTATCATAAACTTTTATCTCGCTCAAAACTTTAATCAGTCGACCCTATAGAAATCTTACTTCTCTCATCTATCCATCTAACTCTCACCTTTATTTATCATCTCTAATTTCCATACACACTCTCTCATCTCTAATTTCCATCGAACCCGATTTATTTTGTCGTTCATTCGAACACCCTAATCTTACCTCTGAGTTTTCTCATCTTTCGGTGGTTCCATAACAATTATTTATAGGTATGAATCTCTTATGTTATTTGAAAATAGCAGCAAACTAGGGTTGAAGGTTGATAGGAGTAAGGACAAAAGAAATTGTTTACGTTCTTTATTTTTTTGTTTTGAGTATTTGTTATAGGTCTTGAGTTGGAAATCACAAACCCTATATTTTCTAAATTTTAAAATAGTTTGAAACTCTTTTATTAAAGCTTAAAAAGTTTTATCATTGTGCATGCTGGGTACAGACATATAAATAGTACTCTATCTGTTTGATGAAATGCAAATAACTTTAGCTTTGAAGAAAATATTTTCTACATCCATTGTTAAATATACTGACTTGTTTATCATGTCCAAACTATGGTACGTAGAGTGGAGTTGTCATTTCATGTTGAATATAGTAGTTGCACTATAATCTATCCTCCAATCGGAGTAATCCAAAAAAGTGTAGGTTTTTAGCTTCAGATTTGCGTTTCTATCATCAAGTCGAAGAAAAAATATATGATTTTGGGTAGTGTTTTTCTTTTTTTAAGAAGAATGTTATGTTTCACGTAGGTATACTTGCAGAAATACAATACATGGAATATATCTACCAACTGTTGTGAGTCCATTTTTAAGCTTGATTCAGAAATATAAAAAAGTCTCAATATTATGTTGTTGGTATTGCCTGCTAAATTTTCAAAAAAAAATAGATATTAAGCTTACTTCTTATGAAGAAGATTGACATAAATTTTTAACTAGAACCATCTTTCTCAATGATTAATATCTCTATTTGGTGTAAGGTCTTCTATCTTCGTGCTATTTTGTGGTACAGATCTCATTTTATTTAATCCTTGATGCTTTGCAGACATAGAAGGAACAAATAATGAAGGTGAAGGTAGCTACACCAGTCAATACATATATCATATATTTTTTGTGCTTAAAATCATTTCCTATATTACAGGGATACATAAGATCATGTGATATTCTTTTTATTTGTGTTTATGTCTCTGTTAGATCTCATTATGGTGATTTTACTCTGCAACATAGTTTACAAGTAGGAGATAAACTCTGATAGATTTGTAACACCTGCCTTCTATACAAGTAGACAAACTCAACTTACCCGATAAAAGTCTAACTGCACTCTGATATAAAGTCTTTAGATCATGAAATTTTATATTTTCTATGCTCTCTGGACATGGAAATTCACCTATGTCTTTGACTTCTATGCAGGAAGATGTCCGCATAATTCCAAGAGTGTGGTACCCTTTGTAACTTAGATTGATTTTATTATTTTAAACGAAATGTTAATTGCGACATAGAACTTATTTATGTCTTTGCTACTTCATCATTAAAAACATTTCGCACGACATAGACTAGGTAAACTAAAACTGAGACAACTAGACACTTGGTCACTTAGTGGCTTCACTTTGGTGAAAAGTTATATAAGGGTATCCTTCCTTTTAGGATATTATACCATTATGCTGCTACTTTGTTGACGTATGTAATAAAGATAATCTGCTTGGTTTGAATACATTAAATTTATGTGTTATTGCGTGTCTATAAATCTATCATAGAGAAGGAAGCCACGATATTTGTCTTGGATTGTTTTTAGTATTGTTTTGTCTATTGATTTTTTATGAGTCTGATATCTAGTAACTTTGATGTATAGAGAAAATAACATATGAAGTGTGGAAGCTATATAAGTTGCATTTGAAATGAATTCGGTATTGCAGGTTCATGAAAATGATTAACGCTAACGATTTTCATAGTTTTTTTTCTTATGTTTTCGTCATATTTCCATAGTATCCGGAGATACATGAGTTTTAATGGCATATGTTCACTAAGAATGAGAGCATATTAACTTGCCCAAGTTGTTAGCGATGTTCTAAAAGATTCGGTACCAATGGCTCAATCTAGGGACCTAATCTCCATCTGTTGATGTTGAAGCTGTCTTTGCACAAAGACCAAGTAATCTTTCCTTGGGTATTCTAGTAGATGATCCAGAGACACCACTTAGCGACAGAACTCCAATGCACCATGAACCATGTACAATACTTAGTATATCTTCAATGAAACATAGATCAGGTACGACTAATAGTGCAATAATAAGATGTTTGAAATTTTTTGATTCTCCTATTTTATGTTCTCGAAATGAGAACTCGGTCTCTTTTCGTGGAAGAGAAAGTGAAACTAATAGCATATTGCCTTTTTGGTACGCTAGAACACCATTCCGAGATATTACTCATATAACGATGATAAGTTTTGCTACATTCTTATATCTTTTGACTAAACTGGTTCTTTTATCTTGAATTCATATATAAATTGTTACTTTCTTCCATAAAAACTATATCCAACATATTTGTTTTGGGGCCAGGGTATATTGTATGGTTCAGCTGGGTTTAGTTGTGGTCTCGGCAGCCAAGGCATTCTAAATACGACTATAATCGCAAAACGGTTTTTCTTCGTCTAGATGCTTTTAGTTTCCAATGTCATTCTATTACTGTCTTAGATTCTCAATGTTAGTCTTTAAGACTGTGGTAGTTTAAAAACATTGGTGTATTATACTAAGGATGAAATAACCATGGTAGCTTCACATGAATAAGCAATATTTTTTTATATTTTTATCGTGGTGTATTGTACTATGTAGTTTTGATTTTTTATTACTGCATTTGATAAATTAATACAAGTGATTGGTAACTCTCTCGATTTTTCAATTTGATCGGAACATAAAAAAATCAGTATATGATATTTTTGTGCCACATCTTCTACAAAGTTCTACACTTTGGGGTATGTCTAAATATACCATCTGCGAAAGATTTGTTCTATATTATCAATATAGTATGGTTCTATAATTATGAGTTTCAGTGTTTTCTTTGGTTCTTTAAATATGTAGATGTTTTTCCCTATTGAACGAAACAAAAGTATTAACTGACAAGTTTTAAGCTTATAATTACTATTCAATCTAAGTTACAACACCTCAATGACCTCTAATATAAGTATACGGTTGTATTATTATATTTACACGCATGTAAGTACATATACATATATATTATGTTGTAATACTCTATTTAAACTCATGTTTGTTAGCTTCATAACTTAAATCCTCATTTAATATATTCTGAAGTGTCATTTTCTATATTTATATGCTCATAACAATATGAATTTGATGATGTATGATAACGGAAGATAAAAAATCAAGTTATGGATTACTTGCGTAAATATACTACCTTTTAATCTTAAAGGTAATGTATTGTATAAATTGTTCAAATAACTTAGGTGGTCCGTCATAGCAAAAAATTTGTCCAAGAACTAACAATGAAGTAAATAATTTTTGGAACACACGCCTAAAAACAGATTGATGAAGATGGATATTGATTTGATTACGAATAATCCCCAGCGTGGGGCTCTCTATTGTGGCAGCCATTCCAACCGTGATACAACAAATCTCAGGTACATGGCATAATGGGAAACTAACACCATACCAAAAAGTGTTTCGACTCTAAAGGGGTCACTGCCGGAATTGCATGGTTAAGGTGAAGTATTAGATTTGTTTTGTTCTAACCGAAATTGTGTTTTTAAATCAGTTTTTGTAATTCTAGTTTAGTTATATTATATTTTGAAATTTCAAATTATTAAATAAAGCTGTATAGTTGTGTATGTTTTTAATCTCATTAAATTTAACAACGAGCTTGCAACACTGTTAGTGACGATATTAGGATTAGTTAATATGTAACCAGATGTCAACGCCATTTGCAACGACGTTCAAGCTAATAGATTTATCTGTTTGACTTTAATGGTGCAACGAACTTACAATAAAAGTCGCAACGTTGTGACCCGATTTCATCCGGGTCAAATTTTGCAACGCTTCCGGTTGCGTTCCAATTGAAAAAGCCTTTCCGGTGGCAACTGAGTTTCGTTAATGACCCCACTTAACACAACCGGAACTTCCGGTCGCATATCCGTTCCGATTGTTGTAAAAATAAATTTATCTAGTAGTGACGGTTAAGGCCCACATGGCATATGGCGGGATTAAAAAGGTTAATATTAGTATCAACAATAACAAAGCCCCACATGATATGGTTATTACTCTAGCTACTATAAATATTTGTGTCAATTATAGTTAACGACCTTTAAAAAAGTTGTCTATCAAAAATGCCAATATAATTACATGAACCCAAGCTGGAATAAAATTCAAATCATCCTCATTCTAAAATCCGATAACCCTCCTCCTCTGTTTGATGTTAGACCCATCGCATGTTGTAACATTAATCTATAAGGTCATCTTTAACTTTTTGCGGATAAAATTAAGGCCTCTCTTCCGTGTCTCATAGACTCCGCCCAATCCACATATATTCTCGGGTGTAACATGCCAAACAAAATATTTGTTTTCTCAAAAGATCTTTCGTGGTTGTAACAATAACACAAAGGTCCCTAAGTATTATTCTAAAAAATGATCTCATAAAAGCTTTTGATAATGTCATCTCAAGGATTGTTCTTAAAATGATCTCATGGATTATTTAGTGTATTTCTACCACATCTTACAAAATTAATATCAACAGTAATCCCTTTGGTTCATTTAAAGGTAAGAGAGGCCTCTAACAAGAGGATCGCTATATCCTTTCTTTTTCTTCCTCGTTATTCAAGTCATTTCTAGTATTCTAAAACAGAAAAGTGTCAACCCCTATTTCAAATTCCATTAGATGTGTTACAAACTTCAAATCATAAAATGATCTTAGGGTTTCAGTCGCTTTGATGTTGATTTCTATTCAAACATCATAGCAATGTAATAGATAATTTTTAATATAATACTTTTTCACTTGAAATTAGACTTATGGATATTTATAACTATATACGGTACCAATATTTAAATATTTTTAATAAGTATTGAAATAAATTTCAAACAAGTCTAAAATCTGAATCTGTTGATGCAAAATTGAATTTTGACAGCTTCAACAACTTTTACCAAAAAAATCATACTTCTTCTAATAATAATTTTGAACTTATTATTTTATTCATTAGAAACAAGAATCGTGTATCTTCAAATCCATATATAATATTAATGTTTAAATATTTTTAATAAGAATGGACCTAAATTTTATGTTGATTTTAACGATGTTAATAAGCAATTGTTTGACACTTTTAACCACTATTACCTGAAATATCATAATTTTATATAAATATATTATTAATATAATTTCTTTTAGATTAAATTTTTTACTTTTGATCCTACCACCCAAATCAAGAATACGACATAAATATAACATTGTTATATAACTTGAATGCCGTGGATAATTTATTTTTAAAAATATATTAGTCATGCTACTCCTCTAAATCGTAAAAAAAAGGTAAAATATGATTGTGGTGTAAGAACGTTTTTTATGAAATCAATATTAAGGAATTTCAAATTTACTTCTAACAAAATGAAAAATGAGGTAGATATCTATTATAAAAGAAATACATGTATCATTTTTTTTATAATTTTAATATTTGCAAATAAGTACGAAATGTTTTGTTATATTATTTTACAGTATATAGTATGCTACATGTATAAATTATTAAATTATATGTTTTTTGTTTTATAAAAATATATCTTGAATTGTTTTACTTTATTTCTAAATAGTTACTTATGGTACGAAATTTTATGGATATGGACTCCAAGAACCCACTTTGTTTTGAGCGAGTTACTTTTTGGTGTAACCTCTTGCTACTCGCATATCAAAGAAAAGCCAATGATATTCTCATGCAAGCTGTCATTTCTTGGCCCTGTGAAACTCACGTTTGTTCATCTTAACAATTTAAAGTGATAGTTTTGATATATACATATCTTGGACGGATATAGTACGGAACAAATCAGTAGCAAGAGAAGAAAAAACGGACTATACCATATTCCATATTTTGAATTTTAATATTTGATTCAGACTTCTGTACTACAATCTTATAGCAGGTAAATGAAGGTGCGCAAGTAGGAAAATGGTTATATTCTGCAACTTGTGATATAAATTATGCGGCGATCCACAAGAGACACTTGCCCTTGTAAACTGACCCTATTCATATACAACAAACTAAGCTTTTTCTAGGGCCAAACTCAAAGATATTGTAGGATGTATAAGATAACTCATCAGCATCTACCTTTTTTTATCTGTCTCTTACATGGTGATTTAGAGTAATCTGGAATATCTTGCCAGATTGATACACTCAGATTCGAGTTGATCTTCATAGAGAAAAAGAAAATTACAAGAGTCGGCAGTTGGTATGTGATACACTTCTACATTTTTGCGAAGTATTTGTAGCCAAAAAGTAGCATTTATGTACATTCTGAAAAGTAGCATTTATGTACATTCTGGCATGAGACTGATGGTACCATCGTTGTCTGACTAAATAAATAATACTACTAGTTTTTAAATATAACTGGTACTTGATTAAATAAATGATCAAATATGAAGATCTCTAGATAAGGTTGGATGGAAAAGGCTGAAATAGTAAAAACAATAGTCATCTACGATTTTATTGTTTGATAAACATAATGACTGAGAATTGTCCAAACCATTATTAACCGATTCCAATAAATTATCGGTAATAGAATTTTTTGTGGTAGCCATGTAGCTGTTATAAAAAATGAGTTGCAACGGTTAAGAATCTAAGTTAGTTATCCGATTTTGTCATGTGTATCAAAAATGTGACTGATGTCTTTTTTGTATTAAAACAGTCGTTTTTGTTGGTTTCATTTTGCATATGTGGTCACTTTTGTTTGTCTTGATTTGCATATGTGATCACCCGTGACTGACCATGGATGTAACAAAAGCCAACAAAAGTGATCGTTTTGATAAAAAAAATATCAATGACATATTTGATACACATGAAAAACTCTGATGATTAACCAAGATTCTTAGCTAGTTCAACCGAAATTCATTGTATATATCATTCGAAGGCAACCCGGTCAAGATATTGAAGGTATCATTTTAAATTTATTGCACCATTTAAATATGATCATTATGTCGTATGTTATGTTCGTTGTTGTAAAAATCATTGCCATCCCATTGCCAAAAACTTTTATTGCAATTTTATTATAAAGTAAATTTAATTTAATTGCCAACAAAATACATGCTATCACATATCCGTTACAGATTCACTATAATTCTCATTCCAAATCTGGTGCAAGGCAGTTGTTAAACTTAATGAATTTTTTGTTTAAAAAAACTGATTAGTTATATGGGCGAGGACATGGCTGTGCTAGTCCATTTCATGATTCGAAATACAAAATATTATATAATTTTTATTCAATAATAAATGGTTTGAAAAAATTTGCAAAAAATATAATATCAACTTTTGATGATTGTAAAATCTTGGTAAGTATATTAGTCTACAATCATTGTTTCCTCCTCGCTAACGCCTTGTTTCGTCATTTCAAGGAGAGGTGGTGGATAATAAGAAACAATCATGAATGAAGATATAACATAATTAAAACATTATTTAACATTATTGTCTAAAAATTGAGCATGCAACGAGATATGTGAGAAATCGTGTTGGAGAAAAAACACAACAATGATTTTTTTTACTGATTGTCCTTGAGTTTTCCATCATTACCAGAAAATGTATGAGAACGAGCCATATGTAACAAACCGAACAAAATCTAGAAATCAACATAGTTAAAAAGAAGAAGAAAAACAATGTCCACTGAATTACTCAAGACTATAAAAATTATAGTTCAAACACTCATTTTGTGATTTTTTATTGGTATTAATAAAAAAAGTTTTCTTTATGCAATTTTAACTAAGTTATCTCTATATCATTAAAATCAATCTAATCAGATGAAGATCAAAAATTATTTCAAAAAATGGCATAACAAATAATGCAACATCAATATCGTTTCTCTCTATCACTTCAAGAAGAAAGGAAGTCATGAATCTAAATTCTAAGAGTATGACATTTCAATAAAACTTCAAACCATGCTAAACTCACCAATTAGTCGAACACCTAATCTTTAAAGAGATATTATATATATAATGACCGAACTGACCTCAGACAGGACAAAGGTGAGTTTTTAGCAAGTTGTAATCAATTCTTTGCCATTCAACCTTGCTCTGTTAAGGCCAAGTGTTTCCCTGTACCAAAACTTGAATGGGTTCTACTTCGTACATAAAACATTTTATCTTATAATTTGTGTCAAACACATTAATAGGTTGTTGTATGATTACATACCTAGATAGTCAAGAAGACGTGAATGGATGTACGATAAACCATAATCTGTATGACCCAATACATACTTCTAGATTTGCAAACATCGTCATAATATAATTGTTCAACTCACTTCATAGATATCTAGATAAAATAAGTAACAAAGATCATTAATAACCTATTAATATTAAAACTAAAAGAAAATACCCACAATTTTATCTGTCACAATTGAGAACTTTATTGGGACCATTAATGATGTACCTCTTCCCACTGAAATTCCTTCACTTAGAGCAATCTTTCATATTGACAAATAACTTATCTTTTCAGTTCAAAAGTAAAAGTGAGTGCCTTGTTTCAAGGTTTAAAATTACTAAGAGAATAATCCATTGAGTTTTTTAGATGTGCCTAGCTTGTCACATTCGACTTTTTCGATAAAATTTTATAAAATCATTTGTAGGGTGAACTCGCATATTTTTATTATCACTACTAAATGAATCGCATTTAAAAAGCACAATTGATTTTATTAGGCCACTATACAACACCTCCCAAATTTATGTTATTTGACCGTATTAGTCTAACTTATGAGTACCATTAGTGTACTTTCTCTCAAACATACCATCACTATTTTTTGTCTTATGTCATCTTCCATGTTTCGTGTCGAATATGTAACCATTGATGTAATATCCTTATTGCGAATCTCACAAAAGGGACCCTTGGCCAATATTGGTATATGGTATTCTTTTGTATGAATATTTGTAACAATATTATAAGAAGAACCAGCAGCAACTATATAAAATTGAAACAATGCAAGCAAGGAAATAATCAGTAATATCTGGATAAAGTTTAAACAATGCAAGCAATCAAATGGTGACTATATAAGTAGTAGGTAGATTGAATATTAGATACTACTCCAACCAAGGAACAAAGCTCTCGACAAAATATTGATTGAGATCCGCTGTAGTGAAATTAGGATTAAGTTGAAGAAGTTGTGCACTATAAGAATGGAACAATAAACAACAAAGTTACTATAACAAATAATCTCGACATCATGAGTATTATAATTTTTATATCGGGGAAAATCAGTAAAAACTCACTCTAAAATAGTGGGAAGCTCAAATGTACTTTTCCATACATGTATGTGTAATATATTTGAATATTTTTCAGATAAGTACTCAAGCTTCCTCTTGCATCTTTTTTGTCTGTCGGGATGCCAAAAGATTGATAAGCATTCAGAAACCTCCAACTCGTCTTCATCGTTAGTCCTTCGTGGTCATCGCCGATTAGTTTGCATGAATTCATCTAAATATATCATACAAAACGAGGAAACCTTTTTGAGAACGTATGCTTGTGAGATGGATCCTTCATAATATGTCTTTTAAGTCAACATGAGTTTCGACTCCCCAAGCTACATAACCAAGTTTAAAACATCAGAAATGTTTACTAATGGATACTAACTTAAACTTTTAGAAATATATTCAACTATAAATCTACGTTTTGTTAACAAAAAAATGTAAACAATTATTATAAGCTACTACAAATAACTTACGATTGAAAAGATACATCCATACCATAGATATTGACAAGGTCCACCGTTAAGTGCTTCATATGGTAAATACATCTGAAGATGTTCCACTAGATTGAAGAATACTGGAGAAATTTTATTCTCCAATTTACATATTGTTTGTGCTATATTTTTCTCCAACACTTGTAAATGTTTTATACAAAGGTTTGATGAACAACGATATCAGAAAAAGTAACATAAATCAACCACTGCCTACCATATTTGATTAGGTAACAAATGACAAAATGTAGCATGTAACAATGTTTTCATAAGAATATGACAATCATGACTTTTTAACCAACAAAACCCTCTATATCTTTGCATCGTGATAGATTACTTGTAGATTCATCTGATAAATTCAAATTTCCAAGGCATGTGTGAACCCCTTGTTGTCGGTCTGTATTAAGTATATAATTTTCCTTGGCTTTAACCTTTCCTAACCTTGGGTCATCGAACATATGCAAATAGCTCATTGAGCATACAAATTTCATATATTCCCTATATTTTGAATTATCCTTAGTGTTTGGTGTAACATCGATAATAATGAATGTCAGCTTCTCCAAATAATTTTTCTCGATATGCATCAAGTTAAGATTGTGCCTAATCAAATTGTTCTTCCAATAAGTTAGCTCCAAAACAATATTTTTATTTATCCAATGATGGTTAGTACCGTATCGTTGCGACTTACGCTTGCGATTTGATTCACCAAATTCATTTAGAGGAGGGGCATGTAATAAATAATGTAGTGTTTGAGCCCCTTATAAGTCGTTCATTTTCAACAATATGTGTAATTACTTTGCCTTTCAGAAATACGACTTAATTTTTCTGGTTCATATGGTCCTTATGTAGAAACTTCTGATGACAATCAAACCAATATATCTTCTTACATCTAAGAATTTAATGTGTATTTGTTTCACTCATACAATACGAGAAGGCCAATTTCATGCGTACTCCAACTAAATAACATGCCATAAGCGGGTCAATAATTGACCATACATATTAGTGATACTCGCATCGTAAAAACTGGTTTGTATTTACACATCATATGTCACGACACCATCACACCACATGTACCTAAGCTCATATATTAGAGGTTGCATGAACACATCAAGATCTATTCCCGGACTTCGAAGACCATGTATTATGTGTCAAATCAATATGAATGCGTTATTCATGCATAAACGAGATGGAAAATTGTAAACATACACCGACCAACAAGAGTAATTCATTGCAAATGTTCCAATTGGATTGAATCCATCGATACATAATCTAACTCTCATATTACGAGGTTCTATTGAAAATTCTAGATATAAATTATCAAAATTCTTCCACGAGCCACCATGAATTGGGTGGCTCATGAAACCGTTAATAAATGCATTACGATGGTGACATGTCATATTCTTAGTCGTCTTTCCCATCAGATACAACCTTTGAATCGAGGTCCTACAGAGAAGTAGTTTAATATATTTTGAGCCACACATTTCCTTGTATCATATATTATTTTATACTGTGACCTACCATACTGTAAACAATAGTTCAAGCTGGCTACATTTTCATAAAATAACATACAATTATCCACACATGCGTGTATATTTGGTAAGACATATGAAGAGACATCAACAACTTCTTGGCTTACCAATATGTAGACGAAATATTTTTATTTTTGTCTCGTGTAAGGCGTTTCATAATAGATACATACTACTCGTGGTTCCGCTGGGAATCTGTGACTCGCATTTCAAGTTGATAAGTTCGGAAATCAATTTTAACTTAGACATTATGGTGTCACTTTCATAAAAGCTCTATCAATATCACGTAAAAATTTATAATATGCGATAACAATCACATTTTAAGGCTCACCCTCATTGATGTTCTCTTTGAATCCCATACTGTCACCTACCATTTCATGATATCCATCGCTAGTAAATTTGTTAGCTCATATAGAGTGCTCAAACTCTCTCCATGATATACCAAACATAAGTAGTCTTCACAAATCCATGTAACGTTACCATCTATTACATAACGTTTAATTATTTACATTTAAGTCCCCAAAATTTCACTTTATTATCAGTAGCCCCCTTAGTTATCATGTCAGTAAATGAATGAGAACTAATTATCTTCGGATCTAAGCAAAAGCGATGATAACTTGATATTCCATAATCCAAAGTAGGTAGATCATTCTGTTACATAATTATTTGCTTCAAACGTATCGAAATATGTTCATAGATAATCATCCTCCTATACCTCGATTTGAGGAAAAAATTACAGAATAAAGCCAATCTCCTCTTATATTTAGGTTCGAAGTAAAACTAATAATCTTAAATATCAAACCTATTTTTCAACAATTCATGACCCCCTAGGATTTAGGCATACACCTAAGCCCGTATCACAACAGGTGTCAAACCCTTATCCACGCAACCGACTCAAATTCTGTCCAATTAGCATAAGCCATTTCCACTTCTCAACACGTTTTTCCTTCTCCTATAAATTCCTTAACAACTCATTATTTGATCCATAAACAAAATTCCTTGAGAGAGAAAACATAGAAATCCTCGAAACTTATTTGCTACCTTCACTAATTTCTTCAAACTCATTGGTTACCTTCACCGGACAATTCATATCTTCTAATTAACATTCAATCAATTTATGAGAAAGCGCCCAAAATCTATAAGATCCAAGGCCAGAATTCCCCAAAAAGCTAAATCCACACCAACAGAAAATCTAGTGTTTAGAGCATACGAATATTTTGTATCAACGAAAGAGCGGACGAATATAGAGCATCTGGGTTAATAAGAAATACTCCTCTTGGAACATCCACGACGATCATCTATTACGGCAACTTTGATCCTTCTAAAGTTCATGCTTTTTTTCTTCACCTCATATAGAAGAAAGCCAATCTTCAAGAGCTAGAATGCCAAAATTACCTAAAAATTAACTCTCTCTCACCAAATCTTCACTTTGAATTAGCTGTGAAATAATTAAATTTTCCTCAAGATAATCTGAGGAAACCCCTTACTCAACTAAACTTTTAAAAACTTGTCCCCCATAAGCTCCTACAATAAAAACCTTCATAGATATGTGAGAAGATGCTAATATTACATCAAATCCATTTACTAGCTCTCCTCTCCCGAGGTAAATTGTTGAGACAGCTGCAGCATCTCAACAAAATCCCTCGAATAATATTCCTCAATTAAGAGACGAAGTATCAGAAGAAGTTGATTCCGAGACCACTCAATCAAATGATGAGAATGATATAGAGGAAGAAGCGTCGAAAGAGTCAGATAATGCTACTCAAGGAAATTTGTAAACGAAGAGTAAATAAAACTCTTGTTACCATATCCAAGGAGGAAAGGGCACTAATTGGTAAAAATTTGAGGTTTCTTGATGCGAACTATGTGGTTGATCTGAAAAATATTTCGTACATATACTATGAAGAGAGCCAATCATTAGACTTGAAGAAACAATGAGGAATGGGAGACAACATTATACTCCGTCTTCCCAAAAAAGAAGAAACGCCCTTAGACTAAAAGAATGACGAGCTGGTAGTCTATCCAGATATCATCAACTGGGCTTTTCGATTCCTACTGGACTTTATGGTAGTTGATTACTTTGATTTTTTGGATCTATGTCCAACCCAAGTGACCCAGATCAATGGTTCACACTTCTTTATGTGACCATGGCATCCCGCTTGTCCATGATTCTGATCAACATCAAAGATTTCATATATTTGACCAAATTGTCCAAGGGACCGGTGCTTCCGTTATTATCTTACACTAGATAATAACCTAAAAATCATCGATGATCTTCTGGAAGCAGACAAGCTCTAGAAACAATATTTTTTGTATTAAACTTATTCATATATTTATTTTCATTTTTTACAATATTTATTGTTTAATGTGACACGTTAATGTCTGATGTGGTATAACTTATTTTAAGAAATTCATTTTTAAGAGATTATTTATCTTCATGGGAAATTGACATAATTTTGTTAATGGATTTATGTTGGGATTGAGTCGAATAATGCTTTGATAGTGTACTGTATTCGACAGTACAGTTTTGTGTCTATGATAGTGTCATTGTGTCTTGATAATGTACCATGTTCCCATTAGGACCATTATCTAGTAAATCTATTTATTCCATGTAAATAGATTACTAGGGTTACACAATAACACAATATGAAATATCTAACCATTTTCTATCATAGTGGAACACTTTTCTCTGGCGGCGCTCGTGGACGTATACAATTGTCAAACCGTGTTAGAGCTTGTGTTCTTTTCTTTTTGTCCTTTATTTGTGTTTAGTACTAGAGCCATTTATGATAAATTGCATAGTGGTTTATAACAAAATTGGTATCAGAGCCACGTTGTGAAATTAGGGCTTTTGCAATTACGGTTTCACAATGGCATCTACAACAACATAATACAGGATTAAAAAATTTGATAGGGATCCATCTTTACATTATGGAAGATTAAACAAAATTCTTTATTGGTAGTGTAAGGGTTGTGGAAGGTTGTGGAGAATAAGTTACCATAAGAGATATTAGAAAATGAGAGGCAAGATCTTCATGAAAATGGCTTTATGCTGGATTTAATGAGTAAGAATGACAATGTTCTTCGCGACATTAGTGGTGAGAAGACTGTTGTTTGGGCATGAAAGAAGCTAGAAGATCATTACTCAGAGTAATCCGTGGTAAGCTGGTTATACTTGAAGAAGCGCTTGTACAATTTTAGATTAAAAGAAAGTATATCCATAACTGAGAACTTAGATTAAATAAATTATAATGTACTTGGAGAATATCGATATCAACATTGAGGGTGAGAATCAAGATTTATTTTTCTTGAGATCGTTAGCATCTCCCTATGAAAACTTCGTAGATACTATAATGTATGCTAAGGATATGTTATCACTAACAAATGTCAAATGGGCGTTAAAATCAAAGGAGTTGAGACAGTTGCAGCCAGACAATCAGACTGAAGGGAAAGGTCGTATGACTAAGGGAAGATCTGGAAGCACATCGAGTTCTTTAAGAAGGAATAACTAGAGGTCCAAATAAAAGGTAAAGAACTCAAACTGTTATGAATGCAGTTAGCAGGGTCATTATAGAAGAGATTGTCTAAAACTGAATGGTAAGGAGGGAAATTAAAAGAAAAATGTAGCAAACATTGTTGAAGGTGTGAACGATTCCAACAATAGTGAAAACACTAGTAGATGAGATTTATTCTCCGTGAGTTCAAACTGTGGGCAAAAGTCCTGGGTACTCGATACTGGTGCTACACATCACATGTATAAGTTCAAACAGTGGTTCGATACTTACAAGCCAATGCAGAGAACTGTTTATTTAGGGAACAATCATTCATTTACTATTGTTGGTACTGGTAACGTCGGAATTAGAATGTTTGACAAGGTTATTAGAATCTTGACGTGCTGGCATGTTCCTGAGTTAAAGAGAAACGTGATTTCTCTTGCGATACTAGACTATCGGGGTTACAACTACCGTGCATAAGACAGTGTAATCAAAATGACAAAAGGCTCAATGGTGTGCATGAAATGCAGTTTGCAGAAAGGTAATCACGTTCTCTATGTGGAGTGTTGTTATAGGGGATGCTATAGGAGCATCATCATGGAGTAATAACCAAAGTAGGAAGGATCAGAATTAGTTGTGGCATTAACGTCTTGGTCACATGATTGATAGAGGATTAGTTGTTTTGGGAAATAGAGATTTGTTGAAAGGGTATAAAGCAGAATCATTGGGATTTGGTGAGCACTATATGTTTAATAATCAAACTGGAGACAAATTCAGAAAATCGGGTGTAAGAAGGACTAAAGGGACAGTGGACTACATTCACTCAGACCGTTGGGGTCCAAACAGATTTTTTTCAAAGAACGGGTCCAAACTAAATGAGTTTAATTGATGATTATTCAAGGATGGTGCGGGTTTACTTTCTGAAAAGAAAAGATGAAGCATATTCAACCTTTGTCAAATGGAAGACGATGACTGAGAAGTAAACAAGAAGAAAAATCAAACATCTTATACCATATAATGGGTTAGAATATTGAAGTCGTGAGTTTAATGAGTTCTGCAAAGCTGAGGGAATAGTGTGCCATCGCACTTGTTCTAGAACACCACAATCATATGTGGTCACAGAAACAATCAACAGAATGCTTTGTGACAAGGCACGAAGTATGCTCTCGCATTCCGTTGTGAGAAAATATTTTTGGGCTGAAGCTATCAATACAGCGTGTTACCTGGTGAATCGGTCTCCATCAACAACCATTGATTGTAAAACTCCTTTTGAGATTTGGTCTGGATCGTAGGCTTATTATGAACAGTTGAGGGTGTTCGGTTATCCTACGTATGCTCATGCGAAAGCTGGTAAGCTTGAGCCGAGGGTAAAGACGTGCATATGTCTAGGATATGCTACTAGAGTGAAGGGATATAGGTTATGGTGTACCTCCCCAAAGTCTCCAAGTTTTCTCATCATTAGAGACGTTACTTTTAACGAGTTTTCTTCAATAGACAGTCAAAAGAAAGTAAGAGAAATGGTCGAATCAGGATTGGTTATGAGTAAACATGTGGATCTTGAAGTAGAATCCGTTTTTAGTATGTCTAATAATTTGAGTGGTTCTGAGGTGGATCCAGAATCAGGAAGTGATTCGTCAACATTGGATGATAGTGATGATGATGCACCCGAACCAGAATAACAACCTTATATCATAGCATTGGGCAGAGAAAGAAGAGATAATAGACTTCCAAAAAGGTATGCGAACCTAGTTGCATATGCTCTGTCAGTTGTAGAAGAAGTTGAGATACAGGAACTTATTAGCTACAGAAAAACTATAGCGAGTTCAGAGACAAATCGATATATTGGTGCTATGAGGGAAGATATTGAATCTCTTTATAAGAATCAAACACGAAAATTTGTTGACTTGCCTAAAGGGTAAAAGGTAGTAGGCAGTATATAGGTGTTAAAAAAATGAAGGTAATCCAGGGGTCAAGGCATCTCGATTCAAGGCAAGACTGACGCTAAGGGTTTTACTCAAAATGAAGGAATCTAGTTCAATAAAGTGTTTTTTTATAGTGGTGAAGCATAGTTCGGTTCGAGTTTTGTTAGCCATGGTATTTTTGCAAGATATAGAGCTTGAGCAATTGGATGTGAATATTGCGTTTCTACATGGTGAATTGGAGGAGCGAATCTACATGAGACAACCATAGCGATTTATCGAATCTAATATGGAGGACAAGGTTTGTCTGCTAAAAAAGTTACTATGTGGTTTTAAACAATAACCTAGGCAATGGTACAAATGTTTTGATACATTCATGGTGTCAAAAGGATTCACGAAGAGTCCATATGATAGTTGTGTGTCATCAAAAGATGTCAGATGATTCTTATGTTTACTTGTTCAGCTAAAAAGGTAATATGGTTGCAAGGTTTAGTGTCAGATTTGGGCTTGGATAAGGCTACTACAAAAGTGTTTTATGATAATCAAAGCACCATACACCTTACATGGAACCACATGTACCACGAGCGTACAAAGTATATAGATATCAGGTATCATTTTATTCGTAATTTAATATCAAAGGGAATTGTTGATGTGAAGAAAGTGTCTGCACACGATAATCCAGCATATATAATGAACAAGACAGTATCGGTTCGAAAGTTTAGGGAGTGCCTAAATTGGATTGGTGTTCGCAGTATATAGTGAATGTCTTAAAGGCATTTGGTGAGTCAGAAAAAGAGAAGTTTCTTTGTTGATAGTGAAGAAAGGATATTCGTCTGAAGGGGAAGATTTGTTGTGAACGAGTGATAGTGTACTGTGTTCTGCAGTACCGTTTTGTGTCTGTGATAGTATCATTGTGTCTTGACATTGTACCATGTTCGGAGGTACAGTTTTGTGACATTGACAGTGAAGCTAAAATAGGTAATGTCATCTTTGGTCTAGTGTATATGAGCCAATTAGAACCATTATCTAGTAAGTCTATTTGTTCCATATAAATAGATTATTATGGCTAAACAAAAATACAATCTGAAATTTGTAACCCTATTCTATCATAGTGAAGCATGTTTCTCTAACGGCACATGTGGACGTAAACAATTGTCGAACCACGTTAAATCATGTGTTCTTTTCGATATGTCCTTTATTTGTGTTTTGTGTTTGAACCATTTGTGATAAATTTTATAATAATTTATAACAATTTATTTTCATACTTCTTAAATGCAACCCTTTAACTTTAGTTGTGTATGATCATGTAATATTTAATATCCGAATTGTATCGGATATGGATTTATAATATATGCAAGCCGATTTATATACATAACGTATCCATGATAACAGCCAAACTATTTCCAAATATAAAAAAGTTATGTTGATGAATTTTATCCTTTAAAACATATCCAAAATTCGAACATATAAAAATGTTGAAATATGATTTATACAAATATAATTTAAACAAAATGATTAGTGTTTTTATCCCGTCCTCTAACAAATATTACTAAAGTTGATCTTCACGATAATTTATTTTATTGGTGTTCAAATATTTTAGAAAAAAATTAAGGTTGATAATTTATATGTTACTAACATATTTATAAATACTATGCACATTTTCACACAATACAAATTAAATTTGGAGGTAAAATAACTTAATCAAATTTGTTTATTTCATATTTTAAATAATAATAATAACAACAATTAAAAACTATTTTATAATAATTATAGAATATAATATAAGATAACAAAGTGTTTCTAAATATATGTCCCCATGTATTTTAAAACCTCACCAACAGATTTTCGCATACCATTCATGATACAATTTGTTTTGAAATAATCGTAGTAGTATGTTATATTTTTGTTTGTGGAATTAGATTTAGGTATCTTATGGGGTTACTTAGTGTTTGTATGTTGAGTTTTGGTCTAAAGTTATTAACGTTCGGAATTGGGGGCCGTGAAAGGAGGAGAATGGCAGATTGCTTCGTATGAAGAAGTCATAAAGTTGTGAAAGGGTGCCGGTGAAAGAGTGTGAGCTTCATTTTAAATTTAAGGAATGTTTAATCTAGATCTTCGAGTTTGAGATATGTTTTTGGATGTGTTTCAGTTTGGGTTGTTTTTGTTGTAATCTAATTGTTATTGTTGTAGTTCGATTATAGTTCAATTATCTTTAGACGACCATCAGGTCTGGTCTGGCCTGGCCTGGCCCAGTCTGCAGTGGGCGACGATTTCCAACTTTTCTTCCACAATTGATGATCCTTACCTATAGCATTTGGTTTGCCTTAGATTTTCAAACTTCTATGTTTGTATCTTTAATTGATCGCAACACTATCACCGGTTACCATATAAATTTATATTTAGGTCCTTACTTTTTTTATCTATTTAATATTTGAAAATGAAAATAGAAGTTATTATGATAAAAAAGAATTCTATAAAGCTTAACAGAACAAAATCTTTGTCAACATGTTCACTTTATATCCTTTTCAACTTGTGTGTCCATCTGAAACGATCTTATATTCTATCCAGCCAACCATTATATATAAATACCGCTCATGCCTGTTTATTTACTCAAAGTAATATCAACCAAATCAAACCAAACACTCATTCAGAAACTAACAAGTACTAGCAGCATCCATGGAAAGAGTGTTGAGTCTTATTGCTGATAGACCAGTGGTAATCTTCAGCAGGACCTCTTGCTGCATGAGCTACACCATCAAGTCACTCATTTGCGGGTTTGGTGCCAACCCTACTGTTTACGAGCTAGATCAGATGTCAGATGGGCGTGAGATTGAAATGGCATTGATGCAGCTCGGTTGCAAGCCTAGTGTTCCTGCGGTCTTTATAGGGGAGAAGCTAATAGGTGGTGCTAAGCAGATCCTGTCCCTTCAAGTCAAGAATCAGCTTACATCCTTACTCATCAGTGCTGGCGCTATCTGGATCTAAATTAATAACAATTATAATTATTATATCAACTTTTTTGTTTGATATAATTAACTTACTATGAGAATTACTAATACAGTTTTGGTTACGTAAACGGAGTTGCCTTCCACACTGTTCAGTTGGCTGTGTGCAGCGATGAATACTCTACTTGTATACTAAATCACTGTAATGCATCTAAGTTAACTTTCACTTCTAATTTTCATATTCGTGATTAATAAAAAAAATGTCCTTATTTAAACCAAGGCCACACTTTTCTAAGATTTTATACACTAAAAAAATTTATTTTTCCAACCCAAATTCACTCTAACCATCATAAACTGAAACTTTATGTAGGAAGATAATAATAGAGAATTGGTTTGGAAGAAAATGGATGTGCTTTTTATTTTGTGTTAACAAAAGTTACATTATCATAAATAATTATGAATTATACATCTTAAAGAGAATCCGATCTGTGTACTATGTTTCAGGTTGCTTCTTTAACTTTTTACCTGTTTGTTTTGTTTATTATTTTTTTACGTGTCATCCAATTTATACGGCCAACTATAGCAAAACACTTTCTTCTGCAAATTATTGAGAGTCTTAGTGAAAATCAAATATATTTTATTATCTGTGTTAGGGAACCGTGAATATTGAAATAATATTTTACAGTTATAATTTTTACAAAGTATTAGCCTCAGTGGTCGACACTTGACAAACATTAAAAGATCTAGTGTGATTTAGATTGTGAAAAAATCCTATATCCACGAGCAATACAAATGATTCAAACACTTTTGATAACAAAAGATTATGTGATTTACAAACATCTCTCGCTTCATTTATCTCTCGTCTCACTTATTTCTCAAGAAATATGCCGCTTAGGTCTACTCTCGCTACTAATTGCAAAACTATATCTTCTGCTATTTATTCATCGACTCTTATAAATCATAATATATGAATTAATGAATTTAATTAATATGGAAGGTCAAATTAATAAAAATTTAATTAATATAGAATAACATATTAATAGAAAATCAAATAAATATAGAAAATCAAATTAATATAAGATTTAATTAATATAGAATGTCAAACTAATAAAAAATAATAATATTGAAACCATATTAATACAAATCTAATAAATATAGAAAACCAAATTAATATAAATTGTAATTAATATAAAAGTCAATTAATATAGAAAATTAAATTAATATAAAATATTTTATCAATATAGAAAATTTAAACAATATAGAAAATCCAATTAATTTTTTTAATAAATATAGAAATTCAATTAATATACAAAACCCAATTTATATAAAATTTATAAATAATATAGAAATCTCATTACTTTAGAAATCTAATTAATATAGTAAGCTAGTTTTGAAAAATGATTATGCTTCACGTTATTTTTAGCATACATTTAACAATTCTCCATCTCGGCTTATAATAACTCCAATATATGTTACCCTGATGCTTCAACTACTCATTGGAGACAAACTATCCACCTGCACGCCTTGACTAATCAATTCTGATGCAGGTCGTGAATAGACCAGTCTCCCGACCTTCTATATCTAAAAAAATGGTAGTAACATCCATCTAACCTATCATAAGATCAAATCGATAAACACTTAATAGTTTATCTACCATTTGAACATCTGAAGCCTTTGATCCATCAAACTTCAAATCAAAATGCAAACCCAACAATCGTTAAACTTCTTTTGAGGTTGAACCCATTAGCTTGAAAACAACTTATGTTGAGGCTTTCACATCTCCACCCTTATGTTCAAACTCCATCTCTGCCTTCGGCATCTATTACTTCTCCATAACGAGCGAAAGTCTAAGGGCTCTTGTTAACGATGATAGTTTTCCAAGACACCTCATTCACTCAACCTCTTATTCTATCCAACGTTCAAAAGCATAACCGTTACTCCAAGTAAGCTACGGCTCATCTTCTTAACTATTCCATACTCCGAGGTACTCTTTAAGATTTTGCATCTATGTATACTAAATTTAGAACGATATCTAGTGAATGGTCGGTTCACTAATACCACGTTATTTTCAGTCATAAACCTCTTTAGGTACTTCAACTACCTCCAACCGAATCCTAGCCGATCCATTCTCCAAACTAGATGCTTCTTCAAATACTTCCCTCATGGAATCCATTATTGTGATTGCACTTGACTTTACTCCAAGATCCATGATCTTGGTCTTTCTACTTTATCTTCTTCTCTAATACTGAATATTGATATCAGATCTCCGCGCTCACCACACCATTTTGGAATCCATCAATATTCGAACAAGATCTGAGCTCATACACTTAGTCTCTGCCCTTCAGAGTTACCCTTCAAAATACTTTTAATTAATAGATTTTTGGAGTTCAAGGTGCGCTTTTAATTTGGTCATCGTAAATGAGTCTTTCATGTAGAGCATGCTGACCACAAAGTGTTCATACTCCTTTGGTAGAGAAATTAGAAGCATAATTTCTTGGTCTTCTTCCTCTACCTTCACACCAACTGCATTCAAGTCAAGTATGATTCAGTTATAATCATTTAGGTATCTTCAGATCTTTGTGTTGCTAATAGACAACGTGTAAAGTTGTTTCTTAAGATATAATCTGTTTTCTAAGGACTTCTTCGAAGTAAATCCCCTCCATCCGATTTCATATCCCCAACGTTATAGGTTCTTCAGACACTTCTCGTAAAACCTCATCTCCCAAGCACAATATTACGGTACTATGATCTTTAGACAATACCACAACATCAATTTGTGTATATTTATCATCAATAGTAGCAATCAATTCCTTCTGATACTATGTAATCCTTAATCTTAATTCTCCAGAGGTTGAAATCATTAGATTATTCAATTTTTCTAGGTTGAGCTTCATAGATTTCATCTTTGTGGCTTTCTAGTTTCTAGGGGGGATTTTCTTCTCCAACCTACAGATCAACAATAAATCTACTTCTTCTATTGTTTCTCCAAGCTCACTACATCACTTGTTAGGGAAACCATCAATATCCAAACAAGATCCGACCCAGCCCTAACAAGACTCGCTACACCGAATCTTCGCCACTCGACCGAATTAGTGACCAATAGTTCGCAAGCACCAACGAGACACCATAAGAGGTAATAAGAGTTTCGACTATAACTTATCTCAAGAACAAATTTAACAAGAAATAAATGAAAAATAAATCAATCGCATAACAAGAGATTTAAAGTGGTTCATATTGTGAAGAAATTCTACATCCACGAGAAACTGACACTTCTTTGATAAATAAGTAGGTTACAGAAAGAGTCCCAAACACAAAGGACTCAATCACTCTCTATAACAAAAGATGATGCAATTCACATAATCTTTTCTTTAGTGTTTATCTCTCACATCATTTATCTCTAAAAAAAACCTAAAGCTAATTTCTCTCTCTGAAAAAATATGTCGCTCACATCTCGTTTCGCCACTAATTACAAAACTATATATTCTTCTATTTATATGTCAAATGTGATAAATCTTAATACATTAATTAAGAAATCTAATTAATATAGAAGGACAAATTAATAGGAAATTTAATTAATATGGAATAACAAATTAATATGAAATCTATGATGTAGAGAACCAAATTAATATAAGATTTAATTAATATAGAATATCCAATTAATATAGGAAATTCAATTAATATAAGAAATTTAATTAATATATAGATTTGATATTATAGAAAATCTAAATAATATGGGAAATTCAATTAATATAAAGTATCTAATTAATGTAGAAATCTAATTAATATAATAGATTGATTTAGAAAATAATATTATGTTTCGCGTTACTTTTAGCCTACATTTAACAGTCCGCAAAATGCACATTCATCACTTCAATTAGAGTATTTTGGTCCTTTCAAAATTTCAAAGAATGTAACGCTTTAATTTGACGGTTTAGCCTAATGTTAGTTTTGTGTATTATTTTTATTGATTTTGGTGCAATCTTGATTAAACAACTTTTAATTGTGTGGGTCCGTTTCGATAATTTGTTTACCAATGACAAATTTAAAGAATTTTTTAGTTCGTGCACCGAAAGAGCATTTTAATAGATTTAACTTCAAATAGGTTTTTTAAAACAATTTGAATATTTTAATGAAACCCTTCAAATGATCGTGTTAATCATTATTTTTAACGATCATATTGTCAATTTAAGTTTAAAACAATTTTTTTAATTAATCAATAAAGATAAGATTGGTGATTCGTTGATAAGTTGATCCAACATTTTTAGTCCAAATGACAAGACTTTATAACAATATATCTCATACTCGATCATAAAAGCAGTACTTTCTTTATCATTATGGTGCATCTTGATTTTCTTATATTCTAAATATGCATCCATAAAAGATAACATGCTATGTCTTGTCGTTACATCTATTAATTGAGCAATACAAGATAGAGGGAAAAAATCTTTTGGGCTTGCTCGATTCAAATCAGTATAATCACTACAAACTCTCCAACTTCCATTATTTTTCTTTAAAAGAACTTGATTTGCAATCTAGGTTTGGTATTTAGATTCTCGGATATGGCAAACTTTAAGAAGTTCATTACCTCTTTGACTATTCTCTCAAAAAATTCCTTATAATATTTTTTTTTCTTTTATGCCATATCGGTCTCGCTTTATTATCAACAGCTAATTCATGATAAATTATTTATTGACTCACCATATTACATTGTTTATGCTCCAAATAAAAACATCTAAATTTAATTTCAAACAATCTACCAACCTATATTTGATTTTTTTACTAAAACAAATTTCAGTCAGAATCCCAATGACAACCTCCTTCGTTATTGTTTAATCTAAAAGATTTGTTATACGAGCTAATTCCCTTTGGTCATCAACGTCTTCCTCACTAGATCCCATCAAATATTTATCAATTTAAGTTTGCTCATCATTGTTGGGATTGTTATGTGATGATGTTACTTGGGGACAAAGAAATTGAATAACATTTTCTAGACCCTCTATAACATTTCCTAGACATTTTTTAACTTCCTCTACCAACTCCAATATGTCTTCCAACAAAATACTTCAGACACTAATGATAGGATGAGGCCACTCCCTTCATTTTTGTGTACTAAAGAAAGACCCAAAATAATCTTACACGAACGTGATGCATCAACCACCACGAAAAAGGTTTTCACTATTTTCTTCATACTATCATGTCCCACATTAACATGTAGTTCCATCTCTCATACACAATTGGTTTTTTTTCTAGTAAAACTAATAAAATTTATTTATACTCTTATCTATGAAGTGACCCTTTTCATTTTTGCATACCCACTTTTAATATAACAATTTTTGAACTACCCGTGTCAACTATTAATCTTCTCATGATTACCCAACGATCTCGGTTTTTACGAGTAAGGCATCTACACGAGGAGTAACCAACCTTTTTATATTATCATCTATGAAAACCATAGACAAAGATGAATGCCTTTCGTCAACAAGATGAATCTCAAGATATTTTATATGTCTTTGCCTTGCATTATTTGATATCCTAGCTAAAGTATCCCCTTAAGAAATGATATTTATCCCTTGTTTCACTTCTTCTTACGTTCTTCGATTTTGATTTTCCTTAGACTCTTATGTATTCGCTACCTTCATTTTCCTGACAAACTCAATTAACTCACCACTATCCATTAATCTTTGAATGTTGTAGCCTCATTGTGATCACAATGATAAGCATAATATAATTTTCAAAATCTTTCTTCGTTTGGAGTAAATATATTTCGTGGATGTCTGTAATTAACTTTATCTTAAATCTTATAAAACATAGTAATCTTTAAAGAATTCAAAAGATTAAACCTTATATTTAGATGATTATAATATGAATTTGAGGTTTATTTATGACCTTGTCGACCTCTTTTGATATTCAATCTTTAACATGTATTTAATCAAATAGACCATTCGTTTTCTCAAGACTTATTTAATACAACCTCTGTTCTTACTGTTTCCTCAACTTTGATACATATATTATAGATTTTCATAATAGGTTTCTCATACTATCCACTTAATACTTTATCACCTCTTTAAGAAATTTATTATATGTTGGGATACCTATTTTAAAAGCTTTCAATGCTACTCTTTCAACACAACCATCAAGAGTATTCATTTCTTGGAAGAACGTTTGTACATAGTTCTTCAAAAATTAAACTTTCTTTTATATATAGTTGATATATTCATCATCCTTTTTAATCTCTTTTATTTCCAATAATTGAATCCTAAAAAAGTTCAAAACTCCTCAAATCTTTTAATAGATCAAGAAGATAGATTATTAAACAATACTAATGTATTTTCTCTAAGTTTTATGCAAAATGTCTACACAAAAAAAGTGTCATCGGGACTAAATCCTAACATAGCATTTATAAGTATTCTAAGTGGTGTTGTGGATCTTTAATTCCATCATATTTTTATATTCTATAAGGATCAAGCTTACTTGGTATATCATATTCAAGAATTTTTCGGACAAGGTAGATTTGCCAAGGTATAAACAGCTCATTTTAGTCTATGTATCGTTTCTTTGAATTCATCAACTACCTTTATTTTTTATATAGAATTAACCTCATTACTAGATCGTTCGTTATTTTCCTTATTCATATCTTGATTTTCTTTGTTTAAATATTATTGAATAATAACCTCGTTTAGGTTTTTATTTTATTTTTCCATTATCTTTTCACCTAGTAATTGTAAAATCCTTTCTTAATCTCTTAGATTTATTAAAAAGTTAAAATTGTATTTATCTTGCTTCAATTCCTTAATTTTTAGCTCTAAAGCATTGAAAACATATAAACTCTCACATTCACAAGTAGCGCGTTTCTCTCTTGATGAACTTTATCCAAACACGGGTTACTGGATATACACGTTATTCGTTACCTTAGATGGTGCAAACATTGACTCATCATCATCAAGATTAATTTGAAAAGAATTTGAAACATAGAAATTACTTACTTCTCGAGCAACATATTTCTCTCTTGACAAACTTGATCCAAACACTTCTTGTTGGATATAGGTGGTATTTGTTACCTATGATGATGGAATTGTGGACGAACTGGTTTTATTTGCAACAGCTTCGTGCACAGTAATATGAGAAACAACTCTTGAAACATCTCGATTTCATTTGTTTTCATGCAATGAAAAAACATAAGTTTCTCATCTTTGAAGCATTTTATTTTTTGCTACGGGAGGCATGATATTTGAAAATATTTAAACGATCGCTGGAGACCTCCGGGTCGAGAAATCATAAGACGAATCCCTTTCAATTTCGGAACAAGTCAACATCATTAATTATAATATGTTTTACTAAAACTTCCCGCAAACGTCGTCAACAATGATAAATAAAAATCTTTAACAAATAATTATAATGGATAAAATACTGAAAACCTCACAAAATAAAAGAACATTAATATCATATTAAATTTCTCTCTCACTTACATTTTGTAGACCCATTTACAATAAGGTCAATTTTTTAATGTATAATATCATCATAGTCTTAATCTTGAGTGTATGAATGAATGACATGTGGCTTTACATACATGTAATATGCATCTAAGGAAAAAACAGTTGCAAACATTACAAATATACCCTCTAACTTTGTATGTATTATAGTACCACTCAGTAATGTCTTGGAGGGTCTTATAAGG